>JAKOOJ010000003.1:5780000-6380000 GCA_022577455.1 Arizona elegans
CGCTAGCGCCAGGCAGATGGTCCAGCGACGGGCGGCTCGATCGGTGTTGCGTGGGTGGCCGGAGCTTCCGAACCCGCCGCCCAGCTGATGAGCGCGAAGCCGCCCGCTGTCCTTTCCATGTTCCGGAGCTTGCCGACGATCGTGGGGCACAGGAATCTGAGCCCGCCGGCCAGCTGGAGGGGCGCTAATCGCTGGCGGCCGCCCACACGTGGGGAGTAGCTTCCGAGCAATTAAGGAGCCAGACGGCTGCAGGATCGGGCTGCAAAGCTCCGCTCCCCCCCACCAGCTGGTAGAAAGAGCCTCGCGCTGAAGCACCAGGCAAAAAAAGGGGCGCGAAAAGCAGCTATTCAAAATGAACACAAAAAAACGCGTAGACGCTCGTAGAAGAGAGAAGAGCCAAGACTTTAGGGAAAGTTAAAAGAAAATTAATAGAAAGGAAGGAGCAAATCCCCACAGAAGCACTGTACCTTTGAAAACCTGTGGAGCTCCAAAAAATCACTCCAGTAGTTGCCAGCAACTGTGTGAAGACTGGGGGATCATGGGAACAGAGGCGTGGTTAGGGGGCCGGAAAGGGGAAGAGCCTTTTGTTTCTTTCACTCAGTTGTTGCCAAATACTGAAGGATTAACCCATGCATGGATAGTGGGAGCAGCGCACAGGAAAATACTAAAAGATATTTGCTCCAGAAATCAAGACCAGCTATTATTTTGGTGCTTGGGGCAGAAAATCTCAGGAGCACTGCTTGTCTTAAAGCCTGTTGCCATTACTATATATCCAAATCAGCTGCCTCCAGCTGCCTAACAGTAGAACTGACCTAGGACCGAAGCAAGTATTTGAGTGACATTCATCCATCACTGAAGGAAAATCATTTTTCTCTCTCCCTGTATGGAAATTATTATAGCTAATCTATCTAATCTAATGTAAGAAATATATTAGCTAATCTATCAGATTTAGTGGATTTAATTTAGCTTGCTGTTTCACAACAACAGCTCTATGTAATACCAGATGTCTCACTACAGACCTGAAATAGTGTGTGTGTGTGTACACACAAATATATACATATATACACACATGCATCATATACATATAACACTATATTATATAGTGTTAATATTATATATATATATATATATATATATATATATATATATATATATATATATATATGTAACATTGAATATATATATATAAATATATATATATAAAATAGTGAATTGTGATTTCACTGAACTAGGGCTGCATAATATCTTGGTTTACGTAGGTAGAACCTGGCTAAAGACACACACACACACACACACACACACACACACACACACACACATATATATTCTTACTTTTCGTAGCTTTTATGTGTGTTTTTCTTTTAGCCAGGTTTTTCCTAAGCAGCCAAGATTTTTCTACAGCCCTAGTTCAGTGGAGTCACATCCACTCGATTCTGGGCTTTTTTCTTCTGGCAGCCACCAGGCCCTATGCTGCTTAGTGAGAGACTTATATAGATCTATTTCTGGCTTGTTAGCCATCATCAGTAAGCCACACCCACATCTCATGTATCCTCCCTGTAAAGGTACAATATCTATTTTCTTACTTTTTGTAGGTTTTATGTATGTTTTTCTTTTAGCCAGGTTTTTCCTACGTAGCCAAGATTTTTCTACAGCCCTCGCTCAGTGGAGTCACATCCACTCGATTCTGGCTGGCTGCCAGAAGAAAAAAGCCCAGAATCGAGTGGATGTGACTCCACTGAGCTAGGGCTCTAGAAAAATCTTGGCTATGTAGGAAAAACCTGGCTAAAAGAAAAACATATATACATATTATAGAACAGTAATGCATATAGATAGATAGATAGATAGATAGATAGATAGATAGATAGATAGATAGATAGATAGATAGATATAGATATAGATATAGATATATGTTTTCTGAGGTTTTTGCGGGTGTTTGTATGTAGGTCTTACAATGTGTGTAATTGACATAATGTGCCCAAAACTTGCCAAGACACCTCCAATTTTACACGGGAGAAAACCTGAATAACCAAAGACCTACACACACACACACACACACACACACATAAAATATTAATATTATTATCACTTAATATTAATAATATTAATATCACTTAACTATGGCTATACAAACATCTTGATTTATGTAGGAAAAACCCTGGCTAAAACAGTAATGCACATATAGACCTACGGAAAAAAAGGAACAAAATAAAAATAATATTATATACATTTATGTGTATCTGTCTCTCTATATACAATCAGTGATGGGAAATCTGTGGCCCTCCAGATGTTCTTGAACTCCAGCATCCAAACAGCATGCCCATTATTCAGGAATGAGGGGAGCATCTGGAAGATCACAGACTCTCCACCTGAGGCAGACTCAATGTCTACACAGACTGTTCTTTGGCAGTGAAACTTGCACAAGATATCATTTACAGTACTGCAATACAATATACATGGTGCCATCTTTAAATGCTGTCTACAACTACAATCAGAACAAATTAGCTATTAAATGTGATGAGACAACTTGAGCCTATCTTGCCAGTTTTGAAAACAGATACACTAGTTTTCAGTCCACTTCTGGGCACAATTCAAAATGCTGGTTTAAATGCACCTGGAACTGACCAAGTATCCCAAACACCCTATGTTTCCTAATTGCTAAGAAGGGATGTAAAAACTCTGCTTTATGTTCCACCATCATCTGACAGCAGGAAGATGATGAGTGGAAACAGGATCTTCTCTATAATGGCAACTCATTTGTCTTAGATTTCTCTGGTTTCATCTTCCTCTTTTTTAGCACAAGATGAAAGTCTTCTTGGCCATAACACTTGATTTTATTATGCCATTCTATCTAGTGTTATGGGAGAGTTTTAATGCTTACTCTGATTTTTTGCTACATTTAAAGCAATAGTTTTTTTTAAAAAAAGGAAAAGATGGGTTTATTTCATAAAATATATATTTTGAATACATTTGCTGAAATGTGGCTCAGCCTAAAGGAGCCTTAAATGATCCTGGCCAAGAAGAACACTGCAAGGTGACTGTTGGTTATAACAATTGAATTCATGCATCACACTAAACCACAGTTTTCCTAAGCGTAGTTTACTAATCACAAGATTCACAAAGCCATGACAAATGATAGACCAACCACAATGACAGAATCCATGCAACACATTAAAACATCAGAATATTGTATGATGTCTAAACTCAGAAAAGTATAGTGTTTCTATGGTCTCTTTTTGAATGGGAAGACTGTGAGAGGTTCACAGCTTCCCCTCCTTTTTAATTACTTTTATGATGATGATATATGAATAATCCCAAGGTTTTAGGTACAGATCACATCTTTGCTATCTACTAATGACCAGCCAAATGCCCTTGACAATAGGAATATCAATATGATTGGGGATTGCTGGCTCTACTTTGTGGTCTGTCTCCAGCTAACCCACCCACACACACACACAAAATTAAGATTCCCTGCATGGGTCTCCCTTGGTTACTAAATCTTCTGGAAATCACCGTTTGCAAGATTTGCAAGGAATCTTGATGACAAGTCATCCTGGCCCCAAAGCCATGCAATTGATTTACAACTGCAGCAAACAAAGGACTTTAGGAATTTGGCTGAAAATAGAAATGGATCATGAAGCAGATGCCAATACAGGGAGAGAAAATATATTTGAGATAAAATTATTCTACTAACCTCTTTACCCTCACTCCTACAAAACTGTTAAAGAAAGTCCTTCATCCAGCTATGATCAACTTTTATTTTCTTGCCTACAATACTTCTTTCTTCTGTTCCGGAAAATGTGAAGTCTCTTGTCATTGAGAGGAACTTGGCACTTCCATCACCTTCATCAGGAATTCTCAGAAGGGTATTTTTTCTTTCTCCCAAATAATCAACCCCCTTGGAATCGGAATCCAGGAAATCAGATCACCTGTTTCCTTAGAGGCAGAAAAAGACTTGAAAAGGCCAAAGAGTTTGGTAGAAGTGATTTCTGTATGATGGATGCTTTTTTTAAAGAGCAGGTTTGATGTAATGATGAAGGTGTTGAACTAAAGACAGAGCAACCCAGGTTCAACTCTACCCTTAGCCATGGAAGCAGACTGGGTGACACTGAGCCAGTCCCTGTCTCTCAGTCCCCAGCCCACACAGGCTGAAATAATTGGCAGATGGAGCACTATATATTCTGCCTTGAGGTCCTGAAGGAAGGAGAGATATAAATAAATTAATTAAAAATAAATAAATCTGATTTGTCTCTTCTGGGATTATAACTGCAGTCTGGGATAATGGGCCGCTTCCCAAGAAAACGGCTTATTTTACCAAAAGCAAATTGGCAGCTCCAGTGCCTTCCACCATCTGGCTGGCACCTTCCAGATGTATTGCAGACCCCAGGATTTCCTACTGGTGTGCCCTTTACACATGTGCAGCAACCAGGATGTGATCAAACATAGTTCCTTAAGGCAATGTATTCCAAGGTAATTCAAGGTGCATTCTATTTCCCACTCTCAGATTAAATTGTAAGGAATACAAAAACTGCATGGCCTGGACAGTCCATCCAACAGCATGATAAAATAAAGTTAGTGGAATATAGCATAAAAGCAGATAAAGGCCTTTAGACTTTTATCAGCTACAAACCCCAAAGTTGCAGCTGGAGCAAACCTCTCACTTGGGAATAAGCTCTAAGGAAATAAGTGATGGAAAGTAAATTCTGAGCAAAGATAAAGGTGGGCCATTCTCAATCTCATTTTCCTCATTGAACTGGAGTTGGGAATCACAACTTTGCTTTTACCTCACAGTGGAACCATTAAAGGTTACGGAGATCACATATAAAAACACTTCGAATGCAAATCATCTTTTTCTAGACATGGTCATTGAAAACTGCCCTTATTGAGTTCAATGGGATTTACTCCCTAATATGCAAACAACTGCTCTAAATGGCTTGGGCCTAGGACATCCCTTCTTCATCTGCGCTAAAGTTCTTAAGATCACAAGGTGAGATCAGTCTGTGTTCCTCAGCTAAGGTGAAGGCCCAGCTGATGATAGCAAAAGACAATGTTTTCAATAGTTGTACCAATATTGTGAAACACTTTTCACTATGAATCTGATAGTTTTTTCTCAGTCGTTTCAATGACTGTATTTTTTTGTTATCTAAAGGATGCTTTTTCTGTATTCAGTATTATTATTTTTATACTCATTCTTTTAATTATGTGAATTACTTTATATTGAAGAACCTGGAGATTGGATAGAAACTACATCCACACATTTTCTTGGCAATAATATGATAGCTGTTTGCCATTGCTTTCATCTCTAATTTATTTTCAACTTCCCAGTCTTAAAAATTATTGGCAATCTCCCATTCAAATGTTAAACTGGTCTGATTCTGCTTAGTCTTTTTTTTTTTTTTTGAGATCAGCCAAGGTTAGCTGAATGCTGCCACCTACTGTGGCTATATTTTACACTGTACTATATTTTATATCACTATAAATTGCTCTGAGTGATGAAAAATATGCAGGGAAATAAATTAATTAATTCAGCAATCATAGAGTACTTTATTTCCCCAATCCCAAGAGTTTATACTTTCGGTATGCCCATTTTGCTATTTATTTAAAGCAGCTATTTTGATCAGGTCAGATATAGGATAACTTCAAAGCTTTCATACTGTTGGGGACAGTGCCAAGAAGAAACCAACCTTATAGAACCTAAGAGTTAAGGCTACTGAGCAGAATCCCTCCTCTAAATCTTCTCATATTCTCTCTGATTGACTCAGTTGGCAAACAAGCATTAACCTAAGAGAAATGGACATGACCATCTGGATGCTTTCCATGCTGGCATCTGGCATAATAACAGACTCCAATGTGTTCCAGTATACACCTCACAATGTTAATTTGGGAAGCTGCATGGGTTTTATTCTATGAAACCCATCAAAAATGTTCTCTCTGTCATCAAATGAGCCTTTAAAAACAAGTGATCAATGCAAGACATAAAATTACAAGTTTTACACTTGCATTCTTGTGAACCAGATACTATTTGAAGTGATGAAGCATTAAATATAGTGGCTCTTCTTTCTAGCCAATGCTTTTTTTTCCCCTAAGCACATTGTTAATGTTCTTTCTGGGAAACAGCCTCTGATATCTTTGTAACATCTCAGACACTTCTCTAAGACACATGAACAGCAAATATGATTCTGGGAGCTGTGCCAGATCCATCCCTAAAATAACCACCTACTCTTTCACACATTACAAAGATGGATAATCAGTTCACACACCTTAGCCGTTTATTAGGAAACACAGCCTGGAAAGAAGCTATCAGATGGAAGTATTGTCTTTGCTCTGGGGCGCCTCATGATCTGAAAAAGATCTAATCCAATATTCTTTTGAAAGAGAAATATTTCCTTCCTGGCAATTAAGAGTTTGGAGCAGGTTTAGGCACTCTCAACCCAGTGCTGATTCCTACAAAAACGTCTCTATTTTCTGCAAATTCAGGTTGCAACCCTCTCCTTAGGTAGAAGCAAGCTTCAATGGAATTTCTTTTTGAGCAGACCTTTTCTGCATTTAAAAGAAACCCTGGCACCATAGTGGCACCATAGTCAGAAGGGCCAAGGCAGTACTGCTTCTTCAGAGAAGTGGTCTTCTTTTGTAATTTGCAGGCTGTTCTAATCTATTTTGAACATTTCTAATTTAATGTATATGCTTGTATAAGTCCTCAATTTTTTAACAAAATTACCAGAAAAACGTGCCACATAAGAATAAGCCAACCTGCATTTTTCATGGTATCTTGGCTAAAAATTGGAAGGTCTGACCATTTGAGGATGGGCTTATACACAAGTATATACAGGAAATAAAAAAGAAATTCCAATTTGGTTATGGATAGACCAGATAAGCCAAACCTGATTTTTTTGGTGCTTTCTGGCCCCTAAAATTCTTGGCTTATCCTCAAATATATATGGTAAACCAAACATTGATTTGTGTACTTTATACTATTAGGTCAAAAGCTAATGGGAAATTGCCAATCTGTGTGTCTATCTATGCTGTTGTCCTTACTTTTGCTGAGATCTGACTTTTCATTATCCCTGGGGAACCCACAAGGTGATCAAAAAGGTCAAGATGTTGACCACAGCTATGTAATCCAAACCTCAACCCTTTTTATGTGGTACACATAATAGTGATGTACTGTATAATGTGAAAACGAAACTATTGTTAAGCAGAGTACAGAAACCAATTGGGATTCATGCTCTCTGCTTGGTCCTTCTTGGATCAGTGATGTTCCTAATGTTGGTTAAGAAGAAACAGATAAATATGATAAAAGAAACAATGTACACTGCAATAAATTCACTATATTGTCTGCCTTCATATTATTGCATAATTAGTTCACCTTACAAAGTAACATATTGGTTGCATTATGAAGAGAAAGGAATGTAGATTAGTTAATTGGTTGACCTGAATATCTACAGAATAGATAAATAATGTCATTAGTTAAAAGTGGAACATTTTCAACTTGGCCACACATGTTTAATGAACAGATGTCAAAATCCCCACAGAAAACTGAACCCAACCACCTGGTAGCATGAAAGACACAATGCAGGCTTTTTCAAAATTAATGAAGCAAATTCTTTCCTAATCAGAACTTTCATCTGAATATTTGCATGACATGTTTTCCTGTGTTTAAATCATGGTTTATAGAATGATTCTGGGTTTGCACAGCAGAATGAAATGAAGTAATAACAAAAGACAGATTTACATAACATGCTAGATTAAAAGATGGTTGACTAATATGTGTCTCAGTGTTTCATTCAAATCTTTAGGGCTTATTCTTAAGAAAATAGGTTTAAGATTGTAGCTTAAAAGCTATTCAATTTCCCCTGGTATCATCACAGACAAGCTAAGAATATAACTGAAGTTTTCAAAGCTTATAGCTAAGGACTACACTTTAGTGCTAGTGCTAAACTCTACATTGATTGAACCAAACCTATTTAATTCACCAGGCACAACAAAATTGATAGATTTTAACTTCAGCGTGCAGCCAAAGCAGTGCAGCATCAAGAGCTACTTATGTATCCAACAATTAGGCCAGACTTGGGCTAAAGAGCTCCAGTTGCTAATTTCTAACAACTGGTCTGATCAGCAGAAGTTGAGAGAGATCAGCGTAAGAGTGGGCAGAAAGACAAGATGGTAGCCAGACTGTGGCCCAGAACTAACTCACCCCCAACACATAAAACACTAGTTTTATCAATGTGGCTTCAGACTGGGTGTAAATTCAGTGCTGCTCTCCTGCCTATTCATGGAATCAGGGCAGCCCAGCAGAAGTCATAAGGACCTTGCTTTAGCTGGGAGATCTTTCACCAAGTCTGAAGATGCTTTCTCTGCAGCCCCATTCCGTATTTTTCCCCCCAGTATTCCCTGTACACTTTCTAAGTGAGTGGCAAAAAGTTAATTTCACCAACTCCATTTTTCCTTCTAAGCGACATTATTCTGATTTGAGAAAGTCTCTCCCTCCCCACTCATCCCATGTAAGTATGAAACAGAAACAGAAAAGGATTTTTGAAAATACCACGAGGACTTCAAAGCACGTTCTAATAGCAAGTGCTAACTCCGGCCTCTCCTCCTCCTTTACATCTGCCACAGAGGGCAAAGCAATCTCCCTTCTGCAACCGGCTCTCCCCCCCCTCTCCCGCCTTCCAGGGCATTCCGCCACCGAGAGATTTAAGACCCGGTGGGCGCGCCGTCACGCGCCTTCCCACTTGATCCTGACCGCAGACAAGAGGCAAAGGAAGCGGCGGCGACCTTCCCTCCCGTCGCCTGGGTGGGAGGGGGAGCGGGGGAGAACAGACAGCGGCGGCGGCCGGCCGGGGCAATCTATCTCACAGCCAGAAAGAGACCTTCCGAGATTCCTCAAGCGGACAGTTGAGGACCGTCCGAAGCCCGTTGTACTTACGGCTTTCTCTCGCGCCGGGGCGGAGCGGGGCGAGGGCTGTGCGCGTAAAGACGCTTCAGTCGCTCGCTCTCCCTTTGTGTGTCTTCTTCCCCGGGTCGCCGCCGGTGTCACTTCGGAGAGAGGCGAACGAAGTGAGGGTGGCGGCTCGTCTTTCTTTCGCCGTCACACTCTCAGCAAGACGCTTTCGACTACATAGAGGGCGGGGGGGGAAGCTCGGCGGGGGGCGGGCGGGCGAGGCCCCCTCCGTCTGGCGTTTGCAGAGACCCAACGGGCAGCGAAAGGCGAAAGTTCTCCGAGAGGCGCCGCGGGGTGGGCCGCCGAACGGTCGCTTCTCCCGCTAAAAAGAAAGGTGCATTTCTTTCGCGCCTAGGGTGCTTGTAAAATGCGGGCCGCCTACCGGTCCCGATCCGCCCTGTGCGCCGTCGGGGGTCGCTTAGCCGCTGACTTTTCCCACGCGTGGGACCGTTTGGTGGCAACGCTCTCTTCTAACGAGCGCGATGTTCGCGCCGGACGAAGTGGGAAGGAGTGCCACTGTTGCGCGGGGAACAAAAAACCCCACCCTCCCCCGAAGTTCCCGGAGCCCTTGATCTCTGGACCTCGGAACACTTGCACCGGAGGTTAGTAGAGGCTGGGAGCCGGTGCCTTACTCTCTCGCTGCGTCCCCTCTTCTTCGGATCCAGCGCCGGTTCCCCTCGCTCCCGGTCTCCTTTCAAATCTTCGTCGAATCTGACCCCTCGCTATTATAGAGAAATATGTAGAGTCTTACATATACAACCCATATGTGGGCAGTTTTCAGGAAAGAGATAGGGTGGGTCAGATTGGCGCAAATCGTGTCACCCAATTGGTTGCTTGGCACGCCCAGGACTCCTCTTATTGGCCACGGGCCCTGAAGATTGATTTTCTTTTTTTGAAGAACGGTCTTGGATATCAGAGGGAGGATTTTGCAGACGAGCTCGCCAAGTACCAGACATTAACCCCCAACACGCCGGACGCACGAGGGAGGGGGTCAATGAAGGAGAAACGGGCGTGAGTCCTGAGAACTCGCATTTTCCAAGGCGAATTATATACCATTACCGATGGCCATCTAGTTCATTTCCAAACACTACGGACTAATACCAGGGAAAGAAGCCGGTGACGCTAGTTCTGGCGTGCAAATAAAGATATGGGGGGGGACCCTTCCGATCGCTGGATTTCCGAAAGCCAGGGTCCTTGGTAAGGTGGAGCGTTGGAGTCGAGGCCTAAGAGGAAGAAAAGTTGGCCACCCTCCTCGGATGGCCTTAGTTTAGCAAAAGAAGAGGATGGATGCGTGGGTCCCTTGATCGAATCAAAGGGAGCACAAACTCCAGCTGCTCTTGGGAGCGGGGCGGGCGGGCGGCTTTAGAACTGCAGCGCTATCCAGAATCCCCGCTCCCCGCGATCGTTCAGAGAAGCGTCTTTTGTGGAGGCCCTCTTGATACAAAGATGAGCTTCCTTCCTTCCTTCCTTCCTTCCTTCCTTCCTTCCTTCCTTCCTTCCTTCCTTCCTTCCTTCCTTCCTTCCTTCCTTCCTTCCTTCCTTCCCATAGCGCTTCAAACACATTCCGTCTCCTGGCGCCGATCTGTCAGTCTCACTTGGCATGGCATCAGTGTTTGCTGCTTGAAAATTGCAGGTGATCAAGATTGAAGGAGAGAACGGGATTTTCCCCGTGGCCCGCTAGCCAGGGCCCAAAGATACCCCGTAGCTTTGAAAAGACATGTTCAATGACGTTGCCTTTGTCTCATTCTCTGCCCACCGCAGGGGCTGCTTAGATTTATTTTGGACTGTTCCAGTTTTAAAGTCATGTTTCTCTTCTTCTCCTGACTCCTCTTCTCGTGGATCTGATCGGCAGAGCTTCGCTGATTCCCTTGGTGATGATGCCGTCATCTGCCTGCTTAAGGACTGGCTGGCATTTCAGAAAGTGCTGGTCAGGTATTAAAGGAAGCTTCTTAATATACATTATTTTTTGAACACATGGGTTTGGCACTCTTCTGAGAAAGCACTAGGTCTGTGATTAAGTAAAGCAAGGGAGCCAAGTTCTACTTGAGTTAGTCACCAATTACAGGTTTTCCTTCATGGCCATAGCTTTTACTTTTATTGATTGGGTGAGGAAATGCTGCTTTGTTGTCTATTTTGAGGGTGGGGGGTGGGGTACCTTTGAACCAGCGGTTTTTCAAGGCAACATTTTTGGAAATGGTTTGCCCTTGCCTCCATCTCAGGGAAACCATGACAGACAACCACTAATCCTAATAGTTAAAAATCAGTAGTATATAGTTTAATTCTTATATGCCCTTAAATGGGGATAGAAAAGAGTATGGACCAGCACAACAGTTGTCCACAGCCTGCTTTTCAGACTGGTAACAATCAACACAGGGACAAAATACCCTGTACCATTTTGGCTTGAACAGAAGCAAGAAGGCTTCATCCAGACAAAGCTTTGTAACCAATAATTTAGTGATATATCATTTAGGAAAGGACAAAGAATACCAGGCAATGCCTAGCCAGAACCTAATCTGCCTGTCTGATCCAGACATTGAGAGGGCCTGTGGAAGGTCCCTGCTTCTTGTGAGATATGTGAGGCATGGATCTGTGAAAGCCAAGTTAGTGGTGGCTCCATAGTGAAATGCTCTCGTGGAGGCACAGTGGATCCCAATCTTACTGTTGGTAAACAAGCTAAACTTTGTTTGAATGTAATTTCATCTCTTAATTATTCTGAGTTATTCTCAGGCATTGGGTTATATGATTGGTTTTTTTTTAATCACATTTGGGCTTACTTTTATATATTGAATGCCTTATTTTTTTCCTACTTGCCCTGTGTCCATCTGGAGTGGGATGGCAAAAGTCTGAGAACAACTGATGAGTGTCACAATATCCAGGATGATCTTTTAGCATGTCTTGGGGCAAAAGGTTTCCCAGTCTCCTTACCCCCAGCTAATTTCCTGCATCTTCCAGAGCTTTTGATGGTCGAGGGTCTTTTCTGCCATCTCTGGAGCAAATCATCCCCAGGATATTTGAGTTGTGGCAGCCATTCCACTCATTCCCCTGCCCTTTTGCTTCTTGGGACTTGCAAAACTTCACTTAGTTTCATGTTCACATTTAGTTGTACACAAATTAAGACTTCTGGCCATGGGCAATTATAACACTTCCAGTGTCTCCAGGAGCCTCAGCAAGTGCCTGGCTATGCCAACTGCCAGTACTGGGCTCAGGTCCAGCAGCTGCTGAAGCCTTAGCAGGTGGAAGGTGGTCTTGTCCATAATCAACCAGCCCTAGTATTAGTATGTAATTGTTAAGTCACAAGAAATTTTGGGTAAAATATTAGCAACTCTGGCCTACAATAACATAAAATGAGGCCTGATAAGTAGGCATGACACCTCATTTTTTGACTGTAACAGTCTGAGTCCTTCAAACTCAAACCCCAAATTCTGGATCCTCTTTCTTTATAGCTTTCACAACAACAACAACAACAACAACAACAACAACAACCATGATAAATATTAAGTAATCCAGGGGGAGGGAGGGGGGGTAGACAAGTTGTGAGGGGAATGCAGTTCCTGTGGATCTCCTGAGAAGAGTCAGAGGAGAGAGAGAGGGAGGGGGAGAGAGAGAGAGAGAGATTGGTTACAGCATGTAAAAGAAATTAGAACCACATCATTCTCTCTTTTATAAAAAAGCAGGTGACACAGATTGTGTAAGTATTGCATTGAGGAAAATAAATCGTATTCACAGATCTAGCTAATCGATCTACCTTTTAGCTCCTAATGATGGAAGGAATTGGATTGAATTGTCAGCCCTAAAAATCACAGTACAATTCAGCAATTCACCCAGGTTAAGAAATGGTTATTTCAAAGTTGAAGTTAACCAGTAAAAATTACAATATAATTATCATAGTTGAGAAACAGACAGCTTGTGCAGCAATGATGTGACCATGCATGGTACTTAGGAGAATCCAATTCTCCTAAATTCAATAGTAAATGCATTTTTGAAAAACTTAAAAATACACAGCAGATTTTCCAATGAGAGCAAGATGTCAACATCTCTGTCTTCCTTTGGATTTTAAATTAAGTCACCCTGTATTTACCCAGACAGTGAAGTCCCTTCTTTGAGCCAGGGCACTTTTAAGTTCATTTCCCACATCCAGGTTTTTAATTATTTACTTCTTAATGATTCCCCTCAAGTGCCAGCAAAGTGAAGGTAAATAACAATTATGCTCTTTTGAAGGCTGTTCTTCCAAATTTCCTCTGCTTTGATATCTGTGTCCTGTGATGAAGAGCCCCAGCTGGTCCATATGGTTATAAAATGATATTTAGTGTATGTAACATGCTTCCCGTCATTCCTTAAGCCTCTCAGCACCCTCCTCAAAACAGACAAACCAAAAAGTACTGGAGAAATGGTATTGCAACTAACCTGGTGACATGACCTCACCCATCAAGCTCCACACAAAAACCCAAACAGGCTATGAATGCAAAGTGCTGTTTCTCCCTGAATTATTATTATTATTATTTTGCCTCCCACAGGTAGGAGAAATACTGCTAAGGCAAGGCAGTGCTGTCTAGAGTGAAAATGTCCCAAAAGAAAGACAGCAACTGCATAAGGCCCATATTTGGAAATCCAAGTGTTCTTCCAGAGGCTGGCGGGCAGCACAGATATGCAATTCACAGTGAGGTGCAAAGGAGAGAGCCTTGACTTTTAACCCATATCTCCTCACTCTCCTTCTCTCCAGCTGTTGTAGAGCCTGGAGCCCTTGGAGAATTGCTAAGCCTGCCCATCCAGAAAGTGCCAGGTTTGGATGACTTTGCCCCAAGATAATGCTTGGCTATTTGCATTATAGTTCTGATTATTACAACTCAAACAAATTTCTGATTTCACTCCAGGATATGCTTTGTGGACACCAGTGCCTTGTTTTGACAGCGTGCTGATGTTGCTGCTCACTTTGAGTTAGGGAAGTTAACAGTATTTATGGGAATACACTGTTGAGCCACATTTTGGCTTTTGAAAACTTAGAAAATAATATTTACTAATGCCTGAAATAACATTTACAAATTCAATTGTTCTGTTGATGATGACATCAACTTGATTTTGAAAGCCTGTGTGTGAAAGGATTCAGTCTGCAGTCTGTGATCATGTCTGGCTGGTATAGCGTCAAATTGGGAATCAAATTGTTCAGATCATGACTGGTGGATTCTGTTGTGCCTGGACTCTTGGGCAGTGTTGTTTGTGCCTGGTAATCTACTACGCTCTGTTCTCCTGCAATTGCTGATCTCAGATTTGTCCCCTGATGTTGCATTTACTTCTTTTCATTTTATTATCTCTGGGAAACAACTTTGGGGGAAGGGTTATCTCGCTTTGCTGAACTGCTGGAACTCTACGACATAACCTTCAGGGTCTCACATATCTACAAGCACAGTATGCAACTGAAAACCAGGAACATGCACAGTTTTCTACTGTAGCAGTGTAGAACAGCAATGGATTTCTGACATTATTATTCTGCCAATAATAAAATTAGCAATAAGCTTTGATTAGATGAGAACTACAGAAAAATCCCATCTGTGAATCATACACAACTAAGTAAGAAACAGCTGCTCAATGCTGTTTTTTCAGTTCTTCCTATTTTGTGAATGGGCTTCAACTCCAAAAATTCCCCAGCCAGTTGGCTGAGGAATTCTGGGAGTTGAAGTCCATGCATCTTAAAGTTACCATGGTTGAAAAACACTGGTTTATACTCATGTGGGAGCTGTTTTGTGGGGTACCTATGACATTTTCTGAACTTTGGAAGTGTGTTCAGGAAGATTTGAGGTCCCTAGTTTGTTCCTGCTGTTTGTGACAATATTATACTTTATGGTAATTATTATATATTCTTACTCTTCTAATGTTTGTTGAGGCACTACCATCATGTGGAAGAGTGATGAACTGTTATGAAAAGTAACCAGATTATTTTTCAAATTCACAAATAAAGGCATATTTATCAAATTCCTCTGATTCCAAATTGAAAATGGTTTTGAAGGGGCCAATGGGATTTACTCTTTTCCTAAGGTTCATAAAAAGAGGAACCTGTGGCCACGGTCTTTACTCACGTTTGGACAGCCAAAACAACTGGCTGATCCTTGGCCAGCAGTATTGTGATATAAAGCTGAAATTTTTGCATGTCTAAAACATTTAAAAAATAAAATTCTATCACAAATATGGCAAAAATGATATTAACCTGTTACAGCCAAGAAAGCAACAGTCTCTTGGCTTATAAAAAAGAAATCAGGTTCATTATATGAGAAATTTAGAACATAGAACATAGAATAACAGAGTTAGAAGGTACCTTAGAGGTCTTCTACTCCAACCCTCTGCTCAAACAGGAGACCCTATACCATTTTGGACAAATGTGTTTCCAATCTCTTTTTGAAAAGCGATGGGACAGCGATGAAGCACCCACAACTTCTGGAAGGAAAGCCATTCCATTAATTAGTTGTGTTCATTGTCAGGAAATTTCTCCTTAATTCTAGGTTGGATTTCACTTTATGTTATGCTGTTATACTCCTGGGGGTGGAAAGCGGGTTAGTGAAAGGATGTGGCTGCCTTGGGGTGGTTATGAGGGACGTGTGTGTGTGTGTGTCCCTCCCCTCCTCCACGTGTCCCATTTTTGGCCTCCTTGGCCTCCAGCACCACTCTGTCACCCAAAAATGGGCCTATTTTTGGCTTCCTGAGGCCTCCGCGCATTCTGTTTTTGGCCTCCAGAATGCAAGATGGGGGCCAGCGGATAGGCAGGGCGATGTGAGTGGGGCAGCCTGGTGGTCCTGTGTGGGCTAGATTAATGGCTTCAGCAGACTGTATCCGACCCGTGGGCTGTAGTTTGAGTACCCCGATGTAGATTATTTACAGTAATTATTATTTTCTGCTTCAAGGAAAGCTTTAATTGTTTGTGTTGCGATATTAAAGTGATTTTTTAAAAAAACAAAAAGCAGACTGATGTTCTTTTTTCATATTATTTTTTTAATAAATATTTTATTGATTTTCAACAATTAAAATACAAAAAGAAGAAAGTTTGTCCATAATTGTGACCATTTACATGACATATTACTATATTTCACTTATACTCTATACATTCTAACTAAATTTAATCCTCCTTTATCTAATTTTTTTCCTATTCTCAATCCAGTTATACCACTTCTCCCATATTATATAATATTCCAAATCCATCAATCCTTTCAGCTCAAGTGTCATCTTGTCCATTTCAGCGCAGTTCAAGACTTTTTTAATTATTAAGTCTTCCAAGGGTTCTTTTTTCATATGATATTTCGCTGTTGAAACATGCCTTCAATTTTAAGCCAGACTTCATCAGTTTCAAATGCCATTTACAGATTAATCACCATGAGCCATAGCTGAGTTATGTAATGAAGAAAACTTGTGGTTTGGGTTTCAAAGAACCTTTGCAAATTTAACTGATGTTACTGATGTAGATGTACCTCTCAGACTCATGGATTTAGCTCCTCTTCTGCGCATGCGCAAGATGGCGACTTCTCTGTGATCCCGGTGATCTGGGGGGGCGTTTATGGCTCCAGGGGGCCTTTGGAGGGCTGAATTTCGATCGGTGCAGCCCTGGTCCAGCTGGAGGAGTGTCGGGGCTCTCTGTTGAGGGGTCTCCGGCTTCTGAGAATGTCCTTGAGGCTCGCGGAGACCGTAGGACGGCGAGAGCGGCCCGTAGGAGGAAGAGGGGCGGCGGCAGACTCTCCTTGCGAAGGCGGCAGAGCCAGGATGACGGCGTCAGCGCCGCAGCGGTGGCGGCGATGCGGCACCCTCGCCGGGATCCTCGCCAGCCCAATCCGCCCTGGACATGCTAGGGGCGGAGGGGGGGGGGGGCGAGGTGAGGGCGGGGAGGCTGGCAGCGGCGGCGGCGGCGCTGCTGGCGGCGTGGAAATGGCAGCCGCTGGGACAAGGAAGAAGCCGCCACAGTTTGATGTGTGGGAGCGTCGGAGAGGTTGGCAGTTACTCACTTGCTGTGTTGGATCCCCTGGGTGACCGTGGGGCGTTATTTGGGCCCCTTGGTCGCCCCAGAGACCTCTATGAGGATTTATGGAGGTTGGGCGAGGCTGGGCGAGGCGAGCAGCATGGTTGCAAGGAAGATCTGGGAGGGGTTGGGGAGAGCTGGACTATGACTGAGGGGTTTTCCCCCTGCGGCGTTTGTTGCCTTTTGCTCTCCTTTTTCACCCCCATCCCCTGAATATGGTGATGCCATGCTGCATATGCCTGCTGAACAATCATCTCCGGGTCTAGGTGCTATCTTGCCCTCCCCGGAGGCAATGACGGTTATGATCTTCGCTGTCTAAGCCTGTTTTGACTATGTGGACTGACCTGATCCCATTCTTTCCCTCCGTTGAATGGAGGTTTACATCTGGGGATTCAAGTCTTGGCGGAGTGGGTCTATAGCTGCTGTCTCATTTCCGGCTTTTTGGACGATCGTGGTTGACCAGCCGCCGTGAGAGGGGGGCTGGGTCACCCTCCGCCGGATCGAAGCAGCATTTTACTCCCGCCATTGTCGTGAGAGGGCAATGAGGTCCCACATGCTCCATTGGAATTCTATTGAAGTCCGGCATTTCACTCCTTCTGACTGTGATAACATCAAATTGGCCCCTGGTTATTGGCCATGGACTATCACCTCCCTCTGATGTTCAGATGTACTCGGTGAATGACCTTCGTGCCCTGCGAGATTCCCCCCTCTCGCAGGTCTGGCCCTCTTCGTTATCGAGGGCCTATCTTGATGATGGGCGTTGGAGCCCCGAGAGATGGCATGCAGCAAAGAAGAGTTTGAGGGGTTTTTTAAGTGGGTTTTTTAGTGGGTTTTTAACAAAAATTTTAAGGGGTTCGGGGGGGATTAAGGTGGGTTCTGGGGGAAATCCACCGGGTTCAAGACCAGCCTTAGCGAAGGGCTACGACATTAGGGACATAGAACCGGAGGTCGGGGAGGGGGGTGGAGTTCGATTTGAAGAGGGCTGTTCCATCAGCATAGTGAGTGGGAGGGGCAGATATGGCGGAAGCTGGGGACCATATCATGTTCGGGGAATGCGCACTCGTTATCTTAGAACGATTGCACACTCCGGTCCCCAATGCTTTTCTTGTTCCCCAGGTTGTCCAGATTCTCAGGGCCAGAGCCTTCGGCTGATGTTATGCAATGCCAGGTCTGTTGTTAATAAAGCCCCCCTCATCCACGATCTTATTCAGGAGGGGGAGGCGGACCTGGCGGGTATTACGGAGACCTGGTTGGGCCAGGAGGGGGGAGTCCCCCTCGTGGATATGTGCCCACCAGGTTTCCGCGCATTTCATCAGCCGAGGGCTCAGGGCAGGGGCGGGGGGGGTGGCGGTTATTATAAAGGAAGGTCTGGATCCAAGGGAGACCACTGTTCCACAGATAGCCGGATGTGAGTCCCTCTTTGTGAAGTGGGGTCGTAGAGTACAGATGGGCTTGTTGGTCACGTACCTGGCTCCCTGCCACGTGGCAACGGCCCTGCCTGAGCTGCTTAACGTTATAGCCGAGGTGGCGGTGGACACCCCCAGACTTGTCATCATGGGGGATTTCAACCTCCCATCTATCGGTGAAACGTCTGAGGTGGCTCGGGAGTTCATGGCTTCCATGACGGCCATGGACCTTACTCAGTTAATTCATGACCCCACTCACACGGGGGGACACACTCTGGACTTAGTTTTTGTCTCTGGTCAGTGGTTGAGTGGCCTTGATATAGGGGATATAGCCATCGAACCCTTGTCATGGTCTGACCACTCGCTCCTTCGACTGGACTTTCTAACCGCTGTACCCTGCCGCAGGGAGGCGGGACCAACCAGGTGGTTCCGCCCCAGGAGCCTGATGGACCCCGATAGGTTCCAGATGGAGCTTGGGCCATTTCCTGAGACTCTAGCTCATGACTCGGCTGAAGACCTGGTGGCCGCCTGGGATAGTGCGGCTGCCGGGGCCTTGGACCGAGTCGTGCCTTTGCGGCCTCTGACCCGGCACCGAACTCACTTAGCTCCTTGGTTCTCCGAGGAGCTTAGGGAGATGAAGCGCCAGAAAAGATGCCTGGAGAGTAGTTGGAGGACCAGCCGCTCCGAATCTGACCGAACACTGGTGAGGTCTCATATTAAGACCTACCTAGTGGCGATAAAAGCGGCGAAAACTAGTTATTTTGCCGCTCTTATCGCGTCATCAGATAATCGCCCAGCCACCCTGTTTAGGGTGACCCGCTCCCTCCTCCATCTAGAGGTGCGGGATGACCCCTTGCAGGGCCGTGCTGAGGATTTTGTGCAGTATCTGTATGACAAAATCGCTCAGATTCGGGAAGGGCTGGCCTCTGACTGGGTATGTCCGGACGGGATGACTGAGGCAGGTCTTGAGAGTGTTACCTGGGGGGAGTTCGATCCTGTGGCTCCCAAGGACATGGACAGGGTCCTGGGACGGCTGAACGCGACCACATGTTTATTGGACCCGTGTCCCTCCTGGTTGGTACTGGCTTCCCGGGAGGTGACACGAGGCTGGCTCCAGAAGATTGTTAACGCTTCTTTGAGTGAGGGGGTCCTGCCGGCCACTTTGAAAGAAGCGGTTGTGAGGCCCCTCCTCAAGAAACCCTCTCTGGATCCGGCTGTTTTGGCTAACTATCGTCCAGTCTCCAACCTTCGCTTCGTTGCGAAGGTTGTTGAGAGTGTGGTGGCGCAACAGCTTCCCCGGTACCTGGATGAAGCTGTCTATCTAGACCCGCTCCAGTCCGGCTTCCGGCCTGGGCACAGCACGGAAACGGCATTGGTCGCATTGGTGGATGATCTCTGGAGGGCCCGGGATAGGGGCTGCTCCTCTATCCTGGTCCTGTTAGACCTCTCAGCGGCTTTTGATACCATCAACCATGGTATCATGTTGCACCGGTTGGCGGGGTTGGGGGTGGGAGGCACCGTTCTGCGGTGGTTCTCCTCCTACCTCTCTGACCGGTCGCAATCTGTGTTGACAGGGGGGCAACGGTCAACCCCGAGGCACCTTGCTTGTGGGGTGCCACAAGGGTCGGTCCTTTCGCCCCTTCTGTTCAACATTTATGTAAAGCCGCTGGGTGAGATCATCCGTGGCTTTGGGGTGGAGTTCCATCAGTACGCTGATGACACCCAGCTGTACATCTCCACCCCAGGCCACCCCAATGATGCCCTTGAAGTGATGTCCCAGTGCCTGGAGGCCGTGCGGGCCTGGATGGGGAGAAACAGGCTCCGACTCAACCCCTCCAAGACCGAGTGGCTGTGGCTTCCGGCATCCCGATATAGCCAGCTGATGCCATCGCTGGCTATTGGGGGTGAATCACTCGCCCCCACGGAGAGGGCTCGTAACTTGGGCGTCCTCCTGGACGCACGGCTGTCTTTAGAAGATCATTTGACGGCCGTGGCCAGGGGGGCTTTTTATCAGGTTCGCCTGATACGCCAGTTACGCCCCTTTCTAGATCGGGACTCCCTACGCACAGTCACTCAAGCACTCGTCACCTCCCGCCTGGACTACTGTAACGCTCTCTACATGGGGCTCCCCCTGGGGTGCACCCGGAGGCTCCAGCTGGTCCAGAACGTGGCCGCGCGGGGGATTATGGGGGTGACGAGGCGCTCCCATGTGACACCCCTCCTGCGCGAGCTGCACTGGCTCCCGGTGGTCTTCCGGGTGCGCTTCAAGGTGTTGGTGACCACCTTTAAAGCGCTCCATGGCTTAGGGCCGGGGTACCTACGAGACCGCCTTCTGCAACCAATAGCCTCCCACTGGCCAGTATGCTCGCACAGAGTGGGCCTCCTCAGGGTGCCGTCCGCCAGACAATGTTGGCTGGCGACCCCCAGGGGGAGAGCCTTCTCTGTGGCGGCGCCCACCCTCTGGAACAACCTCCCCCCAGAGTTACGTACAATAACAGACTTCCGGATTTTTCGTCGGACCCTGAAAACCCATTTATTCCAACTAGCTGGGCTGGCTTGAGCCAAATTTTTAAACTATTTTAAACTGGAATTGTTTTTTAATTATGGCCAAATTATTTAATTATTTTAATCAGTTTTTAGATTTTCTATGTCTGGTTTTTACTTTGGCTGTGCACCGCCCTGAGTCCTATATTGGAGAAGGGCGGTATAGAAATTTAAATAAATAAATAAATAAATAAATAAAATTTCACAATGCTCTGCTTTCTCTTCCTCCTCCCTTCCAGCCTCTCCTCAGACATAATCCCAGTTCCTCTGAGTAAAAGCCTGAAATTACCTACTACATTTGGATTTCACTATTTCCTGGTAAGGAATTTTCCTTGTGGGAATGGAATTGTTGATGGACAGATGGGCAGACTTTCATGGACAAGCTTCTATCTCTTCAGGTCATGACTAAATCTGTCCCACTGCCACCCTAACAAAATCTTCTCTCTCCTTTTCCCCAAAGGGTGTTGCCTTCAGTCACAAACATTCAGTTTATGTTTCCACTTTTCCTGTACTAGGAAACAATTGAGCAGGAAGAGATGTATGGTCTTGTCACCACACAGCAGGAACCACATCTGTTCCTTTGCCATATTTCTGGGACTGCTGCTGAGTCCACAGTAGCCCCAAGAGTGTTAGCAGCCCATCAGCCATTGAATGATCAGTCCACCCACACAGTGCCACCTCTATGCCCCCAGCCACAAAACCAGCTGAGACAAGCACATGGCAGCTTTGAGAATAGAGTCTGTATTCAGCTGTTTGATCTTGCTTGAGAAGAAACAAAGCTTCTCGGATACCTGGTAGAGAAGTCAGCTATTGCACTGGTTCCAAGTTAGATAACTTCTGCTGCTTTGCTAACTTTCTGCTTCATGTTGTCTTCTCAAATACAAAAACAAGAGTCCCACTCCCTGAAATTGCTCATTGCATCTCCATCTCAAAGCTAGGATCAGGAAACTTAGAACTTCCCTGCCTCTGAAACATAAGCTAACCTAGCTTTCTCTTTCATATGATTCACGCTGTAAACACATTTTTGCTGAAAGCAGAATTTGATGCACCAATGAATAAGTGGGACAGGAAGAGCCTGATCTAGGCAGGCTGACATTAGATAATGAGAGCTCTTCTCCTTTCTTCCTTCACCTTCTACCCTGCCCAAGGGAGTGAAGCAATTTTAAGCAGGAGTAACAGCATCAGGAGCAGCTAGCATTCTTCTGGAAAAGAAGAATATTGTGTGTGCCACAGGAACTGTGTTCTTATTCCAGGAATAAGTACTGTTGAATTCAGTGTTGAATAGATATTGTGTTGCTGGCTGCCAACGCCTGTTTAAACAGGACATGAGTTTGAGAGATAAAATGGTTTCACACAATAGCAGTAATAATTGTATTTATTATGCACTTACAACAACATTGGATAAAGCAACAATTCATACCATAATATACTGTTCTTATTGTTGAGAGTTATTTTCTTCTCTAAAGAGGCATCTGAAGTTCTAAATGTTTTCTAACATTCATTCTGTTGTTGTTTTTTTCCTTAAGTGATGGTCTATGTAATAAAACTGGCATCACTTGGGGATTGTCTGCAGAGTTAGTTTAATTCGTAGCTTGATCAATTCAAGATTTCCCGCAGAGAAAGCTCGCAATTTAGGCATCTTCCTGGATGCACGACTGTCTTTAGAAGATCATATAACAGCCGTGGCCAGAGGAGCTTTCTATCAGGTTCACCTGATTCGCCAATTGCGTCCCTTTCTAGACCGGGACTCATTACGCAGTCACTCAAGCCCTCGTCATTTCCCGACTTGACTACTGCAATGCTCTCTACATGGGGCTCCCCTTGAAGTGCACCCGGAAGCTCCAACTGGTCCAGAATGTGGCCGCGTGAGTAATTATGGGAGCAACATGGCGCTCACATGTAACACCCCTTCTACGCCAGCTGCACTGGCTTCCGGTGGCCTTCCAAGTGCGCTTCAAGGTGTTGGTTCTTACCTTTAAAGTGCTCCATGGCTTAGGACCTGAGTACTTACGAGACCACCTGCTGCAACCGATAACCCCCCACCAACCAATACACTCTCACAGAGTAGGCCTACTCATAGTACCATCATTATAACAATGTCGTCTAGTAGTTCCAAGGGAGAGAGCCTTCTCTGTGGGGGCACCTACTCTTTGGAACAAAATACCCCCTGGAATACGAATAATCCCAGATCTTCACACTTTCCGACGTGCCCTGAAGACCTTTCTGTTTCAACAAGCAGGGCTAGCATAAACATCTAAATTCTATGCTAAGGTCTTAGCAGATACACTAAGTTGACTCAATTTATTATTTACTGTTTATTTAAAAAATATATATATGTATATGAAATCTTATTCTGTTCACCGCCCTGAGTCCTTCAGGAGAAGGGCAGTATAGAAATTCAATTAATAATAATAATAATAATAATAATAATAATAATAATAATAATAATAATAATAATAATTTGCCAAAGCTGAACCAAGTGAACCGGAAAGAATTGAGAAATGTACTAAAAAAGGTCAATGAGGCTGTGCAAACTATTCGAACCACTACATTAGCCGAAACAAACCAACTGATGTATGCAGCAGCCGTCATAACCACCAAAGAACTGGGGTTGAAAATACAAAAGAACCAAAGAGGCAAGAAGGGGAAGCCTAAGTGGAAAATTCGGTTAGAATTGAAGATCAAAAAGGTACATGGAGATTTGAGCAACTTGAAGAACCAAAGGCAAGGTCAGCTAAAGAACAAGCAGGTCAAAAGCAGCCTAGAAGCAAGATACGATCTGAGGAATGAGGAGATTGCGGTAGTAATTGAAGAGCTGAAGCAGAGGGTTGTTGCCATCGCTGAAAAGATTAAAAGGTATGAAAACCGAGTAACTCAGTTCAAGGAAAACTCACAGTTCAGAGCAAATCAGCACCAGTTTTATAAGAGTTTAGAAAATGGAAACAGAGTAACAACAAATGAAAAGCCTGATAAAGAGAAAGCTCTGAAATTCTGGAAGAATTTGTGGGAAAACAACAAGAAGCACAACAGAAATGCAAAATGGATCAAACAGGTTGAGGACTCTATTAAAGTGCATAAAATGGAAGACGTGAAAATAACAAAAGCAATGGTGCAAAGACAGTCAAGAAAAGTGAAGAACTGGAGTGCACCTGGACCGGATGAGCTGCATGGCTTCTGGTTAAAGGCACTTACAAGTCTGCACAAAAGATTGGCAACCCAGATGAACCAGATCCTAAAAACACCTGAAAATGATGAATGGATGACAACTGGAAGGACATTTTTGATCCAAAAAGATAAAGAAAAAAGAAAGGACCCTGGAAACTATAGGCCAATCACCTGTTTGCCAACAACATACAAGCTTCTTACTGGTATCATTGCAAACCAAATCTATGGATACCTGGAAAGAAATAACTTGCTTCCTGTAGAACAGAAAGGATGCTGCAAAAACTCAAGAGGAACAAAGGATCAATTGCTGATCGACAAGCTAATCCTAAAAAACTCAAAGAAAAGACGAACCAACCTGTTCATGGCTTGGATAGACTATAAGAAAGCATTTGATTCAGTTCCCCATAGCTGGATCAAGAAATGCCTGGAAATATTAGGCATCAGCAGCAACATACAAAAATTCATGGAATCTTCAATGAATCTCTGGAAAATGAAACTTATGGCTAATGAAGAAGAACTGGATGAAGTTGAAATTAAACGAGGCATTTTCCAGGGCGATTCCCTTTCACCCCTACTTTTTATACTCTCAATGCTACCACTGACAATCATTTTGAAGAAGATGAACTGTGGATACGAACTTGCAAAGAAAGGACTGAAAATCTCACACTTGATGTACATGGATGATTTGAAGCTGTTTGGTAAAACAAAAGCTGAACTGAATTTATTAATTGAAAACACAAAAGAATTCAGCCAAGACATTGGTATGCAGTTTGGAATTGACAAATGTGCAACAATAGCAACCAAAGCAGGCAAAATCATAGAAGAGGATGGAATAGAACTAGAGAATGAAGAAATGATAAAGGCAGTAAAATCAGAAGAAGGCTACAAGTACTTGGGAATTTTAGAAGCCTCTGACTTAATGCATAATAAAGTCAAGGAATTAACTTCAGCCAAGTACATTCGGCGAATTCGTAAGATATTAATGTCCAAATTGAGTGGAGGAAACATCATAAAAGCCATAAATACCTGGGCTATACCTGTGTTTAGATACTCTGCAGGAATAATTGACTGGACCCAGATGGAGTTAGACAATTTGGACAGAAAAACAAGGAAGCTTATGACAATGAATCATGCCTTGCACCCTAAACGTGATGTTGACCGATTATATTTACCAAGAGCAGAGGGTGGTCGAGGACTCCTACAAGTAAAGCAGACTGTGGAAGAAGAAAAATGCAGCTTGAATGATTACATCCAGAAAAGTGAAGAACCAATGATTAAGGAAGTAAATAAAGGAGGCCTTTTAAAGACAACTAAAACAAAAGCAGAATATAAGAAAGAAGTAACTGAGCAGCGAGCTGAAAATTGGAAACACAAAGCTCTGCATGGCCAATACTTGAAAAGTATTGAAGGCAAAGCTGACCAGAAACTAACTTGGAACTGGTTAAGATCAGGAGTACTGAAAAAAGAAACAGAAAGCTTTATTTTGGCAGCTCAAGAACAAGCCCTAGCCACAAACTGCATGAAGGCAAAAATTCAACATGTCACCACCAACAGCAAATGCCGCCTCTGCAATGAGAAAGATGAGACAGTCGACCACCTGATCAGTGGGTGCAGCAAAATTTCACAAACTGACTACCTACAACGCCATGACCGGGTTGCTAAGATCATTCACTGGAAATTGTGCCAGAAGTTTGGATTTGAGTACAGCAAAAACCACTGGGAACATCAGGTTGAGAAAGTTTTAGAGAACGAGAAACTCAAGATCTTATGGGACTTTAGGATTCAGGCTGACAAGCACTTGGTCCACAACACACCTGACATAACAATAGTTGAAAAGAAAAAAGTATGGTTCATTGACATTGCAATACCTGGTGATGCACGGATTGAAGATAAGCAGCAAGAAAAAATCACAAAGTACCGGGATTTGCAAATTGAAGTTGAGCGACTGTGAAAAAAGAAATCGTGTGTTGTCCCGATTGTAATTGGAGCCCTTGGAGCAATACCCAAAGGGCTACCCCGCTATTTAGAAATTCTAAATTTGCCGGACTTGAACATTTTGACTCTACAAAAAACCACCTTACTCGGAACAGCTTACATCCTCCGACGATACCTTAATAGTTCCTAGGTCCTTGGTTAGGACTCGAGCTGCTGAGCTATTAACCAGCCTCAAAGGCTGTGAATCTCAATAAAGATGTAGTTGTTTAAATGAATAACTTTTTTAAATGCAGATTAGGAGTACTTTTGTGTAAGGTTCAGTCTGCTGGAGTGTGATGTGGTATTAACAAGGAATAATAAAAATGTCAAAGATTGATTTTTTTCATAATATATTTTGTTTATAACATTTCAGATTACTTAAAGTAGCATCAATATTTTCAAATACTTATAACAATATACAAAACAGTGAGAACATGGACAGGGTATGTGGTGAAAAGAGGATTACTAATCCACTTGACTCTTGCCTTTGCTGGCTAACTCAAAGCAGCCATTAAGATCTTCAAGAGAGTCTCTTCTTAAGATGCTGTACCTGTCTATTTGGTCCCACAGAAAACATCCAAAACATTTGGGATATGCGTCAACATTTATTACAATCTTGTTGGTTCTCTTGATGGAGGTTCCAACTAGCAGCAGCAGATTGAATGAAGCTTAGATATCAGCCTATAGAGGGAGCCTTTGGATTGTCTTCTTTTCTTGCCAGTTTCCACTTTTGTCCTTGTATTCTGGTCTTTTTTACCCTTCCTGTCAAGTCTATAGCATTTTCCCCATTACTTCTTCTAGATTTTTAGTAGGCATCTCCTTTTATTAACTCTTATTTTCTCAATTAGCTGTTCTCACCCTGTACTTCATATTTTTGCCATGATATTGGCTTTCTAAGCTTTCCCCCAGGGGTGAAATCTAAATTTTTTTGCTACCGGTTCTGTGGGCGTGGCTTAATTAGTGGGCGGGGCTTGTGGTAAGGTGACTGGGAGGGCATGGCTTGTTGCTCAGGTGGGCGTGGCCAAGTCAATGTCACTTCTTTGCCCTTTTTTAACCTACAAAACATAACACAACACAACTGGCTCACCCACAATATAAAAGCAGTTGTGCTAGACCCAAAATGGCCCCTGCAACAAGCAGGAACCTCACACAGCCACAAAAAGCCCAAAAAAACAACTTTCACACTTTACACACACACAACACAACACAACACAACTGGCTCACCCACAATGTAAAAGCAGCTGTGCTAGACCCAAAATGGCCCCTGCAACAAGCAGGAACCTCACACAGCCACAAAAAGCCCAAAAAACCAACTTTCACACTTTACATACACAAAATTCCACATACAGCTTTGTGAGATTTTGTGTGTTTATGTAGTTAGAGTGAAACACTACAGACTAAACACACTAAATCTCAGAAAGCTGCACAAATATTGCTTTATTTTATTTTTATTTTTATATAAAAACAGCTAAATTTAAAACTTCCTAAACTTTAAATGGCTAGGTCTAAAAAAAGAACAACTAAAAAAAAAACCCAATTAACTATTTTTTTAAAGTTCCCAAAGGGGAAAAAAACTTACCCAGTAGAACAGGGGTCTCCAACCTTGGCAACTTTAAGACTTGTAGAGTTCAACTCCCAGAATTCCTCAGCCAGCTTTGCTTTGCTGGCTGAGGAATTCTGGGAGTTGAAGTTCACAACTCCTTGCCTGCTTGATTGCAGGCAGGGAGATTCAGTTGCTTGCTGATGCAATGGATTTGCAATGGGATTACAGCAAGGCGTTGTGACCAGCAGCTAAAGTAAGCAAGCTGAGGGGGGGGGAGGGATTTTTGCTACGAGACATTTAAAAGGAAAAAAGTTTTTTTCTTTTTCATGGCTCTGGCGATCCAAGTTGAGTTGCCTGATTAGCAGGCAACTCAGCTGGGATCGTCAGAGCTTGGCTGGTCAGAGCCATTTAAAAGAAAAAAAAAGGCTCTGATGATCAGCTGGGCATGGGGGGCGGGGGCAGGGATTTTTGCTACCGGTTCTCTGAACTGCCCACCGTCATCGCTACCTACTCGCCTAAGCCGGTCTGAACCGAGAGCATTTCACCTCTGCTTTCCCCCCATAAATTTTGATAATTCTTGAGAGCTGTTCCTGTTAAACTTCCTAGTCCTTCATTGGCATAGAGTTGGGTGAAAATTTCCTCTCAGCTGCTGACTTTTCACTGTCATTTCTGACTTGAACATTCTAACTGACCTCTGTTCTCTGAAAATTGATGAATATTTCAGAACATGACATAAGGTCATCCATTGGAGCCAAAGTCTATCATTGCTTGCATCACTGCTGCTAAAAATCACCCTAAAATTCTTTAAAGTAATATGAGAGAAGAAACCTTTCTCCCTCTTAATTTTCTACAAAACAGGCACAATTGTACATATCTCTAATCATGACCCTCTTTGCTTTCCTTATTTAGGACCTCTTTTATAACTTTTCCCGTTATCGTTATTCTAAGTTGGCACTAGTTACCAACTCTACAATATCAAGATGCCTGGAAAATAACTCTGCCTGAAGTTGATAACAAGGTTGGAGACAATTCTGTGAAGAACTGGGTATCTTTAGATCAGTGTTTTTCAAACATGGCAACTTTTAAGATGTGTGGATTTCAACTCCCAGAATTCCCTAGCCAGGACTGGGGAATAAAACACTGGTTTAGACTAAAGAAGAGGTGGCAAAGGAGAATCATGATAGCAGTTCTTTAATATTTGAAGGATTGTTACAAAGAGAAAGGTATGGATTCATTATCCATAATGTTCAAAGGTAGAAGAACCAGTAGGTGGAATTTTTAAAAGAGAGACTTAAACAAATGAAGTTTTCCTTACCTTGTCAGCTATTAAGCAGTGAAACAGCCTGCCTCCTGGGGTCATAGGTACTCCATCAGTAAAGGTTTTCAAGAAATTATCAGACAACAATTTGTCTGGAATAGAAGGAATATCCCTGCCCTGGGAAGGGAGTTGGACTTCTAGCCCTAAAATTTTATGATCCAATATTCCAAGTATGATTGCCATTCCTGGTAAGGCAGTATACTCTAATGGAATGTATATGAAATGAACCACACTACTTTACACAAGCTTACATTAAACTTCATTTGTTCTTTGGGTGTCCCAGTTTTCCCTTTCGAGCTTTTCACATTTCCATTTTGTTTTAAGCACCTTACATAGTTTGGTGTTGTCAGCTGTTGCTTTGTAGCTGCATCAGCCAAGAGGCTCATTTTCTGTTTTAGACAAAAGCAAAGGCAGGCTGGTAATTCATGAATGTGGCTCTCAGAGGTAGCGAGTCTGAGGTAGAAATCACAGAGCTCTCATGAAAATGGTTGATTGCGCTGAACTTTGTTTTTTTTTTTAAAAAACAGTAGAAACATCTCATTGATGATCATCTTGTAATATTCCTTACTAGGAGGATTGATATTGGTATTCCTCTTCCTAAAGAAGATCACCTGGCACAATTATTCTTGTATTTTTAACATTGTTTCTTGACATACAAGGGCATAAGTGGTCCATGACCTTTTAGAACACACTGGAAGTGCTTCTAGAGCCAGAAGCTCAACTATCAGGAACATGGAATGCACCTTGTCTTGTGGGGCTCCCTGCTTCCTCTAGAGATGTCTTTATGTCCCACTCTCCCAGAATTTAAAAAGATGGTAAAAATCCATATTTCCCCCCCAACCTTTGACAGTTAATTATTTTAAATGTGGATTTTTATTTTGAATGCATTCATTTTGTTATAGCTTATATTCTGCATTTTTGATACTTCCAAGCCACCTTAATGTTAGAATAAAGAAATGGATAGGATATATATTCGATAAAATACAGTCTCATGCATACAGTACTTTATGAATTGAACAGGATAGCTCACATGAGTAATTAATGAAGAGAGGATATATCTGTGAGGGTGGCTGAGAAATAGGATGGCACCAAGAAAGTCAGAATTATGGGATAGAGAATCAAGCACTGGTGATATAAAAGTGGAATTTTGTCTTTATCTTGTTGATCTTGCTGTTAATTCTTAAATGACCAAATCAGCAAATAACTTTATCCACACAAAACAATCCCCAGCCATCCAAGACATCAAAAACTGTTCCAAAACAGCTTCCAACAATAAAATAGATAAATAAATTCTGACAACAAAACTCAACTGTGTATATTAAAAGCCTAGTAAAATATTGATTAAAGCTACAAACATCACTGGCTAAAGCAACTATCCCCAATATTACAATCGGCTAAAACACCAGATAGAGGAATTAAATAGAAGGCCTGAAATAATTAATAGGATCTTTGGGGGTTTTGTAAAAATAGTGGGAAAGATGGATCCCTGAGAGAATAGATTCCAAGGGCTCAGCCCCTTGCTGAAGAGTCTTTCTCTCGCATGTTAGAGAGCTTAAGATTTCCCTAAGGACAGTGAGAGAGAAGGAAGTTTAAATGGTTGTTTGATATTAAAGGGTAGTTTGGTTCTGAGTAATAGCAAAATTTTAATTTTGGGACTCTTCATGAGTGTGTTCATGGGAAATTTTGGGGCAGCGGTTTGCCATAGTCTTTTCTGTGGCTTCCCATCCCCCAATGTTTAGACAATCCTTTAAAGAACTTAATCCCAAATAATTTAATGCTTCAAAACCAGTATCCTGAAAGCTACTTAAAAATACATGGCTCACTATATTTCAACCATCTTCTTTCTGTCATAGCTGAAGCAGACTTCTCCTCCCCTTATATTCAAAGGAATTTCATGCAGGAGTGCAGCTTGGCTATCAGTAGTATATGACAATCGATGCAAAATCCATCAATTCCGGACATGATCAAAACTGGCACTTAAAGAAAGAGATGGGGTTCTTCTTTCAGGAAAACAACAGGGAGGATGCAAGCCTTTTCAATGTATGGGACACAGCGAAGGCTGTGTTTCGTGGTTTGGTGATTAATTATATGGCAGGGAAACGAAAGAAGGAAAGGGCTGAGCGCAATAAATTATTGGATGACCTGGTAAGAAGTGAGGCTATGTTACAGCAGGATCCAAGCAATATAGGACTTAAAATGAACTTGAAATTAGCACGACACCAAATTAATTTATTAGATCAACAGGATTTGGAGAAAAAAATAAGGTGGATGAAGCAAAGATACTTCGAAAGGGCAAACAAACAAGGGAGGTGGCTCACTTACCGTCTAAATAAAGAAAAGGAAAAGAATAGAATCCATAACTTGAGAGATGGGAAAGGCAATTGGATTACAGGGGAAGAAGGGAAGAAAATAATTGCACAGGAATTTTATACTAACCTATATTGTAAGGATGATAAGTCTGAGCAGGAAATAAAGAAATACTTAGAGGAATCAGACATACCCCAAATACCAGGTTTATCTAGGGAAGTATTGGATGAAGAAATTACAGAGGGAGAAATTGAAAGGGTCATGGGAAAACAAAAGACAGGGAAAACTCCCGGTACAGATGGCCTACCGATTGAATATTACAAAGCACTTTGGGAAATACTAGGTACGCATATGACTGAGTTATTTAATGGGGTGATTCGGGAGGGACAGAATCATGGACCGAAGCACTAATAAGTATTTTGCCAAAGGACGATAGTGACCTATCTCAGATTCAGAACTATAGGCCCATCTCGCTCCTTAACGCAGATTATAAATTATTCGCAGCAGTTTTAGCAGAGAGACTCAAAGGGTTTCTTAACCAATTTATACATGAAGACCAAAATGGCTTCTTACCAGGCAGACAGACTAGAGACAATGTAAGAATAGTTATGAATGTTTTGGAATACTACGAAACCCATATTGATAAACAACTGGCCCTGGTATTCATGGATGCACATAAGGCCTTTGATCATGTGAACTGGAACTTTTTAATAGGTTTACTGCAACATATGCAATTTGGAGAAAGATTTATTTGGGCAATCCGTGCAATTTACTCGAAGCAGACTGCTAAAATTTCAATTAATGGTGATGTAGCCGGTCAAATTGATATTGAGAAAGGAACTAGACAAGGGTGTCCGCTTTCCCCGTTGTTTAAGGTGACCAGACGTCCCGCTTTTGGCGGGACAGTCCCGCTTTTGAGCAATTTGTCCCGCGTCCCGCGGCGTTTTAAAAAAGTCCCGATTTTTCATTCTGCCTCCTGGTTCCCGGCTGCCTCCTGAATCCCCGCTGATGGCTAGAGGGAAAAAAAAACTGTTTAAACTCTTGCCGCGGGGCTTCAAAGGGCCGCCCTACGTTAATTAGCTCGGCTTCCCCCTCTCAGCTGATTTGCACAGGGCTCTGCTCTTGCTAAATTGCTCAGTTTTTTTTCCCTCTTTGTGCAAACCAAGCTCAAAACAAAACTGAAAGTAAAACAGGCTGTTGGCTTTGCGGTTTGCTTGCAACGTTGGAAAATTAGGCAGCAGATTTATTTTCCTTTTCCTCACCAAAAAAGGTAAGTGCCAACAATGGAAAATTATTTAGGGCAAAAGAGGAGAGTTCAAGATTTTAAAACACAAAAGAAAAAAAAGCTCTTTTTAACTAGGGAATTGTAATAATTGAGATATTATTAATTGTATACTGTGTTGAAAGCAGAAATGGTTAAGTTGTGGTTTGGAGGAATATATGGGGGAAATTATTTGGTTTATTATTATTGGTAAGTATAATTAATTGATTTGTAAGAAATTGGATTGCATGGAAATAATTGGAATATTCATGTTCATATTGATTAATATACAAAAAAGATAGTTATATAACTAATTGATTTATATTAAAATGTTGAATTTGTATTAAACAACTGTATTACATAATTACATAATTAACCAATGTGAGGATGGATATAAAAATAGATGACAATGGGAAGGGGTATAAAATAGAATAGAAGGGAAAAATTGAATTTGATTAAGATTAGAGATGACGATGAAGGGTAAAATTGTTTTTTTAAAAAAATAGATGAGGAATAAATATGGCAAAAAGGAAATATAGAAATTGTAAATTTAATTGAAATGACTAAACACTGTTTAAATTTGTGAACCAGCCAAATATTCTGTTCAAAGAAAATACATTGTATGTATGTGTGTTTCTAATTATTGCTATTTATTCATATTTGTTCTCTTTTATTCTTTAAAGTTTAACAATTCATTCTTTATCTTAATATCTTTATATTTGTTTGGGGCTGGCTTTCTTCCCTTTCATCTTTTTTATTGTACAGCAATCTTTCTCCTCAAACCTACCACCTCTCTTTTCTTTCCTTCTTACTTTCTCTTCCCCCCCTCTTCTTCTCCTCCCTACTTCCTCTTCCTTTCTCCTTCTCCTCCTCTCTTCCTCCCTCTCTTAACCATCACTCCTACTCTAATTTCCCTTCCCTTCCTTCATCCCTCTCTATTACTGTATCCTTTTATGCATATGGACTACTCAGAGGGCTGAAAAAGTTATTTTTGACTGGTCCTCGCACTTTTGACCAGTCCTCGAACTTACGACTGTCCTCACATTTTACATTTTTGCCCTATCTTGTCATCATGGTGAAGAGAAGCAGTTGTGAAATGAGTGACATGGTTGTTAAGAATGCTGCACGGGCATAAATGTGAGGATGGTCATAAGTGTGAGGACCAGTCAAAAGTGTGAGGACCTGTCAGAAATGACTTTTTTCAGCCCTCTGGTTAGTCCTTTTGTGCATATGGACTACTCAGAGGGCTGAAAAAGTTATTTTTGACTGGTCCTCGCACTTTTGACCAGTCCTCGAACTTACGACTGTCCTCACATTTTACATTTTTGCCCTATCTTGTCATCATGGTGAAGAGAAGCAGTTGTGAAATGAGTGACATGGTTGTTAAGAATGCTGCACGGGCATAAATGTGAGGATGGTCATAAGTGTGAGGACCAGTCAAAAGTGTGAGGACCTGTCAGAAATGACTTTTCAGCCCTCTGAGTAGTCCCTATACACACAGCCATGGCCACCCGGTCACATGACCAGCTAGCCACGCCCACCCAGTCACATGGCCTCCAAGCCACGCCCACACAATAAGCCACGCCCACAATGGTGTCCCTCTTACCAATGTTAAAATCTGTTCACCTTACCCTATACACATAGCCATGGCCACCCGGTCACATGACCAGCTAGCCACGCCCACCCAGTCACATGACCAGCTAGCCATGCCCACAAAATAAGCCACGCCCACAATGTCCCTCTTTACCAATGTTAAAATCTGGTCACCTTACCGTTGTTATTCATTCTGTCATTAGAACCCTTACTGAGGGAAATTAGACGTAATACGGGGATAAAAGGTCTTTATATCCAAAATCAACAATATAAGGTGCAGGCTTACTCTGATGATTTAGTATTTATATTAGAAGATCCGTTGATATCGGGACCGTGCCTGACCCAGGAAATAGAAAAATATGGTAAAGTGGCGGGATTAAAAATCAATAGGGAAAAAACTAAAATTATTGCCAAAAATCTGACAGTAAAGCAAGGGAAAGAATTAGAAGTGAATTTGGGGTTCCAAATTGTAAATAAACTAAAATATCTAGGTATTATTATATCAGCCAAATGCTCCACAATCAAAGAAGACAACTATCTGAACCTTCTCAAGAGAACAGGTCAGGATCTAGAGAAGTGGAAGAACATGCAGATATCCCTACTAGGTAGAATAGCAATTATAAAAACTTACATACTCCCAAAATGGATATACCTATTCTATACAGCACCAGCTAGATTGGATAATAATTTTTTTAAAAAACTAAATTACTATGTCCTTAAATTCATTTGGCAAAATAAAAAACCCAGAATCAAACTTAAAATGCTTCAAGAGCTTAAAGAAAGAGGAGGAGTTGGTGTTCCAAAATGGGAATATTACTATCAGGCCGCAAATTTAGTCTGGATCAGGGATTGGATATTGTTGAGAAGAAGAAGATTGTTGATCTTGGAAGGGGAGGGGCTACATCAAGGTTGGCATTATTTTCTTTGGCAAAACAAAATCCCAAAGCACAGGTGCCTTGCAGGACATTATGTGAGGAATATTCTAATTGAGTCCTGGAGGAAAATTAAGGGTAAATTTTACTCTTCAATCCCCTCTTGGCTGGTCCCACTCGAAGCTATAACGTATAGGCCTCTATATAACAAAGAAAATCACCTCTCTTACCGGGAACCTTTGGACCCCCATGGTAGTCTGAAATCAAGAAATGAGTTGGAGTTGCAGGGAAGACAACTGGATTGGTGGGCTTATGCCCAAATTTGCTCGAAATTTTAAAAAGATAGGGAACAAGATGGTATTAATTTGAATCAGCATGATCTGGACAATATCATTCTAGGAAAAAAGGACAAAATGTTATCAAGGATATATAAACTTTTAATAGACTATTGGATAGGGGATGAAATAGTTAAAGATTCTATGATTGCCTGGGGGAGAAATATTGGCTATCCAATTGATATGACAAAATGGGAAAAAATCTGGCTTAAACATATGAAATTCCTGTGGGCAACATCATACAAAGAAAATGTGTACAAGATGCTGTATAGATGGCACCTTCCACCTGCTCGTCTTTCTAAAATGTATTCAAATCTCTTACCAAACTGTTGGAAGTGTGGGGAGATTGGCACCTATTTCCACATGTGGTGGACCTGCTCCAGAACGACTGAATTCTGGAAAATTATACAGGCATGGATCATGGAAATCACAGGTTATAACCTAATTCTGAAACCAGAGTACTATCTACTGAACATCAGGCCAGACAACATAGGCACAAATATATGGTGTCTGTGTGTATTTATCACCACGTCAGCAAGAATATGTTTCGCCCAACATTGGAAGGGGAAAGACCTGCCGGCTGAAGATTTGATTTTGGAGAAAATTTTGGATTATGCGGAAGCCGACAGACTGACTAAAGCATTGAGAGATCAAAAGGACTCCGTATATTTCCAATGTTGGGACAAATGGTACGTTTGGTTGAACAACAGACGCCTAAAAAGTCAAGTATAACCAGGATTATGTTTAATATATGTTAAATCTGACTGAAGCCTACATACCGTAGAAAATGTAAATATCATGTAAAGTTCCTGTCGCGATCATTTGTTTGACTATTTCTTTTTTTTGATGTATTGTTTTAAATAAATAAATAAATAATAATAAAAAAAAATGGCATGAGGAATCCCAGTTGATATAAATTGTTCCTAATGCTAAAGCCTGCTTGTCCAGTTAGTGAAAACTTTACTCATGGTCATTCATGTAAGGTTCAACTACAACTACGAGCGGGGGTAGCCTTTCTGGAATACTTACAGTAGTTCTCTTAAGCAAAATGTTAAACAAGTTTTTGTCTCAACTTGTTAACTGTCATCTATTTCAAACAATGTTTAAACTAGTCAAGAGATCTTATCAGTTTTCCTAGGACACATGGAAAGAATTAAAATACAGAAACAAATACATAATATGCACAGTGACAATACTTCAGTCCCAACCTCTGGACAACTTCCTCATGGTTTCATGTAAATGTTAAAAACAGATGGACTCCATAGGGTCCTGGCATGGAAGAATAGAAATTCCTCATACTGCTTTTGGACACTTTTCCACAGGAAGGACAAACACCACTGTGATTGATACCATGTCTCCAACTCCAGAAGCAAACAGAATCAATGCTAGTAACCTGTGTTCTCCAGTATAAGTCTAAAAACACTGTGTTCTCCAGTATACGTTTTTCACCAGAGCTGTTTATGTCCTCTTTCCAGGTCTGAAGCTGATTAGAAGGGAATGAAATAAACAGTCAACATCTGACAATTAGATCTGCTGATTATATGTTCCTGAAAACATAACAGGTTTGTCAGCTAAATATTGTGATCCACAATCATTTGAGCCACAAAGGGTTGCCTCCATTTTGGAGCTGATTTTCTGTTTTGAATTTCATCTTGTGAGACTCAGTCTTTTCCTAATTTAAGCCCCCACTTGATTTTCTCCTCAACACACAATCCCTACCTCCACTCCCCTCCTCCCCAGAATTAGCAGTGAAGATATTCACTCGGCTTCCTTGCACAGCAAGGGGCAGCTGCAGCTGTGTATCCGTGTATTCAGAAAGAGGCCCTGTGTCCCGGATGCTACACATTGGAAGAAGCAGGAAACCGTTAGCCTGTGGTCTGGGGTCATGGGGGAGCCAAACAGAAATTGGCTGAGGAAGAGACAGTGTGGTGGGCTCTGTTGGTTTCAAACATGCTATGATGTGCAAAGATAGCTGAACACTGGCTTCTGCTCAACCATCTCTTCTGCAGCTGTTTGGGAATGGAGCCACTGTGGTAACCTCGGCTATTTTTGACTCTGCTGGGAGGTGAGAAGACTAACAGTCATAGAAGTGATGGCTGATTAACATTCTTGAACACCCTGAACTTACGGAATGACCCCCCACCCACAGCATGATGAAGTGCCTTTATGATAATTGCGCAAAGGCATCTTCCAGACATTGCAAGTAAGACGATCTTGTTAATGAGAAAAGAAAATTCCAGGAACCATCCTGTACAGATGCCATCTAGTGCAACAGCACATTTAGATGGGGATAATGTTAGAAGAACCAGGGTAGTTTATAAGGTTAGGCCAGGGGTCAGCAACCTGTGGCTTTGGAGCCACATGTGGCTCTTTCACCCCTCTGCTGCAGCTCTCTGTCACTCAAAATATGCATCACAACCACCAATGTGTGACACTCGCCGGCACGTGATTTATTGAGTTTTTCGACCCCTGGTAGGCCAACCATGGATAAATCCAAGAAAAGAAAAGTTTCAGAAGAAAACAGAACATTTAATTCAACAACATATGCTAACTCAAGAAATAGTCAGGCACGGGAAGGGTTTTGTGGCTCCCGGTATTTTCTTTTCTGTGGGAAATGGGTCCAAATGGCTCTTTGAGTGTTTAAGGTTGCAGACCCCTGGATTAGGCAATTGTTGAGCAACCAAACACATTCACATAGCATAAACAGACAGATTTGCATCTATATACAACACAATACAATGCTCATGAAGCAATGCAGGCTCACACACAGGGCTACGAACAATTGAAACTGCTTTGGAGAGAGTCAAGCCAGGTTGCCCATCCAACTAGCATCTCCTTGTTCTCAGCGAGTAGGTTTCAGTTGGATTTGCCTCTCCCTTGAACAAAATGGACAGCCCAGAGTGTGCCTTGATCCATAGTTATGATCCCTATGGTGGATGGAAAAAGCTTCTCCTTTTTAATTTTGGGGAGTATTTAAAGACAAAATGAATGCTTTATGTCTTGCTCGCTAACCCCCCCTCCAAATCAGGATGATACATTTCTGTTGAGGGGGTTAATGGATGGGAAAACTAAAGCAGCAACTTCTCTCAAGTCTCCAAAATATACAAATACTGCTCCCCACTTGCTGTTTTGGGAAAGGGAAAAGAAGAAATCCCTCTATGGAGCAGATCACATGTTTACATCCATGAGAATCTGAAAGTACAATTTGACCCCTTTTGTACCACTCTAAACTGGGTCTCTGCTTATAATAGTCATTCATGAAAGGTTATTCATCATTTTACACATATTTGATAAAATGGATGACAAATATGCAAAGCAGGGCTTGAACTTTATGGCAGCATTTCCTTTGAGACATTCCGATGTCCTCCAACCCTCAGAAGACTGGTGGAGAATTAATCTCCTGAGACATCTGGAAGTCATCTGGCTGACTGGAGTTTCTCAAACCATTAAAACCATAACACTTGCAATTCATTACAACTGTTCAGGTTTGTCTTCACCAGCCCTGCACGTGTATTTCTCACTCCACGATTACAGCAGTGGGTACGATTCTTAAGCGTTATCTTCACTAAGGAAGGCTTCCACTGCATTTGAGGAGCTGACAATACATCTAGAATATGTGTGGAATGGCTATAAAAGAACCTCCAAAAAGGTGCCAAGTGCAGAATAAACTTTATTTATTTGCTATCATTTTTAACAATCCAGCAGGCAGCTTCAATAGAATAGAACAGAATAGAATTCTTTATTGGCCAAGTGTGATTGGAGACACAAGGAATTTGTCTTGATGCATTGCAGTCACAACTCTATTACTTTATAAAATGTAATTAATTAAAATAAAAATAAGGTACAATAATTTGCAGATAGTAAGAACTAGTTGAGGCTCAAATGTGAACCTGAGCACTGACACGCTTCCCCATTTCCTATTTATTTGATCACAAATTTCATTCCTCTTGAATGAAAATATATACTTTTCCCCCAAGCATATGCTGCCCTCTTGTGCCAGACCTGGGGATTTGATGCAAGATTACAGTTTACAATGTTTCATTTGTGATGGAGTTAATTTGGCATTATACTTTGGCTATAAGCTGCACTATTAAAATGGGCCAAATGAAAGGTCTTCTTTACTAAAATAGTAGACTGCGCTGAAATGGACAGGTTAAGGATGGAAATTAAAGACAAAGGAGAAACAGAGTATTTACCTGATATGGGACTTATGGTATAGTTGGCTAGACAATAGATGCAAAGTTTAGAAAATGGATGATGAGAGAGGATCAACAAGTTAGAAACAAATACAGGTATAAAGCAGGGGTGAAATGCTCCCGGTTCGGACTGGATCGCCCAATCTGGTAGCGATGGAAGTAGGTGGTTCGGAGAACCGATAGCAAAAATCCTTGCCCCCCCCCCCCCCAATGCCCAGCTGAGCCGCACAATCATCAGAGGCTTTTGTTTTACTTTTAAAAGCATTTTTTCTACAACCTCTTCAGCTGAAAAAATGCTTTTAAAAGTAAAAAAAAAAAGTCTCTGATGATCACGTGGCTGAGCTGGGATCATCAAAGGCTTTTAAAAGAAAAAAGCTCTTTTTTTCTTTTAAATGCCTCTGACGATCCAAACTGAGTTGCCTGATCGGCAGAGACTTTTTTCTTTTAAATGCCTCTAACGATCAGGCAACTCAGCTTGGATCGTCAGTGGCATTTAAAAGAAAAAATGTTTTTTTCTTTTAAATGCCTCTGACGATCTAAGCTGCATTGCTTGATCGGCAGAGGCATTTAAAAGAAAAAAAGCCTCTGATGATCAGGCAACTCAGGTGGGATTGTCAGAGCTTTTTGAAATCATTTTTTTACAACCTCTTCGCTGAAGAGATTGTAGAAAAAATGGTTTTAAAAGTAAAAAAAAAAAAATTGGCCACGCCCACCCAGTCACATTATCCTCCCAAGCCATGCCCACAGAACTGGTAGTAACAAATTTTAGATTTCACCACTGGTATAAAGCTATATAGAAGAATATATATTGTAAACAATATTGGTACTAGATTGTACATAATTGCAAATTAAAATATATAGAGTGATAAATGTATAGAGAAGTATATTATAACCATGGATACAATCGATATAAGTATGTTGTCTAATAACAAGTTTTTATTATTATTATGGACTATACTATATGAACAAGAGAAAAATGGTCGTAACTAGGATGTATAACCTCATGTATATTTAAAAAGGTGCTGATACAACCAGCATATCATTGTTGCAAAATTGAAATTGCGATATAAAATGAAGGAAAATGTACAATGAAAATATTTTAAAAAAGAAAAGAAATGAAAGGTCTTCTTTACTGGGTCTCCTCTTTCATTCCATCTAAAGCTCTTTGGCTCTAGAGATCCTGAAGGCCTATTTAAATATGCTTACAAGTGAGGCTTTGATCAGCCAATCCTCTCCCAGAATTTTTTGTGGTGGTCCAGTCATAATCTACTATTTAGTTTACAACCATCATCTTGAGATCAAGGGCAATTCCTCACAGCTGTATATGCTTACATTTCTCCCATCCTTGAGCCTGCATAAAAGTAGTCCAACATAAATTGCACTTCTCCCTCAGCCCAACTTTTAATCTAAGGCTGGAGAATAGTATTAGCCTTCCACATTTAATTACTGGTAGTCCTTGACTTATGACCACAATTAAGCCCAACATTTTTGTTGGCAAGTGAGACAGTTGTTAAGTGAATTTTGCTCTATTTAATGACCTTTCTTGCCACAGTTGTTAAGTGAATCACTGCAGTTGTTAAATTAGTAACACGGTTGTTAAGTGAATTTGGCTTCCCCACTGACTTGGATCAGAAGGTGATCACATGATCCCAAGACACTGCAACTATCATAAATAGTTGCCAAGCATCCAGATTTTGATCACACGACCATGGGACTGCTGCAACAGTCATAAGTGTGAAAAATGGTCATAAGTCATTTTTTTCAGTGCTTTTGTAACTTTCAATGGTTGCTAAACGAAAGGTTGTAAGTTGAGCACAGTAGAACACTCTTGTAAGTAAGAGCACAGTAGAACCTCTGGTCACGAACGCTTCTGACCACGACCAAATTGGGTTCTGGCCAAAAAATGCACTTTTTTTCCGTGGCCGATTTCCCCTTCCATGCCATTTTTTTTGTAAGCACCAAATTTCCAAAATTAGGTTCGAGTCATGACCAAATCGGTTTGTGACCAAAGTTATGGAACGAATTATGGTTGTGACCAGAGGTTCTACTGTAGTTTCAAGAAAGTGATTGGTAGGTTCCCAGGCTTTCTTTCCTGTCAGCATCCCTTGTCAGGAGAAAATCAGCCACTAATTGATCTCCTAAACCTAGCAGGGTTGGGGGATTCCATGCATCTGCCTGAGATGGAAGATTTCAAGTTGCCCAAGTGAACATACATGACTCTCTCTATTGGTTGCTTTGATTTGGGAGTGACAGTCTTTCAGAAAAACAATATTCCTGTACCCAGAAGTATTTCAGCTGACAGGACTGGTGCATAGTGGAGCAAGAGTGTCCACCTCACTTCATTCTATGCCCCTCCTGCACTCCATTAACTTGCCAAGAGTAACATGTAGTTTTCTTTTACCTCAACAATTCTGACCTTCCAAGCAATGAAGAGACTATGCTTAGGAAAAGCTCAAGAGGAAAAGGAAAACAGGGACAAGTCTTGTCCATGACTTCGCTCCCAATTATCCCAAACCAGTGAATGCTGCATGGGGATTACAGCACTTACAGCAAAGGAGAGTGACCAGCTCTGACTGGCAGCTCCAAGAAGGATCCCTTGCACTATGCAAAATTAGTGTTTGAATAGGCAAAATGATGCCACCTTCCTGAAGTACTAAAAGCAGGGGAAAGTACAGACATACTTGTGAGCAAAAGCAGCTGCAAATCTATAATTGCCCCCCACCCCACCCCAATTTGGGATGGAAACAGCAAGAAATTATTGTCAGCATCTGGCTCCCTTTCTTGGGTTAAATGAACCAGAGGGACAATACTTATTTTTAGTCACAGGTCTATCAGTCTTTCCCAAGATGTAAACAAATATTTTGAAAAGAAGTAAAGAAGTATACTAGCCTTCCAGAAGATAAATATGCCTGTGGAAATCAGGAGGCTGTGTAATGTCTACCTGAAATTCAAATAAAGCATTGGGAGTGGTTACACTTTAGGTCGCCTTTGAAGCTGAAGCTACAAAATGGGGACCGGCCTGAAGCAATAGGTCCCGGGAAAGATCCCAACCTCTGACCACATCTTCTCCTCTGCTGTCACCATGGCATCCTAAATTCACATTCACACAGCAATGTTTAGGCCAAGAAAAGAGGGAAAGCCCAACTTGACCAGCAGAACAACCCAAAGGTTGTCTCCATGGTGGCCTGGAAATACGCTGGATATGATATCTTGAGGATCTGTCCCTTAAAATAGATAGTGAGGCATCTTTGTGCTGCAATAGAGGAAATGAAGATGAGCCCTGCACCTGCGCTGGCTATAATCCCTAACACCTATCTGAGGAGCTGTCTCTCCTCACTGTGGCATGCCCATCCCACTCATGCCTGTAGAAGAGGCCTGTTATGGATCCCTTCTGCTAAGGAATTGAAGCAGGTGGGGTCAAGAAGAAGAGACTTTTCTGCTGTGGTCCCGGCCCTGTGTACCATCAGAGATGAGAACTGCCCCCTCCACCTTTTGGAAGGGTATCAAAACCTGACTTTGCTGGTTGGCCTGAGGCCCTGAGGGAGGCATTCAGTTCTAGAGGTGGCTGACAGGGTAAGAAGACCTTATCCCCATCCCATCTGTCTCTTAGCTCTCTCGTTTTAGTACAGCTTTTAATATTTTAACCTGTGTAATTGTAATCTTTTAATCTTTTAATACCGTAATTTTTAACTTATTTTTATAACTTGTAAGGCACCCAGGGTAATATTATAGGGCAGGTGTGTCAAACTTGATTTCATTGAGGACCACATCAGGGTTGTGTTTGACTTCGGGGGCTGGGGTGGGCGTGGCCAGTTTGACATCATTCGTGTTGGGGGTGTCTGTGGTGACCCAAGCGCTCTGCCAGCAAAAACAGGCTCCCGAGCTCAGTTTTTGGTTGCAACGACCTCCTACAACCCTCTGCCAACAAAAATGGAGCTCAAGAGGACTGTGTGCGGCCCTTATGAGCTCCGTTTTTGCTGGCAGAGGCACAGCGGGTCGGTCCTTCACTGTTTCTAGGATGGCTCCATGGGCCAGATCTAAGCACTTTGTGTGCCAGATCTGGCCCATGATCCTTGAGTTTGACATCCCTGTTGTAGGGGATATGGGCAGCATAAAAATTTAATAAATAAACTTAATTTTCTGAGTATTTTGTTCTTGCCTCTTCCATATTTCTGTCTTCCTCACCCGACTTTTTTTTTCTTTTTGGTAATACCCTGCTCTTTGAAGTGTACTGAGAACTCGAAGTTTTGCACACTTTTTTTCCAAATTGGTGGTCCAAATAATTGGTGATGCCAAACTGGGAGCCACCCTGAGTTGGTTATATAAGATAGGCGGCTATATAAATGTTTTAAATAATAAAATAAATATGCATTTTGGATTTTTTTCTCTCTGATGGAACAACATGGCCCTAATTCTTTTTATTGGTTAGTTTTTATTTATTTATTTAATTTATTTGTTACTTCCTAAAGTTTTTTCATTGTTCCTTCCATTTCTTCCATTCATTCACAAAAACGAATTGAAGTGGAAACTGATGAATAATGGCTATAGTTGACATTGTTAGAAACTGATTGACTGTAATAGCTGATAGCTGCAATGGACAGGTGCCGTGTGCCTATTTCAGCTGACTTGTGGAAGAAGCAAAGCAGCAGGGGAGGTCTATCTGCAAACATTTGTATTAAAATTGGCCAATGTAATAATAGGACCATCTTCTGAGTTAGCGTTAATGAGGTCCATCCCAGCTGCTTTTATGGTTTGGTGCCAGGGGTGAAATCCAGCAGGTTCTGACACGTTCTGGAGAACCAGTAGCGGAAATTTTGAGCAGTTTGGAGAACCGGTAGTGGAAAATTTGAGTAGTTCAGAGAACTGGCAAATGCCACCTCTGGCTGGCCCCAGAGTGGGGAGGGAATGGGGATTTTGCAATATCCTTCCCCCAGGAGTGGGGTGGGAATGGGGATTTTGCAGTATCCTTCCCCTGCCATGCCCATCAACCCACACCCACCAACTCATTCCACACCCACCAAGCCATGCCCACAGAACCGGTAGTAAAAAAATTTGGATTTCACCACTGTTTGGTGCCCTTTGCAGTGATTTAATAGGCATATTCTATGAGCTGTTGCAGCTCCCTAGGAACTGTTAACCTGTGAAAAGGCTAGGAATCTCCAACGGATAACTCCTAGCATTTTTACTAAAGCACGCTTCCCAGGGTTCCTTGAAGGAAGCCATGTTAGATAAAAGGATAGGCGTTTCTAGGACAGCTGTAGCTTGCATTCATGCTCTGCCGTTGAAAGTCATGGCCCTTCAACTCAGCCCAGGAATGAAACGTGCTAGCATTAACTCCAATGGGCCAAGAGGGGGCAATCTCTGCTAGCAAACTTGACTCCTGCAATTTTTATTTTTATTTGTAGGCAAAACTGAATGCAAGGCTGGTTGCTGAATAGCTGGTAGTCTGAGATTGTTGGTTTGGTCTTTCATTAATTATACGCTAACGCTAAAGACAACACACACACATGGCGTGGTTAATTCCATTTCGCTAGGGGGTAAACTAAGGTAGGGGCAAAGGCAGTGATGTTATTTGCCTGGAGGCAGAGGAGCAGAGCCAAAAAAGAGAGAACAAAGTAGAGGGATTCAGTAAATCCTGGCTTTTTATTTCCCCCACCCCCATTCGGCCCCACTGAAGAAGCCCCTCCGCCTACCCATTTCTGCTGGAAGGCTTGACTGGGGGAATGGTTTGAATTAGCCATCTGCAGAAAGGGACATCTAATCCAATATTGCAGTGATTCATAGCAGCTTGTATTTCTTGGGCTGGGCTTCTGTGGAAGCCACAGATCTGTGCAAACAAGGGCAGCAGGGAGTGTCCCAGCACATCCCATCCTTGACACGCAGCAGCAGGAGGATGGACTGCAGATTTGCTTCGAGCCTCTGAAGTTTGGGTTCCTATTTTGCAAGCTTCCCAAAACAGGACCTGGTAGACGCAACGAGTCCAACTCCTATAATCCCAGCCCTCATAGCAATCCCAGCAAGTCATGGCATAGATCCCTGGATCTAGGGAGAGGAGGTGTGAGGGATCCCAACTGCATAGATCTGAGAAAAGAACTGACCAGCTAGATAGCAGCATCTGGCCAATCTGGGCTGATTTTAAGAAGCCAAGTACGGTTGGATCTGGTTTATTCATAGATTGAAGACCACTTGGAAACCCCAGGACTGTAGATTACATTGGGAGGCAAAAAACTTAGGATAAAACTACACCAACATGTCTGTGAAATTCCTAGAAGTCAAAGTTGATTAGCTGGAGCTTCTCCTTGTCCTTCTTCTTTTAAAGGGAGCATTGCTTCTCCAAGAGGCAATTCAAATATGGGAAAGTTACAACAGTTGCAAAAATGTGCATTCCTAGAGTGAGCAAGTAAGCCTTTGTGGGCTGAGAATAGTCATCCAGAAAGCCACTTGACTCCAACGTCCTAACCCCTAAGATTATGGAAGCTGAAACCCAATTTTTCTGGAGATCATCACTGGCCTAGGGAAGGCAAAGCAAGCGCGGGGAGCAATTTTCAGCCACAGGGCAGCGTTTCCTTTCAGTTAGTTTTCCAGGGTGGGGCACATGCCAGAGCCCAGTGCAAAAAGTGGGTGGCAAGAAATCTATTCTCATAATAGTATGCTGGCTTGTATTCTCATGCCTAATTTAAACTGCTTTTAAATTTTGTATGTATTGTTTTTTACTTTGGCTGTTCACCGCCCTGAGTCCTATTTTGGAGAAGGGCGGTATAGAAATTTAAACAAACAAACAAATAAATAAATAATAACATATAGTCTTAAGTGAGCCTATATAGAAAGAATGTATAGGTTTGGAAAGCACTGCTTGTTAGTTGTCACACCAGTCTGTTTTTCAACTCTAACTGCAACCTGGAAGGCAGTGGGGGTGGGAGGCAGTGAGCTGAAGGGTGGAAACATTGCTTCAACTCACTTCCAAAGACAAATCTCTGGCTGCCTCAATGTTGGCAATTACATCATAAAATTAAACCTGTTTCATCTGCTATCAGAGGTAGCAGGGAACTTGTGAGATGTTTTGTTCCAGATGACCACAATGATGTCATCTAATTTAGGAGGTAAGTCTTCAACTTCTCAATATCCCCAGGGCAAGGCCAAGGCAAGCATTCTCCAGTTTGGGAGAAGGAAGACCATCATGGCTCTCTGTGCCTCTCCACTTGATATCCTTAGAGCCCCCTCCCCTCCCCTCCTCTCCTCTCTCCTGTAGCCATTCCCTTTCACAAGGACGTTCTATGCTAGGCCCATATCCCACCAGGTACAAGCAACAGAAGTCACAACAGAACTCTGATAAGAGCCACAAATTCACTGGCTCCACCTATTCAGTCTCTCCTTCTGTGAACTATATGGCGGCATAGCATAGTCCATCATGCACCACTCTTTGCGGGGCTCCCTTCTATTGCTTGGCCAATTCCCACATGCAACTCCTTGATTTTATTGTCTACTAGTGGAACCTGCCCAGTTTGCAACTTAGCATATCAACAATCTTTCTTGCAAAGCCTGGTATTTGAAAGGCAATGGGATGTTATCATTTTTTATCTGCCAAATTAAATCTGTATTACTTAATACTGTACCACCAATGGAGAAATATGGATGAAACAGACCTCCCGCTATCTTTTGAGAAGGAGGCATTGTTACACAGTTAGAAAAGAATTATGTAAGGTTATTTCAATATATGATAACTGCGGAGGAGGTATTATATGCACAAAGTGTCAGCCATCTCTGGAACCACCTGTGCTTCGCCAGACAAACACCACACACGCACGCTCAGAAGATGAAGCTATCCGGTTTAATCGTAGCTTACACGATGGTCATACAGTAAGCGCTGAAGTTCTTCGATGAGAAACAAAGTCGGAGACGGTCGTTTCTGCCATTTATCTGGCTTTATAGAACGCTATTCAAGCGCCCTGCCTTCGCTCTGTTACAGATTTAAAGTAACCGCACTGCCTATCCCATTTTGGTTAACTACGGGTCGTCATTTACTTCCAGGTTTTCATCGTCTTCTTTCATCACCGGGATCTGCTTCATGTTGACGTCGAGATATCTATCCCCCCCCCACCCCGTTCCCTTATACCATCCACCACCTAATATCACCGTGCCATCCTAAACGCTACAACACCCCCGTCCGCCGTGTCTTGTTATTCTAGGTCTGGTCCATCGTGCTCTGGTTCTGTACAGTTGCTCATGTTCAGGTGTTTCGTATTCCCCAGGATATTGTGTCGAGGGGTTGTCTGACACTCGACACAAAGATGGAAAAGTTCAGCACTACCCACTATGGAGGAATGGCTGGTAAAATCTTGTTGAGATGGATAAACAAATTTCTTTGATTAGATAAAAGACAGTATGTATCTTTATTGGTGGCTGGAAACCCTTCATGGACATTTTGCATAACAATAAAATTAAAAACTTGTGGTTTTTGGTTTTGATGATTAGATAGGATAGATTATGGAAAGAGAAAGAGGATGAAATGTAATTGCAGTTATAAGGATTCTTACTATGAGGACAATTGGAAGCCACTTTTTAATGTCTTTTTTTCTTTCCTATTATACTTGTAGCCTTTTCTGTTCTTCCCCCCCCACTTTTTGTGTTCTTAGTTTGTTATAGTTCTTATTATTGTTCTTAACATTTTTAATAAAACTATATTTAAAAAAAAGAGAGAAGAGACCAAGGCATTGCTTTTAGGCAGCCTTATGGAAGCCCACATCTTCTGGCAGTGGCTTCCAATAGCCCCATCAGTCTTTTCATTTGTGCCTATTCGATGGCAGAGAATCCTGGTCCTGTAAGAGGTCACTAAGGCCACAAAAGCTTGTTCAGTGCTAGAATCCAAATGAATTCCAATGACTGCGTCCTCAAGATCGACACCCCTGTCTACCTAATTCTTGACCAAATCCAAAGAAGAAGAGCGCAGCACTTAACTGTTCTGCTCTTTGGCTGCTGTCTTTATTAAGATGTTTTAAACATTGAATTAGAATGTGCCTTCCTGCAGCTTAAATCAGTTTTTCCAAGTCCGGCCTTCCACATTAACATGGAAGAGAAACTGGGTGGATGACATCCTTTCCGACATCTGAAGTGTGCTCTCGTGGCACCTCTTCTTTTCTCAAGGCTGCTCACACTCATTCCTTCGCTCTCTCTTCTTATGATTAGGTCCACAATTTTATAAAGAGTTCTACAATTTGAAAACTCTGGAAGCTACAAAGATTGTAAGCAAAAATTAGGCAGCCAGGTGGTCCATAGGGAATGGTCAGGCAAAAAGCAGATGGCAGCAACAATGGTGCAATTGGAGCACCTCTTGAATTTTTATGTGGATCACAAATAAAAAAAATGAGCAGCATTTTGATAACACCATCATGGCCTCCATCTTGACCTTTTCAATCAAACTCTTTGGATATCCCTGAAGCTCATTAATTATACTTTTGCTGTATTCCATTCTTCTGGAATAGAATGAATTTATTGGGGAAGATGTGGTTCTGAGAAAGCTTTTTTGGCAGGGGGAGCATTCCCATCTGGTGACTGCTATAGCCATCAGTCAGCAGCTTCTACCTGAGGTTCCATCAAGCCCAGGTGCCCATCACATCTTCCTAAGAAGAGGGTGTACAAAAGGCTTCCTTCTTCTGGAACAAGCCTTTTGAGTTCTGTTGTAGACTAGCCTACTATAAAACTTTCAACAGCCACTAGATGGCAGGAAAGAACTAGAGTATTCTGTATCTCCTCACTGCCATCTGGTGACTGCCAGGATTATTGCAACCTATGTATGGCAGCTCTGCATTGGGTCATGCCACCTCCTCATTCGCTCTTGCCTTAGAGCAGGAGTGTCAAACTCACATCATGGCGGTGTCACATGATGTATCGGGACTTCTTCCCCTTCACTAAACCGGGAGTGGGCGTGGACAGCCGCCCACTCCGAGTGTGGGCGTGTGATGCATCTGGCGTATGGGCCCTTGAATTTGACAGCCCTACCTTAGAGCAACCTCATAGTGTATCCCAAATTGTTGCCTGCAGTTCAACCTTAAATATTTGAACTCTGATCCAAGAACCACGTTAGTAGTAAGATGTGAGAGATTCCACTCATCCTTTCCTTTTGAGGTAGCTTCAGAGATTGGCACACTGAATTATGCAGCCAAAGATGCCTGGTTTGTATACGTGCACAACACCAGTCACAGAGCTGAGAGTACCCTGGGTCTCCTATCCATATACTTCTGTCTTCTGAAGACAGAGATCCTAGAGATGCAATATTGTACTTAACTCTTTTAGGCACTAAACTTTACTGAATCCAACTCCCATTTCTACATTCTCTCAATTCTTCGTTCTTTGGAATTTCACTATTGCTACTGTTTTTTTGCTTCTTAGATATTATTTTAATTTGTTTTTAAAACAAAAATACCATTGCAAAATAAAAATTGGGATACTCAAGGAATTGAAATGCTGCTAGTTGTTTTAAGTACTAGAGGTTGGATGGCTCTCTCCTTTGATTAGGTCAGGGGTCAGCAACCTGCAGCTCTTTCATCCCTCTGCTGCGGCTCCCTGTTGCTGATCGGCTCCACAATTGATAGGGCTTTCGGTTAGGACAGGTAGAGGAAAAAGGATGCCATGCTAGGAGGAGACTCTATGGTGGGGGAACCGGACTTCCGGTCGGCTCCAGAATTGAACGGGGGCTTCCGGTTAGGACCTTTGTGGCTCTTCGAGTGTTTAAGGTTGCCGACCCCTGGATTAGGTCATAAAAGCAATCCAATCCAGAGACAGTCCTGGGAGTGCAAGGACAGCAATGGCATGAAAGCACATTCAGACTGGTGACAACTTGCAGGAACTGATGACAGGGGAAACAACCCTCTGCACTCAATGCACCATTGGACCTTATACATTTATTCTGTATTTTTCATTTATTTATTGATTATTATAATTAGATCCCAGTTTTTGTACAGGAACATACATAATGCTTCCTCCTATTTTTCACCACAACAAAAACCCTATATGGTAGGTTGGACTGAAAGGAAATAATCAGCCCAAGGCATCTAGTGAGCTTCCATGGCTAATGGGGAACAAGAACCTGGGTCTCCCCCGCTCCTAGACCAACACTTTCATCATTACACTGTGGTAGCTGTTCTCCTCCTTGATATTCACTGAAAATGAAAGCTGATGAAATATTTGTATGTCCTGCCATGGCTCTGCTGCACACACATCTCTGTGTGTGGTATCTTAATCGGGGAAATCAAAAAGGCGATTGTGTTTCTAAGATGTATATTTGCATATGAGTTGTAGCTTAGGGCAGAGTGTCTTGTAAGGACAAGCCTTTCATAAAAAACCTCATAGCTGGAATCAGCTGCCACATGTCACTACTGTTCTCAGACCTCAGGTGACCTGCTGGAGGGCAGGGAGAGTTTGAAAGCAGGGAGTGGGATGGGAATGTTTTTGGCTCCACCACTGAGGGTGGTAGAGCCAGTTTGCAAAGGAGCCTAGGATTCCAAGTGGTAACCACGTACTGTGCCAGACCTTCTTTTCCAGTGAAGGGTAGAAATGTATGGATCGAGCTAAGATAATGTTCCCTAGTTGCAACAACCCAAAACAACCTCTATTGCTTTCCCTTCATGAAAAATGCAAATAACAAATATCAGTCTAGGAAATGTTGAATGGGGAGGCCATCAACAGGACTTCATGGTTCAGGTGGGCTGCCAAGGTTTTATTCGTTAGAGCTCCCCTCTCTTTTAAAGGAAATTAAAAAACACCACAAACATATGGAAGTGCTCTGCTGACCCTGTTAATTAGTCTGCTGAACTCTGGTGGCTCAGCAGACTAATTAACATCCACTTACATCTGCTGCCTGCAGTTACTGCAAGTTCAAATCTCACCAGGCTCAAGGTTGACTCAGCCTTCCATCTTTTCTAAGGTAGGTAAAATGAGGACCCAGATTATGGGGGCAATAAAATGACTTCGAATAAATATACAAAAGTATGAAGGCTGTTGCTTAATGCATTGTAAACCGCCCTGAGTCTCCGGAGAAGGGTGGCATATAAATCAAATTAAAAAAAAAATATGGACGTGAAGAATCGCTTAGGGATAATGAATGATCAATATCTGATCAGTACTTTGTGGACAAGGAAGCACCTGAAAGAAATAGGGTGGGATGGCCAAAAGGTTTTTTCCTAAGAAAGATACAGAAGGAAAGTCTGTGTATCGAGTGCACAAGGATTAAAATAATACAGATTAAATATGTATTTTAATATTTGCATTTTACTATTTTATCATTTGGAATTTATTTTATTCTTGTATATTACTATAGGCCAGATGGGCTCTGCATGGAACTGAAGATCACCTGGGATTCACAAATAGTCCAGAATGGGGAGGCATACGGAATGTTGGGTGCCCTCAATCTGCCCAAATTGCACTCTTGTTGCACAAGGTGCAGTTCAATATGTGCTGGTTATCACCTTCAAAATGTACAAGGCATAGGGTTGGACACAGCTGAAAGTTGGATAAAATGGTCATGCTCCAGGTTCCCATCCAGAGGGACCTTGCCTTTTTCATAGCTTCCTCTGCCAGGTGGAATATTCTCCTCCTGATGATAAATAATAATAAATAATAACTTTATTGTCATTGTACGTGTATACACAGTATACGCATACAACGAAATTCACTTAACACCCAAAGACCAGGTCCAACACACATAACAATCCCCAAACACACTCCCACCCGCCACAATTCTCCACCCCTAAACCACCAAACATCCACACAACAGACCAAGTAGTACTGTCCAACAGCTCACTGATGGTGGCCCTTTAGTTCATTGTTGAGTGCAATTATAGCTCTGGGATAAAAACTATTCAGAAAACATGTGGTCCGAGTTTTAATTGTTCTGTATCTTCTGCCAGAAGGCAACAGTCCAAAAAGATTGTAAGCAGGATGGGAAGAGTCTCTGAGAATGTTATGCAACTTTCTCAAACAGCGAGATTTGAAGATGTCGTCCAGGGCTGGTAGCTGGAGTCCGATGATATTCTGGGCAGTTTTAATGATTCTCTTTAGAGCTTTTTTTGTCCAGTACAGAGTTGCTCCCATACCATGCAATACCATGCCGTATGTCACAACACTCTCAATGGTGCTGCAATAGTAGGACAGAAGTAGATGCTGAGATAGATTTATCTTCCTGGGCAATCTCAGGAAGTACAGCCTCTTCTGTGCCTTCTTCACAAGCATGTTAGCATTCATAGTCCATGAGAGGTCCTCCGAGATATAAATGCCCAGAAATTTAAAACTACCCACTCTCTCCACTTCCTCACCATTTATGTACAATGATAGATGTACATCTCTCTTCCTCCTGAAGTCAATTATAAGTTCTTTAATTTTTGTGGTGCTGAGTGTGAGTTTATTTTCATTACACCACAATGTCAGTCCTTGTACTTCCTTCCTGTAAGCAGACTCATTGTTCTTATTAATGAGCCCCACCACTGTTGTGTCACCCACAAATTTAATAATTGTGTTGGTGTTATACAATGGGGTGCAATCATGTATGTACAAGGAATAAAGGAAAGGGCTTAGCACACAACCCTGGGGGGCTCCTGTGCTTAGTGTCAGGGTAGAGGAATGGTGAGATCCCATCCTTACTCACTGTGGCCTACCTGTCAGAAAATCCCTTATCCACAAACAAATCCTCTGATTTATACCAATGCAGCAGGCCCCCAATATTTTAGCCTTCTGGAAGGTCTTGAAGATCAGGCCTTTTACTCAGGCATTAAGGTAGAATGAGACATGAGCCAGTGGATGGGGTTTTTGTTGTTGTTGTTGTTGTTTATATGCCGCCCTTCTCCGGAGACTCAGGGCGGCTTACAATGCGCTAAGCAATAGCCTTCATACTTTTGTATATTTATACAAAGTCAGCTTATTGCCCCCACAAACCGGGTCCTCATTTTACCCACCTTAGAAAGGATGGAAGGCTGAGTCGACCTTGAGCCTGGTGAGAATTGAACTCGCAGTAATTGCAGGCAGCTGGATGTTAAATGCTGCCTTAGTAGGAGGCATTAAACTCCTACGCCACTCAGGCTCAGTTTTAGGGGGCATGCCAGCATGTTGGCTGAGGCATTGAGACTTTTTGTTTTTTAAGGTTTTTTAAGATTAGTGAATAAGGATAGGATAGGGTAGGGTAGGGTAGGGTAGGGTAGGGTAGGGTAGGGTTGGGTAGGGTAGGGTAGGTCAGGATAGGATAGGATAGGGTAGGGTAGGGTAGGGTAGGGTAGGGTAAGGTAGAGTAGAGTAGAGTAGAATAGAATAGAATAGAATAGAATAGAATAGAATAGAATAGAATATCCTGTTTCCCCAAAATAAGACATCCCCTGATAATAAGCCCAATCAGGGTTTTGAGCGCATGCGCTAAAATAAGCCTCCTCCTGAAAGTAAGCCCTCCCGGAAAACGCAGAACTGGAAATCAGGTAAGACAGCAAGAGGAGCCCCATCTTGCTCCATGCACCCCAAAATAATAAGACCTTCTTGAAAATAAGGCCAAATGCTTATTTCGGGGGTTCAAAAAAATATAAGACAGGGTCTTATTTTCAGGGAAACATGGTAGAATAGAATAGAATAGAATAGAATAGAATAGAATAGAATAGAATAGAATAGAATAGAATAGAGCTAGAAGGGACCTTGGAGGTCTTCTAGTCCAGCCCCCTCCTCAACAAGGAGAACCTATTCTATTTCAGATAGGTGACTGTCTAGTCTCTTCTTAAAAACCTCCAGTGATGGAGCACCCACAATTTCTGGAGGCAAGTTGTTCCACTGGTTAATTGTCCTCACTGTTAGGAAGTTTCTCCTTAATTCCAGGTTTCTTCTCTCTTTGATTAGTTTCAAACCATTGTTTCTTGTCCTGACCTCCGGTGCTTTGGAGAATCATTTGACCCCCTTTTCTTTGTGGCAGCCCCTCTAATAGTGGAATACTACTATCATGTCACCCCTAGTTTTTTGGTTTAAATGTTGTGAACTGTCCAGAGTTGTGCTCTAAGATGGGCAGCCATGCAAATCTTTTAAATAAATATATAAATCACCCTTGATACCTCAAACTAGGGCAGAAAGAGCTGTTTTGGAATGGTGGAATTGGCAAATTAATTGAAAATATATATATTTTAAAGCCTATATCTGACCTACATTTCTTCTAGGCAGAAATTACATTTAAACAATTGGTTGTGGTTGATGAGTATCATTCCTTCTGATAAACCAAGACAACTAATACCTTTTCATTAAGGATGACATCTAAAAGCCTATGAATATTCAACAGTCTTGTGCTGGACATCTTGGGTTGAAGTTCACTTGTATAGTCTCTAGAACCATGATGCATTTTCTGGCACTACTGCAGAGAAGATGTTTTATTCCTGACTCGTCTGTTGACTTTTACTTTGGATCCTCTGTATACCACTAAGCACAAATCTTCAATTAGAAGCAGTGTTTTATCTCCTCCTCTCTCTTTTTGGCTACTTTTTGTCGGGCCCTGAAAACACACCTATTCCATCTAGCTGGGCTGGCTTGATCCCATCCTCTCAGTTTTAATTGAATTTGGTTTTAATTGGGTTGTTTTTAATATCTTGGGCCGAAATTATTTAATTGTTTTTTAAATTGTTTTTAAATTTTATATGCAATGTTTTATCTTGGCTGTACACCGCCCTGAGTCCCGCAGGAGAAGGGCGGTATAGAAATAAAATTATAATAATAATTATAATACAGTTCTACTCCCTTTGCAGGTTTATTTAGGCTTAGGTTGTATTACTAAACCTAAGTGGTTAAGTTCAGCTGTTGTGTTCAGATGCAGAATAATTCTGAATGATAGAAACTCGTGTACATGATTGCTTTGAGTCTCCTAGGCAAGATACTACCCTAGATGGCATGAAAGTCTGATTTAGTTTTCAGTGTTTTATAGTAATTATATTCATTACTTAACCTGGGAATTAACAAACCAGTCTTCTCTAACATGCTTCTCCAAATGGGCTGGAGCAACAGCTGCCTCTGGACTGAAATATAATTTGCAAAAGAAAAAATGATTAGCTGTATGAAGCATTGCAATATATAAACAATTTAAAAAGCACAAGATGAATAAAAGTTGGGTTCATAGAATGTGTTAACCAGGTTAACAAAATATTGCTATATTCACCTAACATTCACTAAAGAATCACATTATGGCTTAATGCGGTAGCTTGGTTCATAGAAATTGCTGAGATAATAGCTGGGTTTCCACAACATGTGGACCACAAATGAACCAACTCCATTTTAGCAAGTTGTATGAATTCAGCCAATCTAAACAGTTCAATCTGTTGGTTGAAAAAAGGATATGTAGGTCATGCTTCAACTTGATAGTTAGCCAGTCCAAGTTGGTTCCTTTGGTTCCTCAAAATATTGAATATTTTCAAGATTCTTCCACAGGACCTTAGGTTGATGTTCATTCATCAAAATATGTTATGCAAGTTTATTGGATACCCCGTAAAATGTGTAAGAAAGGATGGACCACAGACTTCCTTCCTTGGCACCAGCTGGCCTCTAATAGAGTCGATGAGTCTTATTGTACAACAGTAAATTTAAAATTATAGTAAAATAAAAGTGGTTGCATTCACAAATGATCTACTTCTATTTCTTTCGTAAATGGAAAATCAAGTGCAATCAGATTGAGGAAGATAACAAGAAGAATTGTAACAACTTAGGAATTGTGTTCCAGTTGTTTAATTAAATTTGCCAACCACCATGGAAACAATTAGGTCACCACTGCAATCATACATCTTGGGGTCTATGGCATGTAAACATGTGCCCACAGTGAGGCAAAAAAGAAAATGGAGGCAGTCTGGATCACATTCTCAAGAACAATGTACTCTCCATTGCATTTCCAATGCAACCTTGAGGTCAACAGAGGCTAGCAGGAGGATTTGCCAATAAAATTTCTTGCCAAAACTCATTTTGCGGGAAAGACCTCCATCTCAATCCTTGTCAACAAGTCTAACTCCTCATGGAAAAAAGTACATTCTCAAATTTATCCTGGATTCTCAGATCAGTCACTTAGGATCTGATGGTTCTTGCCACAAGCAACATATTCTAGACTTACAAAGGAAAAGGAGCAGAATCTCTTGCAATGTATAATTGGCCTTTGGGACAAGCCTTTACTCTATTTATCCCTAAGTAGTTATACAATATTTTCTTTCTCTGTTCCTTCCTTATGCCAGACTTAATTCCTTGTCATCAAAGATTCTGGAAGAGAGATAGAGCAACCTTCACTTCTAGGACCACGTGGCCTCTGTGTGGAGTTCGTCCTCCTTATTGTCCAGTGTACCATACTTGGTATTCTGAATTAATGTTAAACCTCATTAATTTTTCCAACTATGAAACAGAGGAGAACACATTGTTTTTTTTATTAGCCAATTAATTCTCAAAAATGTGGTCAAATATTGCTCAGTTGTGATCACAGTAAAGAAATGTATAATCAAGCTTCGTTATATTAATTTGTTTTAGAAGAAATTACTTACAATCTTTTTCTTTAATATTTCTGTTCAACCTTTTTTGACATTGTTTTATGTTGTATTCTGATCTGTGAGCATAAATAAATAAACTCTAAAATTCTTTGTTGGCGATGTATGAAATTTAAGATTCAATATCCATGATTTTTTTGTCCACTATTAATTCCTTTTTGGAGTATTATAGTACCACATGCAAGCAAATTGTAGGGTAAATGTTTTCATGTTAAAGTTGTGAATATTATTTTTAATTATATCTCAAAATTATGTAATTTGACCATTTTAGAAGAACTTTGATTATATCAGACATGAGAAATATTATATGTATCAATAAATGCAATGTATCAATTTTTGAAAAGATTATTTTTTCCTTCCAATCAAAAATGTCATTATATTTCTTTGGCATAGATTTCATAATATTTTTACAAAAACAGAAAAATATTTATGGATAAATGATATTTTGTTATTACATGCAGTACTGTGCAAAAGTTTTAGTCCGTTGTGCATAAGTGCTGTAAAATAAGAATGCTTTCAGTCATAGAAGTGTTAATAGTTTATTTTTACCAATTAACAAAATGGAAAGTAAGTAGAAATCCAAATAAAATCAATATTTGGGGTGGAGTACTGCATAGACACGATATATACTTGATATATATTTATACTATACATTATGTGAGTTGTATTAATTTAATAGGTTAAGTTTAAATTTTTGTTCTTTTTTCTGTTTCTTTTAGTAATAGAATTGATTAGCTTATCTGTATATTATACAGATAAAATATATATTATCTTTTTTCAAAAAAATTCTTAATGTTCTTATTGTTGGTGTAAACTTTTTTCTCTGTATTTTTCTCTGTATTTTCTTAAAGTCAGCAATAAAATATTAATTAGTTAATTAAATTAATTGATTATTTCTTTGCAGGCAGTTTATTGCTGAGCAACAGGGCATGTTAGAAGTTGCCCTTTGAAGCCATAAGTCTGCAATATCAATGCAAATAAAAGTAATGCTAATTACTTTCATTTGCATTGATTCCCTCTTCTGATTCATTTAACCCCTTGCCTAACTTCACTGAAAGCGCCATGAAGCCTTAGTTAATACACAGCTTTCTAACAAACCCCTTTCCAGCAGCAGGACACCCCCCCCCCTCCCTTTGCTTGATTCTACTTAAATGGTGATCTTGTTCCTCCTGGGCTAAACCAAGTAGTGCTAGCAATTAACCCTGAGAAGTTTCAGTCAACCTGTTTATTTAACCTGTTTAGGCTAACTTTGAGAGTGGAGATGGCTCATTTCAAAGTCCCAAAGGTGCTTTTTCAAGAGGCAACTGGATTTTCTGTTTTTTCTTTGAAGAATTTTGCTTCTCATCCAAGAAGCTTCTTCAGCTCTGACTGGATGGTGGGGAATGTGGAATCCAGTCAGAGCTGAAGATGCTTCTTGAATGAGAAGTGAAATGTCTTCAAAGAAAAAACAGAAAGTCCAGTTGCCTCTTGAAAAAGCACCTTTGGGACAACCATGACCTGGATGACTGAGAATCTCCATAGATGGCTGATTTCAATGCTTTCATTGAATAGATCCTGGTCGCTGGATCGATATATTTGACTTTGCTGTTATCTAAAAAGATAATTCCTGTTTGGATGCCAAAAGGATATGGTTATCTAAGGTGGTTGGAGATTTGTTTTGGAAGCTAAAGTGGGTGCAACAGTATTTCTAAAATGATACTGAGGCTAGTTCAGTCCAAAAGTCCTCCTCTGAAGAGACTCTCTGTGACCTCAGACAAATTTTGTTTATGGTAACTTTCCTTTATTTTACTATGAAACTGTTAACTCTCTTGAATGCCTTGGCAAAAAGGCAGTAACTAAATAAGCAAACCAAGATTAAAAAAAAAAACCCAAAGCACTTAGTCAAAATGCCATGCCAACAAAAACACCATTGGACACACCCTACACTGCCAAACATCCTATTCTTAACTCTGGTGGTTCTTGCTTTTGAAGCACAGATTATCTGGGACTGGAAAAGTTCCCAAGCCTTGCTAGCACTTTCTATGCATGCACAGACAATTCTGTCTCTGCTTCATTGTTTTCAACTTTGGCAACTTTAAGATGTGAATTCTGGGAGTTGAAGTCCACATGTCTTAAAGTTGCCAAGCTTGAGAAACACTGCTCTGCTTGATGCTCAAGATGTCTTCTTTCACTAGTTGCAGGAATTTCAACAAGAATATTTAAATATTAATCTGTGATCCTTGGTATTCCTAATGCCACCTCAACAAGCACCAAGATGAAGTTCATAACATCAAGAGGACAATGGAACTCATTTCTGATGTTTATCTAATGATGCAATGTTAAAATGCAGATGGGCAAAACATTGGTACAACTACCACAGATACAGAATGTGTGGGCAGAACATTTGGAGTCCATTGTTATTTTTTGAGATTTGGGGAATAAAGAAGCAAAAACCTAGGTCATCCGGACTATTCATAAAACCTCAAAGAATCAGACCAAATTCTTTCATTGGGGATCTAACAGCCAAAATGCTAAGGGATACTTCTCAGAAGCCCCATAACTGGCAAGAAATAGGTCCAAAAATGTCATCCATGTTCACTCCAATGATGTCCTCTCAGCCCCAACTATAGCCCTGCAGCCCACAACAGAGAAGGTGGCTTCTCAATCTTAAAAAAGCTACCTGCCCCTAATCTAAACACCCATCTCTGCTTTTAACATTCGATCATAATTTTGTATTAGCAGACAAATGAGGGAAACAAACATAATTCTGTATTAATAGACAAAGAGAAATGGGCTTTGGGGTTGGGCAGAGAATGTACAGAATGCATTTGAATATCTAAAAAATGCACTTGAAATGCATTGAGCAAAGGACTGTATGCTAACACAGTCACAAAGTTGGACAGAAATCAGCATTTCGGAGAAACATAATTCTGATTACTTTTAATCAGGAAGCCAGATTTCTCACAAGAAGAAACAAAATGTTTATTGCATATTTTTAAACACAGGGCTTTGGATGGATGAATTAGTAGGTACAGAACAACTCCTGTCTGCTTCCTTGCTAGGACTCTCTAAGACAGTGTTGTAAGTGGTTGGGAAAAAAAAGAATATGGACCCATTCAAGGAAAGTGGGAGGCAGGCTCCAAAATGTCATTCTCTGAGGAATGGAAGTGTCCTGATTTAATTTCCTAGCAGGTATGAAAATATTAAAACCGCTTTGAGGTATGGTGCTTTATTCTTTGAGAAGTCTCGTGTGATGATTCAGGACAAGAAAAACACATGCAAATATTCCAGATCAGTCTTCAGCTAAGTATCCTGTTTCCCTGAAAATAAGACATCCCCTGATAATAAGCCCAATCAGGCTTTTGAGCGCATGCACTAAAATAAGCCCCCCCTGAAAATAAGCCCTCCCCGAAAATATTTAAATGCAGAGCTGGAAATCAGGTAAGATGGCAAGAGGAGACTCATCTTGCTCCACGTGCCCCAAAATAATATGACTTCCCCGAAAATAAGGCCAAGCGCTTATTTCAGGGTTCAAAAAATATAAGACAGAGTCTTATTTTCAGGGAAACACAATACTATAATATCTTTGTCGTGATACAAAAATACGACCACGAATACAATACTCCTGGATGAGCTAGGATAGGTCTTGGGCTGCAGTTAATGTATGCCGTTAACAGGGAAGTTAATCTCACCAAGCCCTTCAGGTAATGTGTGTAGAATTGTACTGAAGAGCTATCAGTGCAGCCAAGTCACTGGTCAAGGAGTACATTATCACATTAAATAAATAAATTAAAAAAAAACGGAATAGGGTAGCTTGTAAATTACTTCTCTCTATTTGTGAACTGTCCCCAAGCTACTAAATGAACTGATAGTTCGGAAAGGTTTGTTTCACTGAAAGGTTAAAAGTATGGGAGAGAAGTGTATCCTGCTGTTTTACTAAATTGTTCCAATCACCAATTCCTCTCCCAGCATTGCTAGAGCATTTTTAAAAACAAACACATGAGTCAGACTCTGAAATCAGCTCTTCTAAAGTTAGCTTCAAAAATTGCAATTTTTCTTCTCTCTGTTTTTGAAGTTGCCTCTCCAGTAAGTTTTGTTGAACCACAAGAAGGAGAACTTCATATAAAAAGATGTGAAGCTTTGAGAAAAGCTCAAAGTTTCCCAGAAAGAATTGTTGATTCAAACCACAGTTTTTAAATATCTTTAGCTAAACTTGTATAGTCAATCTGCTGAGGTTTGAGCAAAGAGCATGTGTTTAAAAGCAGGGACGCCCAGTCCATTAGCATGGAGATAACCATATTGAGTACATCATTCCCAGCCATCAAATTGTTTCTTTAATGGTGCAGAAGAGAGAGGGGGCAGTGGTGGGATTCAGCCAGTTCACACCACTTTGGGAGAACCGGTTGTTAACTTTCTGAACAGTTTGGTGAACTGGTTGTTGGAAGAAATCATTAGGGCAGAGAACCGGTTGTTAAATTATTTGAATCCCACCACTGAGGGAGGTCATCATTGATCCTACTTTTCATCAGAGAGAGAGAGAGGGAGGGAGGGAGGGAGGGAGATCTTCTCAAGAGGGCTGTATAGGTTTTTACATAACACATCTAAAGTATGATAGTTTGAGAGCCAGTGGAGGACTACCCATAATAATAACATCTAAGCAATAAGCAATTACCAGTGAATAAAACTTTGTACTAGACTCTTTCAAATTTATTGTATCTCCAGCATTTGAATTTTTTTAGAATCAGAATACAAAAAAAGGAAAAGGATACACAAAATTAGTCAGATGTTTGTCCTTCCAATGCTGAACAGTCTTTTGATTCTGGGTTCATTTTCTTTGTCTAGAACTCAATTCTATCACACAGAATAAAACCTTTTAGTGAAATGGAACACTTAATTTCACCTAAAATGAAATGTTAATTTCACTACATTACTGCCAACATAAATGCAATGAGATCATTTCTTGTTGAAAAGGATGTAATCTAAACAAACTATTGAATTTTTTAAAAAATTACATCTCTTTTTTAATTGGTTAAATAAAACATGCAAGCAAAAGGAAAAACATACATATATAGACTGTATTTAAAGGATTTGTTTTAAAAAAAGCAAAACAAACAAAAACATATCTAAAGTTAAAAGAGCATGCTGGCATTCTAGCAGCCCTCCCTTTCTTTTCCTCCCTTTCTCCCCAAATCAGAAGTAGTAGCTACTTGTTACTTGAATATTTTTATACTTTACTATGAATATTATTATTCATTCCGTTTGGATCATTTTAATTGTTTGTGGGAAGTATATCCCAAAGGGACAGTGCCAGAAACTTCACAGCACCAGAAACCTCAGAAAACAGTGCCAAGAGACTCAAGCCAGCCCTTCCCCCTTTAAGAAAACCCCAGGCAAAAGCACCATCTGAAAGGAACACTTAAGTAGAGCCATTAAGGTAAGGGGAATCAGGCTAAAAATAAACTCTTTAAGGTAAACCGAAACTCCCTTTTTCCTGCCTTCCTGACAGGATGAACTCCTAGGACAGGAAAAACAAAAGACTTGGGACCAAGATTAACCCAGGAAAACAAAACCCAGGGCAATCAGAAACACATCAAAACCCATCAAGCTGCAGGAGCTTCAAAGGGGAATTAAGCATAAAAGGCTCAGAGACACACTTCCAAGTTTGCTTGGAAGCCAGGAACCCCTCTAGCTGTGTCACTACTTTTCTTGCCTTCCTGAATTAAAGGATCCCTTTTCTGGCAGCTGGCTTTCCTGTCTATTTCTTCTCAGCATAAGTGACTGCTTCCCAGCTAGGAAACGAACACAGGAAATTTTCTTCCAACAGTTGCTTTTGCTGTTTTGTTTTTTGAGTACTTTGGGGTTTTTTTCTCCCATATAATCAGTACTTCTGATAAAGCATTCCTTCTTCACTGTAGCATTTCCAACATTTATTGTGTACGATTTATCCATCCTAGCAGTATAATATCTGGAATATCTTCTACCATTTTCCCTCAGATTGTAGCTTAGTTAGATTTTATTGATTTCCCTCCATAAATATTCCCATTGAGGCATTGTTATTGCTTCTATTCTTCTTTGAAATTTGAGGAGGTAGACTTTACAGAGCCAAAATGCATATAATAGAGAGACATAAAAGACAGATCTGCACAGGCATTGTAAATACAATAAGAAACAAACAAGGAAACAGCATGTTTGCAAATAAATGTTTACTTGAAATTGGACATGATTCTATATTTGAAAGGCAAATTAGATTTTTTCTATCTCATGGCACACCAAGTCAATATATTTGCAAGGAAAAATTAATTTAGCAAATGTTGATATGTAGAAAGAGTAATTTTAAACGAGGTGCTAGATAAATCATAATGAAGGCAGGAATATAATATTGCAAGAAACATATTTTGTAAAAATTATAGAAGTTTATAATCTGATGCAATGTTCTTATGAAATTGTGCTTAAAAATGAACTTTGCAGTGTACCAAAAGGAACAGGAAAAAGAAAGCACACTGTGAGTCATTTACTGGAACTGATGCAATTTAATGCAAGAGAATAATAAGTTGCATACACAGTAACAATCCTTGTTTAAAGATATGTTGGAAGAAATCTCCTTCTAGGTTCTGCTCCAAGTGGGGAAAAAGACACTGGAAACATGGAGACTGCTTGGAAAGATGGTTTAATGGTGGACAGGGTCACATGGCTTGAGTTCCTGAGCAGAAAAGGGCAGATACAGTAAATCCTCGGGTTTTTATGCTCTCTCTGGCTCTGCATTTCTTGGAGTATCCTGATTGGTTGTCAGACTCCCAGGGGCTGGGGGTCTTAGCTAGCCTTGCTGGTTGATGGTCACATGTGCTTCCCAGGTCACATGTGGTGAGTTTTGTTTGCTAGATGGGGCCCATTGTGTTAGTTTCTGTTGCTATTGTGTTGCAAATGTCCTTTGACAAAGGATTGGGTTTCTGCCTCTAGCCCATTGACAAAGGGTGGGGGGCAGGAAGGTGGGAGCTGCTTTGTCTGTAAAACATGCTTCTCCATTTTTCATACAGGGAAACATAATATTCTGCCTTTTTAATATTTCCCAAAATATTTTACTCTTCCAGGAAAGGGGTGGGTGCTAACTTCCTACAGATATGATTACAATAATGAGACTCATTAAGAAAATTAAAAAATGAGAATTTAGGAATTGGATGGAGAGAATATTTGGACTTGGAAAAAAACCCAAAGGGAATCAAAGTGTGAGCATTGTTTAAACACAAAAGAAAAAAGAAACAATTTTCTACTGAAGCAGACATTGGAACTTATTTTTCAGAGCTTTATATACAGTATAATACCAATCAGAATGAAGGGCGGGAAACTACTTTGTAACATTCATAGATTGCCACTCAAAATATATTTGTACCAATCTGAAGCCAATCATGAAAAAGCCAATCAGAAGCCGGCATGAACAAAAACCTGCCTTTTACTTTCACCAACTGACATTTCTCAGAATGATAACCTCAACCAGTTGTTGCTATATCTGGATTTAGAGATAAAACAATTAATATTTTAGTTTGATGTTTAAGATTTAGAGGAATTGCAAAACAACACGAAGAAGATTTTAAACAAAAGATCATTAAGCTTGATTTTTCTGGATTGGGAGGAAGATTACACTGGGGAAGAGATTGATATGAGCCAACTGTTTATGACCAAGAAAGGAAATATGAACCAAATTTGTTACACACAGGAAGAAGTGGCCTTACTAGTTGATCACAAGCCCTAAGACTGGCTTGTGATGCACCTCCAACCAGTCTGCAAGAACTCAGATGGACATTTTTATTTTGATAGCTTGTCATCTTAGTGTTATAAATGTTGAGGGGTGGATTTTGTTATGTATTTTCATACCTTTCTCCACATAATTTACATCTGCTTCTTTGCCAGTTGTGTGGAATCCCAAGGATTTGACAAACCAGACTTGGTATTCATCCAGACCACCATTTTGATATAATTTCCATGAATCTATGAGGCAGGACAAGAAGTGAGGGGAGAGTGATGCCAAACATGGCTGTCTTCAATAATTATTGAGCATCTCCAATCTGTCTTTCTAAGCAGGTAAGGTGGGAGAAAAAATGGGTGGCTGCTCGGTATAGCTACAGAGTGCCTGAACCCTGGCAGAAACAATTTATCTAGATACCTTTCAGGCTTGAGACATGGAGCTGAACAACATTGGTAATTCTTGGAGATCATTTATTTCACTACCTAGAGGGGGTATATGCATTATTTCTATGAAATTCCCATGATTTCCAGGCACACAGAGATTCCTACAACTGCATAGTTACCATGCAGTTTTAGGTGTCATATACACTGATAAATACATAAAAATAAATTACATTACATGAATTACTGATATTGTCATCATACTGGCCTTGGTACTAACTATGATTTAAAACAGGGGTATCATACTGGCGGGCTGTGGGCCAGATGCATCATGCACAGGCCACGCCCATCCAGATTCTGCAAAGGCAAAAAAATGTCATGATCAAGTTTGACACCCAAAATGTAAAATGAAACAGGGTCTGCTCTGACACAGGTTCTTCAAATGTGGAAGGTGCAGGCCAGCTGATGTGTTTATTGTCTTAACTGTTTTAATCTTCTATGATATTGTCTTATCAGATTGTAAGCCACCCAAAGTCGAGTGGCAAATAAATAAAATAAAATAAAATAAAATAAAATAAAATAAAATAAAATAAAATAATAAAATAATAAAATAAAATAAAATAAAATAAAATAAAATAAAATAAAATAAAATAAAATAAAATAAAATAAAATAAAATAAAATAAAATAAAATAAAATAAAATAAAATAAAATACCACTGCCTTGGGAATCTACTTTTCTTGAGTTTTGTTGACAGTTTAAGAAACAATTTAAACAAAGTCGAAAAAAGTTTATGATGGGATGCTACAGCATCCTCTCAGAGGAACCAGCTGCTATGTCTGCAGGGCGTGGTCAGTAGTTGGAAGCATCTTGATCTCAGGGAAAGAGAGAGGAGGGGAAGGCAGGATGCCCTATGAAAGACAAGAAGAGGAAAGCAGTGGAATTGTTTGTGCTTCTTTCCCTAAAAAAAAAAATAATAATTCATTGTGAGCCAAGCAGGAGCAATGTGTCAGAGGATGGACTTCCCAGGCCTTCAAGGACATACTGTATTAGCTAAGAATTTGTACTAAGCTGCTGCCCAGTGTTGTGGATGAATGAAGGAAGGTGCAATTTGTAGAGGAAGATGTTAGACAACATTTGTGCTAGCAAAAAAATTAAATTAAATAAAAAAAAAATCCTTTAATCTTTACTTCAGGACTGGGGAGTAACCTCTAGGCAAGAAAAGTAGAATACAAATCAAACAAACAAACAAATACACAAATAAACTCATTGCATGCTAATTGCTAATTAGTCACTGAAATGATCCATCTGGATTGTAGCTCCAGTTTCTAGCAAGATTTTCACCAGCTCTGGATTTTGGTGTTAATCTACTTGGGAATCTGGTCTCACTGAGTTTGCCAGTGGAGCCCTTTCTTCTTTATTTGTTTAAAAACAAACAAACCTCTTTTCATTACTCAGAGGTATTTTCCTTGCAGAGAAAGGGCATTTTCTAGAATAAACTTGTCTAGTCTGATGCTTATTCAAGGTTGGGTGCTTGGGTGGGCTTTTTGACTTGCCATAAAGAAGTCATCATCTCCACACATCTTGAGGGAATGAGGCTGGAGAAAGTCCCTTTGTCTCTCTAGTGCGGAGAATGTCCATTTTTATTTTTTATTGGATTTGCTGGAATGTCATATAGAAAAAAACAACAAAACCACTTTCTTTAGACTATTATGGATGATAGTTGTATATCTTGGGCTCATAGCTGGAGGAATCTTTAATTAAGCAGAAAGCAAGCTTCTGCTGGCCATAAAAAATGTGTGAATTTGTGACCATAATAAGCAGCCTGAATTACTAACTGTAAGAAAATTTCCCAATCCATAGCAAAATACTTTATTTTTATAAGGTCATGGTAATAAGAATCACAAAAATAAAATAATTGCATAAATATTTGAGAGTCTCAATTTCATTTTCATCTGCAAGAAATTACAAAGCTAAGGATACAGAGGTGTGGTCGGGACAAAGAACAAAAGCAAAAAAAAAAGACTGATAATGTTGAATCGTGAGATTTGTGTGATATAGAAAAAAAGCTGCAAGAATTAGAATTTGGAACGGCTAATCATTATTTTCCAATGAATTTTTATTTTGAAATGCACATTCCCTAGTATGCCTATGTAAAAGAATAATAACCTACTTCACTAAATTGAGTCAGAAGAGTTGCCAGCCCCCAAGTTTTCTCCATCTGGCAAGTTCTTCAGAAGAGCAATGTTGATGGAGAATGAGGTTGCACCTAATACGAGTTCCTTGAACTTCAGTCTGGCCAAGCTCTCAGATGCTAAAAGCATTAGGAGGGTTCCCCCTCCCTCCCCTCCCCTTCCCTCCCCCACCCTCATACCTCCATGGCTCTTTCACAAACCAACAGACATAGGGCACAATGAGCCTCTTTGATAGGCAAACAATTTTCTTACTCAAATGTGCTGGGGTTTTCCACTTCCCGCTGCCAAACAGAACTTAATTTAAGACTAAAACCCCAGATGGGCCACATAAAACATTGCTGTGGTCTGGGCTATATTTAGCCTTCTCTCCAACCATAACCCACACACTTTCCTCTTCTCTTCCCCTCTCCCAGCTTCGCCTTGTGCAAAACACACTTTCTACACTGGTTTAGCATGAGTCTTTCATTCAGAGTGTTATTGCCTTTTATTTACCATGTTTACATTCTGCTTTGAAGGGTCAACGAAAATAAACAACAACAATTCTTCATGAGAGTCACAGCAAGAAAGAAATGGAGAAATCCCAAAGATACTATTCATTTAAAAGGGCCGGTAGAAAATAGAAGAACCCAGTAAATGTTTAAATAACTGCAGCCCAAATGATGTAGTCCCTTGCAAAGAACTCTAAGAGAAAGTGAAAGAAAACATTTTTTTATTTCAAGCTCACTATTGGCTTCATAATGATGGGACACAAAAACTGAATAAAATTGGCATGTGCCTTCTGATCTCTTCCTCTGCATAGCTGTTTGTTATGACTGGAGCAGCCTTGATTTTTCTAATATTCACTATATCCTGTCCTCAGCCTGGTACTACAACTCCCAGGATTCATAGCCAGCAAGATTGGGGCAGGCTGTTCTTTATGCTCTCCATTTCTCTCCATATAATCTCATTTTTAGATCATCAATTTATAGATTGCTCTGAAATATATAATTTCCAGTGAGTTTTATGAACTTTAAGATCAGAATAACAGAATAACAGAGTTGGAAGGGACCTTGTAGGTCATTTAGTCCAACCCCCCGCCCAAACAGGAGACCCTACACCATTTCTGACAGATGGCAGTCCAGTCTCTTCTTGAAAGCTTCCAGTGATGGAGCTCCCACAACTTCTGAATATAAGCTGTTCCATTGGTTGATTGCTCTCAATGTCAGAACATTTCTCCTTATTTCCAGGTTGAATCTCTCCTTGATCAGTTTCCATCCATTATTCCTTGTCTGGTCTTCAGGTGCTTTGGAAAATAGGTTGATCCCCTCCTCTCTGTGACAGCCCCTCAAATATTGCAACAATCTTTCAAAGATCATTAAAATCCTGCATCCATTCACTCACAAAGAACTGAATAAAATTAGCATTTAAAGAACCAGAAGTGTAAATAGAAAATGCCTCAAATGTTAAAAGCAAGTTATACTAGTATAGCAATTAAGCGACTCCTATGAAAACGTAGGATTTGCTAATCATGACAGCACAATGGAGAAAGCTCTCTCTCTCTTCCAAGTCTCAACTATCTATCAAGCAGTGGGGGCATCAAAGAAAGGGCCTCCAGCGATGACCAGCATAGATGAGTAAGTTGCTATACAATCTTCCAGGGTTTTAGGACTAGTGGATCTTGGTTATGAACATCTGGGTGACTGCTAACTTAGAAAAGAGTTCATTTTCTGTATCTGTCTGCCATCTAATGGCTCTCTGGATTTTTCAGCCCACATGTTATAATTCTAATTATTGAAGATGCAAGCAATAAAAATTAAGTCTGTGTCAAGGGAAGGATGTTTGCAGAGGATGTTTGAAGAAGATCCTGGTGCAATTTTAGAAAGAGCTGAAAGAAGTCAAGGTGATTTGATACTACCTCTGATAACATATGTGTGTGAACTTCAAATAAATCAAAGAAGCAGTTGCTGACCGACATGCCTGGTGAAATGATGCCATTGGATCATAAAGAACCACAGAAGAATAAGATAAGGTTATGTGAGGTACCTTTGGTTATTTAAAATATTTATGGCTACATGTTTGAGGAATGTTTGGCCTGCATCAGAGGTCTATTGGTCAGGGGGATTTTGAATATATCTGCACTGTTGTATTTTTATCTAAAAACTTACAAGATTTGAAGTAAGTGTTAGGCAAGATGCAAATTACTATATCCAAGATGAAATAGTTATGGTTGCTAAAGAAAATGGGATATAATATACTGCATGAAGTTTACTCACATAGGAAGATATATAAAAGTAAATTGCATGAAGTGAGAGTAAAATACTTAAGTGTATTTAGCAAAACAAGAAAAGTTAGAATCAAGAATGAATGGCTGATAAGTGAATATTGAATATAAAAATGAATAACATGTACAAAAAGTACCCTGAGGTTAAGGACTGAATAGCAGAATAGAATCTATGAAGGAGAGTTTGAATAAATTAAGAGGAGAGGGAAAACTGAGAAAGTTATGCTTGGCTGGAGTTGATAAGATCTTGAAAAAGAGAGAGGTGATATTGTTTAAACAACAAAAGGCAACATATGAATAATACTGTATATGATCATGGTGGAAGCCAGGATAATTTTCAAGAAAGAGATGGATGGTTATAATGAATGATGTGTGTGTAAATGAGATTTAGTTACATTTCCCTTTCTGTTGTTTCCTGCTTTTAGTTTCTTTTGCTAGCGACTTCTCACTCCTTTTCTGCACTTGGTATAATATTGCTTACCATGAAAGTAATGTTATGATTGGTATGCATGATAACAATAATGCTGAACAGAAGATTTCACTCAGAAATCCTGATGAACCTCATATCCTTCCAGTGAGCTCTACAGTCAAGGGATATTTAGAATCCAGGTCTACCCAGTTCCATTTTGTCAATTTAACCTCTACAATAGTTGAGGTTGAGGTACTACTTGGGCTATGAATTGCTTCTGGCCACACAAGGGGGATACATAAGGGTAAGAGGAGGAGGAAGTAAATATTGCTGATAGAAGAATTCAGAGTAGCATTTACACTTAACCATTCAGCACTTTGGGGGCATCAGACTAGGGCAATTCTTTTGCAAACATATCTGAGATGCACGTAAACATTACCTCCCCACCCCACAACTACTTCAGTGATTAGGAAGAAAAACAAAGCATCTCTTTCGATTCATCATCTCTGCTTTGACCATGACCAAACATTGCCTTTTGTTCTTTAAACCTATCGCTTCTCTCTTTTGCATGACCTGACCACCTGTTCAACATATATTTGACCCGTGAGGAATAGGAAACACCTTCACAAGTAAATTAATTCTTCTTGTGATCCTTTATTTTCCAATCAATCCAGGATGATTTCTTCTTCTCCCTTCAGTGCCTCTCGGTCTTGGATGAAGCCTGTGTGTGAAGAAAGAGCTTTACAGAATTAGACCAATTAATATAAGGAGAGGGGGTCAACAGCTGGAAGAATCCATTTCTTGGAACCAAAATATATTATGTTTTGCCTTGGGAAAAACATTTTATCTCCACTTAGCAAAGCAGAGAGAGTGAAGGGGGGGGGCAAGGAAACTCAAAGTTTTTTGGCTGCTTTGCTGGAACATTCCTAAGGCATTTGACACCTGCTTGTCACTCAGCCCTCCTCATATTTTCTGTTTCCTGCCACCATCAGAGAAGTAAGCACTGCTTCCATTACTATGCTTAGACCATGTCTTTGTCACTAAGAAAAAGGCTCCAGACCAGGGGTGGGTTCTATTTACCTTTACTACTGGTTTGCAGTGGGGCCACACGCATGCGCAGAAGCTTCTGCGCATGCGCAGAAGCGTTCTGATTATGTCGGGGTCAGTGGGCAGAGCCTCCCACTGGTTTTACTATCAGTTCTATAGAACCGGTCCGAACCGGGGGCAACCCACCACTGCTCCAGACTTGACGAGGCCTCTGCTGGTATCATGAGAAACATTGGTTCAGGCCACTGGACAAAATAGCACTTGGAGGCCATTTTGCTTGGCTGTTATCCATTGTTTACATCAGGGGTGATATTTGACCAATTTGGACCAGTTTGGGCGAACCGGTAGTGGCAATTTGAATTGGTACACCAAACCAGTAAATACAACCTCTGACTGGCCCTGCCCACACCTGCCCAGTTGCCGCTGGCCCCTTCCGGCCGCTCGTTACTCGCCCCTTCCGGCCACTCGCTGCTCGCCCCTTCTGGCCACTCGCTGCTCACCCTGCCCACCACCACTACCCTATATATGTTGCCTTCACTACAGGGCCCAGCTAATCACCTTGCCAGCTCTGCTCAGCTCACCAAAGGTAAGAAATGCATGCCGCCCACTCACCCTTTGCCTTGGGTCAGGGCCCGGGGCCCAGGGATGCACCATTCCCTGAGGCCCCAGAGCTGCTGCCTGCTCACTGCCCGCCTTGGCCAGGTCGGTGAATACGCCATTCCCTGGCTTCAGCCTTCCCCTGGAGCCACTGCCCACTCGCCGCCCGCTTCACTCACCCACCTTTGCGCCTCTAATTCCTTGCCAGAAATGGCAGTCAGAAACCATTGGGTCACAACACAATGCTGGTACACTTAACTCCTGCTGGGAACATGTTTCTTTATTGTGGGTATTTCTTCAGTCCCATCTCCTCCTCTTCTTCCTTTTTTCACTTGTCTCTCCTCTTTTGCATTATTCTTTTCTAATTGTATTTTTAATCTTTTTTTCCCCAAGTGTAATCCATCTATCTCTGAGAGCTATTACTTCCAACTGGCCTCAATTTGGACTTAATGGCTTTGGTGATCTGCAGGGATCCAAATTAAGGAGATATTTTCTGGTTTTCACTATAGTACTTTTCTGCTTTTAGGATTATAAGAACTGATTTGAAATCATTGAATTTATTGTTTCTTCCAAAATTTTAACTTACAATTGCCTCCCTCATTGTATACCTTTTGGAGAAAGCCAATATACAGTCATTGCCACCCTGTTGAGTTCCATGGGTACTAAGGTTATCCTCCCAATTTTATTTATGCTTGAGTTGTGGATCATATTTTGCAGAAAAGCACAGTTGCACAACTGTTGCATCCACTGGGAATAAATAAGTGTTTCTCTTGGAAATAACCATGTCTTTATGAAAAATTTTCAGCTTGACACTTTTGCTACTATTCTATTCTGCTCAGCGGCAGGACCTTTGATGAATTAACCTTTCCATTGCTTTTTAATTAAATAATTCATTTTCTTGGGAGATTAGCTACATCATTTTACTCTGTAATTTGATATACGCTAGATAAAGGGAAGAAAACAAAACTAAAGGAAAACTTGCTCAACTTTTGCAGATGACTAATTAACTGACTAATTAAAGGGCATTCAAAGTCACAAACAAGCATTCAGAGGCAGTAATGGGAGGATGAAGGTTCTAATGGAAGCTGCACTAAGCCTCTGTTAAATTGTTTATCTGTTTGGTTTTTATTAGCTTGTAAGCCATTCTAACAAGTTTCTAAGTTGAAGAGCAGGGTGTAAATATTTGAATTAAATGCAACATTCAGGACTCAGTGCTCATGACTTATTTTTTTAAAAATAAATATTACAAAAGCATCTTATCTGTCAGAATGGGGGTTACCAGTTGATATATGCAGTACTGTAGTCTGTTTCCATTTATAAATGGGAAATCAAGATTTCTTCAAGTATTAAAGGCTCCAACATGAGAGTGCCCACCCTAATGCCCCTTTTACTTAAGTTCCAAATTAATAGAGCTCATCCCACTGGAGTTTTTGAGAATGTAGATCTGAGCAGATAGGTAAAAGGTAAAGAAAAAGATTGCCCTGTCCAGTTGTGTCTGACTCTAGGGGGCGATGCTCATCTCCATTTCTTAGCCAAGCGACTCAGCATCGTCACGTGGCCAGCATGATTATTCGCCAAAGCGCACCATACAATGTTACCTTCCCACTGAAGTGGTACCTATTTACTCACATTTTCATGCTTTTGAACGGGGTATGAACTGGAGCAAGGAATTGGAGCTCACCCCATTGTGCAATGCTCAGGTATCAAACCCAGGCTCTTCAACTTTCCAGCTGACAAGCTCAGGGTCTTTAACTGCTGAGCGTTTGTGCTCCATGAGCAGATATGAGTAAGTCCAATTTGCTCCTTCCAAAATGGTGTTTCCCAGCTGCTGGATTGGAATCTGGAATTTTGTTTGTTTCAATAAATGGCAGACAGAAGCATGACCACAAGGGCTCTTCCTTTATTGTGGGATGTATTAATAGAAAGCTCTCTGTAAGACAATGGACCAAGTATTCCTTTTGAAGAATCTGATTCGCAACTCCTGAAGTCTAACACTAGTCAGGTAGAACTCTCTGGAATGCAGCATAAAGAGCACCAATTTTAGAATAGCGTAAACAACCCAAAGAATATAATCATCAGGAATCATCAGGAGGCAGTTTTATGGTCAAGGTGAAATAGAATTGGTCCTGTGAATGGCCAGAATGGAAAGAGGACATGGGAAATCATACGGTGAAAATCAATAAAATGCAAAATAAATTAATTTTTCTTGTGAATTATGCTATGATACGCTCATATCTTAATGCACCTGAATTTACTATCTCTGCTTGATATAAGAATGATCCCTATTTTTGAAATTCACTAAATAAAAGCATTAAAATGTTCTAATGTGCACAAAGATATTCTTGGTAATAATTGGTGTATGTGTGTGTTTGTGCATGCCTTTGAGTTAGTGTTGACTGCTGGCAATTGTCTGGGCTAATCCTTGCAAAAGTTTCTTGGCAAATTATGGAAATGGTTTGCCCTTGCCTGCTTTTTAGGGCTAAGGGATAATGACAGTCCCAAGATCACCCAGCTGGCAGTGGGACTAAGGTGGGCCTAAAATTTATAATTTCTAGCATGATGCTAGATTACTCCTCTGTTAGTCTTAACATGATATAAATGAACATTATGCTATTTAGTCTCACTTGAGGTGTTCTTGGGCGGTGCATATCTGAGGTGTCATTTTTAAGAGGACACCCAATTTTGATGTTATTTATTTATTTATTTATTTATTTTATTGAATTTCTATACCGCCCTACTCCCGAAGGACTCAGGGTGGTGAACAGCCATGAAATAAAACACATACATATACAAAATTTAAAATCGAATAAAATGAATTAAATAAATTTGGCTGAATTGATACCCATAATTTAAAATGTTAGATATGTGTGCTGTTTGTTTTGCAATGGTTTTGTTAGAATGTCCGCTGTTTGTTCTTCAGTGTCACAATGTATAACTCTTATGAACCCTATGCTTGAGAACTGCCTAACATGTTTGTATTTTATGTCGATACGTCTCGACCTTTGACCAACTGCTTCAGCCTTTGATATTTCCACAGCGGCTTTATTGTCTTCAGGTATGGTAATTGGATAGTTGGGTTCGGCCCATATGTCCGTAAGCAGGTCATCAAACCAGACCAGGTTGTTGGCAGCTTTGGACAAACATATGTATTCGGCTTCTGTTGTGGATGAGGCTACCAGGTCCTGTTTGCCCGTGTACCAATGTACTGGGCTGTTGTTGAGGAAGAATACGTAACCTGAAGTACTCTTCCTGCTTTTCACGTCCCCAGCCCAGTCAGCATCTGCGTAGCATGTGAGTGTGGGTGTTGTGGTATTCTCGGGCTCTAGTGATAGGCAGGCATCGGCGCTATGTTTTAGATACGTCAATACCCTTTTGATGGCTTCCCAGTGGTATACAGTGGGTTTACCTACATGTCGAGATAGCAAGTTAACTGGCAGGGCGATGTCGGGCCTTGTCCAGTTCGCAATGTATAATAGGGAGCTTATGGTGGATCTGTATAATGTGTTGTCTTTGAACGCCTCAGCCTCATTGTACATGTCCTTTATGAAATCTGGTTGCATTGGTTTTTCACACCCTTTGGCGTTCGTCATATTGCATTTATGTACCAGTTCCAAAATTTTGTCTTTCTGTGATAGTTGGAAACCTTTGTCTGTCTTTGTAATTTGCACCCCCAAGTATTTATCTACCTTACCCAATATTTTCAGTGAAAAGTGTTTCCCCAGCTCATTGGCGAAGTCATTGCATTTGCTAGACTGATCACCGATATACAGTATGTCGTCCACGTATATCAGGACATATTCGAGGGAGTTGCCTGACTTCTTGGTGAAGAAGCAGTTGTCAGCCGAGGTGGCTGAGAACCCCATGGATTTCAGTGTCTTGGATAAACATTCGTACCAGCGTTTCCCTGATTGTTTGAGTCCATACAAGCTTCTATTCAGGACCCAGGTTTCCCCTTTCCTGGTGCTTTGGCTAGGGGCGCTCTCACGTATATCTCCTTATCGAACTCAGCGTGCAGGTAGGCGGTTTGTACATCGAATTGGTGCACTTCTAGCCCAAGTAGTGATGCAATTACGAACGCACATTTTACGCTCTCAGCCCTGACAGTGGGGGAGTATGTTTCAGTGTAATCATCAGGGTATTTTTGGGTGAACCCTTGTGCCACCAGTCTAGCCTTGTAGAGGACTTTGTTTCCCTCTAGTGTTTTAACTTTGTAGACCCACCTGGTGCCTATGGGCGTTTTGCCTGCTGGGACTTCAGAGGGGGTGTATACGTTTAGTTCCCTCAGACTGTTCATTTCCCTTTCCATGGCTTGTTCCCATTTTGCTCTTTCCCCATCTGGTAACTTCAGTACATCCTCATATGTGTTGGGGGTTAATTGGTTAGTGTGGAGAGATAACACGTAGTCCCCTAACCTTTTTGGCGCTTTGCCCCTGTTTGCCCTGATTGGCCTGGCAGGAGGTGTCTCAGTGTCATGCATGTACCTAGCTTCTCTCTCTGTGAGTGAGTCTACTTTGATGCATGGGTGGTTCTCCTTCCACTCCTTCACTAGTATTTCCTGTCTCTTTGGTTTGTACTTTTCCTGCTCTGTGTCCTTTCCTGCGTTGTGCTTTATCTCCCTTTGGCCATCCCCTGGTCCGTCCTTGCTAAGGGATACCTCGTTGAGGTGTATCTTGGACCAGTTGGCATTTTCGTGGAAGACAGCTGTTCGTGATATCACAAACCTGTTGTTGCTGTCTATGAATCTGTATCCCTTCATCCCTGGTTCATACCCCATGAACCTCAACCTTCTGGATACCCTATCTCCCTTATGTCTCAATTGCTTGGGGATGTGCACATCTGCTGTGACCCCGAATATATGTAAGTGTGAGACCTGTGGTTTCCTTTGGTACATCAACTCGTATGGAGTTTTATTCAGTACGCTGGATCATAGCCTGTTCAAAGTGTAATTTGAATAAATGAGTGCTTCTGACCAGAAGTGCTGCCCTAAACCGGCGTCCTCTAGTGTGCACCTCATCATGGTCTGCAGTGTTCCGTTTTTTCGTTCTGCAACGCCATTTTGAAAGGTGGAGAACGGAGAAGTCGTGTAATGGACTATCCCGCGTGCCTTCAGCCATCACGAGAAGTCGCTTGACAAGAATTCAGACCCCCGGTCTGTCATTATTTGTCTGATCTTGGTGATATGTTGTGTCTCCACCCTTGCATAGAATTCCTTAAATTTTTGGAATACCTCGTTCTTGTGTTTTAGTGTGTACACGAAGCCATAGCGGCTGAAGTCATCCACTATGGTCAGGAAGTACCTCTTCCTGTATTTGATTGAGGGCCTTAGTGGCCCCACTAGGTCCATATGTATGAGTTGGAAGGTAGAATTGGTTGTGCGCACTGACTTTTTGGGCCTGGGTTTGGTTTTTAATTTGGAGCTTTTACAAATAGAACACTCGAGATAGTTCTCACAATTCTTTATTTTTACACCTTCGGAGCATTCCATCATTTTCTCCACCACAGGGAAGCTAATGTGCCCTAGTCTTCTGTGTAACAGGTGTGCGCAGTTGTCATGCATTAGCTTTCCTATCGCTGGCTTTTCTTTCCTGGGTGTCCCCTGCTCACTTGAGTTGCCAGTGGTGTGTGTGTGGCTAACCCCCTCTACTTCCTCACTTGTGTTGTCTGAGCTATCGGCTTTTACCTTCCGGTGGTTGTTTACCTTGGGTTGCATGTCCCTGACTGGATGGAGGAATGGCAGGTCCCCACTGATCACTGTTTTCCCTTTGCTTTTGCCCCCTCTGACTACCTGTGCCTTTTTCTTCTTTGAATGTCACCTCGACATTGTTGTCCTTGCTTAGTTTTAGTGTGGCAAGGATGTTATAGGGTATATTTGGCACTAATAGCACCCCTTGTATTACTCCTACCCCTGGCACGTATGCATTGCCTTTCCCTGTTACTTGCACATTGTTCTGGTTGGCCACTTTTATTATAAAACTTTCTTCTGTAAATGAGGTTAGTAAGTTACGGTCATATGTGGTGTGGTTTGTGGCCCCTGAGTCCAGCAGCCATGTGCCTTCCTTCCTGTCCTGACCTTTGTGTTGTTCTTGGTCTCCTAGTCCATACAGTGACCCAGTCTGGCTCTCCCTGGAGCTGTCCCTGTGATTTCTTCTGTCCCTGGGGCTAGGGGAGTCTCTACGCCTGTGTCTGTCCTCTGGCAAGCGTCTGCTAGTGTACTTTGCCCTTTGTTCTGGTCTGTCCCTTCGGTGTGACCTGTCCCTGTCCCCTGTGTTTCTAGGGCAGTCCCTTTTGTAGTGGTTTTTTGACCTACATATGTAGCACTCTGTGTTACTGTGGTTCCTACCCTGTGGCTCAGTCCTTCTGCTGGGTCTTTGTTCCCTGCAGCTTAGTGAGTGGTCTTTCCTGATGCTGTCTTCAGCTATGAGTTTGCTGGTTAGTAATTCCAGTGAGAGTTTCCCTGACCCTAGGTTGTCTATCTGCGTGATGAAGGTTTCCCAGCTGGGCTCCAGGGAATTTACAATAATGCTTATCATGGTTCTCTCACTTATGACCTCCTCCCTTTGTGTCAGTTGGGCCCTGGTGGCATTTCGGGACAATAAATGCTTGCTCATTGGGGTCCCTGCTTTGAGTTTGGTGGCATGGAACTCTCTGGATAGTCTAGTGGTGCTTGCTACGCTTTGGCAGTAGAATAGTTTGTGCATCCTCTGTATCACCTCTAGAGCAGTCAAGTGGTGGCTAATGCTAGGGTAAATGCTGGGGGTAATGCTAGCAATAACAATACAGTATGCTTTATGGTGGGTGCAATCTAACTCAAAAGTCCAGGGTTTTTCTGGGGGGTCAGTGACTAGGGATAATAGGTCTTCCTTCAGCAGGGTGACTTGGAGCTGCTGGTTCCAGTCCAGGAAATTCTCCCCATCTAGTCTTAGTTTGGGAAAGTCACTTGGCAAAGTCCCTGAATTGTAAGTTAAATTACTTACATTGTGTCGCTGTCCATGGTTCCTCACGTAAGGATACTCGCAATAAGGCAGAGGAACGACTGTGGCAAGTCTGAACTGACTTGCTTCTATGTGCTTGCGTCGGTATAGCTCTATGTCTCGCTCTGTTTCTCTTGCAGGGAGGCATTGCGCATGCGTGAGGTTCATTCCTGCCCAGCCGCCGTGGAGTGAGGAGCTCGTCTCTGCAGCTCCCGGGTGAAGGCCCCAATCTTCTGGATGGGCCTTTGGTTCTTCCTTGGTCGACCTCGCTTGGTCAAAATCATCGCGGATCGTCGTCCGGAGCCTCGGGAAGTGGTGAGGATCGCCGGGGAAGGTCGGAAGCCTCGCTGGGGCCGCAAATGGTCCCAGATGGCCTGGCCTCATGTGGGTGTCGCCTCCTGGTGTCAGGCCGAGTCCCCTGCCCGCCGATGGACGTCCCCTGCCTGCGGATGGCCCCGTGGGCCCTGGATCTGGTCCCAGTCGTCGGTCTGGTGAGTAGTCCCATCGCCTTCGGTGCCCCGTTCCTGTGGGAGGGCTCCCTGGAAGTCCTGGGTAGCCCTGGGTCTGCGCGGTGGCGGTCTGCTCCCCTGGGTGGGTACCGGTGCTGGCCCTCCTCACGTTAGGGTCCCCTTTGCGCTTTGGCCTGGCACCGGGGTGTGTGTCCGGTAACTTCATTTTGTCCCCTAGGGCCGCGGTGATTAGTTCGATGGCTTTGTTGACCTCAGGCTCGGTAGGCGGTCCTGTAGGTTTTGGCTTTGGGCTTTCCTGTTTGTTGTGGTAGTTTTGGGCGGCTACTTTGGAGTAGGCCCCGATTCCCGCCATGAGATTTAAATCTCGGGAATCTATTGGTGGTTGGTCGGCCATCTTTGGTGACGTCACCTCCCAAGATGGCCACCGCAAAAAGGGCGCGAAGTCTCCTTCGGTCTTTTCGGTGGGTTTCTGGTGGGGGCAGTCCTCTCTTACCGCGTCTTCGTCGCTGTAGTCGGATTCATCTTCATCTTCCTCACTCGCTGCTTCGCAGCCTTTGATCAGGCTTCGGAATTCCACGATGAGGTCGGTGTTGCTTTGTGACGAGTCTATCAGCTTCAGAAGTTTTCCTTTCAGGTCATGCATTTCCCCTTTCGGGCTCTCGTGTTCCTTCCCCCTCGTCGCATCGGACTGGGGTGCATGGGTGGTGGAGTAGGCCGCTCGTCTCGGGTGCCTCTCCTTGCGTGGCTTCGGGTTGGGCAGGCCGTTCTGCCATCTTCTTGGTGAATGACCTGGTATTCACCCTGTCTGTCGTGGTCCTTTGCATGTTATGGAGTATTAGGATTGGGCTGTTAAACCATCATCTGCTACCATATTGTTAAATGTGTTCAAGGATCGCGCCCAATAACTCCACAAGCAGTTATTCATCAAAATAGATAACATTGATTAACAAGGCATCTCATCATTACAGGTACAAGGCTGGACTGAAGCAGGACCGCATGGTTGACCCTTAAGTACCCCCTGGGCGTGGCTAAGGTAAGGAGGGGTTATTGGGTTAGGGTGGACCTTGGGGTTTAGCTTGTCCAGCCCCCCTGCCCCTAGCCCTGGGTCAGAGGCAAGGCATTTATTCCTGACAAACAATATGCACTTTCTCTCCACTTTTCTACATAATGAATTTTTAATTCCATTCTGGTTGCTAATCACTACAGAGTTGTTGTCTGAGACAAAACCCACATACTTTTTCAGAAAGAGTCCTGAACCGGAAAGACATATTTTTATCAACTTTACAGTATCTGTGAACATCTAGAAACAAATAAAGTTTGTTTCTAGCATGGGTTTGTTAAAAACAGATCATGCCAAACTGGCAGGAATAGCCAACACCCAGAAACAAATTCAGGATCCAAATGGATCTTGACAGCCTTGAACAATGGGCCCTATCCAACAACCTGAAATTTATTGTGTAAAAAAGCAAGGTTTTACACCTTGGCAAGAAAAACCAAAGGTACAAGTACAGATTAGATGAAACCTGGCTCAAAAACAGTAACTGTGAGAAGGAATTTGGAGTCCTAGTGGACCATCACTTAAACATGAGCCAGCAGTGTGTGGCAACAACCAAAAAAACTAATACAATCCTTGGTTGTATAAACAGAGGCAAAGAATCAAAATCACGTGAAGTATTAATACTGCTTTATAAATCCTTAGTAAGACCACACCTGGAATGCTGCATCCAGTTTTGGTTGCCACATTACAGAAAAGATGTTGAGACTTCGGAAAAAGTGCAAAGAAGTGCAACTAAGATGATTAAGGGCCTGGAGACAAAAGCATATGAAGAATGGTTGCAGGATTTCGGTATGACCAGTCTAGAGAAAAGGAGTACGGGTGACAGAATAGCACTATTCCAATATTTGAGGAGCTGCCACAAAGAAGAGGCAGGTCAACTTATTTTCCAAAGCACCAGAAGGCAAGACAAGAAACAATGGATGGAAACTAATCAAAGAGAGAAGCAACCTGGAATTAAGGAGAAACTTCCTAACAGGGAAGACAATTAACCAGTGGAACAACTTGTGTTCAGAGGTTGTAGGTGCTTCATCACTGGAAGTTTTTAAGAAAAGACTGGACAGCCATCTATCTACTTGAGCAGAGATCCTATATTTTCTAGTTGGACCAGAAAACATCCAAGGTCCTTTCCAGCTCTATTCTGATTAAAATTAAATTAAATATTCTCAGCAACCTCATGTAAAAAGTGAATCTTAACTGAACCTAAAAAGTGATAACCACTGAAAGGAAGTTTCATCCTTATCAAAGCTGCCATCAGGATTCAGTGAAATGAGTTTTGGTTTTTTGTAATAATTACCAGAACTTTGGGACAATTGCTTTTGGATGACTGGGTTACATATGTCTGCTGCATGAATATTTCTTAGCTATTTCCTTGGCTGGAAAAATTCTGTCTTCCAGTCTACTGAAATTTTCATTCACAGCAATTAAGAAATTTTGCTACTGTCTAGTTAAACAAAACATACACACTTACTTCACCCTAAAAATTGTTTTCACAATAGTATGAACTCAACTGAAAGTTCATTAGCTGTTAGGGGAATTTAAACTCTTGACTGGAGCACTTAAGCAATCCTTAAAAATAAAATGCTACTGTCTAAGCAAACATTTTTTTTAATAAAAAGGATATATGAATGGGAAAACATAGGAATTTAATTTCAGTTCCAATGCAATTCATAGAAAGGTATGGTTTTGATAAACAAGGCCCTTCACTCCGATAAACCGCTTTTGAAAATAAAAGCTAATAATCTCAATGGCTTCAGTCTGTCATATATCCCCAACCTATTTCTTGACAGACAATGAACTATCCCCAGCTGCCCTTAACTGTCTTGGCATCTTCATAATATAGTCTGGTCACCCCTTCTCCTCTCTTCCTCCTAAAGACTTTATCCTGAGGACTCAACAACTCCAAAAGAAGGTTTCAGCTAAACAGCTCAGCATACCCTGCCAGGTAGGAGATATTTCTTTCTTCCAAGATAGTCCCAGGTCCAACCCAGGTAAGAGCTTCAACTAAAACATCCTCTCTGCTTAGTTTTACATGTCCTACAATGGACGTTTTCCACAGAACGACTGTCCCAGCCCATCCAGAACTTTTGGTAGAGATGCAGAAAAGCTACACAAAAGAAAGACACATGAACAAATAAAAATCTTAAAGACAGAGGATGGAGATTTTTGCTTAGTGTCAGCCTTCACAATGGGAATCCATCATCAGACCAAATGCAGAAGAAATTCAACACCTCCTCCATCAAAACCCATGATAGTATTAAGCTGCTAAACTTGGCAATTGAGAGCAGATGGATAATAAACCTCTGGCAAATCCTGACTGGTTCCGTTTGGTTACTCCTGTATGAATAGGGAGGCCCCATATACCTCTGATTCACTCATTAATTCCCTTCCTCCCATATTGTGCTTGCAAGATGAGGTCCATCGGATATAACACCACCCTCCTGACTCACCTTCAAAGGGAGTTTCCTGCCCATGGGCCTCTTCAACCCTTGCAGCTAAGGTTGGGCTTCTTCCCAACCCAAGAAATCTCATTATCCAAGGAAAGTTAGGTGCCAAGAAAGTGAGTAGAGTGACGCCGAAGCTGAGGAAAAGCAGTGCCATGAGGCACGAGGACAAGGAGTGAGCAGTAGAGGTACAAGGTGTCCTTGTACAATCAACAGTGGCCAGATACAAAGTCTGCTATCTCTCTGTATAAATTTCACATCAAAAGCATTTCCACCAGCTCACATATTTTTGTGGGGGAAAAAAACCCTCTTGTGTTGCTTTCAAAATTGTGCAAGATCCACAGAATTTGTAGGCTATCTCCACAATACAATATTATTTTATTGAGAGACTTGCAGTGCATAAACTGTGAAGTAGGCCCAATAGTTCTCCCTCTTTTGAAAACTTTGTAAAACTGTAGACTTGAAAGAAGAGATTGAAGCTTTCTAATGGAAAATTCATTCATTGTCTAGCATCTGGATTTAAAGTGCATTGTGATCATGTATCTCACCAAAGTAGATAGCTGAACATTAATCACTATATTTAAAATTGATGTGGAAGAGTTGTAGGAGTCAGGTTGCTGTGCACGGTTCATATTTTACTGTTTTGGGGCTAGAAGAGCAATAAAATGCATTACCACATCTCCATTGAAGGATCAGTCTGAGGAACAGAATGGGATGGTTTATGAAGATGTTTTATAAATTAATCACATTTATATAACTACCCATTTCACAAAAATCAATTCTGGGTGGCTATGTAACTCAGTTGCTGCTGAACTACAAATCAGCAATAGCCTATCAGCTGAGTCTGCTGAGAACTTTAATCAAAACTGCAGATTGCCCCAAATATTCATTAATTTTATTCTTCCATTGTTAGTTTAAGCTGAATTTAGGTAATCTCCCAGTGAAATTCTATATGCAGAAAATATAAAATACTCAGTGATAGGATAAAAAGTATTTCTTTGCATTTTCCCTCAAGTTGCAAGGGATATAATAAGGGAATCAAGACAAAGAAATGATTCTATATGGCAGGATGATAGTCATCTGCTCTGCTTTAAGACCAATGTCTGGAGACATTTTCTACATGAAATTCTACCATTTATTTATTGAACTGCACTAGATTAATCTGCACAATTTTTTAAAAAATCAGCATTTTTTTCTTTCTTGGTCAGATATGAAGTAGTTACCACAACAAATACTCCTTATTGCTTTCTCATCCCAAAAATTTACCTGCATCCTGGGCTAGCAACTTAAAATAAATTTATGTCTGGAGACAAATGGCTTAATGCCTCCTCCATCTCTTCATCCAGTAAGATACCCAAACAAGAACTATTTGGAAATGTTGTTTGGATATGCTATCTACAGATATCCTGTTACCCCAAGTACTTGCCCAAGTAGAAAGCTTGGGTAAAATCAAATAAATAATTCTGTTTGGATATACACTTTGAATCTGTAAGATATTAAGAAAAAGTCCATGAAGCCATATACGTGCTTTAAAATTGCATTTGCTGTTTCTCAACTGTTTTTTTCCTAATAAAATATAGCCATTGTAAAATAGTAACAAAACAAAAACAAAAACACACACCCACTTCATCCAGAGGAAAAACAAATTGATATGGAATATTTTGGGGCCTGGGGGAAAGTTATGCAACTCTTTTACATTGCAGCTTCTATCCCCTCCTCTATTTTATAACCTTTGGCGTAATCCATATCAGAGGTGGGTTCCAGCAGGTTCTGATCAGTTCTGAAGAACCAGTAGCAGAAATTTTGAGTAGTTCAGAGAACCAGTAGTAAAAATTCTGACTGGCCCTGCCTCCATCTATTCTCTGCCTCCCAAGTCCCAGCTGATCAGGAGGAAATGGGGATTTTTTAGTAACCTTCCCCTGGAGTTGAATGGGAATGGAGATTTAACAGTATCCTTCCCCTGGAGTGGGATGGGAATGGAGATTTTATAGTATCCTTCCCCTGCCACGCCCATCAAGCCACGCCCATCAAGCCATGCCACACCCACCAAGCCAAACCCACAGAACCGTAGTAAAAATTTTTGAAACCCACCACTGATCCATACTCAGTCAAACTAGATTTGTCTTGAATTCTCAAGGGATTCCCAAAAAGTGTATTTATATGATGCATGTATCCACAATCAGATATAGTTTTAAAAAGAGATGTCCATTTAAAATTTCTGGAGTGCAGCTTTTAAAAATGTAATATACACTAAACTTTCCCATGTGGTACCTGTCAGAAAAGCTGGGACTGCAAAACAGAATTTCTAGCACTCTGGGAATACCGAGTATTGGTGTTTGACAAAATTTGGAGATAACAAGATTGTGAGCGGGATGTACCGTAGTAGGTAGCCAGGCAAGGCTATCTTCCTTCTGGCTGCATGATCCTGTGGATTGGAATTGTACCCTATCTGTTAATCAATTGCAATTTGAGTAGATAAGGGTGAGAACGGTATAGGCATACTGTACCTACTATGATTGCCAGAGTACTGCTAGTTTGATAGCTCCAGTAGGAAGGACGGAGCAGTCAAGAAAGGATGAGGAAGGAGGAGTGCTTTGAAACAAGAAGGAAGGCGGTGGCAAGCTGTATCAAAGAGCCTTTGTATGTGCAGAGCAGGAATCCTGTCGCCTTACCCACCCAGCTGGTGACTCACTGGCACATTGATTGGGTCTGACTCATTTACCAGCCATTCTTCCCCATCAGGTCTTCCATTAGGGGAATTCAGTTGCTGGAAGTAAACTGGGGGAGGGAGACAGGGAAGAAGCAGGTGTTCATCTCCTCCATAATGCACATTGGACAAGCCTCAAGAATTCATGATATTGGACATATAGAGATACTCAAAATATCCTTCTGGATGATGAGCTGGCCTGAGAAACACATGCAACAGAATCAGCTGGCACAGTATGTAAAAAGAGAGATGCGTGTGAAACCAGGATGTTTTTCTCTTTCCGCCTGTGAAGTCAAATTTGGTCCTACAAAGGCCACATGGCCCCTTTTCGTTTCTGCCTCAGCTTTTGCCCAGGGCTTTCTCAGCCAGTGATACATTAGGCCACATCTCATGGCTTTGATCAGCTGCTTCACCCATGCAGCCCTCCCTCCTTTCACCTCTTTCCTCCAGTTCTTCCTGAACATGGAGAAAAGAAAAAAAAAGAACTCTGGGAAAAACCCATCCCCATTTCAGGACTGAGATGTGGTGGGAAGTTTGTTATGAGAGTCATCCCAGATTGATCATTTTACCCAAAATAATTTCCAAACAAAGGAAAAAGCCTGAAAATAATGTCAAACTTCCATAGGAAGCTGGAAAAGTGGACTGAAATGACTTGTGAGTGAGTCAGATAGAAGTCAGAAGCTAGACTGGATAAATAAATTTCTCTAATCTGCTAGAAATTGCCTCCTAGTGGATTGTACATCATTTCCCGTAAAACCTAGCTAGCCTAAATTGAACATAATAGACTGAGGAAGGCTGGCATAGGCATAAAATCAAGCAAAACTATTTATTTAGTTATTGAAAAAACATTTCCAACAGTTTCATCATTAAAAGTGATATTTAAGTACAGCAATAACAACATTTAAGTGTTTTGATCCATGAACCCCAAAGGCCATCTGAAAACGTTATTTGACTGAGCATTTTATGAATGCCCAAATGACAGGTGTAGCCATGTCAATTTTGAACCAGAAAATGGCAATGCACCAGTTTGGCTTATTGCTGGAGATAACAAATCTGGTCAGGGTAACACAGGATTTAAATTCTGCATAGTCAGATGGGGAATAGCAGATGTAGAGCTGCTCTCAGAACCTGCCTAGAAGATTCATTCAGCCCTTAACTTGTGGCAGCCTTATGACCTGCTTCTTGGGGGTGCGTGATTCTTCAATGGAAATGTCTTTATCAGGTTTCAGACCTGGATCCACATATACAGAAATGCAACAAATGAAAATCCAAAGGACTGATGATATTCCGTAAAGACCTTAAATACTTAGAGCAATTTTTTATTAAGATAATCACTGTACCTGGTCCTTCGTTTTCTATGCTCTTTCTAGGACCAGGAAAATAAGAAAAGCCTTGTTGGATCTATTCGTCGTATAACAGATAGATTGTTTTTAAAAAGCATGCAAAATTAATTTTCCCAAGTATTTTTAATGTTTATTTTTATTAAATTATATTATAATATATTAAAAAATAAAGACAGCATAAGAAAGAACATTAAACACTTAGACAGAGTAAATACTGAAAGTATGGATATGTACTTTAAGGAGACATACAATTTTAAGCATCCTTATCTAATAACTGAACTAACCAAGGATAAACTAATAAAATTACCCCAGGATTTAAAAATCCATTTTTTGCCAAGGTTTTAACTGTTAATTATATCACTGACAATGTGGATGCTGATTTTAATTATGCAGTTTTATACTATATATTGTTATCATTGTTTATTTCATTCTTTTTATTGTAAGCCACTTGGTTGGCATCAACAGAAAGAGAACAGGGACATTCAATAAAGCTGAAGATGCTTTGCACTGCCTTCTGGGAATTTTTCTTTTTTGTTTCCTATTCTAGCCGGAAACCCTTGAATTACTATCTGAATGCGGAGTCCAACTCTGCTGCTTTGGAGGTTAGCTGGTGATGCTAAGTATCTAGCCACTCTCCTCTTCCTGTGAGAGACGACAGGATGGATTAGGCCTTTCTTTTCTCTCATTTAACACTGTATTGCTTGTAGGTACTCGGAGTAGCTAAGACTGTTTAAGAAGAATTCTTGGTTTGGCCTGGGACTAGGTCCTCTGATTAAAAGTCCTGGCAGAACTGGAACCAACAGGGTAAAGTTGGCAGGAAAAGCCAGACAGATGCATCAGTTCTGTTTTGCTTAATTATGTAGTTTTACAGTTGCTCACATTTTCCATTTCTTTCTTCGTCTGCTTGTCAGTTGATGACTGGTACCTCTTGTGTGTAGACCTAGGCCACCTTTAACTTCAGCTATCTTATGTCAGGAATAACCCATGATGTCATAATGATTAAAATAAACATCCTGTATTAACTGTTAGCCCAGAGAGGAATTTGTAATAGCCCCAGGAATTCTAAAATCACTCTGACTAAAGTGGGAAACTGGAGTCATTTGCTTAAAAAACTAGTTCTCCTGTTCTGGTTCTGATTTTGAAAGAATTGGATTTACTTTCTCTCCCCATGTAGACATAAAGCCAAAATTAGCAAGAGGTTAGCTGGAGCAAAGGTCCACCTTCCTATTTCCTTTTGTTCTGTCGTCCCTCTTCTATTCTTCTCTCAAGAGTGCTGCAGTTCCGGCATTTAGGCAGTAAGAGGAGCTATACTATGTGGCTTAAGGGGAAATGAATTACTTGAGAAGTGCTGAAGGGTGCTAAATGCAATGGATGTATCTGAATATAGCACTCTGTCACATCCTCATCGCTTTCAACTTTTTAAGGTCCCTTTCTTTTCTATGATCCTTTGGAAACACCATCTGTTTCATTATCAATCTGGGTCACAATGTTTTAAGTCAGGAAAAAAAAAGGCAAAGCAAAGCAAATTATATAAGTTTATCAGATCTGGGCTGCAAAGATCTAAATGACCAGCTGATGCCCACATGGAGGTACTAAAATTGCCATTTAGTTTCCTATTCATTTCCTATGAATTTTGATTTGAATAATGTAACAGTGGTTTGAGGAAAAGCATGGAATTCTTTGCTAGAAATACCAAATTGATGTTTTGGCCAAAACTGCAATACCCAATATTCTTTAGAATCAAAGAACGATTGTTTAAATGAGATTAAATACACTATTAGACAATATTGCTTTAGTGGAATGAGTTGTTAGAATACTGAAGTCATCAACAGGCATTTGAGACTCAAATATGTATATAAAAACAATGCAAGAGATTGACAGCTATTGTTTCACTTACTTCCTCATTTTCTGATCATGCAGATTGCAGATTAATTTATTGAAAACTAATTTGCTACAAATTGACAAATCTGGCAAGAAAAGACAATGGAGGGATGTGATTGCAAATGGTTTTCTGAACAGCAATGGCAGAAGAAAACAAGAAAATACATTTCGGCATAGTTAAAGGTTGGTGTGATGCCATTGTCACAATGTTTTCTCACACAGGAAGCTTGTCCAGTACTGTATATATTTCATATTTAATTCTTTTTTTAAAAAATTGGGTTAGAATAATTTAGACTTTTCACAACCTGACCATGCAGATTAGAACTCTCCAAATTGGAGCCTAGTGTATGTATAAATTTCTTGAAATGTGATAGCAGCACCCAAACTGTATAGTCCAGTAGTCAGTAACAGTAACAGATTAACAGAGTTGGATCTTGCAGGTCATCTAGTCCAACCCCTTGCCCAAACAGGAGACCCTACATGTGGCTCTATCTAGGATCAAACTCACCACCTCCTGATTGTGAGGCTAGAGCTCCACCTCTAGGCCACCGGGTCTTCCTTCCACCTCTGAGTTGATGCAATTTTCCCTAAGAATGTATCCTATTAGTATTTAATTAGTTCCTGAAAAATCTCCTGATCTTTTCTCCAGAATATTGGGTCTTTCCGTTTTGTAGCTCACTAAATGGAAGGGTTACAGATCTTCCATCAAAGTATGGAAGAAGGGCATTTTAAGAGATACCTGTAAAGCTCTATGCCAAAATAGGTAGGAATGTAAGTCAGAGTCAGAAATAAAAGTAGGAAAAGAACATAAGGTGATAGAAAATGGAAATACCCAAAAGCAATCTGTGTAATTAAAAAAAAGAATTATGGCCAATTATAGATGTTTATCACCATAAAAACTTTTGGTGGACTATAGTTCATTCTGTTGGATTTGTGCTGTACTGTAATCGATGGTATGAGGATTAGTTTTGGAAGCTCATGAGAATGTTAAATAAATTGGAGCAATTCAGCCATTAGATTTGTGAGCTTATTCTGACAATGTGCTTAACTGGGAAAGTTTAGTTTAGTCCTACTCCTGAAGGACTCAGGGCAGTGAACAGCCACAGGATAAAAAACATAAATACAAAATTTAAAACTGAATAAAATCAAATTAAACAATTTGGCCGAAGACAGATTTAAAACACCCCAATAAATTAAAAACGAATTAAAATTTACATTTAAAAAAAGTGGGGGGAAGGGAAAAAAGATAGAATTTTGTGGGGAAAACACCAAAAAGAGGTTAACTGACCTAGTCAGTAATTCTCAGGAACTTAGACTGAGCCAATCAAACCAATCAAATGTTGCATAAGGCTAAAGTAACCATCCAGTAAATTGGATTGTGGGAATAAAATAATGATATTGCTTGTTTACTGGGTCCTCCAAGAAAAAAAAGTTGGAAAAAGTGTCACTGAATAACCAAACTTCTCCACTTCAGCCAAAGGACTGGATTAGCAGTTGTATGGTTTAGACTTACTGTAGAAACTGGACCAGTGAAGAGCTTACTTCATGTGCAGATTTTATGGACATTTTAGGCAAAATGACTACATGACAGGAGTGACATGCAGAACTGCAGCTGAATTACTGATTGAGACTGGAGGGAAAGGGACAGTAAATTGCTCGGAGATACAATGCCTTGGAAGAGTATTTTAAACTTATTCCAGAATTATTATTCTTGGAAATCTGTGGCAACCTGTTGAATTATCTCTAGTTCACGGCAGGTATTTACATAGCTGCCTGGAAAACCCAGGCGATTGGTGAGGAATTTTCTCTTCTCCACAGTGTGGATTTCAAGCATTACAGTAAGCAATGCAAAACACAAAGGCGAAGAAACTGGGTTTGCTGAGAAAATGCGAGCAGAAGGCACAGCTCAGAGCAGCGGCGGGACGCTGCATGGGCGGGAAGCTGCACGGGCTGGGCCACCGACTGGCAAGGCTTGGACTTGGCTGCCGGCCAGGCGAGATGGTTCTGTTCCCTATGACTCATGCCGCTGTGAGTCACCCCCACGCGGCAGCCTTTTGGAGTATTAACAAACACTGGGTCGCTGGGCAACGGCAAACAAAATGAAGAGAGGGAAAGAGGGCGGAGTTTCCCTGAGCCCCAGAAATAGGGGCCTCTTTTGTGCTCCAGAACCGCCTCCTTTGCCCTCTGCACGGAGGACTGTGCCTTGGCCATGGCTGCTTATTGAAAAGAAGGGCCTGTCCCTCACGTCAGGAAATCAACAAGGAGGTCTCAGCGGAAGGGACTCCCTATGCTTCTGGGTGTGTGTGGTTCATTCCACAGCCTATTATTGCATCGTTGACCATATATGGCTGCTTATATTAAGGATTAGTTTTAATCCCTTTAATAGTACACCATCAGAACTTCCCTTCTGTTGGCAGCTTGCCAGCTTGCTCCATTAAATTCTGCAGATGGGCAGCTGCCTGGAATGAATTTTGCCCCAGAGAGCATACTGAAGGGCTGGGGAGAGATTGCAGAGATCTTACCCACAGGATTTAGCTTTGGACCATTGATAACAGCCACAAGCTCAGCCAGCTCTGGCTGAGGAGGGAGGGAGGATCACCTTGCAGGATATTCTGTCAAACAATTATTGCCATTAGCTCAGATATTGCACTTCTTCTGGTGGTTTTGGAGGTACAGGGCTGTGCAAGGAATCAGCACATTTGTCCTGTGGTTTGCAAGGATTAGGCAGGCTTTGAGGCAGCCCTGCTGAGTTGTAAGTGAGTCAGTCACCTCAGGCAGCAGATTTTGGGCGCCATCAAGAGCAGCAGACATATCTGAGCCACATAGCACAATCCTCTGTTTTGTTTTGTTTTTTCTGTGCAAGCCCTTTGGAAATCCACGAGAGTAAAACTGATTTGTTCCAGAGGGATTTATGAAGGGAAACTCCCTATAATGCAAAGTTTTAACCCTCTGGACCTACACAACATATACCCAGTCCCAGTCATTTGCAGGCACAGTAGACTGAGGGAAAATCTACTGTGCTGCTATCTGCTGGATTGGGCCTCTAATCTAGCTGCTTTAACAAAAGGGACAGGTGGCATCTCTTTTTGAAACAGCACAGGAGGGAAGTCCATTAGACCAAAGTTCTTTCAATTTCATATTTGGATGATGGGTCATTCTTCCCCAAAACTAATGATGAGATGGGGGATATTCAACCTCTCCTGTTTGGAGAGGAAGCAGTCAACCAGCCTCCAATAAGCCCCATCTCTCATCAGAGCTTTAGGCCCTACTCCAGGTATTGTAGACCTTTCATAGCCCCATCAAACAGGGTCAGATCCACAGATTTGGTCCAGGCTGTCTTGAGTGAAGTGATGTATAAGGAATATCCCTTGGTTTGGATTTTTCACCATGGCACCACCGTACTGTATGTTGGGGTAACTTATAGGACACATCTTGAAAGACTTTAGTTGGGATTGCTGCATGGAGTCACATCTTGTTGCAGCAGTGAAATCCATTTTTTTTTACTACCAGTTCTGTGGGCATAGCTTGGTGGGTGTGGCAGGGGAAGGATACTGCAAAAACTCCATTCCTATCCCACTCGGGGGCCAGCCAGAAGTGGTATTTTCGGGTTCTCCGAACTGCTCAAAATTTCTGCTGCTGGTTCTCCAGAACCTGTCAGAACCTGCTGGATTTCACCCCTGTCTTGCTGCCATGGTAGATCCACCAGTACTTGGAATAATGTATGCTGGTGAGTCTTCCTACTGAAACTACTTCCATTTTGGAGCTAGCCTTGGATTTGTGAGGGCATACCTGTGTTTTCATGTCCATTTGCATCACTTCCGTTGGAAAATTTGGCATCCGTTGTATTCCAGCAGCAATAGGATCAGGGATCCCTTAGAAGGTATGCCATTCAAACACAGGGCTGTTGCCCAGAAAAACTGGCAATCAGAACAGACAGAGGGAGTGTCACAGATTTGGTGATAGTCTCTCTCTCGATTATTTTTTGAAACCCTGTCTATTCTAGGCAGCTGATAAGCATCTTAATACCCAGAGGGGGTCAAAGAATGTTAGGTTGCAGGCAATGCCAATGACAAATAGTAAGACTGAGAGAGCCGCTGCCTGGCTTGCTGCCCTTTATAAGTCTCTAAGGAGCTAATACCAGCAACTTTTCATGTACTACGTACCTTGCTAACATACATGGTTATATAAAACTGAAAAGAAAATATTGCTTGTTAGTTACTGCTGGTATGTTGCATATCTTTTGATGATTACAAGCTAAAGAATGTTGTGCTAAAGGAAGGGCTTCTACTAATTCTACTACAGATCTACAGAATCTACAGTAATTACATTACTGAGAAGTCTTACAAGCAATTAAGTTAAAAAATAGTGTCATGCCCTTACAGGATGGTTATGGGGAAAATTGGGAAATATATACATGTCAAAACCTTTCTCATGTTTTTAACTGTGAAAAACTGTTTATTCCTTATTTCTAGGGAGGCATTCAGGCATCAGCTTCCCTGGGCTCCATTATTTGTATGGGAATCCTCTAAAAGACCCTGTGTTCCTTTGGGTTATGCTGCTCTAAGGCTACTTTCATGATAATCACCATGATCTTATCTCAGGGCTATCTGTAGTTTATGTCAGTCTGCATGATGGCTGAACAAGTTTGCTTCGTCATCTCAGAAGTCTTGTGGCTACCTGTGAGGATTGGAATACTTTGCAGACAGGGCCAAAGCACCAGGGGTGAAATGCTCCCAATTCGGACCGGATCACCTGATCCGGTAGCGATGGAGGCGGGTGGTTCAGAGAACCGGTAGCAAAAATCCCTGTCCCCCCGACCATGCCTAGCTGAGCCGCACAATCATCAGAGGCTTTTTTTTACTTTTAAAAGCATTTTTTCTACAACCTCTTCGGCCGAAAAAATGCTTTTAAAAGTAAAAAAAAAAAGCCTCTGATGATCACGCGACTCAGCTGGGATCGTCAAAGGCTTTTAAAAGAAAAAAAACCCTTTTTTTCTTTTAAATGCCTCTGACGATCCAAGCTGACTTGCCTGATCAGCAGAGGCTTTTTAAAAAACTCAGCTTGGATCGTCAGAGGCATTTAAAAGAAAAAAAAGGTTTTTTTCTTTTAAATGCCAAAGACGATCCAAGCTGAGTTGCCTGATCGTCAGAGGCTTTTGAAAGCATTTTTTTTACAACCTCTTCACTGAAGAGGTTGTAGAAAAAATGGTTTTAAAAATTAAAAAAAAAAATTGGCCACACCCGCCCAGTCACATTACCCCCCCAAGCCACGCCCACAGAACCGATAGTAACAAATTTTGTATCAGCTTGACTGTTGTAATTAGTTCCTTTAATTGGACTTTGGCCTTGTGTACTTTTCCCATTCTTGCTATGTGGTTATTTCTGATTGATAGAAAGCATTGCAATGCTGTTATGAAATGTAAAAATGTGAAAAAGAATGCATGCTAAGTAGTCTTCAACTGGTGCAGTCTTTGGAGCCCCTAGTAGGTCTCATATTACACTTCTACTCCATGGGCTACCGGTCTGCTTCCAAGTGCTGTTCAAGGTGTTGTTATGACCTTTAAACCCCTTACAGGCATAGATCCAGTCTACCTGATGAGACTCATATTGTTCCACTCAGGGGTGAAATCTAAATTTTTTTGCTACCGGTTCTGTGGGCATGGCTTAATTAGTGGGCGGGGCTTGGTGGTAAGGTGACTGGGTGGGCGTGGCCAAGTCAATGTCACTTCTTTGCCCCTTTTTAACCTACAAAACACAACATAACACAACTGGCTCACCCACAATGTAAAAGCAGCTGTGCTAGACCTAAAATGGCCCCTGCAACAAGCAGGAACCTCACACAGCCACAAAAAGCTCAAAAAACCAACTTTCACACTTTACACACACAAAATTCCACATACAGCTTTGTGAGATTTTGTGTGTTTGTGTAGTTAGAGTGAAACACTACAGAAACACACTAAATCTCAGAAAGCTGCACAAATATTATTTTATTTTATTTTATTTTTATATAAAAGCAGCTAAATTTAAAACTTCCTAAACTTTAAATGGCTAGTTCTAAAAAAAAGAACAACTAAAAAAAACCCCAATTAACTTTTTTTTTAAAACTCCCAAACTCCCAAAAACTTACCCAATAGAACAGGGGTCACCAACCTTGGCAACTTTAAGACTTGTGGACTTCAACTCCCAGAATTCCTCAGCCAGCTTTGCTGGGAGTTGAAGTCCACAAGTCTAGGCAGGAAGGCAGGAAGGCAGGCAGGCAGAAAGAGCTGCTCACCGATGAGCTTGATTGCAGGCAAGGAGATTCAGTTGCTTGCTGATGCATGGATTGCGATTGTCATGCAATCAGCAGCTAAGGTAAGCAAGCTGGAGGCTGGGGCGGGGGAGAGAAAAAAAGGAACTTTTTTTCTTTTACATGGCTCTGGCGATCCAAGCTGAGTTGCCTGATTAGCAGGCAACTCAGCTGGGATGGTCAGAACTCAGCTGGTCAGAGCCATTTAAAAGGAAAAAAAGGCTTTGATGATCGTGGGGCTCAGCTGGGCATGGGGGGCGGGGGCAGGGATTTTTGCTACTGGTTCTCCGAACTGCCTGCCGCCATCACTACCTACTCGCCCGAGCCGGTCCGAACCGGGAGCATTTCACCCCTGGTTCCACTGAGACTAGGCCAGGTGTCAGCAACCCATGGCTCCAGAGCCACATGCGGCTCTTTCATCCCCCTACTGTGGCTCCCTATCGGCTGAATCCACCACTGGCTGGCCCCACCCCTCACCCTCCCCTTCCAGTCACTCCTCACCTGGCCTAAGAGAGAGGAGAGAGAGAGAGAGACAGAGACAGAGACAGAGACAGAGACATGCAGAGAGAGATACCTGTTCCTGATTACAATTGTTGAAAAAAAGATTACAATTGTCGTTGATGGGCAGAATTGCCTCAATAAAAATGAATATATTACCAAGAGTACTATATTTATACCAAGTAATACCAATACACCCCGGAAGAGATTTCTTCAAGAACCTCAATAAAACAACATTGAATTATATATGGCAGGGAAAGAAGGCCAGAATTAAGATAAAAGCTTTACAGGATTCACGAGACAAAGGAGATCTAGCAATACCAGATTGGGAACTCTACTACAAGGCATCAGGACTGACCTGGATTAAAGAATGGATGAAACTGAATAACAAAAGAACTCTATACTTAGAAGGCTTCAATTTAATAAGAGGATGGCACACTTTCCTATGGGACGGATCGGACAAACGACACATGTATTTCCAACGTCATATAATTCAAGCTTCACTATTTAAGATTTGGCAGGATATTAAGAGAGCTCATTATACCAGAATACCAAAATGGTGGTTCCCGATGGAGGCATTGATATATCCAAACACTCTCAAAATAGGAAAGATGATGCGGTACCAAGACTTATTAAATCAGGAAGGCGAACTCATCTCAAGACAGCAACTCCAAAATTCTGTCATAAATATCGATTGGTAGCCCTATACCCAAATACACTCAAGACACATAGCAGACAAAAAACAATATGGAATCTCGAATAATTTGAATGAATTGGACAACATTTTACAAGGGACAGAACAAAAGATGATAACCAAAATATCTAACTATCTTCTTAGATATAAATTATTAGAAGAAACAGTAAAAGAAAACATGATAAGGTGGGCTAGGGATATAGGGCACAACATTCAATTGGCAAACTGGGAGAAATTGTGGAAACAAAACATTAAAATGACAAGAGCCACATCCTATAAAGAGAACCTTATTAAAATGTTTTACAGATGGCACTTAGCACCAGCCAGACTAGCCAAATATACCCGAATGCCTCCCCACACTGTTGGAAGTGTAAAACAAAAAAGGGGACATATTACCATGCTTGGTGGAAATGTACGAAGGCCCAACAATACTGGCAGGACATAAAGGAAACTATTGAGAAAATAAAAAACCAACAAGTAGAAAACAATCCAGAATTCTTTTTATTTGGTATGATAACACAACACAACAAAGAGACAAAATACCTTATCATACATATTCTGACAGCAGCACAGTTACTGTTCGCTCAAAATTGGAAATCAGATCAACTCCCAACCAAAGATAAAATAATCTCAAAGATAACAGAATGTGCCGAAATGGATAGATTGACGCTGGAACTCCAGGATACGGAAGAAAGTGAATACTATCTTGTGTGGCACTGATGGTATCAATGGCTAGAAAGGAAAATCAGTACAAATGTAGATGACAGAAAATAGGGTGAAAAATTAAAAATAGGAGATGAATAAAGAGAAGATGCAAGGTTATCTTTAATTTAAAACACTTGAACCAAGAATGTACCACTCACTTACTAATTTACAAAGTAATATAATATATATTCTGTTGATGACTAAAATATGTATGTAAAATGTGGTGTGGGTATGTAGGTGGTGGGATTTTGTTTGTCTTTGTATTGTTTTTACATTCTTGTTTAAAATCCAATAAAAATATTAAAAAAAAAAGAAGAGAGAGAGATACCTGTTCCCCACAGAAAACTTCAGGAGCCACAAAACCTGGGTAGGCGTGGCTGGGGGTGGTCATGTGACTGGGTGGGAGTGAGTGACGTTGAGTTGACCACACCCATCCAGGTTTTGTGGTTCCCGGTGTTTTCTTTTCTGTGGGAAATGGGTCCAAATGGCTCTTTGAATGTTTAAGGTTATAGACCTCTGGACTAGGCTGTCCTACTCAGGCCTGAAGACTGCAGTTCCTTTTGGTCAAAGAACTCTGATTGGCGGGATTCAAATGAAGAGTCTTCTCTGCTGCAACATTTTGGGAAGGATTTGATAGGTGTATATAAATGTCAAATCCAGTCTAAACATCTGGCTGACTGTGCGGCCAACCATAATAGTTCTCAGATCTAATTCTACCGAGGATCCCCAAGTATCCTAAGATAAGATGGGGATCCTTCTGCATCTTGGAATTAGCTAACTGACTAAAAGCTCCTGTACCATTTCCCAGCAGGTATAATGATGACACATCAGGGAGGAAACCAATAGGGCCCATTTGGACAAGCCTCAGATATGCAGTCAGCAAAGGACATAAATTTAAAAGGGATAAGTCATCATACACAGGGATGTCCCCAGTGGTGGGCTGCTGCCAGTTTGGACGGGTTCTAGCGAGTTCGTCTCTGTTGCAGGAACTGTGTTTGTTGCCATATTTTTCTCAGTTCAAGGTGCAGGTGCTTTCCCGTAAAGCTCTTTATGGCTTGAGAGTGGGGTATCCAAGAGACTGCCTCTCCCATGTTGATTCTGTTTGCTCCAGGTTATATACAAAATCACTGCAGTACAAGAAAAGTGTAATAGAAGATAGTAACACCATAAAGAGTAATAGATAGTAATGGCATGGATCTTCATCTAGCTGCTGAATAATCAGAACAGTGTTTTCAACCCTGGCAACTTTAAAGTCTGTGGACTTCAACTCCTTGAATTCCTCAGCCAGCTTGCTTGCTAACTGAGGAATTCTGGGAGTTGAAATCCACAGAGTTTATCGTCACCAAGGTTGAGTAATATTTCACCAGAGATTAGGTTCTAGCTATTCTCCAGATGGCCTCAAGAATGGGGGCATGGTCACCTTAGAGTAAGCTATTCTTTTTTTTTTCTGTAAAAAGTTTTTTATTGTTTTATACACAAACAAACACATAATACATCAGTCATTCTGTGCGTCATCTCGGTGCTTCTTCAGTAACTTCTTCCTCTAGTTACTCCTCTTCCTTTTTTTTTTACAACATCCCTCTTACAATACAATATTTTTATTATGTCATTCTCTTATTTAATTATTAAATTATTTATCTATATTTTCTAACCAATGACAGAATTGTCCCCATATCTTAAAATATTCTGTCTTCTCTTTCTTTAATTTTCAAGGTTAGTCTATTCATTTCTACACAATCTAAAAATTTTTTAATCACTTCCCCTTCCGAAGGGATTTTCTCTGCTTTTCATCTTTGCGCAAATACTATCCTTGCTGCAGTTATTACATGTATAATCAAATATATATTTTCTCTACTAATTTTCTCTGGAAGGATACCCAATAGGAATAGCTCAGGTTTTAAGTCAATATGTTGTTGAATCATTTCTTCCAACCATATCTTAATTTTACTCCAGTAATTTCTAGCTTCTGGGCATGTCCACCACATATGATAATAAGATCCTGGTGTCTGATGATATTTCCAACACTTGGCTGATTTATCTTTAAACATTTTTGCTAATTTTTCCGGGGACATATGCCATCTATAAAACATTTTATATTGATTTTCTTTGTATGCGGTGGACATTGTTAATTTATAATTTCTTTCCCATAGCTGTTGCCATCTGTCTAGCTCAATTGAATATCCAAATTTTTTTGCCCAGCCTATCATTGTTTCCTTTACTTGCTCTTCTTCTAATTCAATACTAAGTAGAAAATTATAAGTTTTTTTGATTATTTTATCCTCTGTTCCTGTGAATATCCTATGGGGTAAGCTATTCTGAAGGAGGGGAGCAGCCAATGGTGAAATGTAAAATTTGTTACTACCGGTTCTGTGGGTGTGGTTTTGTGGTGGTGGTGGTAATATGACTGAGTGGGCATGACCAACTTTTTTTTTTTTACTTTTAAAACCATTTTTTCTACAATCTCTTTGACTGAAGAGGTTATAAAAAAAATATTTTTAAACCCTCTGACGATCCCAGCTGGCTTGCCTGATCGTCAGCAGCTTTTTTTTTTTAAAGTCTCTGATGATTGGCTGATTGGCAGAGGCTTTTTTTCCTTTTAAAAACATTTTTTCTATAACCTCTTCGGCCAAAGAGGTTGTAGAAAAAATGCTTTTAAAAGCCTCTGATGATCCCAGCTGAGCCGCGCGATCATAAGAGGCTTTTTTTTTTTACTTTTAAAAGCATTTTTTCACCCAAAGAGGTTGTAGAAAAAATGCTTTTAAAAATAAAAAAAAAAGCCTCTGATGATTGCACTGCTCAGCTTTTTTGCTCCCGGTTCTCTGAACCACCCGCCTCCATCGCTACTGGATCAGGTGATCCGGTCCGAACCGGGAGCATTTCACCCCTGGGAGCAGCCAATGAGAATGCCCACTTGTGTGCCTGCCCCATTATACTTCCTGAAGGGTACCTTCCTATTGGTCTGGATCATACATAGTTCCCAGGAGTCATTTGTCTTAAAAGGAAAAAATTGCCCAGGACTCTGAGCCATATAAAGCATTGTAGAGAGCAGTCAACACCTGGAATTGTATTTCATATTCACAGGACCCGAGAGGGCTTACAGAGGTTACCCTCCTATTGTGAGGTGCAACAGAGAGGAACTTTAACAGGCATTCTCAGTGGATGCCCGTCTTTGCCCCTTAAGGTGAAGGTAACTCCCATTCTCATGGCCTTTGAAAAGCCTGTAAAAATGTGGCTTTTCTGGAAATCAGTGTACAGGACAGCTGTTGGAATTTGGAGACAAAGTTTTACTAGTGTTCGGTGTTGTCCATTCTCTAGAGTTCTAACAAATTTAGGCAAGAAATAAATCCTGTAAATAGATACATTATTAGCTTTACTTCTAAACAATCTTCTTGATGTACATCAATAATTGCTGTTGTCCTGACTCTCTGGATATCTTAGCAATTGAAATAAACTTGTGTGAAAAATTTAATCCTCTCCAAGGGTGCATCTCATGGGTCTCCTTCCTTGTAAATCATGAAGATGCTCTTCAGCACCCAAAGCCAACCAATCGTAGTGGTGGCCATCTTAGTTCAGCCCAATCTTAAAATGCCACCAGAACATTGATTTTCTTGGGTCACTCTTTGTTTCTCAGTTGAGCAACCACAGCTTGGATTGCTGCATGCAAAAACCCGTCTGATCCCACAAAAGAGCGAAGATGCTTTCGTTCTTTCACCTTCCTATAATTAAAGGGTGGCAACTGACAAGCTGCTTTTCTCTTGGCCAGAGTCCCGCTTATTTGTTTAATCTTGCAACATGCTAGGGCAGAAAGAGAGGGCTCCCCCAGATCTGCCCTTGGGCACCAAAAGCACGGGAGGTGGAACTGCTTTCTTTCTCCTTCTTCTAGGGTTGCCTTCGTTGTTCTTTCACATCATATCCCAAGGAGGAATTAGTCTAGAAAAACCAAATCTGGGTTAGGCATGTCCTTTTCATAAGGGCTGTCTACAAGGAAGTGCCCTTGATCATAGCAGATTACTCTAATGATAGTAATTACTTGGCAGTTACATTAGTTGTTTTCATCACCCCAGATCCCAAAGCATTTACAAGCTCCAAGTGTTCATTCAAGTAAAACAGAAGGCTCCCCTCCCTCATGGGAAGCGGCCGCTCTTTATGAACGGGTCTCTTAGCAAGGACCAGATCTAGCTGCCTTTATAGGGTTAAAAACAGGACCAAAGAAGATCCCCTCTGGCAAATGACCCAGAACCTAACTTGTCTTGCTTGAGCCATAGAAAGTAGGATGTGCTCTGTTTTCAAATTATAAGCCATTTCTAGCTAGAGACATGCCTGCTATATGTGCTATAGAAGTACATGATCTAGCCTAGAGCATAAAGGTCACATAAAATTCTCCAATCCATCCCACTACTTGGGGGAGACCATGGAGAGCTAATGGTCGCAGCTTAATGTACACGTTTGAATGACTGCTATGTAAACCAACCCTAGAACTCCTTATTAAATTACAGATATTATCGACTCTTAGTGTAAAATGAGGAATTACGTGAGGCTGCTCATAGACCAGTAAACAGACTAAATGAGTAAAGGCTGCTTGCATTAGATGCAACTGGAAGCAATGAGATGATAAGAGAAAATGGAGCGGGATTTTGTTTTTTCCGAGGCAACAACCTCCTTCCACTTCCACTTGTCCTTTTGATTCTGCCAAGCCCAACTTGGCTCTCTGGGGGAAGAGAAAGATGCTTCTCTTTCCTCCCTCTCCAGCATTCCCAAAGAAGCTCCACCCTGCCAAATCGTTACTAAATGGGTTTCATGCTTCAGGGCAGCCTGACTACTTCCTGGGTGGCCACTTCCCCAGCAGGATGAAGGGTTGAAGAAAAAGTGTTGTCCTCAGTTTGCACCAATTTAGCAACCACCCAGGAAAAAAAAGAGAAGGAGAGGGATATGTTCTGTGTGGACTAAAAGAATGACATGTTTAGAGCTTTGCAGACAGAATTGGTATGTGCATATGTGTGTGTGTGTAAGAAAAAGAACACATTACGTTCTTATACTATGACACAAACATGTCCTGATGAATAACATGTTCTGGTTGACATAGACCTTGTCTCATTTTCAGCCAAGAACAGGAACAGCTTAAAGTCATATTCAGCTGTGGATTCCCCCTTCTCTTGATACATCTATCTTGACATTATTGAGGATACATCACTACAATATGATAGATGTGCTAAACAGCTGAATTCCTCTCTCTCTCTCTCTCTTTCTCTCTCTCTCTCCCTCTCTCCCCACTTTCAGGTTCAAAGCCACTGCCAGCCATTAATATTGAATTTAATTAATATTATTATGTACTGATTAAGTCTCCGATTATACAGATTAACTCTGATTGTGCACCTAGCAGATAAACTTAGTACTCTTCTCCCTGCTTCTACTCTAATTGGAGGCCTGGTAGACCAAAGAGTATTTCTGTATCTTGACCACCAGTGCTCATCAGCCAGCCTGAAAAACAGCTGATGGGCCCTGTAAGGAAGTGTATTGAATTGGGAGAGCTCCTGCTTCCCTGCATGGGCTGCCAAGCATCTGTCAGATACTTTTCAGGCTACTTTTAAAAATGGGCTCAGTGTTGTTGCAAAAGACAGTAAACCCAATTTTAAAAATTCCTTAGAAACAGTTGACAGGATCACACTGAGAGTGGTAGGAAGGTGAAGTAGGAAGGAGCTCTCCCCTTGCTGTCAGTCAAATGCACTGATCAATGAGGTATGCAGCTCTCCATTAAAGCAGGAGAACCTCTTGCTTTTGACCGGTGTAGCAATCTGTCAAAACAGGCCTTCTTCCCCAGCCCACATTAGGAAGAGTAATTGACAGTAGTTTCTTCCACTCAGGTGATGCTCAGTGAATGGGGAAGCAATGCTGAGAAAATCCATCAATTCCTTTTAATTTATCCTGCTTTAAGATTGTTAAGGACAATGCAGGTCATCAGCCTTGTTACTGAAGGTAGAATACGGCTCAGAATCAGGACACCAAATTTTTAATCCTCCAAATATTTCCCCCAGCAAGAGGACTGATGGAAGGTTATCGTAATTCTCTTGATTAATGTAATTAATTAAATGGGAAGGGTTAAGAACAGTAAACTCTCAGTTGGTTCCCCTACAACACAGGTGTCAAACTCCCTGCATCACATTGCCATCACGTGATGTATTTCAACGGTTTTTTCCCTTCGCAGAGCTGGGGTGGGTGTGGCCTGCACATAACACCTCTGGCCTACCCTACAGCTCCTTTCCTAAAAAAATGAATAATGTTGGATCCTCTTTAGAAGTCCCAATAATTTTTTTGTGGGTTTCATATGTCCATCAAGCCTCTTTTTTCCTATCCCAGAAACTGTTAAGTTTTATCATCCAACCACTACATTACAGGGAGGTATGACATTTTACCCATTTTTGGCAGGAAACAAAACAGCGGTAAGCCACCAGTTAAAAAAAGAAGAAAAAAAAAAGAATACACACCAGAAAGTTCAGTCCCTACCTACTCATGAGTTATGACTGAGTCACCATCTCACCTGTTGTGGTGCTCAACTTTCACTCTATGGGTTTAGCTGCTAAATATTGCTCAATCTTCATCAGCAAAACAATAGAAAAAGAGAAAGCAAGCTCAGGGTAACTAGGGAAGCAAGCTGTGGGTGTTTTACCTTAAGGGAATGCTTAACATTAGTTTCAGAAGCTTGGCAACTTTTTCAGGTGCCAGATGCAAAACCAGAAACTCCTGAGATCTTGCAAGTTTGTTCAATCTCACCCAAATTTCATGTGATGAACTAGATAAAGCTTGGTAGGATTGCCTGTCTCTGATTCTATCTACACATCCCACCAGAACCATCAGGGTGGGCATGCTCCAGGTCCCATTTCTCCAGCAGTATCCTCTTATAGACCTAGGAGACATACTTTCATTATCTGAGCTTGTTTGGAAATGCTAGCAAGGGAGATTCTAGCAATTCTCACCCCACTCACCCTTCCCACCAAATTTAGATGGCCCTGACTTTGGTTTTTATGAGGCAAAAAAATACCTGGCTGTTCCCCCAGATGTTTGAGCTAGAAAGTCAAGTGTTGTGGGCGGTTATATATACTGCTTAAACAAATAAATAATTATAAGAGATATAGGTATTCCCTCTGAATTTTCATGAACTTTCTGAATCAAACAAATTTTGAAAAATTCACCAAATTTCATCCATTAAAAAAATTATTTCCTTTGGAAGTTCCATTAACACCATCAGGATAGTGTGGGCAGTTTGACATCTGTTGATCCCTTATTGTCAATTCCTATGCAGGGCATAGAATAAGTAGAGCTTTGAAGTGAATTTTGAAGAAAGGAAGGAAGGAAGGAAGGAAGGAAGGGAGGAAGGAAAAAGAAAGAAAGAAAGAAAGAAAGAAAGAAAGAAAGAAAGAAAGAAAGAAAGAAAGAAAAAGAAAGGCATCAATTCTCTTACTTTCTAATACTGTTTGTAACAATATGTATATGACATGATCTGGGAAGACCCATGTTAAAATCGACCCTCAGACTTAGACGCAGTACGTTTCTCTCAGCCCTAGCAAAATAAAACTATCTGTTTGATAAATCCAAACTTCTTCATAAATTGACAAATGACATACTTTTGGTACCAATTCAACACAACATTAATATTTTTAAAACTTATCTCTCTATCCCAGATAAAACAAACAATATTAAAGTAAAATGGGACAGTCGTAAAACGGATCAAATCATGTGTGCCCACATTTGCAGCGATAAGAAGTTGACATTCAGTCTGTCTAAAGCATCTATTGAAGCTTCCAAAGAACTTGGAAAAAGAATTTCTTGTGAATAATTTTATTTTAAGGTCATTAAAAATATTTTAACATTGTTTTAATAAAACTGGTCACTTCAGCTCTTTATTCCAATTTTCTTGCAAATTATCAATATCTTCTTGATGATATGCTCCCACGATGGGCTAATTTTGACTACTGAGGCTCGAATCTTCTAGAACACTTTTTAATCACGAGAGTAAATTAGGAATTTTAGAAACTGCTCGTGCATCAGGTCCAAACTATAAATTCAAAAGAAGCTTTAATTGAATATACTGCCATTCAGCAGTTTTAAACAACCCAGTTATTTTGGCAATTCATCAAATGCTTTGCAACTCATTAGCAATACAGAAAGCTGATCTAAAGAAAATGTCATAATCCACCCAAGGGCTCTACTGCAATTCCCAGTTTTGAATTATCCCAAGTTTCTAGCTTTCATGTGTTCAGGCATCTAATTTAAAGTTCCAAAATCCTCCAAATGCATGTTGCAGCCTGGAAAAAAAATAGACATTTGTCTTAAACTAGGTTCCTGCCAATACTAAGTGGTCAAATAAGGTTCTACTTGTGGCTATAATTTCTTTTATGAAAAATTGCACAAAGAATTCCACAAAGAGATAAATGTTAAAATTCATGAAGATTAAAGCCCCCATTCATTTCAACATTTATCATTCTGCACAGAATATAGGATTTTTTAACTATGTTATTCTCTGCCAGTAATTTTTTGATATATTTAAAACAATTCAAGCAATATGTTATATATTTGTTTTACAAATTTCCAAATATACTTTAGATCCAGATGAAAGCATATCAATTTATTCCAGTTTATTTATTTTATTTATTTATTTCGAATTTATATATCGCCCTTCTCCCGGAGGACTCAGGGCAGTGTACAGCCACAAATAAGAAACATAAAATACAAACATTAAAAACAATTAAAAGAATATATATCTATTTGGCCCCATAATTTAAAAAGTGACAAACCAATTAAAAACATTTAAAAAATTTTTAAGCCAGCCCGGCTTGCTGGAAAAAGAAAGTTTTAAGGGCACGGCGGAAGGCATCGAGGTCTTGGATTCTCCTTATCTCTGGGGGCAGCTGATTCCAGAGGGTAGGTGCCCCCACAGAGAAGGCTCTCCCCGTGGGGGTCACCAGCCTACATTGTTTGGCTGATGGCACCCCGAGGAGGCCCTCTCTGTGGGAGCGCACAGGTCGATGGGAGGACATTGGTAGCAGCAGGCGGTCTCGAAGATAACTAGGTCTTGTGCCATGGAGCGCTTTAAAGATGGTAACTGTTAGATCGGCGCAGGAATGGAAGACGCGACCAGCTCGTCACATTAGTAACTTTATTTCAACAAGAAACCGTAGCAAGACTGGCCGTGCGCTGCCGGAGCTCTCCTTATATTCGCTCCGGCAGGCGCACCGCCCCCTGACAGGGATTCAAACTTTCCCGCCCGATGGCTGGCAGCCAATCCGGGCGGATGTCCTTATAAGGACATAACACTCCTCCCCCCTAGTCCAAAAAAAAGTTCAACGTTCGTCAATAAGCGTGACATAGTCCCGCAGGTACATAGGACGCCTCGGCACCCTACTTGACCTGCGCAGTCTCATTGCTTCCGCGTCCCCGACCTGGACGGACGGGGCTCCTGTGTCTCCTGGTTCCCTCCCCGGAACCGGGCTCGGTTTGGCTGGCGAGTGTGCGGGGTCACCCTCAGCGCCTCCGGCCGGACCGCAGATCTTGGATGGCTGGTTCTGGTGGTCTTCCTCCTGGCCTGTGGATCTTTCGCCTTGGCGGTGCTGTTCGGTTCCGACCCGGGAAGAGCGTCTGAGTCTCGGTAAGACCCCGGCTGTCACTTGCTCTTCCTCGGTCTCCCGGTTGCTGCGGTTCTGTTGCGGTTCGGCTCGCTGCTGTCTGGTGGGTGGTTCGGATCGGTGCCCTCGGGTCCGGTCTGCCAGCTGTGGGTGGTGTTGGCTCGGGTTTCGGTGTCCGACCTCGCAGGGGTGGCGCAGGTCTCCTTGGCCGGGCTGGCGTTGGCTTCCCCGTCGGGTTGGTGGTGGTCGACCTGGTCGGGGTGTCGTTGTGGGGATACCTCCTCGGGTCGGTGGAGGTCTCCCCTGCCGGGGTGGCGCAGGCCTCCCTGGCCGGGTTGTTGTCGGCTTTCCCTTCCCCCTAGTCCCTGGTCTACCGCAGGTTGGTGGCTGGGGTCATCTGGGCTGGGTTGTTGTTGCCAGGTTGTTTCTTGCGTTGGGCGGGGGTCCCTCTCGCCGGGGAGTCGTGTGCCACCCTCGCCCATGTGCTGTGGTGTGCCCATCTCCGATGGTCCCCGGTCTACTCACCTGGACTGCCGCTGTGTCAGTGCCTGGTAGTGGGCTGGGCCGGCTCCGTCGGGGTGGCGGTGGTCTGCCTCGCCGGGGTGTGGTAGGCCTACCTCGTCGGGGTGTGGTAGGCCTACCTCGCAGGGGTGTTGTATGCCTACCTCGCCGGGGTGGCGCAGGCCTACCTTGTCGGGGTGTTGCAGACCTACCTCGTCGGGGTGTTGTAGGCCTCCCTCGTCAGGCTGGTTCTCTTGCGCTACCCCCACCTTTTCCGGAGCTGGTCGATGTGACGTCAGCAGACCTGTCCATCTTCCAGCTCCACGGTGTAGGATTTGGGGCCGGTTGCGCTGTCAATCTTACCCTTCAGCCACTTGGGAGAGCCGCTGAAATTCAGCGCGAAAACTGAATCTCCCTTGCTGAAAGCACGAAGTGGGCGGCTGGCGGTTGCGGTCACTTCTGGGCTGTATTGGGGGTGCAGCCGGTCCAAAGGTGACCTCAACCTTCTGCCCATCAGCAGTTCGGCCGGGCTCTTGTGGGTGGTGGCATGTGGCGTGATGTGCTGGGTGAGGAGGAAGTTGTCTATCCGTTCCTGCCAGTCTCCCGGGCCCATCTTGGTGAGTGCTTCTTTGGTGAGCCTCACCATGCGTTCCGCTTGTCCGTTTCCGGCCGGCCTGTACGGGGCGGAGAGGGCATGGCGGATGCCCAGTCCTGCCAGGAAGGACTCCATGGCCAGGGATGTGAGCTGGGGGCTGTTGTCGGAGACCAGCACGTCCGGTAGTCCATGTGTGGCGAACAGGCGGCGCAGGGCTCGGATCGTCGCTTCTGTTGTGGTAGATGCCATGGGCACCACCTCGAGCCACTTGGAGAAGGCATCTACCACGATGAGGAGGTGTCGCCCTTGCATCGGACCCGCGAAGTCGATGTGTATCCTCGACCAGGGGTTGCTGGGGGTCTCCCACTTCGCGACTTCGGATTGTGGTGGCGCTGGGCGGACTTCTTGGCACGGGTCACACCTGGAGACCCATTGTTCAATGTCTTTGTCCAGTGAGGGCCACCAGACGTAACTCCGTGCCAGGGCCTTCATGCGGACGATGCCCGGGTGCCCTTTGTGCAATGTCTCTAATGTCCGCCGTTGCAGAGTGCTTGGAATCAGCACCCTGTCTCCCCATAGCAGACAGCCCTTTATGGTGGACAGCTCCTTCTGCTTCCTGGTGAACGGGCTGAACCTCTCTTCCGTCTGTTCCGATGGCCACCCCCTGAGAATCCAGGACCTCACTTGGCGGAGTGTGGGATCCTTGTGGGTGTGTACGGCCACATCTGCGGAGGAGACTGGACAGCTGGCGTCGTCATCAATGTGGAATAGGTGGAGTGTGGGGGCTGGGTCTTCCACCGGATTCTTCGATGGGCATCTGCTGAGTGCGTCGGCGTTTCCTATGGCTGTGCCTGGCTGGTGCACGAGCCTATAAGAGTAGCCGGCTAGGAAGATGGCCCATCTCGTCATCCGCGGGGACATGAAGGTCGGGGTGGGTTGGTCGCCTGCGAGGAGCCCCAGGAGTGGCTTGTGATCGGTGACTATGGTGAAACGCCTCCCGTAGGGATATTCGTGGAAGCGCTTCACTCCTGCCACGATGGCCAGGGCTTCTTTGTCCAGCTGACTGTAGTTCCGTTCTGCGCCGGACATGGTCTTCGAGAAATATGCGATCGGGGCTTCCGTGCCGTTGGGCAGTTCGTGGCTGAGGACTGCCCCCACCCCGTAAGGCGACGCATCACAGGTCAGCTTGATGGGGAGCGTCTCGCTGTATTGGATGAGGACGCTTTTGGACGTCAATAGTCCTTTTATGGCTCGGAATGCTGCTTCCTCTTCCTGGCCCCACTTCCAGGACGTCGATTTCCCCAGCAGGCGGTGAAGTGGCTCAGCAATTGTGGCTTTCTGTTTTAGAAAAATTGCATAGAAGTTGAGCAACCCAAGGAATGCCTGAAGCTCTGTTTTGTTTTTTGGGCTTGGAGCTTCATGGATTGCTTCCACTTTTGATTTGGTGGGGTGGATGCCCGTGCTATCAGTGAGATAGCCCAGGAACTCGACTTCCTGTACTCCTATGATGCACTTGTCCCGCCTGACCCTCAAGCCCTTGGCCTTGAACCGCTGTAGGACAAGCCTGAGCCTTTCAAGGAGTTGAGCTCGCGAGTCACCGGAGATCAGCACATCGTCGAAGTAAGGCACCACTCCTGGAACGCCTTGGAGAAGGCATTCCATCATGGATTGGAAAATGCCGGGGGCAGCGCTGACTCCAAACTGGAGGCGGTTGCATTTGAATGCCCCCCTGTGTGTGACTATGGTTTGGGCCTCCGCCGTTTTTTCGTCCACTGGCAGTTGCTGGTAAGCCTGGGCCAGGTCCAGTTTTGCAAAAATTGTGCCAGATCCCAGGGAATGCAATAGGTGCTGCACTACTGGGACCGGGTATGCGCTCTGTGCCAACGCCTTGTTGATGGTACAACGGTAGTCAGCGCAGATGCGCACAGACCCATCATGCTTCAGTGGGGTCACAATGGGGGTTTCCCATGAGGCATGATCGATCGGTTCCAGGACGCCCTGGGCGATCAGCTTATCCAGCTGCTCATCTACTTTGGGCCGCAGGGCAAATGGAACCCGGCGGGGCTTCAGCCTAATTGGGGTGATTCCCTTGTCCAGATTGAAAGAGATTGGCCTCCCCACAAATTTCCCCAGCTTACCATCGAAGACTTCCTTGAACTCTTCGATGAGGTTGTCGAGTTCGTCCCTGCGAATTTGGTTGATGCCTTCGATTGAAAGCCCCAGCGGCTTGAACCACTCCACTCCTAGCAGGTTCGGTCGGCTGTCCTTCACGACGGTGATGGGGAGCTTGCCTTCGAACTCCTTGTAGGTGACTCGGATGTTGGCTCTTCCTAACATTCCGATGGGGTTTCCCCCAAAGTCGACGAGCTTGGAGTGTAGTGGCTTCAGCTCTCGCTTGGTGATGCTGGGTTGCAGGCGCTTCAGCTGCTGCCAGTCCATGATGGTGTAGACCGAGCCAGAGTCTACCTCCATTTTGCAGGGTGCTCCTTCCACGTGGATGGTCACGTGGAACTTGGTGGCGTTGTCTGAAGTCGTGTGTGCGATGGTCGTCTGGTGGACCGCTCCGCTCCGGGAAAACTCGTCATCTCTGCGTCTGGAAGGGCCAGAGGACCGTTTGGATGATCTCTGGTAATCCTTCCGATTCTCGTGGGAACGGTGGCTAGAGGGCTCTGGGGCTGGTTCCTCGGCTCTGCAAGCTTCGGCGATGTGACCCCTTCTGTTGCAGCGTTGGCAGGTCGCATCTCTCCACTTGCAGGTTGCCCTGGCATGGTCCCCTCTGCAGCTGGCGCAGCGCTCCCCCTTGTAGCTCCATTGGGCAGTTTCCCGCCTTGGGGGTCTGGATACTTTGTGTACGGTGGACTCCCCCTCCGACTCGGATCCAGCTGTGGAATCCTCTGTTGATGATTGCGCTGTGGAGCGAATCTTGTGGATTCCCTTTGCTCTGCTTACTGCGGCAGCTGCTTTCTCTGAGATTTTGGATGCGGTGGCTTCCTCCACCACATCCTTGAGCACGAGTTTCTTCCTGCTCAGGAATTTTTTTTGCAGGCCTCTGTCCCTCATGCCGAAAACCACGCGGTCAGCGATGGCATTGTCCACGTGGTCGAACTCACAGCTGGCTGCGATCTGGCGTAGGGCGGCCACAAATTCCTTGATGGTCTCACCTTCCTTCTGGTCCCTCTGATGGAAGGTGAAACGGTTCGTCACCGGTGTTCCTGTTGGGGCATAGTGGTCTTCCAGGATCTGCAGCAGGTCTGCCCATGGCACTTCTTCGATGTCTCGTGGTGCTACGAGATCGATTGCCATGTCGAGGACCTCGGAGCCGCAGTTGGCCAGGAAAATGCCCTTTTTTCGGTCATCATCGGCATCCCTGATGTTGTTGCCTCTCAGGTATTGCTGGAATTTCACTACGTAGGATTTCCACTTGTCCTTCTCTGGGCGGAAAGGAGCAAGGGCTGGCAAAGTGACTTCAGCGGATGCCATGCCTTTGGAAATGCCTACTGTGGTTCCAGGTGCCGGAGTCTTGGTCTTGTTGGCTTGGTGCCACGAGGTTCGTCTCTTCTCTCTAGTCCTTCGTCGCCAGTGTTAGATCGGCGCAGGAATGGAAGACGCGACCAGCTCGTTACATTAGTAACTTTATTTCAACAAGAAACCGTAGCAAGACTGGCCGTGCGCTGCCGGAGCTCTCCTTATATTCGCTCCGGCAGGTGCACCGCCCCTTGACAGGGATTCAAACTTTCCCGCCCGATGGCTGGCAGCCAATCCGGGCGGATGTCCTTATAAGGACATAACAGTAACCAAAACCTTGAAGCGCACCCGGAAGACCACTGGGAGCCAGTGCAGCTCATGCAGGAGAGGTGTTATATGGGAGCGCCATGCAGCTCCCGTAACTACCCGCGCGGCCGCATTCTGGAGCCTCCGGGTGCTCTTCAAGGGGAGCCCCATGTAGAGAGCATTACAGTAGTCCAGGCGAGAGGTGACAAGGGCGTGAGTGACTGTGCACAGGGAATCCCGATCAAGAAAGGGCCGCAACTGGCGGATCAGGCGAACCTGACAAAAGTTCCCCCTGGCTACAGCTGTCAGATGTTCCTCCAAGGACAGCTGCGTAACCAGGAGGACTCCCAGATTGCGAGCCCTCTTCGCGGGGGCCAAAGACTCGCCCCCAATAGTCAGTGATGGATTCAACTGACTATATCGGGATGCCAGGAACCACAGCCACTCAGTCTTGGAAGGGTTGAGCTTGAGCCTGTTCCTCCCCATCCAGACCCGCACAGCCTCCAGGCACTGGGACATCACTTCAAGGGCATCGTTGGGGTGGCCTGGGGTGGAGATGTACAGCTGGATGTCATCAGTGTACTGGTGGTACTTCACCCCAAAGCCACGAATGATCTCACCCAGCGGCTTCACATAAATGTTGAACAAAAGGGGCGAGAGGATCGACCCCTGAGGCACTCCACAAATGAGAGGCCTCGAGGTCAACCTCTGCCCCCCTGCCAACACGAACTGCGACTGGTCTGAGAGAAAGGAGGAGAACCACCGTAACATGGTGCCCCCCATCCCCAACTCTTCCAACCGGTGCAGCATGATACCATGGTCGATGGTATCAAAAGCCGCTGAGAGGTCTAACAGGGCCAGAACAGAGGAGCAACCTCTGTCCCGAGCCCTCCAGAGATCATCTACCAATGCAACCAATGCCGTTTCCGTGCTGTGCCCAGACCTGAAACCAGTTGATTGAAACCTGAAAGTTTACCAAACTCTTTTATAATATTCACAATGATGCAGTGGTAGGTTTCACTTATCTTTGCTACCGGTTTGCACGAGCACTACTTTTGCGCATGCGCAGAAGCTTCTGTGCATGCACAGAGCGTATTTGAGGACATCCAGCCAGGTGGGCAGAGCCTCCCACCACTGCTGCTACCAGTTCTCCTGAACCGGGGTGAACCGGTAGCAACCCACCACTACAATGATGCTAGGAAACAATGATAATTAAACAACCAGATCTAAAAAACATTTGCATGTAGTTGCTTTTATTTCAAAATATATTTATATTCAAAATATTCTTGCTATCATATACTACATTCAACAACCAACTTTCAATTCCATTTTCCTCCAACACATTCCACAGTTCCGACCTATTTATGGACTCTCTAAATCAACAAATGTGCAATATACTGTCTCACCATCATGTTCATCCCCAGAATTCATCTGTAGTTCTTCCATTATCTCAGTTCAGTGATTTCCAACCTAGGAAATCCAACTTTAATTTGCAAAAACAATTAAAACTAGTTGAGACATCATTTCATACTTTACATGCATTTTAGCCTATTCATTCCAGACTGAATACTTTCACTTCCCTGCATGTATTCATCAACTTCACAAGATCTGACCACTGTCATTCAAAATTATATCCTTCCTCTTTCTATTACTTTCCCAGATGTGCAACGATGAGTATTATTTCCTTTAATCAGTTAATTTAACTATTACATTGCAGCAACATCTATCCCACCCTATCTCAGTCAATTCCCATAATGTATACTTGGAAACTACAGCTACACTGAGAACAGGCACCCTGGACAGTAATGGGTATATCTTATTTTATTTTATACTAGCTGAATACCTGGCCGAAGAGGTTGCAGAAAAAATGCTTTTAAAAGTTAAAAAAAAAAGCCTCTGATGAGGTGGGCGGGGTAAGCGAGCCAGCCAATGTTATTACCAGTTCTCCGAACTACTACAAATTTTTACTACCGGTTCTTGTGAACCAGTGCGAACCGGGAGCAACCCCCCACTGTAATGTTCTGATGGTCATTTCAAAAAATACTTTCTTAGGGAGCACCTAGAAGCCTAGAGGAACATACGTGGCAAATTTCAAGTTTGTAGGCTTTACAGTTCTGGAGATTTCATGATTAATGCATGAGTGGTTTTTCTTTTATATATATTGATTTGATTTGATTTGATTTGATTTGATTTGATTTGATTTGATTTGATTTGATTTGATTTGATTTGAATTGAATTTTTAGGAAATTTATATTGCCGCCTATTTGCACATGCCAACTCAAGGCAGCTTGGAGGAATATAAAAACCTCATATATAAAACAATAAAAGTAATAAAAGAGAATGATTAATAAAAGAGAATAATCACATAATTAATAAATTATGTCCCATTACAAGCCATTTTATGGACTCCATCCTGCTCTGTGTTCCCCAAGACCGCTGACAGAACCAGATCTTCAGCACCTTCCAGAAGAGTGTTAGAATGGGGACCATTTTAATTTGATATTTCTGATTACTTGGCTGATACTACTGCTTCTGAGATTTATCAGTTGCCAGTTGGCTTCCAGGTGTGATTCAGCATATTGAGTGTGACTCTTAAGGCTGTACATGATTCTGTAGCTGGTTATCTGGAGGACCATTTTCTCCTGCATTCATCAGTCCGTCCAACAAGATAAAATAGGGCCAAATCCCTCCAGGCCCAATCCCTATGGGAGTGTACGGGGCTTCTGAAGTAGCCATTTTCAGTAGGTACCCCAACTCTTCACAAGTTCTTCCCAGCAGAGATATGGCCAACTTTCTTTCTTTTGATTTTAGGAAAATTGTGAAGATCTACTTGTTCCCTGCACAAGAGATGCATTATCATGGAAAGTAACATTCATGGATGCATAGTGCTTCCATTTCTTTCTTTTTATTCTTTTTTAATATGTATTTCACATTTGGCGGACATAGCTGCCCAGAGCCTTCAGAAATGGGTGGCACACAAGCACAGTGGATGGATGAATGAATAAATGAATTCATTCATTCATTCATTCATTCATTCATTCATTCTGCTTTTATTTTGCTGTGATGGAATCACCACTGACTGAGTGGTATCTGATGTATTGTGCTGAAAATCACTGGGAATCCATATCTATTAATGGAGTCAAACTGCTCAGAGAAAAAAAAAGGGGGTGGAACATTGACAAGGTCTTGGATCAAAAATGTGATTAAATCATACCATGTTCTGACACAAATCCAAGAAGACATGGTTAAACTGTCATGGAACATTTCTGACTTCTTTCTTGGGAATAAGCAGAGGTTATATAATATCTCCCTCCCTCCCTCAAGTATATTTCTTTGTTCACACCAACAACATTATCCAAAGACATGTTGTCACACCAAACAACTGTATAAAAGAAGTCAAAAGGATTCCTGACATTGTCCTAGAGATGCTGCAGTGTAAATCTTGAATTTCAAGGCAGAGACGAATCTGGCCTGAAACGTAATTACCAGTATTTACAGATTTCCAGGGATGCCATCTAACTTTGGTCACTTAGTCAAGGTGGGGTTAACAAAAGGGTATGTACGACAGAGGAAGTTAGAAAGATCAGAGGTTCTACTGTTACGCTTACCACAAAAATTACTGTATTAGATCACTGCTGAATCCCTTGTTTCACTGGTGGGCTTGTGGCCAGATAACATTTTCCACTACTAACATGCTATAAATCAGTGAGAGAGAGAAAATGTGTATTATTGCACCTGCAATTTTGAATTGCGTGTTTATATGCCTACATATTTTTCTTTTTATAAAACTTAAGTTTGCTTATGGCACTGTGTGGCTGTGACCTAAATTACAACTGTTCAGAACCAGAGAGGTTTCTCTAAGAACATTTGCCTCTAGGAAGCAGTGGAGGGTTGCTACTGGTTCGCATTGGATCGGGAGAATCAGTAGCGGCGGCGGCAGGAGGCTCCGCCCACCCACCTGGACGCTTCTCTGCATGTGCAGAAGCGCCGCGCAAAAGTGGAAATGCACATACGAGCGAACTGGTAGCAATGGGATTTGGAACCCGTCCCTGCTTAGAAGGACCCAATTGGTAGATTATCATGCAGTTGAGCTTTGGGCTCAGTAATGTTCATTCAGGAAGGAATAGATTTCAGTCAAGTTTAGCCTATCTTGATAACGCCTTTGCTGTTTGGAGTCTCTGTCCTTTCCTAATAAATATTAAAAATGGACGTTAATCAAGTGTATGGGACCCTGAAGAACAGCTTTTCTATAACTAAATTGTGGCAATTCAATCATAGTGCTCACCTCTTTAAATGAGAGGATATGAATAAGTATCATAATTTATTTTGGAGTATTTTTTGCGGGGGATTTAAGAGCTAGAGAATGCTTATCTAGTGTTTCCCCCCCCCCCGTTCCCCATATTTTGCAATGGTTATTTTGGACAGTATATAAGTCTAAGTGCTATTATTATTATCTGCTAACTCAAGATATTTTAACTGATTTATCACCTTTCATTTTAATTGAGTATTCCAGTGGTTCTCAACCTTTTCTTCACAAAAGACCCCCTTTAAATACCTTTTATGGCCACAGACCATAACCATGGACCAAGACTTAACTCAAGATTTAAATCATAACATTTCTTCAAGCCTTTGCAGATCCCCTATGATGATATTATGGCCCTCCAGGGGTTGTGGGCCACGGATTGAGAATCACTGGACTAATCAATTTAACTGCTCTTGCACACTCTACCCACACTGCTATATAGGGCTCTTTATTGGGAGATTAAGGGGGAAATGAGTTTATATTGTTTATAATGAACAAAAGTCTTTTTTTATGGTGGAAGAAAAAGCAGTGCCTCATTCTAAGGTTTGGGCACAGCAAATCAGATAAATCTAATGGTGAGTGCAAAAATCCTATTCTTTACTCGATATGACATAGATGACAATACTGCTGCTATCATTGGAAGATGCCCTCTGCTGGCATCTTTAGAAGAGCTGAGTGGTGACAGTTGTCACTGCAGAATTGCATTGGAGGTTTGTAAACATCACCACAAGACATGGATTACTCTAAGTCAGAGTACATCAGAGAGAAAGCTAGAGATTAATTCTCCAACTTTTGAATGATACGCAAAGTTTCAAAGTCTCAGAGTGTGTATCTTTTAGAGGCCTGCTTAGCCACATCCCATAACAGTCAAAACAATAACCCCTCCATACAATTCCCTCTTCCTGCGCATGCGTGCACACACACACACACACACAAACACACACACACACACCAAAAGAGAGAGCCTTGCTGATTCAGTCCTTTGGAATGCATCCCGTCTGGGTGTGTGGGAGTGCTGGGTACCATGCCAGCCCCAAAGATCCTGGCATCTGGTAAGAGTAATTACCTAGAAAGGGCATCTCTTGCTTTTGTAGCTGTTAGGACAAGGCTGCCTGCCAATCAGCAAGGTTTGTTGTGCACACATGCGCATGTTCCTTCAGAAGGAAACAAAATCTCATTCTCACTCTATGCCTTTAAGTTTTTCCTCCCCTGAGTTGTTTGCTCCTCAGCGCAGATCATTTATATGCAGGTTTAAAAAAAAAAACCCACAAGGCCCAGTGCAAAGAAAAAAAAAATGGGGGGGGGGGGAATGACCGCCTACATTATCCACTGTGAAAACTGTTCTTGCCTTCCTACAGTTGCTTCCTGTTTTTTTAAACAGCAGTTACTGAACCTGCAGGGAGATTCTCATCTTGTCCTAAAACAGCTAAATCTGCTCTAGGAACTTGGCAGGAGCATCTTTCTAAATGTCCAAGGAAATAGTGCATGGTCTCCTCTAGCTGTGGCTTATTGATTTCAGAGAACTTTTTAAAAAAAATATTAATTAGGATTTAATTTTTAAGGGCCTATTCTCTATTCTTTATTATCTTCAGCATACCCTACTTCTATTATTTATTTCTTTTTATTTTTTTGTATCCTATTACTGTAAATGCTTGTTTTAGTTTAAATATTGCTTTCCACTGCTTTACCTGAAATAGAGTGTGGGATTAACCCCAGATGGTTTTTAAATTGGGGTTAAATTACGGTAGTTAGTTTTGGGTGTAGAAGCTGGTGCTAGGACATGTTATATATTTTAGATAGCAGATCAGCAGTTTCACATTTGATTTTCTTAAAACGTTTGAACGGCTGTCGTTTTGTTTTGGTAGACATGATTTCAAATTTCTGGTTTTGGTAGACATGATTTGGCTAACATGATTTCAAAGTTTCATCGGTTGTCACTTCTCTGTGCCTCAATTCCATCCCTTTCCCTCTTGAAAAATATCCATTCAGAAATGACCTAATCCAGGGGTCTCCAACCTTGGCAACTTTAAAACTTGTGGACTTCAACTCCCAGAATTCCTCAGCCAGCAGTTGAAGTCCACAAGTCTTAAAGTTGCCAAGGTTGGAGACCCCTGACCTAAGCCATCTTCTGTAGTGAATGGAAAAGCAAAACACTCAGCTTCTTTTGCAATGTTGGTATTCTCCTTTAGGAATCCTTCATTCCATTGTTTAAGAACATCCCTAGCTGCTGATGCATTTAAAATTATTATTAGTCTTAATGACATTAATAATCGCCAAATTATGACTGCAGTTTTGGGGTTTAAAGTGTTTTTAAGGGTAGGAATGGAAGCCTCTCAGAAGCGTTACATTAATTCCTCCGTTCTTGATTTGGAAAAAAGCTAAAGACACAATTTGTTGAAAATTGGTCATTTTGCCACCAGATTCTGGGGCATGCTGTCAGAGTGCTGGAGACCACAAACAATGTACTGAGGGGCTGCATGAAGCCTATGGTCACAAATTGCTCATCTCTTGGTTTAAATGGTGTAGCCAGGAAAGGTGATATGGAAGAGATACACAGGATTCCCCCAATTGATACATCCAAATTTGCCTTTTCTTTATATCCCTCCCTTCACTAAAGAATTTATAGTTCTCTCCAATTACCTCCCATAATCCTCAAACCATTCTCATAGAATCGCATGACTATTATTGCCACAAACATGGGGAATTCCTCATAAGTCAGTCATGCTCCCACCAGCTGACTAATGTTTAAGAAAATTATTTGCTCCCCGTTTCACATCCAGTGACTCTGGGTGGCTTACACCATAAAAACTTTAAAGCATTAAAAACATTAAAATTAACGATCATAGAACACAGAGGATAAAATCATTAAATACAAACCATACAAACAATATTCTGGCCTGCTCTCTCCATCTAGACACCTGGAGGACAGGGTGAGGACAGGATTCCCATCAATGGAAATCCCATCTTTATTTCCGAAGCTTCTGCAGAATTCCAGGGTCACCTGATGAAACTTGGGAAATAAATTATGACTCTGAAGCTGTGTTTGAACAAGAGTGAGTAGGCTCATTTGCCAAATAGCAACAATTTCCAAGGGGTTGAATGTTGCTTTCGGAACATGGAAGTGTCTGTACCACTGTAAAAACTTTGTGGTTTTATTTTTTTTAAAAAAGAGATGCTTGAGGAGGGGAGGGGCGGGGAGGGGAGAGAGGAGAGGGGAGAGAGGAGAGAAGAAAAAAGAAGAGAAGAGAAGAGAAGAGAAGAGAAGAGAAGAGAAGAGAAGAGAAGAGAAGAGAAGAGAAGAGAAGAGAAGAGAAGATTTGACAATGGCATATTGTTGAAACTGTAAGTGAGTGAACAAAGTGTGGCTGTTTTTCAATAAGGAACTTGAAGCATCCTTAATCATGCATTTGCCTGTAGCATTCTGTGAATCCCTTTTTGTTTGCCCAACATTGTTTGTTTTTAGTCCTATAACTATATAAACTCATCATTCTGTCAATGAATGAATGACATGTAAACTGATTTTTTGGGCCGCTGCTTAAATCACAGGAGGAAAAGTAAAGAGACCAAGGAACTCCTGATTCCTCAGTCCTAATTTTAGCTGAATAATTCATCCCCTTCCCTGAAGGTTTCTAACATCTATAGAATGAGAAGCTCCAAGAGAGTCTAGGTGGTAAAACTCAGGGTAACAGATGACTCTGCCCTTGCACAAAAGAATGATCTCTGATTTGGTATTAACCCAGAACACATTCTATTCAGATGAGGCAATGTAGCCAAAATACAAATTGCTAATTATTTCCATGTCTCATTCCTCAGAAATCAGGATGTGTACTTTGTCTTTCTCTTATCTATGGGCCTCACCTTGTTTGACTTTACTTTTCTCTAATGCAGTAAGGAAATGGAGCAAAGTAATGGCATTTCATCTGTCCTGGGGTTACTGATAAGAACAGCAAGGCTCTTGCTCTTACAACATAAGTGGGGGCAACCACCATATATCTTGATTTTGCTGACACCAATCGTCACCTGTAAAATCAAGATCTCAAGCAGGACTAAAGTATGATTGAGCAGGAAATCTGATAGGAAATAGAGCGTTTGTTGAATGCCCAATTCTCCTTCCATTTTTTTGCTTTGTTTTGTTTTAGGATACGCATGGATGTCCCAGCTTTGATGCAATCCTTTGCATTGGCTTCAAAGAGAAGGAGAAGGGAGGATGAATGATCTGATTTGCCAGGGCAAAACCAGGCCCTATGTCTTTGTTCTTGTACTGTGAATTGGGAGGCTGCAAGGGAGATCAAGCATGATGCTCAGTGTCCCTGCATGGCATAGGCAGCTGGGCATTCTCATAAATTTGTCCTTCAATATCTAAGTTAGCACCTAACCTATTGGTAGCCTATAGGTTACATAGGACCGGAGGCAATGCAGATAATGGCCTTGTGATAAACATCCTTAATAAAATATTGTATGTCACCAGAGGTAATGATAACCCAAGGGAGGAGATGATACATTCAACAACATTCTTGTGAATGTACATACATTTTATTTATTTCAAATTATATGTCACTCCATTTCCAAAGCCTCAGAGTAAGCAAACATATAGTTCAAAAACTTCCAGCCACCATTCAGAAGTACATAATTTTACTAATCCCTAAATGGAAATGGGTGTTGCAATTTATTTCATCCCTTACAATAGCACTGAATCATCACTGAGTTATGATGGATCTACCCAAAAGTTCCAGCCCAGGTTAAATTGGGAACCCTTGTCTCAAACTCAACAATGGAACAAGTTAGCAACAACAACTTTTTCTGAATTTCAAAGGGACACAATACAACAAAGACAGCTTCCAAACCTATTGGAAGGCTGATGTATTTTTAAAAATGTTTTCAAATCAGTGTTGCACTTGGTGACTGCCTGGACAAGTCCCTGCAGGGTTGTTTTTTTTTGCAAGATTTCAGAAGTGGTTTGCCTAGGCTGCGAAAAAGTCACTGACCCAAGATCACCCAAATGGCTTTCTGCCTAAAGTGAGACTAGAACTCAGTCTCCTGGTTTCTAGCTTGATCCCTTAAGCAATACACCAAACTGGATCTTGATGGAAATATACTATACATACAAATGTTGTCCATACATTGAAATCTTATTTCCAACTTAGAGCTCAAGGGAAATTGATTGTGAATGCTTGGCAGGTATGCCTTGACCTCATTGGTTGAGAGGTTATAACATCATAAACCTTATTTGTCGGCCATGAGTCTTTTAAAGGGCCAGAGCAAATGTTAAGTTGGCTAAAGTTGCAAGCAGCACATAACCTGTTACCAAGGTATTAGTAAATTGTATGATGCAATATGACAAAACCAGCCACAGTAGGATATTTTAAAAAGGCAAAGTAAGTTTAGAGCATGTGTAGGTGCATGATTTGAGCAAGACTTTTGAATAGTCAATAAATCACCCGCTTACAGAAGCTTTTGCCAAACTAGTACCTGACAGAGGTTTTGAACTACAACTTTCATAATTGTCATATCGCTGGCTGTACATGATGGGAGCTGTGGTCACAGGTTGTAGTCACATACAACTGCATAAGGCACCAGGTTGGGAATACTGATATAAAACAGGATAATAGTAGGAAGAAGCGACATGGCTCACTCAATAGAAAATTCTCCTTTGAAGTATAAAGCTTTTATTTATTTATTTCCTGCCTTTATTATTTCTACAAATAACTCATGGCAGTAAACATATCCAACACACCTTCCTCATCCTATTTTCCCCACAATAGCAACCCTGTGAGGTGAGATGGTCTGAGAAAGAGTGATTTCTCAGTGATCAAGGATTTTCATGGCTAAGGTGCAGTGGTGAAATCCAAATTCTTTTACCGGTTCTATGGGCATGGTGTGGTTGGTGGGCGTGGCAGGAGAAGGATACTGCAAAATCTCCAATACCACCCCAGAGGTGGTATTTGCCAGTTCTCCAAACTGCTCAAAATTTCCACTACCTGTTCTCCAGAACCTGTCAGAACCTGCTGGATTTCACCCCTGCTAAAGTGGGATTAGAAATTAGAACTCACAATCTCTTCGTTTCTAGCCTGGTGCTTAACCACAGTTAATCAAATTGGCTCTCAAAATGGACTGGATGAAACATTTTGCTATAATTATTCTTCCATAGGTTAGCAAGAACCTCTAAGACTTGAACAATCCATTCTGTTTAGAGGTGCAAGCGTTTGGGGAAATGCATAGAATCTAGGAACTTTGTGTTTCTGTTATATTATGCTGAACATAAACAAGAAAGTGGAATAAAATAAGGTCTTCGGTTCAGATAGAATATCATAGGAAGTTCCACACGTTTTCCACCATCCTATTAGCAGTAGACACCAATTTATGAGTCTCTTTCTGTGTTACTGGCAACAGCTTGTGAAGAGGCAGGCCATAAATACTCTTATGAGCACTTCCTTCCTCTTCAGATGAAGGCTCAGCCAATAAAGGATCTCTGGGTGTCCAAGTATAAGGCTGATTATTCTTGTCCCTTTTCCTCAAGCTTGTGAACATCATCTTGGTGGTCTCGGGCATGTTACACATTTTACTGGAATTGGACTCCAAGACAAAACAGTGAGCATTTGTGTCCTTATTAATGGCAGTGCCTCCCACACATCCCAGTTACGAGCTTCACATTAAACTAAAAAGCACCGACAGATTCCTGAGAGCCAGCTGTCCCTTAGTTGGGGGTGGGGGAAGGTAACTGTCTTTTGAAAAATTTGTGCTCTTACCCCAGCATTTGTGTTGACTCCAACAACTAAAGGCTATCCCCAATGAGCAAACACTTACTCACTCTATCCCCAATTCAAGAGAATTCTAAAAGTTGTCATTGTTTCCTATGTCTCCGGGGAGCCCTGGACAGGATCCTTTGTATGTGAGAGGCCAGTAGAGAAGGGGAGGCACTCATTCTGGGCCTCACAGATGGAGGGGAACCCATGCAATATGGTTTAATGTTTGAAACAATCAGATATACGGACCTTTATTCAACTAATCAATTAAAATATAACATGTGAACATGTGTGAACACTTGCACAAACAGTATTTGGTGTTTTGACTAGGAATCTGCAAAACCTGGCTTCTGAGGACTGAGCATTCTGTAGAAGTCTGGAATAATTCATTTCTCCTCTGGATTCCACCAACATGGGTATTCCAATGGTGGTCCCACGATTTTCCAATGGTTAGCCCTTTGAAATGGAATCAGTTTGGGTCCTCCTGGACATTATATTCCAATAGGCTGGCCATAGCTGGGATAGTAAACTACTACAAATCTGGAGGATTGCCTTTTGCAAAATTGCTGGTCCACCCTTGGAAAAGCTGGTATAGCTGGTGCAGGGGAGAAATGAAAGATTCTGGAAATCTTTGGAATATTCTATTGCCAGAACATTACTGCCAACTTGCAAATCTTTCCTGGACCTGCTCCGAGTTGCCATAGGCAGGGGGATGGGAAATTGTGCCTTGCAGCTGCACCGAAAAATTCTCACTTCAGTTAAAACAAAACACATCCTAACTGCCCAAAGTCAAGGCCATCTCCACAGAGACCCATAATGGCGACCCACAGAGACCCACAAGAGGAGTGACTTCTACACCCCGCAAAATTGCTTTGTGGGGGAATGTGACTAGTGACACACCTTGGGGGGAGGGGGAAACAGGGTCAGAGGCAAGGAGCAAACTGGATGAAGTCAGAGTTAGCTTCACTTAGTTCGTACCGACATGGCGTTCCTAATAAACAACTGGGTTTTTCTTGCTAAATAGCTTGGGGCTCTTGCCTTTATTTGGGCATTGGTCAGAACCCTGACATCAAGCCAACTCTCCAAAAACTAACAAAAAACAATCAGGATTCCTGAGCCTCGGACTCTCCACTTGCTCTCCAATACCTGGGGTGCGTGAAGAGAAACTCAGCCCACCATGGCAGAGGGCGGAATCTCTGAAGAAAGCCTGCTCCTGGCAACCCAGAAGGAGGCAGGCCTTACTTCCTGCCTGGGAACGCCAGGAACCGGCAGCCCAATCGGAACCCAAATGCAGCCATCTCTGACCATGGAAACAGAGACATCCAGGATGCCTGCCTCAGTAACCGAAGCAGAAAGGGATGAATATTGGTGGGAAAAAGTCCCTAATGTGGCCAAGGTCAAATTCCCCTACCTTAGTTCCCATCATTTGGGGCAACCCATGACAATTACTATGTATGTTGTATATCTCTACTTTCCTTATACATTCCTATTTACTGGGTTAATGACTTTGATGGGAAAAAATTGGTGCAGAGAACTGATTCATTCCATGAGAATGAAGAGATAAAGGGATAACAAGAACATGGGAGATTTGGGGAAGGGGTTCAAATGGACTTTTTGATACTAAACTTTTCAGAATCTCAGCAAGAACCCAGCCCTTGGTTGCACAGATATTTACAGTCAGGGAAATCAGGGAATGCTGGCTAAAACCTTTGAATCTGGAGTGATTGCATAGATTTACATGCAACAAATATGTGGAACATTGTCAGACAGATGATCCATTGTCCCCTAAAAAGGAGATGCCATGTTACAGCTATAGGTTCTATTTATAGACAATTCCTAATTTTAAACCCAAATCTGAGAGAACCTCCTGCTTGTTATTACATATATCCATTGCTTCCTAATTTTTCTAAACTCTTAAGTTACAGCAGTAGCTGTATTTTAAAAGATTCTTTAGGCTGATTAGATACAGGTGATGTCTGGTGGGAATGTAAACTCTGTCATGGGGATGTGGTTCCCAGTGATGGACTGAGGGGCAATGAAGATCTCTACAGGGTGGGGTGATGGTTTCATCTTTTTTTGATATTTGTTCTTCTGACTACTCTTGTTGTTTATCATCTAAACACATATATTGTGTTTTAGTGTTTATAAACAGTAGCATGGTACAAAGTTTAGGTTCATTAATTTGTTTTGAAACAAATTTTGTTGAATCAATTTTTCAAACTGGTTCAATGATTAAGATCAAATCAAAACTGCAGACCTCAAAATTGATTTAATAATTCATAAGGGGTTTTGCATATGAAAAGAATGGTGGCTTATCATCGCGGCGGCGGGCTAAGTCAGTGGAGCTCGGGGCGAGGGTTTTTTAAGACCTCCCTCACCCCTGGATAAGCCCAGAGGCATTGGCAGAGAAGATGAAGGAGGAAGAATGGCTTTGGGGCAGCGAGTGGTGGCAGTCCGTTGAATTTCCACCTAACCCACTCAGAAACTGAGAGGAGTATAAACGGGTCTTGGGATTGGAGAAGAGAGACCCCCCCCTCGGAATATCCTGGTGGCTGCAGAGGACCTGGAGGCCTCCTGTGACATTTAATGGAGGCTGGGGTCTGGAAGAACTGAGGAAAATAGGGCTGGTGGGTGACAGGGTTTTTCCCTCGTATGGATACCAGCCCTTTTTCCTCCCCCTCCCGGGTACTGTGTCCACCTAAATGGGCTCATTATTTGCCCTAACTGAGTGAGTCCTCTCTCCCCCCCCCACTTTCTTCCCCTTTTCCCTTCTTCCCCCTCCTTTCTTCACCCCCCCTTTTTTTCATTGGGACTTACTCGGATGTGATCTTGAGTATAAGACTATGCCAAGGATTTTCCATCTTTGTCCCTGAAGTGACTCATTGACTGACTGATAGACTGATAAACTCTTCCTCTGACCATGGGTCAGCCAATTGATGCAACTGTTGAGGGGTCCTCTATTACATCATGAGTCTCGTCTGTCGGAGAAGTTTTTTCGATCTACGGCCCCCTGGGGGCCCTGCCGTGAGAGGGCGGGCTGGAGGCCATTCCCATTGGATGAGATAATCAGGACTCTCCTACTGTCGTGGGAAGACAGTAGAGATACCAATACTACTTCAATGAACAAATGGCTGTGTTACATCTTTTGTGAAGTCCCCTGTTTGAGCTCCGTGCCTCCATCGCTGCATCTTGGAGATGTACACGACAGTGGATCTTCTTGCACTGCGAGATTCCCCCCTCTCACAAATGTGGCCCTCCTCACTATCGAGGGCCCACCTCAAGGATGGGTTTTGGGACCCAGAGAGGTGGCATGTGCAAACTAGGGGATTGAGGGGTTTTCTATTGAAATTTTTAGTCAAATTTTTAAGGGGTCCCAGGGAGGGGGAGGGTCAGATTGGAATTTGGGCTGTGGGTATGGGGGATAACCCACAAGGGGGAGGGTCGGGTCTGGCAGTCAAGCGCGGCATGGGGGGTGGGGGACCCGGGGTTGAGGGGGGGGTTAGAGCTTGTCCAGATAGTTTTCTGAACATCAGTACTGTAGGTGGGAGGGGTAGATATGGCGGGAGCAGGGGGCCATATCGTGTTAGGGGAGTGCGCACTCGCTGTTTACGAGCGGTGGTGTGCTCCGGCCCCCAAGGCTCTACTCGCTCTTCAGGTTGCATAGACCCTCAGGACCCAGGCCTCTGGCTGATGCTGTGCAATGCCAGGTCCGTAGTAAACAAAGCCCCCCTCATTTGTGATCTTGTTCAGGAGGGGGGTGCGGCCCTGGCAGGTGTTACGGAGACCTGGTTGGGCCGGGGGGGGTTCCCCTCGTTGAAATGTGCCCGCCAGGTTTCCAAGCATTCCATCAGCCGAGGTCACAGGGGAGGGGTGGGGGGGGTAGCGGTTATTATTAAAGAAGGTCTAAGATCGAGGGAGGCCACTGTTCCTCAGACGGCCGGCTGTGAATCCCTTTTTGTGAAATGGGGTCATGGGGTTCAGATGGGTTTGCTGATCACATACCTGGCTCTCTGCCACGTGGCAACAGCCCTGCCCGAGCTACTCAACATCATCGCCGCGGTGGCAGTTGATACCCCTAGGCTTATGGTCATGGGGGATTTCACCCTGCCGTCCGTGGGTGAGGCGTCTGAGGTGGCTCGGGAGTTCATGGCTTCCATGACAGCTATGGACCTAACCCAGTTAATTCATGGCCCTACCCACACGGGGGGAAACACGCTGGATCTGGTTTTTGTCTCTGGACAGTGGTTGAGGGATCTTGAGATAGGGGATATAGTTACCGAACCCTTGTCATGGTCAGATCAGTCTCTCCTTCGTCTCGACCTTCGAACCGCTGCACCCTGCCGCAGGGAGGCGGAGCCGGCAAGATGGTTCCGCCCCAGGCGCCTGATGGAACCTGACAGATTCCAGATGGAGCTTGGGCCATTTCCTGAGGCTCTGGCACACGCCTCGATTGGAGACCTAGTGGCCGCCTGGGATAGGGCGGCCACTGGAGCTCTGGATCGGGTCGTGCCTTTGCGGCCTCTGACCCGGTGCCGATCTCATTTGGCTCCTCGGTTTACCAAGGAGCTGAGGGAGTTGAAGCGCCGGAAAAGATGCCTAGAGAGTAGTTGGAGGGCCAGTCTTTCTGAATCTGACCGGACACTAGTAAGATCCCATATTAGGAATTACTTAGTGGCGATAAAAGCAGCGAAATGTAGCTATTTCGCTGCTCTTATTGCATCATCAGATAACCGCCCAGCCGCCCTCTTTAGGGTGACCTGCTCCCTGCTCCACCAGGAAGCGCGGGAGGACCCCTTGGAGGGTAGAGCCGAGGATTTTGTTCAGTATCTGTATGACAAAATCACTCAGATTCGGGAAGATTTGGAGTCCGACTGGGTAGTCTCAGGGGGAGAGACTGGGGCAGGTCTTGAGAATGTTATCTGGGATGAGTTTGATCCTGTGACCCTTGAGGACGTGGACAGGATTCTGGGCAGACTGAACGCGACCACTTGTTTATTGGACCCGTGTCCTTCCTGGTTAGTGCTGGCTTCCCGGGAAGTGACACGAGGCTGGCTCCAGGGGATTATAAATGCTTCATTGGGTGAGGGTGACTTTACCGCTGCCTTGAAAGAGGCGGTGGTGAGGCCTCTCCTCAAGAAGCCTTCCCTGGACCCGGCAATGTTGGTAAACTATCGTCCGGTCTCCAACCTTTGCTTTGTGGCGAAGATTGTTGAGAGTGGGGTTGCGCATCAGTTGCCCCAGCACCTGGATGAAACGTCGTATCTGGATCCGTTCCAGTCGGGCTTCAGGCCCGGGTACAGCACGGAAACGGCATTGGTTGCATTGGTAGATGATCTCTGGAGGGCTTGGGACAGGGGTTGCTCCTCTGTCCTGGTCCTGTTAGATCTCTCAGCGGCTTTTGATACCATCGACCATGGTATCATGCTGCACCGGTTGGAAGAGTTAGGGGTGGGAGGCACTGTGTTGCAGTGGTTCTCCTCCTTTCTCTCTGACCGGTCGCAGTCTGTGTTGACAGGGGGGCAGAGGTCGACCCCAAGGCCCCTCATATGCAGGGTGCCGCAAGGGTCGGTCCTCTCGCCCCTTCTGTTCATTTATGTGAAGCCGCTTGGCGAGATCATCCGTGGTTTCGGGGTGAAGTACCACCAGTACGCTGATGACACCCAGCTGTACATCTCCACCCCAGACCACTCCAACGATGCCCTTGAAGTGATGTCCCGGTGCCTGGAGGCCGTACGGATCTGGATGGGGAGAAACAGGCTCAGGCTCAACCCATCCAAGACCGAGTGGCTGTGGTTTCCGACGTCCCGATATAGTCAGTTGACGCCATTGCTGACTATTGGGGGCAAATCGCTGGCCCCCACGGAGAGGGCTCGCAACTTGGGCGTCCTCCTGGATTCACGGCTGTCTTTAGAAGAGCACTTGACAGCCGTGACCGGGAGGATTTTTCATCAGGTTCGCCTGATCCGCCAGTTGCGTCCCTTTCTGGATCGGGACTCGATACGCACAGTCACTCATGCCCTCATCACCTCCCGCCTGGACTATTGTAATGCTCTCTACATGGGGCTCCCCTTGAGGAGCACCCGGAGGCTCCAACTGGCGCAGAGTGCGGCCCCGCGGGTGGTAATGGGAACGACATGGCGTTCCCATGTAACCCCCCTCCTGTGCGAGCTGCACTGGCTCCCGGTGGTCTTCCGGGTGTGCTTCAAGGTTTTGGTTACCACCTTTAAAGCGCTCCATGACTCAGGACCTGGGTACTTGCGGGACCGCCCACTACCACCAATAGCCTCCCACCGGCCGGTACGCTCCCACAGAGAGGGGCTCCTTCGTGCCATTGGCCAAACAATGCCGACTGGCGGCCCCCAGGGGGAGAGCCTTCTCTGTGGAGGCACCTACTATCTGGAACAAGCTCCCCCCGGAGATACGGAGGATCCCGGATCTGCGCATCTTCCGCCGCGCCTTAAAAGACCTTTTTATTTCACCAGGCGGGCCTGGTCTAATTTTCTCCCTCTTTTATAAAAGATTTTTACTTTTTAGTATTTTTTAGTATTTTATATATTCAAATTTTAAAATTGGTTTTAAATTGATTGGGGTTTTAATTTGTTTGGGCCAAAACTATTTAATTTGATTTTATTTATTTATTTATTTTAACACACTTTATTGGGTTTTTTTTTTACACAAATAAAATATAATAACAATTCTGTTTGACATCGGATTCGCAGTGTTTATACATATTTACATGAAAAAATATCTGGTTTCATTTATATTATACATTTCTAATTAATTTCTGTACCTTTCACTCCTTCCTTAATTCTATCATTTATCCATTCGTACCATCTTCCCCACACCGTATCATAATCTGAATTTTCATCATCATTTATCTTGTGTGTTAATTTACTTATCTCTGCACACTCTAGTATTTTGTTGATTATAAGGTCGTCTGGTGGTGGGTCTTTCTTTTTCCAGTATTGAGCGTACGCCAGTCTGGCAGCTGTAGTTATGTGTATTAGGAGGTGGACCTTTTCCTTTCCATACCCTTTCTTTACCATTCCCAGGAGAAATATTTCTGGAATCAAATCGATTTCTTCTTTAATTATGTCTTTCAACCATCTCCGAATTTTGCTCCAGTATCTTTTTGCTTCGGGGCATGTCCACCACATATGAAAGAAGGTGCCCTGACTGTGGCCACATTTCCAACAATTTGGGTGCACATTGGGGAACATCTTTGCTAATCTTGCAGGTGCTAAATGCCACCTATGGAGCATTTTATAATGATTTTCTTTGTATGTGGCTGCTCTAGTTAATTTGTAGTTTGACCTTTTTATTTCACCAGGCGGGCCTGGCCTAATTTTCTCCCTCTTTTATAAAAGATTTTTAATTTTTAATATTTTTTAGTATTTTATATATTCAAATTTTAAAATTGGTTTTAAATTGATTGGGGTTTTAATTTGTTTGGGCCAAAACTATTTAATTTGATTTTAATTCCACTTTTAAATTTTGTATGTATGTATTTTATTGTTTGGCTGTGCACCGCCCTGAGTCCTTTGGGAGTAGGGCGGTATAGAAATCAAATCAAATCAAATCAAATCAAATAAATAAATAAATAAATAAATTGATTCAGAAAATCATATTGGCCTGATTTAAATTTCAAATCAAAATGTGAAACTGACTTAATTTTCTTATCAGATTGAATTTTCTAACCAGAACCGGCAATTCAAATCAAATCAAACCTAACATCTGTTGGAAAAGAACCTCATCTAAGAGAGCATGGGTCTGGTCAGTCACTATGCACATGGGCAGTCTTTGATCCTGCTGCTAAGACATAAGAGAAAAGCTCTATGATAGCAATAGGCCTTTTTAATCTGGTTCATAGTCTTGCTGGCTTCTGTCATGCCATCTAAGAGGCTACATGTTGTTTGAAACATAACAGTTGCTGAGAGCTAATATTGCAACTAGCACATTTTATATTACAACTTGAAAGTTCTGGTCTTTAGTTTCCCTCCTACTCTTTATTGGATCAGCTGTTCCCAAGCTTTTCACCAAGCACAAGCCACAAATGGAATTTATCTGGCCTTGAAAATATATACCCACTATAAACCTCAAAGGCCCTTTTTGTCTTCCAAGGGTTGGTAAGGAAATTAGGACACTGTCCCAAACGCTGCATCTCACAACTCTCATTGCTTGCCACAGCACTGCAGAGTTTATAAGTTATTCATTCCACATCTATACCTTTTGCTCATTTATCTATGGATTCCAAACCATCATTCTGTCACCAGTGATCCAGTTTCTTCTCTCTGTAAAGTGCAATGTATGGCCTCAAACTAAGGATCCTGACTCTCTGCCAAGGAAAAAATAACAAGGCAGCTCACGAGAGAACAGCTTTTTACAAGCCTGTATTTATAGTAAAGTAAACAGGGACTCTAAATCAATGCTGACTCATAATGGCGGCCCACAGCCCAAACCATGTAAATGTGATATTCACCACATTAAAAATCAGGGGAGCCATGATTGTTCCAAGTCCTGCTGGCACTTTCACCAGCATCTTCATCTAATCTGCCTCCCACCATCAGCCTTGCGAGATGGAGATGTTCCATGTGACAAGAAGATGAAACAAGAATTTGGGAAGAACTGTGAATATTCATGCATGTTGACACATGCCAGTTTTTGAAAGGCTGGTGTGGATTAGAGAGGTGCCAGTCTCACTCTTTCCCTCCCCACACCCAATCTTCCATTTATGAAACGTACATGTTTGTTTTGAATGAATTCTATGATAGCCAGCAGAAATGAAGGACCATCTCTGGGCCTGACTTCTTATATCACAAATTGCACGTAGGTACTGGAGAAAATGTCTTATTCCCTTTCTCCCTGTTTCCTTTGCTTTCATTATTCACCTTTCTTTTTCCTGAATCCTGGATCACTTTGGGCACTGAAGCTAAGCTGGGCTTCTGTACCCCAGAGGTGTAAGTTGATGTAGAGTTTAGAACACAGGCCTTTTGATAAAAAAATATGGCTTGGATCTGCCCCCCTTTCACATGTAAATGAATGTGACTGGAAGAATTGCAACAACCAGCATTTGGAAGTGTACCATGTGCATGTGAGAAGGTGGGAAATCCAGAGACAAACTGTGTCATGTGCCTTTAATGCTGTGGGTTTGTGCCTGTGTATCTGAATACTGTGTGTACATCTCAGATCAGAAGCAGGCACGCACTTCGCTTTAACTAATTCCAAATGTATGTGCTACAACTGTTGGAGGCACTTAAGAGAAAATGTGGTTTCCTCTGCTTTGCCTTTTCCAAAAAAATTATTTTATTTTTACCTTCAGCTTTTATCATTAGTGGAGCAACAGGAAGGGAGCCTTTGGGAGCCACCCAGATATTTGGGGAAGGGACACAGCTGGACTGGCTGCACTGCCTGTGATGTCTAGATAGAACCCTGGAAGCCTCCGCAGGCCTTCTCTGTCACCCATCAGATCAGGCATATTTTTAGAAATTAAGGTCCCTCCAGTATTACACACTGAAGTTGAAAGTCTTCTCCTGTGTGAGTGACGAGTTCCGTCCAGCTTCTCTAATTGGAGAGCAAGACCTGGCAACCCTCCACAGAAGAAGCAAACAAAAGCCAAACGGGGATACTGTCTGGAGCGGCATCGCCTCTGGAGCAGTGAGTCACAGCCATGTGAAACGCTTCTCTCCCACATGTGTTTCTCCAAACACCTCCCCACCCCCACCCCCCAGCCAGTCCTCTTGCTGGCAAAGAGCTTCTGCTAGAACTTACAGAATCTGATGGGCAAACAAGACTGGCCCTTTCCTTTGTTCTTGCAGTTCCCAGCCAGTTCTTTCTCCCTATTTTCCTTCTTCTGGCTTCAGGAAGAACACCAATGAAGATAAGCTCTAAAAAGTTTACAAAGCAAAAGACAAAACACCCCAACCTTCAACCACATTCCTGAGATGTGTACAGCTCTCTTTAGGTGCTTGAAGCGACAGGGAAAGATTAGAGGCCAACCATGAACTTCATTTGTCTTTCTTGGGGAAGTTGAAAGTGATTTGAATAGGGAATTGTGGCTTATATTGTGTCTACACTCTTCCTACTTCTGTATTTGAAAACAGGTTTGGCAAGTTTGGATTTCTTTTTTCATAAGCCTACCAAATCTGTCTCACCAGAGGCAATACAAATGTTTGTGTGTACAGTCAACATTGGAAAATATTCATCTCTCTAACTCATCTTCAAAACTCTCCGGAAATGCTATTTGGGTCAAATTGCACATTTCTTTAAATGCATTTCTAAATCTCAGGCTTGGGAATTTCCTCATCTTTCTTCTTGGATTTAAATGTACAAAAATAACAAATTAAATAACTAGCCATCTGCTGCCCTTTCACAACACCCAGAATCTTTCTCTGGGGCAGCTGCCTTACTTTAACAGCAGAACTGGGCCCTGTTACATCTGTAGCCTCTTGTTCACAGGCCATTTCATATTTTGCTCTCCCTAAAATATTGTCTTTTTTTCCATATAGATTGTTGGTTCTAATCGATTTGATTTTTCCCCCAGTGGTTGTCATGAGGGTATAAAGGATGGTTATATAGAAACCAATCTATTTTGTAGGCCACCCATTTGCCTATGCTGTACAAAATAAAAAATATCAGATCTGTAACAACTTCCAGTATTAAGTTAAATGAGTAGCAATAGCACTTAGACTTATATACCACTTCACAGTGCTTTACCAGCCCTCTCTAAGTGGTTTACAGAGTCAGCATATTGCCCCCAACAATCTGGGTCCTCATTTTACCCACCTCAGAAGGATGGAAGGCTGAGTCAACCTTGAGCCTGGTGAGATTGGAACTGCCAAATTGCAGGCAGCCAGCAGTCAGCAGAAGTAGCCTGCAGAACTGCACTCTCACCACTGCGCCACCACAGCGAGTATCTATATTAGAGGATGAGCAACTAGATAGGCTTCTTCTCTGAGGGAGATGGGTGGTCTATAAACATGAAATATAAATAAATATTTAGATGTTGCTTTCATTCTCTTGTTGTGGCCTTTGTAGCCATGGTGAAATCCAATTTTTTTTACTACCGGTTCTGTGGGCGTGGCTTGGTGGGTGTGGCAGGGGAAGGATACTGCAAAATCTCCATTCCAACCCCACTCCAGGGGAAGGATACTGCAAAACCCCCATTCCCTCCCCACTCCTGGGGGAAGGATATTACAAAATCTCCATTCCCACCCCATTCTGGGGCCAGCCAGAGGTGGTATTTGCCTGTTCTCCGAACTACTCAAAATTTCCGCTACCAGTCCTCCAGAACCTGTCAGAACCTGCTGTATTTCACCCCTGCTTTGTAGGAATACCTAGTTCTCTTCCGATGAAGTACTTTGAGAAGTACTTTGAGTCCCCTGGTGTTTGCAGGGGAGGGAGATTAAAAAAGGCAAAATGGTGGCCATGACATTCTAGCGGGAGCCCCACCCCTTTGTACATACAAAGTTGCTTTGTACATGTAGAAAAGGAGCAATACTTTTCATCATGATGCTGTGTCTGCCATCTTGTTATTATCCTAACACAGACACTTGCTTGGGTATCTAATGCCGTATGTATACTGCATGTACCTGCAGGAATGCAGACAATGTTGGTTTGCAGGATAGTTTCTAGATTAGAGATCCTAACTGACTTCAAAAATGTTGATAATACTTTGATAATAATTGAGGTAAATTTGAATGTTGGCTGTTCTTGTGACATAATGGTAAAAAGTGGCATCCTTGACTGATATTGTCCTTACTTTTAGCAAGAAATGTTGCATGTCTAATAACCCAGTCTCAAAAAGTATCATGTCAAAACCTCAATTGACAAAAGATAGGATAGATGGTACAAATGACTATATGGGCCAATGGAAGAATTCCAGATGGAGTATAACAGCCCAAACTAATATAGGAAACAATGCATAGTAGCTATGTTGTGTGTCTATGAACCAGAGACCTCATCTACACATCCTACTGTGCTGCCTAACCATCACCCCACTCATTGTTGAGGACATAAATGGACAACATCTTCTCCAAAGCCCATTCTTTCTTGTTCCGTTGCAGAAGTGTTTTTCTAATTCTGCTGAGTGGTCATTCTGTGGAAATCCTTCCAAGGAAAGTTCAGAGTCAGAGGTCTGTCCTACTCCTATTCCTCCTGAGGTTATTGTGGGAAGAGCCCTTCGCTTTGCACAGCAAGAAGACAGCAATGTGTGCCAGAAAGCCATCATATGGATAATAGTAGGGGCAGTAGTAGGGGAAGAAGAAGAGGGTAAAACCCTCTTCATGCCAGTCTTCTGGCACCAAAAGTCACCCATGGAAGATCCACTGTACTCTACCACCTGCAGAGGCTGCTTCCAGTATGGTGTAGCTCCCTTCTGCACATGCAGTTTAGGTGCTCCAACACCAACTTTTCATGTGTGTTGGGCTGCGTGAAGATGTTGATGTTGGTGATGATATTGGGTTGGGATTGTTGGAGACTCAGGTTCCAAGTCTACCCTCAGCCACAGAGGTGCCCAGGGTTATTTGGGGCTGGTCACTCTCTCTGGCCTATTTCACAAGTTGCTGCAGTGAGGAAAAAAATAACAGAAGGAATACTTCAAACCCTTGTTGAAATACTGGAGAAAAGGCAGGACATTAATCTGAGAAATCAGTGAATAAGCAAATGAATAATAGCAATAACATTATTATTAACCAAATTGAAAAGATGAAAAAAATGTGTGTCTTCCTTCCCAGGAAGCATAGACCCACTTCCTATAATATTTCCTGGGTCACGGATACCCTCCTTTTTGTCCCCCCAACTCTTTGAGGCTAAGATTACTCACGTTCTGGTTAAAATTAACTCATTTGATTTGTTTTAACTCCATCCCACTGGATACGGACATTCTTTTATAATGAGAAAAGTTTCCTAGACACTTTCCTCATGCTATTCCTGACAGGAAAGAAAAAAGAGATGAGTAAAAAAACAAAAAAACTTTGAACTTCACAATGTTCAAAAAGTAGAGACATAATACTGCCAGTTTTCATAGGAGAGCTTTAAGCACATGCCATACACTTAGGCTGAAACAGATACTTTCACAAGCTCTAGCTGACTGTTTCCAAGAGTTCTGCAATGATATGATCTTGATGTATATCTTATGCATGAAAAGAAGAGAAAGAATAGGAAAAGAAATCAAAGACGTTTTAGTTTATTTTAAAATAGAGTGACTAGGACAGATAAGAAAGCTAGAGGTGTCCAAAATGCTAAAACTTGTCTTTGTATATAAAATAAGAAGTGTGATAAATGTCAAAGTAGATGAAGGCTACACTGAAAGCATGCAAAGGCAAGTAGATGAATAGATAACAGCATTCTGTATGCCTTTGGCATATAGCCACACTGGCCACATGATCACGGAAATTTTCTTTGGACAAAGCTGGCTCCCAAGGAACAGAGATGAGCACTGTGCCCTAGAATCGGACACAACTGACAGGGAAAGCTTTATCTTTAGGCAAAAGTTTCCCCTGATCATGACTTGCAAGGGCTAGAAAGAAACCCTTAGATCAAATTGAACAAGGGGTGTGCAAAAGCCCAGAACAGTTCGGGTTGAGTGCTCTGAGGCAATAGTGAAATCCAAATTTTTTTACTACCGGTTCTGTGGGCGTGCCTTGGTGGGCATGGCAAGGGAAGAATACTGCAAAATCTCCATTCCCACCCCACTCCAGGGGAAGGATATTGCAAAATCTCCATTCCCTCCCCACTCTGGAGCCTGCCAGAGGTGGTATATGTCAGTTCTCGGAACTACTCAAAATTTCCCCTACCGGTTCTCCAGAACCTGTCAGAACCTGCTGGATTTCACCCCTGTCTTGGGATCGTAGATCCACCAGTACTTGGAATAATGTATGCTGGTGAGTCTTCCTACTGAAACAACTTCCGTTTTGGAGCTAGCCTTGGATTTGTGAGGGCGTACCTGTGTTTTCATGTCCATTTGCATCACTTCCGTTGGAAAATTTGGCATCCGTTGTATTCCAGCAGCAATAGGATCAGGGATCCCTTAGAAGGTATGCCATTCAAACACAGGGCTGTTGCCCAGAAAAACTGGCAATCAGAACAGACAGAGGGAGTGTCACAGATTTGGTGATAGTTTCTCTCTTGATTATTTTTTGACACAGGAAAGGGGTAGAGTGTCAGGGCCCAATACAAAAAATGGCTTCCAGGTAGTGGTGAAATCTGAACCGGTTTACTACCACTTCGCTGGCTGTGCATGCGTGCTGCGTGCACACATATACACAGTGCACACCATGCACCAAATACGAGGTGCGTGCGAGTGCACAGTGCACACCAAAAGGAGGCATGGGGTAAGTAGAACAGCACACGGGGGACGGGGGGGTGATCAGCTGTGGCGCGCGATCTTTTTTTTACTTTTAAAATCATTTTTTTACAACTTATTCGGCCAAATAGGTTGTAAAAAAATGCTTTTAAAAGGTTAAAAAAAGGCTCTGACGATCCCGTGGCTCAGCTGGGATCATCAGAGCCTTTTTTTACCTTTTAGAAGCATTTTTTTAAACAAGCGGCAAGCAGGTGACCGGACGATTGGGTGGGCATGGGCGGGGGGGGGCCCAGGAATTTTTGCTACCAGTTCTCCAAACCACCCGCCGCCATCGCTACTGGATCGGCTGATCCGGTCCGAACCGGGAGCATTTCACCCCTGCTTAAAGGCCCAACAGGGAGGGCTTAATCTCTCCAGAAAGCTTGTATAATCCTTTGGACCAGGGGTGAAATGCTCCCAGTTCGGACCGGCTTGGGCGAGTAGGTAGTGATGGCGGTGGGCAGTTTGGAGAACTGGTAGCAAAAATCCCTGCCCCCGCCCCCCATGCCCAGCTCAGCTGCGCGATCATCAGAGCCTTTTTTTATTTTAAATGGCTCTGACCAGCCAAGCTCTGACAATCCCAGCTGAGTTGCCTGCCGATCAGGCAACTCAGCTTGGATCGTCAGAACCATTTAACAGAAAAAAAGTTTTTGTCTTTTAAGTGGCTCTAACGATCCAAGCTCTGACAATCCCATCTGAGTTGTCTGCTAATTGGTAGCAAAAATCTCTCTCCCTCCCCCCCTCAGCTTGCTTACCTTGCTGCTGGTCGCAATGCCTTGCTGTAATCCCTGCAATCCATTGCATCAGCAAGCAACTGAATCTCCCTGCCAGCAATCAAGTAGGCAGGGAGTTGTGGACTTCAACTTCCAGAATTGCTCAGCCAGCAAAGCAAAGCTGGCTGAGGAATTCTGGGAGTTGAAGTCTACAAGTCTTAAAGTTGCCAAGGTTGGAGACCCCTGTTCTATTGGGTAAGTTTTTTTCCCCTTTGGGAGCTTTAAAAAAATAGTTAATTGGGGTTTTTTTTAGTTGTTCTTTTTTAGACCTAGCCATTTAAAGTTTAGGAAGTTTTAAATTTAGCTGCTTTTATATAAAAATAAAAATAAAATAAAATAATATTTGTGCAGCTTTCTGAGATTTAGTGTGTTTCTGTAGTATTTCACTCTAACTACACAAACACACAAAATCTCACAAAGCTGTATGTGGAATTTTGTGTGTGTAAAGTGTGAAAGTTGGTTTTTTGGGCTTTTTGTGGCTGTGTGAGGTTCCTGCTTGTTGCAGGGGCCATTTTAGGTCTAGCACAGCTGCTTTTAATTGTGGGTGAGCCAGTTGTGTTGTGTTGTGTTTTGTAGGTTAAAAAAGGGCAAAGAAGTGACATTGACATGGCCACGCCCACCTGACCAACAAGCCACGCCCTCCCAGTCACCTTACCACCAGCCACCCCCACTAATTAAGCCACACCCACAGAACCGGTAGCAAAAAACATTAGATTTTACCCCTGCTTTGGACAATTGTCAGCCTTGTTTCCACTGTCTCAACTCTGACCTTCAGGGACAGCAATCTGGGCTGGGAAGTTGTGTTAAGTATCAGAGAAAGGAGATGGCTCAAGATCTTAGGTAGGTAGCTTGGAGCAAAGGAGTGCCTAATTAAGCAGCCAATGCTCCCATCAAATAGAAAAATGGTTCATGTTATTATATTCATTTAATTCCAATCCCTTAGAAATTATCTCTTCCCCTAGGATTCTGAGAAATTAGCTATTATGTGCTTAAAGAACAACTGTTGGAATTGCATTTGGAGAAACAAAAGATTGGAATAGGAAAGGGAATGAGAAGAGGATGCATATGATCTATATATCTACTTCACATATAGAGTTAATATATTACAGAAATTGTGTAATTGGAAGCAATGAAAACTGGAATACAAGTGAAAGTTGAAATACTAACAGTCTGAGACATGCAGGGGATATTTCCTGAAAATAAAGAAGATTCAGAGCACTTTATTATGAAAATCAAAATAGAAAGCAAAAAAAAATAATATCTGAGTTAATGTTAAATGTTAAGACAAGATAATGTTAGCCTGATTGCTTAGTAATTTGATAGATGATAGTAAACATGAAAGGAAACATGAAAGCAGATCATCTCATTTTCTTTTATCATCAACACAATGGGTGGTTGTGGTCCTTAAGGATAGTTAAAGCAACAGCCTTTCTAATGATGATGCAGATCTGTAAAAAACTGGACTCTGAGACAGAGTGAAAGAAGTTTGATACCTTTGAATTACGGATTTGGACACAGTTACTAAGGTTGTTATGAAGAATAGCATGAGCTGCAAAAAGAATTAGTCAGTCAGTCCTGGACTAAATACATGTTGGATGCAAATGGTCCAGAATGCGGCTGCGCGGGTAGTTACGGGAGCCGCATGGCGCTCCCACATAACACCACTCCTGCGTGAGCTGCACTGGCTTCCAGTGGTCTTCCGAGTGCGCTTCAAGGTGTTGGTTATCACCTTTAAAGCGCTCCATGGCATAGGACCTGGATACCTTCCAGACCGCCTGCTGCTACCAATGGCCTCCCACCGACCTGTGCACTCCCACAGAGAGGGCCTCCTCAGGATGCCATCGGCCAAGCAATGTAGACTGGTGGCCCCCAGGGGGAGGGCCTTTTCTGTGGGGGCACCTGCCCTCTGGAATCAGCTGCCTCCAGAGATACGAAGAATCCAAGACCTCGGTGCCTTCTGCCGTGCCCTTAAGACCTTTCTTTTTCAGCAAGCCGGGCTGGCTTAACGCATTTTTAAATGTTTTTAATAGATTTGTTATTGTTTTTTTAACTATGGGGCCAAACGCATATATATCTTTTTAATTGTATTTTAATGTTTGTATTTATGTTTTTACTTTGGCTGTGCACCACCACCCTGAGTCCTTCGGGAGAAGGGCTGTATATAAATCTGATAATAAATAAAAATAAATAAAAAAATACATGCAACATGCAACATGCAAATACATGTTGCATGTTGGAGCAAAAAATCATATAATTTGGGTATGTGATAATGAAAGAAAAGGATGGACTAGAAAAAGGATAATGATTGGCATGATCTAGCTCTGGTACCTTGTGAGCCACCAAAAAAGAAATTGCAAAGTAGGATTTTACCCTACTTGGACCATGTGACTTCCATTTTTTCCCAAAATTGAAAGGATACCTTTGTGGGCAGCTTTTTGACTCAAAAAAGAGGTAACTGTCAGAACCTGATTAATGAGATGGAGTGATGATTGTGATGACTTTAAGAAGCTGGTTTCTCTTGGTAGAAATGTGTAGCAAATGGTAGCTTTTTCATGTGCAGAAGAAAATGCAAGTAACAAGAGAAGTCGTTTTAAGGATTAATTTCCCATTTCATTTATTAAAATGTCTCTATTTAAATTAAATCTATGGCAAATAACCTTTCATTCAACCCTTGTATAATTAAAAAAATCACAAGATCCCTGAAGGAAAAACAACCTTAAAAACAATTAAACACACAGAACTAATAAGTCACTCTATTCCAAAACTTGGGGGAAGAGCCAGGTTTTGAGGTGCTTGGGTTTAAAAATTGTTGCCCTATGATGGAAAAAAGAAGAAGAAAAAAGCCCTGTTTTATCCTATTGAAGGTTACACACAAGCAAACATGTCAGTTTTAGCAGTATATAGATAGGTGGTCACACAAGTTAAAATATCATAGAAGGGAAATATATAGTAAGTAGAGTTACTTATCTATCAACAATGCCTTGACCTATATAGAATGTGTATTACTAAAAGATGAAGGTACTAAGAAATTTGCTAAGTAAAGAGACAAAATTCGCATGGATTTCAATACTATGCTGAAAATAGGACAAAGTTAAGATCTTTCAAATCTCTTACTACATAGTGTTCTACACTTAATTGGTTCTAATTGGTTCTAATACAATCAAATAAGCAGTGCAACAAAAGGATTACAGAAGTAAGGGGGAATATTTGATAAACTTAGTTGAATTTGAAAATCTTATAACACAAAACAATTAATCTGTGGAATGGCTTGCCTTCAGAAGTTGTGGGGGCTTCATCACTGGAGGCTTTTAAGAAGAGACTGGACAGCCATTTGTTTGTAATTGTATAGGGCTTCTTGCTTGAGCAGAGGTTTGGACTAGAAGATCTCCAAGGTCCCTTCCGACTCTGTTATTCTGTTAGTCATAATACTGAATATTTGTTAGACACAATTTATAATTTATTACTGAAATACAACTCAGAGCCTGAACAAGACAAGGTCTAAATGGAAGAATTTGAAAATAGTTGCAGAAATGAAACGGTGAGAATTTCAATGGAAAAAGAACATTAAATGGACCTCAAATATTGTGCTCAGAGAGAACTGGTTTAAGAAGTTTTACTAAGGGTACGTCATTCCACTTTTCTTTGCTAAAATGAGTAATCCCTTTTCTAAAAATATGCTGCAAATGTAATGAACAGAATGGATCCTTTTTCACGTATGTTGGCAAAATTGTAAAGCTCAACAATACTGAAAATAATCTATTGCAGAATGGCACAAATTTCAAAAGTTGTAATTCCATTTCCCTCTGATATTTTTACTAATGTAAACATACATTATGTATGTTACGTTATGCTGAATTGACTCTGTATTTGTTAATGGTTGCAGGGATTTTATATGCTTTTTATATGCTTTTTAGTCCCTTCTATAGCAGAATGGTTAATCAAATTGTGTATGTTTCAATATCTAGAAAAAATCATATTTAAAAAGTAAATCTGATACAGAATTTAATTCTGTTTGGAACTCAGTTTTAGACTATAATTTTATACATAGAATTGTGCCGCATTCAAAATTTGGATATTAGAATTATATTTTAATTTTATACATGTGAATTCTACATATTAATTAAAGTATTGTTTGAATGTATTGTTTATCACACAGTCTTCCTCTTTCTTCTTTTTTCGATGACCCCAATTGAGTTAAACAAATACATTTAAAATTTAATAGACAAATATTTTGATTGGAAAACAAATATCAAATGTCTAATACTTATTAGAATCTTTTACTGATATATTAAAATATAATAGTCATATGATATTTTAGAGTTGTTGACTATGCACTTATATTTTACTGTTAGTATTCAATTTTGTAACATATTTTTATGTTCTTTTAAACTTGTTTTTGTGTTATTTTTTTCCTTTATTCTTTGAAAATTTAGAATATGTAGTCTGTCAAAAATAAAATGTAAAAAATCTGAGGAAAAATACCTTGAATACCTGGCCCACCAACTGTGCAAGCACACAACAAACCTGAGTAAATTTTTTCCTCCTAGAGTAAAACAGATTATATCCTATTTCAACTAGAGCAAATATTTATAATAAATTTGCTTCTCTGCATAAAATTAGCAAGTTCATGTTTACTGGAAATCTGAAGCTGTTTTATTATCTTTTTGATGAAACATTTCCCACTTTTCTGATGAGTAAATGGTCAAACTCCCACTGCTGGGAATGGGACATGTTCAGTCAAGGCAGGTTTTAAAATTGTGCTGCTAATTCCTGAGGCTGGCTTAACAGACAGAATGTCTAGGAACAGAGGAGAAGGAGCACAAAGGTCGATCTATCTCCAATGATTTTCAAAGTTCTTCCCTAATACTAAGTAAGAGTTCTCCACACCATGCTCAATTTGGCAGAAAATTATCCACGTGAAATGTGCTCTCCCCATTGCCAATACTTATCCTGTCTTTATTGCTTCTCTTTCAACTCAGTGTCGTCACCTGTCACCTCATGTTCCTTCAAGGTAATGAGCAACCAAGTCAAACAATTTTACAACCTTGGGGCTGTCCTTGGAGGGAATTAGAACAAGAGGAAAATACAACTTAACTTTCCCTCTTGCATCAATTGAAGGCTTTTTCATTCATGGGCTGTAGGAAAGGAGATGAAGGCAACTTCATGGGGGATACAGGTATAAAGGATGTTACCAGGTCATGATTAGGTGCAAATGGGGAAAGGCTACCCTCCTCTCTATGGTTTCCAACTTTATTGAATAAGGAACCTGGGGAGAATCTATCGCCATTCTGAAGATTGAATAAAACTTTTATTCAGTTGGAAACCTTGATGCCCATCGATCCATCGATCACTCCATCCATCCATCCATCCACCCACTTACTTACTTACTTTTTAAAAAATCAGTAGGGCTGTTGATTCCTTATTCCCATATTCATATTATTTCTATTTATGTATTTTATTTATTTATATCCCGCCTTTATTATTTTTACAAATAATTCAAGGTGGCAAACATATTTAAAATATCTTCCTCCTCCCAGCTTCCCTATATCAACAACCCAACAACACTGTGAGGTGAGTTGGGCTGGGCATGATTGGCCCAAGGTCATCCAGCTGGCTTTTAAGGCTAAAGCAGGACTAGAACTCATAGCCTCCGGGTTTCTAATTTGGTGCCTTAACCACTAGGCCAGACTGGTTCTCTATTATATTATTCATAATAATATTGAGTATCTTCTATGCCAATCCCCTTGTTTTCTCCTCCCATTTGGATAGTGCTCAGTAACACAAATTATTTTTAATGATATAATCTGTGAAAATAGATTTTATTAGAGGGGCTTTTTAATACTTGCATTGCAAGTATTTTATTACATTCTCTATCAGTCCCAAATTCTTAGAAGAAAAATAAATTAAATCAATCTCTCACACATGCACACACACTACCCAGAGATTAAATACTCAGAAACTAGATTAGATTAGTGTGAATTAATTTCAGGGGCTACTTCCTATCCAGATTTATGCCACCACAGACAAATGATACAGGTCTTCAAAAAAGTAAGTAGCAAGCAAAATATGCAAATGTTTAAAATATGTTAATTGGGATTTTATTGCCAAGCTCTTTATAGGTCAAGTAGAGTTTAGCACTTTTCTCTAAACTTGTCTTTAATTACCTCTCCAGGTCAAAGTAGATGTAATGTTAATTATCACAATTCAGAAAAATTAAATAACACAAAAGGAGACCTGCTGGATCAAGCTAAATGCCCATGAAATCCAGTATTCTGAATCATTCATTATCTAACCAAGTGCCTCCTGAAACCAGACATGGATAGGAGAGTAACACCTTGGCACCTCTTGGCTCCCTATTAGCTAGATATGAAGATATGCTGCCTTTGATTCTGAACACAGCACTTAGCCATCAAGATTAGCAGTAGCTGAAACCCTTATCCTCCATTGATTTCTTTAAGACCCTTTAAAATCAACTAATTTGATACTTCTGAGTGTTGCAATGTCAACACATCTGTAAAGGCCATTGCCAAATAATTCACAGCCATCATGATATATATCTCTCCATTCAGCATAGAGTTTTCTGTTTTCCATAACCCCAGGTTTCCCTGAGAATATCATGGTGTTCCATGAGAGACTCAGATGGTGATGGTGGGAATTATTCAAACACAGCTGATTTTCTATCATTAGTGCTAGATAGATCAGGGGCTCCAGGGATATTTTTTTAACGAGCAGGTTTTGTGTCCAGAAAAAATATGAAAACCCTTGGCCGAGAAGAAGACAAGGCCAGATTTCATTTGAGCCAAGATTTTGGCCCAGAGACCTATGCATAACAGGTGAGAGATCTTGATATGATGTCTTCTTTTCTGATGGGTAAAAATGACTGCAATTTTTTTAAAAAGTTTCTGATCCCAGTGACAAAAGATTGCCAAACAGTTGCACTGGGCCTCACCCTCCAAAAAACAAATGACAATGCTTGGCATTTAAGAAGCAGAAATAAGGTACGGCCTCTATCAGATTATAACTGATCATGTAGAGAGTTAATTAGCCACTCGTACCAGATATTTTATGTAGCAAAAATGGGGTTTTAAAAAAGTAAACTATAGACTAGATAAGACAATAATGTGAATTTGAAATGCCTTTGGGAGAAAAGCTACTGGAGTAGGAGAGCACAGGACTAAACATAACCACAAAATTTAGGTTGAGGTTTCTCTGAAGGACACCAAAGCTGCTATTGAATTGTTTTTGCCAGTGCAATCACGAGGGGAGTATTGTTAAATAGAGAGAGAGTAATCATGCCAACTATATAATTAGTTTTTAAATTAATTCAATCAGTTTTAATTTAATCTCATCATTTTTTCCTTTAACCACATCAACTTTTTGGAATGCTGCCTCTCAAAGGCCAAGTTTGGCCTTGCCCCCAAAAAGGTGTGTTCCCCTAATTTAGAGCAAAACTTGTACCTGGGGAAAGGGATTATCTGCTATGCCCTTCCCTCCCTCTGTTTTCAGTGTTTCTCTGAACACTTTTGTTTTCGAATAGTTTTCCTTTTCCAACAAAACAGCATTGGAATTTGGCTAACAGGTTCTAACATGTGATATGTAATCAGCCTTAAAAATTAATGGGATAGTTCATTCCTGACTATTCCTTTAACAAATGCTAATGTTACTGAAGGAACCAATCAATCAGTGCATGACCTGCATTATTCCATGATATTTGTATAAAATGGATATTAATGTTCATAATAATAATACCCAGAAGTAACAATTGTTGATACGAAAGACAACAACATCTGCATAGTTAACATTGCAGTATCTGGAGACAGCAGAGAGAAAGAAGCAGAGAAAATCAAAACTACAAAGATCTGCAAATAGAAAGATTGTGGCAAAATAAAGGAAAAATAGTATCAATTGTAATAGGCATTTTATGTGCAATCCCAAAACATCTGGGGCACCATTTTTATTTATTTTTTTAAATTTGATTTATATGCCGCCCTTCTCCGGAGACTCAGGGCGGCTTACAATGAGTTAAGCAATTTGAACATCATTGGTATTGATAGAATCACCCTCATTCAGTTGCAAAAGGCAGCTTTACTTGGAGCAGCTTACATCCTGTGACAATACCGTTAACACAATCAAACAACAATATCTGCCTAAACCAGGTCCTTTTGGGGGGAAAAAGTACCCACAAAATGCCAGTCCATTCTAAACAGGTAGCATAATAATATTGCATCAACAAGCAGCCATTGGGCAAAACAACAATTCATTGTGAGATAAGCTATAGCAGATCAACTTTTCCCAGTTCAATCATTTCCAAGATAGTCAGAGACTAGGATTCTCATGATGTATGGGAATTTACAAAGCTTTCATCCTGACATATCTGGAGGAAAATTAATCATCACATGCACCAATTCTTATTCTCATTTGCTAGATACAAATCTATAAATGAGTTTCAGTGCATGGAAATGGGAACAAATGACACTAATGCCACCTAGCTCTGCTTCCATTTCATTCCCCCCTCAAAGACTGTCTCACTTAACAACTGAGTTGCTACTTCCAATTGTGGTTGCTAAACGAGAATTACCCTGTCTGCTAAAACTTCACTGCTTCTCCTACACTCCAAAGCAAAGCTCTTCACAATGGGGATGGATTTTGATAGGAGCCATCATCCTCGTGAGAAGTTTCCCCGAACATAAAATCAAAGAACTGAACTCGGAGCACCAGGATGGAGGTGGGGAGAATGGGAAAAAATGACAGGGGACTAGTTGAGGAGTTGTCAAGTTGTGTGAGGTTCCCATGAAAATTCAAAGAATTAAAATTACACCATCTCTCCCGGGAGGGATGGAAAAAAAGGGACAGGGAATACCCCACAATCAATAACACCGTTGCTAAGGAAAGGACAAAAAAAACCCTGCCATTCAGGGACTTGGAGCAGAGGGGGAGACAGCAGCCAGAAAGGTTGCTCAAATTACAGAGATTTGTATTTAGTAGGGAGAAAACAAAATAGCTTTGCCACTCCCCACCAGGGAACCTGTCCTGAATTAAGTGTTATATTATAGGCTTCGCATAACTGCAGCAACCACAGTGACGTCCCGTGGCTTTGCTGACTTCCGAAGTAAAACACTGTTTAATGTCTGTGTGTGTAGCGTTGCCATGGGGAGGGGGTGTGTATCCTCTCTGTGTGTGCACAGCCCGCTTATCGCAATGAAGGAAATCTGAGCTCAGTCAGAGTTGACGCAAGCCGGAGACCATTGGCCTGACAAAAACACACAGAGGAAGGAATTCCTGGGTTTGCGATTCTATGCTGGGAAAGGACACAATTGGACAATGGAGGGATGGGAGTTCAGCCACTGTGGCCTTTATTTTTTAGGGAAGCCACTGGGAATGAGATCATAGGGATGGATGAAGGCAGGAGAATCATTCCTACCGATCCACATAAAGGCTGCTGTTCATTTGAAAAGACAAGAACATTTCTTGGTAATGGCAAGTCTAGGTCCAATCCCTCACTTTGATCCTTGAGAGAAATCACCGGCAAGCTGTTTTTATTTCTATAGCTTTGCCCACTTCCCCATGTCTAAAGAGAATAATGCTAGGGCACAGTCTAAATAGGATCAAAAGCAGCATTCAAGTAGGGAAGAGCTAAGCCTTCCTCCCTTGTTTTTGCATATTGTATGTCTTTAGCACCTTCCCTTCCTGGTCAATATTTGTGCATTTCCTAATCACCTTACTTACCCTCCCAATTCTTTAACCAATGAACTTCACAAACTGGTGCTTTTTTTTCTTCAAGTTTTTTAGCTGTATATCATTTTCAGCACTGGACAATTTTTATCTTTTCTTGGGCATTTTCACCCAGTTTACACATAAGCGCCCCTTGTTATCATATGTCAACAATTCTGCAAAATTATTTTTTTAACCCTCAAGCAGGTGTGTTGCCTCATGGAGTGTGGTGTTGCTGATTTTCACTTTTTCATTGTGGTTTTTGGAAGTATTTTGGATATTAATACCTCCTAAAGGTTGGTGCCCTTAGGGCAGAGCTTACTTAGCCTTAGCCTTAAGCCAGCCCTTCCCCAAAGCTCTGTAGAGCTGCGAAGGTTCCAGTGGAAAAAACAGTTTGCTCCTACTTCAGATAAACATGCTCAGAATGAAAAATAAACATCATACAAAGCAGAAGTGATTTTGAATAGGAGCAGAACCTTTGTGTAAAGATAGTTGAGGAGGACAAATAGGTACAGATTCACATATAATAGAACAGGTTCTCCTAATCCAATTTGGCAATCTCCAGGCATGTGGTACTATAACTTCCACTTTCCTCAACCAGCACAGCAATCATGGGGATGGTGGGAATGTTTGCCATAAATCTGTGCAGAATTATAACTATTATGAAGTAGTACACCGTATATTTTTGTAGGTATTATGGAATGTGTAGCATCAACCTTGCAGCAATCTCCTGTATGACATCTCAAATGTGTCAATATCGTAAATAGAGCATTTCTGCATATATTACCATCAAAGCTTTTTCATTTCTTACTTGTATAATGTACTATATGTTCATGTGTAATGAGAAAAGAGGTCATTCTGGAAAACACCATAACCAATATGAGTATTTTCCCATTCTAGATTTACTATAGTACTACAACTTATAGCCATTTAAAAAAATTGTTTGCTTTTTTAAAAAATTGGAATTTCCTTTCCTTGTGATTCAATGAGAAAAAATAAGGCTTTTGTGGAATGGAAACACAAACTCAAAATGCTCCACCAATAGGATTATTGGCTGGCATGAACAACTTTGTCATTCTAAATGCCCACCTGTGGAGGAGCAGGTAAGGGTGGTTGAGCTGCAGGAAGGAATGGGGATTCTGGATCTTAACCCATCTTGTTTGGGGATAGTAGGTTGGCTTCAGTGCTTTGTATGGGCAGGATGAAGATTGAGTGGAGAACTACCTTTGAAGGCCTGTTTTCAGAGCCTGGCTAGTGCCAGCTGGTTGCCAGACGTTTAGTGCCAGAAGCAGAGTTCTCCTTAAGGAAAAATATCTTCAAAGCAGATAAATTATCCTTTCAGCGTTAAGCCGTCCAAGACATGCATGTTGCTTTGTAACTTTCCAAGACCCCCACAAGTTGGGAGGGGAAGTGAAAAAATAAAGCACGTTATATAAAGATGAAATTGATCTGTCCCATTTGTAGGTCCCTGGTCTTCACAAGCCAGATGTGGTTCATTTAAAAAAAATGACTATACTACTGGACTAGATAACAATTGCCTGTAACCTTGAGGCTGTGTACTGCTTTGGGTAGGGCTGTCAATGGGTTTTCCTAAAAAAAAAAAAAAAAAAATTCATGTTCAAATATATATATACAGATTCTACATAAAAACCAAGATAACAAAAAATGCAACAAATTGGTTTTAAACTAAATTATGTTTATCTATTTAATACATACAATATAACTTATAGAAAAAGCTAGAAACTCAGGGATTGAAAAACTCTTAATTTAAAAACCTAGCACTGGCAACCCTGGTATTAAAACTACATGGAAAGGAAGTCACTATAAAGTAGCAAAGCCTCCTGATTCAGTTTTTGACAGAGGCTTTCCTACCATTTTATCTCCATAGAGAGTCCACAAAGAAATCAGAAATGCTATGTGGCAATGATGGAGTATGTATCTGTATATGTTATATTTTGCATCCATTTTCAAACATAAACTTTTTAAGATATTCAGACACATTTCAGGTGTGGTACTTAACTGTAGGAAGGAATAGGTAAGAATATGGAGAAAATACAGAGTTTGCAATATACTCAAAATGTTATGTTTTACAGTAAGTCACATCATACCACAACCACTACTAACTTAGTATCACAGCTTGCCTTAAAAAGAATCTTGGGAACGGCAGAAAATAAGCTGCAAGAAATTCTTGGCCTTTCAATTAAGACTTTCCAAACTTTGCTACAAGAATTTTGTTATGTGTCAGGCTGGTTAGACTGACCCAGAGGAACTGAAATATAAAAATAGCCAGGTGGATTGCCACAGAGTCAGGTCAAGATTTTACATTTGTGCTTTTGAGTCCAGTTTTTCAAATCTATCTTGAGATGTTCAACTGATATCAGTACTTCAGAATAAATATCATAATTTTTTTCTCTGAGACTGTTGCCAAGAAATATTCAGATCTGACTTATGAAACCTGAAAGATCTCAAAATATTTTCAGCAAGAAAGTAGGAGCCAGAAACTTCATGCCAGGATCATTCATTTTAACCAATAGATTTTCTGAAGTGATAAAGCGAGTATCAAAGGCATACATAATCCAGCGAGAACGGGTTTTGCGTGAACCTCATTTGAAATGAATCAGAGGTAGGGCTGTGCCCATAATTAGTGCCAGATCTCACTATGCGATTAATGCCCAGAAAACATGCACTTGAAAAAGGCAGAAGTATTAAAACGCCTCTAAAAGCCTGGTTGGCTTTGTTCATTCTGAAGCAATAAAAGATTGGAGGGCAACCTTCTGTTGATCCAGCAGGAAAAGCATCCCTTGTTTGAATTCAGCTCTCCCAGTCAAACCATACTGAGATGTTGGTCAACAACTGGTTTAGATTGAAGATTTTGTTTGACCAAAAGTTCCCATTAACAGAAAACAAACAACTGTAACGAACTAAGCGAGGCAGAGGAAGGTCTGTATGGACAATGTATTCAAACTGCTTCTGGTGACCGAGTTTTCCAATGGAACTGTATCTCCTTCTGAAATCTGGAGTTTTTAAAGCGCTGGGCAGCAACTTTTATAAAGCAGGACACTTGTGGTATGCAAAGTACTTCCAAGAGCCTGAAGGCCAAGTGTACATTTCCTCTTTCTTAAGACTTGCTGGGCCTGAAAGGAAAGCTATAAAAATAACATTCCATCCAAGAACAAAAATCTCCATTTCTAAGTTTCAAAAAAACAAAAACCGAACCAGCCCTAAATAAAAAAACCTCTACAGCATAGCAAACCGGATGAGAATCCAGCTCCAGACAAAACGTGTTGAGGAATCCACTCTGGAGCTGAGCAAGTTTTCTTTTGTCCCAGAATAACCTTGACTCCCCCTCCCCTTGTAACCCATAATCATGTTGACTCCCTAAATACCGACTGCCTCAGCCCCAAATACTCAGGAGCAGGAAGGTTGTCTGCAGTTTGCAGACATGAAAGGGTGTCATTCTGACTCCACGCATTACAGTAAGGAGGCCCCTCCTCCGTCTGTCTGCCTCATAATTACTGGCCTGGGCGGGGCCAAGGTTTTAAAAAGGATTTCCCTTGTTTGACTAAAAGTCAGTGACTTTAAGTGGTAAGTTCCCAGCTCAGATTCTTGGCAGCTGGACACAAACACCACACACGCACGCTCTCTTTCCTTGCCCTTTCTTTCCTTCTCTCTTTCAAGGTGGAATTATACAGCAAGAGGCCTCTGGGCTGAGTCCTTTCTGCACAGCATGTCCTGAGTGCTAGGTAAGCGATAACTTTTTTTGTATATGTACTTTTTTAAAATTTGTGTTTTGCAACCTGGCTCCTTGGCTGCAAGTGTGGTTTTGCAGCATGGATTGGAATGTACTTTAGAAGTTCTCCCAGGGTGGCAAAACATCCCTGGCTGATGTTTGATTTCATAACGGAGGGGCCTTGGGTCATCAATCATTCACTTGTGTGAAGATAAATCAGGAGCGACTAGTTTTATGGCAGGCAGAGAGCGGGATTCAAGAGAAGTTAGATGGGGTCCAAAGCAAGGCTGGCTGGCACGGCAGGAAACTCACCTCTGGTTTAGGTTGCTGCGTTGAAATCAATGCCTAACACCCTCTCCAGTCAGCAGAAGGAACAAAAAGTTGGTTAAACTGGATTCTTGCTCTTTCGATTCTAACCGAAGTCCTAGCTGGTAGCAAGTGCTGCTACTTTCACAGTTAGGCACAGGCATACATTTGTTTCACCCCACAATGTCAAGTTGCAATAACTGGGCTGAAAAAGATTTTTAGGATGAATTCTCTGGTTTCTTGACTTTGGTAACCAAGAGGTGCCTATCCAGAATAGGCAGACAGAGTTAAAGATCCTTCAGGAAATTTCTCTTGAGGAAGAAATCTCTGTAGGCATAATACACTATTTCTTTTCAAGTCAATGGCAAAAGTTGGGAGGGATAATGGTGGTGGTGACTCTCACTCCGCTGACTGGGAAAGCCTTAATTCTGTACTATGCTGGTTCTCTTTCAGGAAAGAGCACTTTCCTCCATAATAATAGCTCATTTCTCCAGCCTTGATATTCAGCATGGTGGGATATAGGAAGGCAAAGAACCGGGATATGGTGAAAAGTGTGTTCAGGTTGAAATGGCACGCAGGCCAGGAAAGGGATGTGGAAGCCGTAGACTTCAAGTGGCAGCTGATATATAAAGAATTCAGCTTTCCTGATTGAATCTGGTAAACAAAGGCACACGCAGGAAAGGGAGACGTATCTTTGGCTGGAAACCTTGAATGGTTTCGCCTCTGTTGAGTCTCCTGTGAGGTTGTGTAACCGCCCACAGCTAAGTTATATAAGGACAATTGGAACATGATGAGGCATCAGTTTTGGGTGGGGGCACTTCCAGCGAGGGGTACCCTCAAATGGCACCAATCATACTCTGCCTGGTTCACACCCCTTGGGAGAATGATTCATTCTTTCCTTGTAGATTCACTTCTCTCTTTTCTGCGCGAAATTTCTTCTGCTGGGAACGACAGATCTTTGCAAATTTCAGCGCCACTCCCTCTCATATTTTCCATTCTTGAAGCCCAGAGAGGCTTACTGCTAGTAAACTTGTGGCATTGCTGGCATATCCAGGGGTTGATAGGGGCACTCTGGATTCAGCAGGGCAAGCTGAATTTTGCCTTTCTCAACTCATGTCAAGACCCTGCAACTTTTCAACATTACTGTCCATCCAAGATTTTTTGGATGACAGAGATAGAGAATCCAAGCAGCCTCTGCCAAACTGCTTATTTCAGTAGGGCACAGTCACTAAGACTTTCTTCCTTCATAAGCGTGATTTAGATGATTTAATTTAGGCTTACAGTATAAGGAAAACATGTCTCATTTGGATTAGATTCCAGTTGCAGCCCCACTTCGTGTCATGAAAAGGCTATTTTTATTCATTGGGACCTTCCTTTATTCTTTCCTCAAAGGATCAAAATAAAAATGATGCAGGGAAGCCAGGACTGATCTCCCAAAAGATTTTCTTGAGCTTATGTCACTCACATGATCAACATCTTTGGGGCAATTATGGTGAGAAGATGTGTTGAAATTTCTTTCCACAATAGCGAGTTTTCTTCCTTGAAAACCCCCAATAAAAGTGTTTAATGTTTGGAGTTTTAAAGAGATGTCAGATCTGATAATGATTCTGTGTCATGAACACTTTGCCTCTGAGCATTTGGAGTTCTCTTCTGTTCTGGCGCAAATGCTAATTTCTTACTACTACTTTGTATTCCTAGAGTCTTGCCGCCATTTCATTTCTTACGGCCATGTTGCTTTCTAGTGATTGGATATAGAGGAAATCTAAGGAAATCTATCCTCGACTGGGTAAAAAATAATCAATGGGTGAATCTGTACTGTCCTCATGTAGGCTCTTGAGCATGGGAAGATCTGAGCAGGCTATGCTCAATGAAGGTCATGGTGAGGAATTCAATTTCTTTAGAAGATATAAAGATGAGGACTTCTTTCTTGATGCTCAGCCATTTAATTTTTTGCCTCTTCCAATACCAGCACCATCTCTTCAAAAACGATACAAAAACTTGACACGTCAAATCGTCTTGTTTCTGCAGAATCTGAATCTTGCGGTAGTCGTAAATACCCTGCTTAAGCTTGAGAATAGAAAAGGTACCAAAACAGTAACACCCTTGCTATACTGCGTGTAGGGCCTATTGCTAAATTGTACGACCATGGAAAAGGAGAAAAATAGGTATCTGGCTGGTTGCTATTACTCTTGTTGAATCTCTATTTCTATCATTGAAGAAAAATCCTCTCTGTTTATTTTCACCAAATCTGATGTTTCCCATAATTAACATAGAAAGGGAAGTCTGTTTTATAAGCGCTGAGGAAGCTGCTATCCACTATGGATTCCTTCCCTGTATTCAGCCCAGTCTAACTATGTAATTGTAATATTAATTATATAAACTCATAAAATACTGCATGGACTTTGCAATTATGGCCCTCCCTTTTGTGTTTCCTATAATGTATTAGCAAAATGTTGGAATAATGTTGGAATAACCATGACAAAAAAGATAGTTTTGTGAATTGTGAAAGTTCTAGAGCCTTGGCTAGGCATTACTTGCCAATTTTGTTTAGGCCATTAAATTAGAATGGCTTAATCAGATGGAATTTCCAGCAGCTTAAGAGCTAACGGCTCATTTTAATTGATAAGGAAAGATTTTAATCAATTGAACTACCGGCTTCTGAATAAATTTGGGTTTTTTGGTTTGGGGTTTTTCCCTCCTTTTCATTATTCAAATTTGAAATTCAGAGAATGCATACACATAAAGACAAACTAAAATACAATGGAACTACTACAGGCATAATATCAGAACTAGTTTCATTTACAATATTGAACTAAAAATAGAGGAGAAAAGAAGTCATAGTGTCTTCACAGATGTCTGGCATATTTCTTTGTATTGCTATAAAGAATGAAAAGTAAATGTTTGAGAGGATGATGATCAAATTGTACAATACATCACATTCCCCATTGTTTCAAATGGAAGAGGAAAACCACATCCATTTTCCTTTGCTTAAAAAAAAAGTCTTTCCTAAGTGGTCAGATTCTGTACAGCGTTTGTCTCTCAGTGCATGAGTCTCTAAGAGCTAACTTGCATTTGTGCAGGAATAAAGTCGGGCATGGTATTATTGTACTGTCTGGATTCTCCGAGAGACCAATTTTCATATATCCCTATTTACAAATAGTTGTAACATATTGTATCTAAACAGCCCAGGCCAAGATTATTGGGGAATCACTGTATTCGTATGTGTAGCCCATGATGAATGGTACAAATGGGGGAGTCAGGAAGGAATGGGAGGCTATTCAATGGCAATCAGCACGTGGAACCCAAGATCAATGGCAGCTAGATTCTGTTCTCTGTGTCACTCAAAATCTCTTCAAAAAATAAGAAATTTTCATACCTTTCTCTACAAAAACTTGCTTTTCCTTTGCCTCCTTGGCTTCACCAAGTAATAACACCCCCCCCATTTTATTTTGTTTGGAGGGATCACAAGATAAGCTGCATGTGCTCACTTTAACTTTGATAATTGGGTATTGAATGAAGAGACTATGGTGGTTAGTAGCACTGGCAGAATACTGGTTGATAAATCACGATGAATAATACATCTGCCAGGGAAAGCAATTTACCTGATATTGTGTACCTTTTCCTTCGTTCCACACAATCTTTTAATGCAGCTTTTCATGAAAAAATTGCCTTCCGACATGGACATTTAATTTTATTTAGGACCAGCTCCCCTCCCCTGTTTAGCCTCAAGAAGTGAAAGGAACCCCTACCCAGAACTTCAGATCAGGTTTCAAAGCTGATCCAGTAGGCAGACAGAGCTGATGCTTTCAATTCACCATTCTCAAATGTATGTGCCTTTTTACGGCTGAAGTGGCCAGGTTTGTGGAAGCAGCGTAAAAGAGGCAGTAAACAAAGAATACAGCAAAAGGACAGAAGTGAAAGCTTATCAGAATCCTGCTACAGGAATGTGAATCATAATCTCTAAGCTGCAGAAATGACATGTACTGAAGAGACCCAGGTTAAATGGAAATTAAAGCCGTAACTGTAAAAATGACCCTACAATGGAACAGTGAAAACCTAGTGTTGATGGGAAATAAAACATACAGGAATGAAATAAACAGAAGCTTTGTAATATCACAGTAGCTTCAAAGCTTCCACTGGAGAAGCCGACAATACTTATGTTCACATGTGTGATACTAGTTGGATTTTCTGTCTCAGTGATATTTGGGGATGGGGTCTCACCTTGTATACATTCTCTAAAGAGAATATAGCCTAGTGGTTTGAATATAATCCTTGGGTGTGGCACGGCTTGGTATTTTCCACTGACTTTGGCACTTAGTGAGAGTGCAAATGAATCACCACTGCCCTGCCTTGGACAGCGGTCTCTCCCATCCCATTTCCCATTAATTCCTGCTTTGCATGGCACTGAAGAATGAAACTTATACAAAAATGTACAGAGAATTTTACTGTACGTAGGGGTGAGCAACGACTATTGGTATCTTCCTGATATCAATGCTCAAATCTGCTAAGGATCCAGTTGGTCTATGAGTGAATATTAAATTCACTCTCCCTTTCCTCATTGCTATCTTTTTGAGAAAACTCATGTTGATGGCGGCGTTCATTCAACTGCCTTCTCCCAGTTTAAATAATTGTATTATGTACTCCAGAGCAACCTTTTTGCACATTAATAGTCCTCACTTAGCAAGCACCAGACATATCTTGGTGAAATCTTATTATCTACCATGGGGAAAGAAAAAAGAATCAATACCATCTCTGTGCTGAGTTTCTTCCTTTGCTGCAGTCCAGTAGCTTGTTCCAATTTAGTTTCTCTTGGCGGTAATGTCGCTGCCACCATCTTGATCAAGACAGAGAAATTCAAATTTCCTGTGCTTCATGAGCACTCCAAAGAGTTGAAGTAGAATTTTTAATACTTCATGTACAGTATTACTACAGCTACTGTTGCCAGTTCTTCTTTCATTTCACTGATTCAGAACATTCTCTGCTCCTTAAATGATCTGTAGCTTTCCTGTCCCTTTTTAATATGGACATAAATAAATCAACCATGAATATGAATGAGAGTGAATCCTGAGCAAATACTTCTGTATATTATTATGTATATGGTATATTCTATATATTGCAAATTCTCGTTACAATAACTTCCAAGGAAATATTCAATAAATTCCTTTGTTTCCATCCAACAAAAAGTTGGATTAGAAGACAAATTTATTAGTTTGTATATAATACATTGGACATGATTTGTAGCAATAAGCAGAGATTAATTAAGCATATGCATTTTTCTCTTCCGTCTCCTCTGGCCTTCCCAGCTATCAAACCCTTTAGAAATTTAATTAAATCCTGGGTGCCGCAAACTGATTCCCAAAGAATTTGATCTTTGGTCAAGATTGATAAATGTGCACATACAAAGAGCTCTGCCTTGGAAAATCTAGAGTACCATTTATCTTACTGATCTTGAACACTGCGTGCCCAGTGCCCCATTCAATTTTGTTTCAGACTATCCTATTTAGGACCTAGGATGGAAAAGAAACAATTTAAGCATATAGATCAGGATGTTCATGTAAAACCTCTCACAGAATCATTCCTTTGGGTTGAAAACAAACAAACCAGAGTGCAATAGCCATTAAAGTAGACGGTACGAGATTGTCTGTTGAACCATCTGACCAAGTCTGACTTTACTAAATGTGAGGCACAGAAAGTTGAGCTGCCTTTTTTGCAGGACAGGCTTCCTTCCTTCTATTGCTTGTCTTTAGCAAACTTAGTAATAGTTATATGTGTTCGTAAGATACTGTTCTTAATTCCTCCCGGTATTTCGCTGTTTGTTCTGTTTGTCTGTGAGACTCACAGACAAAAATTGAAAATAATTAAAATAAAATGGCAGTCCAAAGTGTTTATACATAATTATAAATTTTAGCATATTGCATTTTAATACTGGGACTAATCATCCTTTCAGAATGAGAGGAAAATTCTAAAAAAGACAAAGGTTGGAAGACCAAAATAAAAAAATTCTTAAGCTAAATTTTTTACATATGGTTCAAAAAGAGAAAATATCTCCCATCTGGTCATTTGGGAACTTTTAATATACTCTGGAGTATACTCCAATGGCGGCAATTTTAATTTCTGCCATTTCAGTGGCGGTATTTTATGAGCCACACCTAAAATGGCGCATTGCTATTACAATTATTTGTTTGTCTGGAAGATTCAAAGCAGGGATTGGATTTGCATGATTGTGTGAAAATGCAAACCCACGTGTCTGATGCGTCCCATTAAGAAAACAAGAAGGCCATTCATGGGATTGTTTTTCTTATATGATAGTGTTATCTTGCAAACACAAAGTGAGCTGAGTTGATTCCTTAGGCAATGTGAAAGGCAGGTCTTGTGAATGCACCAACATGGCAATTGTGACTTTACAGTAATCTAGAAAAATTGCCAAATGTGGACCGGAGGAGGAAATGGCAATTTGAGATCCATCTCAGCGCATGTTGAAGTATGAGCATTCACAAAGCTCACTACTGTGCCAGAAAAACCAATCCTCCATGCAACCACTGATTAAATGGCAGGACAGAAGAAATATATATAGGAGGAGGAGGGGAAAATGGGCTTCTAAATTTTAAAACAAAATGTATTGCCTTTAATGCAACTGGAGACAAACATTTTGATCTGCTGCCTAGAACTTTCTTCTAAAAATAGCACCACATCTCATGGACAGTTTTCTGAAAAGAAAAGGAAACAGACTTCCAAAAATGGTACCCAATTAAAGCTGACTCTCACACTGTTTCGGTGATGCAAATGATACAGAACTTATTAACAATCCCCTCTTTTCTGTTGGTTCATTGATAAGAGGCCCAAACTAGAGGCAACCAATTCAAAAACTGATCTCAGTGCGCAGGAAGATCTGCAAGCATCAATCAATTTTTTAAACTGTAAGCAAATAACAGAACAACATAGTTAGAAGGGACCTTGGAGGTCTTCTAATCCAATCCCTGCCCCAACAGGAGATCCTACATCATTTCAGACTGTCTGTCTGTCCAGTCTCTTCTTAAAAGCCTCCAGTGATGGAGCACCCACAACTTCTGAAGGCAAGCCACTCCAGTGGTTAATTGTTCCCACAGTTAAGAAATTTGTCCTTAGTTCTAAATTGCTTCTCTCCTTGATTAGTTTCCATCCATTATTTCTTCTCTTGCCGTCTGGTGCTTTAGAAAATGGATTGAGCCCCTCTAAATAATATCTAATAATCTAAATGATATTGATAACTAATATCTAAATATCTAATATCTAAATGCATATTTACTGCCCATAAAGCTGGCCATAATAGGTCAGATTAGGAAGAGAAAAATGTCTGCAAAATTTTTCTCTAATCTAGAATGCTTTATAGATTTTAGTGTAATACTTTCCAGATTTTAAAGCTATGCCAGAGAGGAATTCTGGGAATTTAGAGGATACGCATGATCTGGATACTATTAGTCTGAGGGTAGCTCTCAGATCTACAGAGGGATCTACAAGAAAGAGGATTGTACACTTTAGTTTCAGAACTAAATCTCAGATTGGGATTCACAGAACTGAATTCAAGTTCAATTCTATGTCAAGTTGACATAGAGGTTTTATATATTGTTTTGATATGTTAACTTTTTGATAACTACATTTATGTTTATTTAGATCAATTTTTTCTGCCAGTTAAATGAATTTTGTTTTCTGTTCATATATATTGGTATTATCAAAAGCAACCAAAAAATCCAAAAGTGATTTCTATTCAGAATGATTGGAAAGTTTGAGTCTCACTCTTAATATATTATACATGATCATGTTAATGTGATACTTTGGCTGGGGGAGGGGCGAGGGGGGACCCGATGCAGCTGGAATATTACTGTAGAGCCCTGGTTTTTGCTAAATCAGCATTTGAAAGAACAAGAAACCAAGGATGATGTCCATCAGATTGGAGGAAATTTTTGTGAGCGCTCCTTGTAAGAAATTGAGTGGCAGGCAGAAGGTCCTATTACAATTTGGTTTTGGTAGGATATTGGTTCCTACCAAAGAGCGGTAGGTAGAGCACAAAGAATCTAGTAAATTGATTTCAAGCAGACAAGTCATGAATGGAGACAGAGGGCTGAGTCTCATATATCCCCCTAGCCAAGAATTCTTTTTCCCAGGATGTTTTTTTTGTTCCTCCAGCTGCCCCTATTTCTTACTCTGAAGCCTAAAATTCTTAGAAATGGGCGGATGGAAAACATTAAGAAAAAGAGTTCAGCATCCTCTTTCCAAATCATTGATTCTGCACATGAAATGAAACTTGCTCACTTCAGCTGGTTTGGCAGATAGGGAGCCATTTTTTTAAAGGCTCAAACTTGAGAAGTTTTTGAATATATAGCTGCAACTGGCAGGCCAATGTTAAAAACAAAATAGAATTGGACAAAGATTTACTGAAAATTGATCCTCACCGAACATGTTATCCTACTCAGTTTAGAAACTTCCAACTTGGGAGAATAGCAGCTTTGGAGGAGAATTTTTATTGGGACTGTAACAGAAGGGAAGTATTTGAAAGAACCATTTTCACATGCAATTGTCTGAATCCTGATCTTATCCATAACTACTTGCTTTTTTTAAAAAAAATTGTTAAAGGCCATTGTGAAATTAAAACTGCATAATTTAGCCCCGAAAGACAAAGCAACAACACAGCCAGGAAATGCAGCACTTATAACTTACCTGTTGTACAGGGGAAATCAGAATCTGGTTGTTACAGAGACCAGACTGCAAAGTATTTATTCCTAGGCCAACTCAAGGAGAACTAACGACCTATCTGGTTGAGCGGAGATACGCTTCAGGAAACCACTGGGCAAAACAACAAATAATATAGTTACTTCAACATCCTCTCTGTAAATGCAAATTCAACACATATCTGTTCTGAATTATGACATTTTCATAACAGACATCCAAGAATTGTGTCTGCAGTTCTTAAATGCATCCAACATTGAAAAGAACTTTCTTTGTTGCTTCTATGACAAAAGATGTTGTGTGCTGAAATCTTGCCCTAACCGTAAAACTTCAGTGGATGTCATTTTTATGGAGTTTTTTAAAGCCTTCATGCTGTTCACAACTTTAAAAGACTTTCCACTTGGGTTTCTTGAACAAAGGTGAGAGAAATCAATGAAGAGAGATTTAGTATTAAAGCAGAGAACGCATTGGTAGAATAAGAATAGAAAAAGTGAGATAGGATGATCATTTGGGCATGATCACAAACGAGGATGCCGATTTCAATGAAACTAATGCATGTTAATATAAATTGAGGGCACCTTCAAAATGAGAACAGCTACAGGACTATCCTGTAAAGTAGGACACCAATGATCACACCAAATAGCAAAACTGGGAAGATAACCAACGTAGGCAAAAAAAAAAAATCAAATTTAATAATCATTTGTTTGCTGGGATATTTTTCTGTCAGGTTTGTTCCTAGACATGCCATGTTTCCAGTCAAAAATTAATTTAGTGATATTTTAAAATAGGGTAGCTTACTTTACAAAACCTATTCTGAGGGGTCCTTCGTGGTCTCTGAGTTTGCTTGTTTTCTTGCAGAGATTTCATTACCCAAACTAGGTAACATCATCAGTGCTAGTCCTGATTAAAACCTATTCTGGATTTCAGTTCCAGTATTTTTTTTTTAAAAAAACAATTCTTTCTATACAGTTATAACTTAATTACCAACAAAAACAAACACTCTATCTTCATTGTATGCTGAAAACTCTTAACGTTTGCTAAAGGAATTTGTGATAAAGTCTGGGCAGTGGCTGCTCATGTTACAGGGATGTGAAAGAGGCAGCAGGATTCTGGTCTTTAAAATGCAGGAATGGAAGGAGAATCGGTCTGAGAGCTCAGTGAGCCAACAAGGATTCATACAGAGGAAAGATTAAATCTAAGGGAATGGTTTGGATGGAAAAAAAAGACTGGAAGTGAATAAAACAGAAAAGCACTGAGACAACAGTAACATAAGTTTGAAAGGCTGAAGATGTATCCACACTTCCACTTCTGCATGCATATACTCCACACTAGGGATTGTATGCAGAATTACATTCTTAGTTTACTTATTTTTATATCGAACATCCATGTGATACCATAGGGGGACTCCTTGTATTATCATCAAAAGACACTATGAAGCATCTTGATGCCCATTGTGAATAAATCCAAGGGAAAAAATAATCTTTCTTGCGCTCTTAAAGCATTGGCTGAAATGGGTGGCAATAGAAATTAAGTAAATAAATGCATATTCATACATTACATGCACAATGTATGAATCCCTGCTAATTTTCCAGCAAGCCGGGCTGGCCTAATTTTTTAAGTGTTTTTTAAGTGTTTTGTTTATTGTTTTTTAATTAATGGGGCCAAAGTTATATATATATATATATTTAACTGTATTTTAATGTTTGTACTTGATGTTTTTACCTGGCTGTTCACCGCCCTGAGTCCTCAGGGAGAAAGGCGGTATACAAATTCAAAATAAAATATAAATAAATAAAAAATAAATTAATTGTTATAATAATCTCTAATTAGACCACCCCTTGAGAATGAAAGTCAAAATGTCCTGAATGGGCCACAATACACTGTGCTGACATTCTTCTTTCCTTTATGTTCTTAAGATGGCTTCCATTTCTGGTTTGTTTTTTTTTTTTTTTATAAATATCACCCATAACAAATGGCCACCCATCTCACAAACAAGTGACACAAGTTAGTATGCAACAAGGGTTTGACAATTAATTAATAAAGACCAAACAATTGACTTATGACCACTATTGAGCTCAAAATCTATGTTGCTGAGCGAGACATTTGTTAAGTGAATTTTGTCCCATTTTATGGCCTTTCTTGCCACAGTTGTTAAATGAATCACTGCAGTTTTTAAGTTAGTAACATGGTTGTTAAATGAATCTGACTTTGCTTGTCAGAAGGTCACAAACCCATGCCATAACTAGCACCTTGAATTGGACCCAGAAAGAGACTAGCTTGCAGAGCAGAGGTATAATGTGTGTGATACTAGAAACACACTTAACTGCCTGCACTGCTGCATTTTGCACCAACTAAAGCTTCTGGATACTCATCAAGAGCAGCCCCATGTAAGGCGCATTATAGTAGTCAAACAGGAAGGTGACTCAGGCATAAGTGACCATGAGTAGAGCCCAGTGGTGGGATTCAAGTAATTTAACAACCGGTTCTCTGCCCTAATGATTTCTTCCAACAACCAATTTGCCAAACTGCTCAGAAAGTTAACAACAGGTTCTCCCGAAGTGGTGCGAACTGGCTTAATCCCACCACTAGCAGACCCCCTCAGTCTAGGAACTGGCACCACTGGTGTACAATACAACATTGTAAAAAAAGCCCTCCTAGCTACAACTGCTGCTTGCTCTTCAAGTCTAGGACCCCAAAATTGTGCAATTATAATTCCCCATTTATAATTCCTGGGCTCTGGCTGCCCCTTGATCTCCATGTCCCTTCTTAATGTAATGCCATAGCCCCCCTTCCCATATAGAGCTATAATACAAAGCCCTATTGTGTGCTAGATAGCCTAGGGCAGGCGTGGGAGCAAACGCCAGCTGGATCCATTACCATCAAGCAGAGCATGCAAGATTTGAACATCCCCAAAGCAGAGATAGCTTTGAATCCTGCCCACTCTTGGGTTGGGTGTGTGCTTGCTTGGGAAATAGGGGAACCTTTCCTGCAGTGCTCTTAATAATGAATTGAACTGAACAGGCCATCGTATCCTGCTCTGGTCATTTGCAATTTCAACATTTTTTTTCTCTTCTGCATAGGACCTCCGATTCTTTTTTAAATATAAAAAACACTCATCTCTGGGTCTTCTAGTGTTCAACAGACATATCAAAACAACTGGCAGATGAGGGTGGCGCAATTATGCCTTTGCCAAGGTTAGCACAGGGGTCTGTTGCTCCAATTCCATTTCCATCCTGGAAACGTTCGAGACAGAGCCAGGAACTGCAGAGTCAGTGATTCATGGTGCCCCCACCTCCAATTTCCAGGGATGGCCTGGCACTCCCAGGTTGCAACAACCAGGGCTGCCTTTCCTTCCTGATGCTATCGTGGATGGAAGCGAGCAAGCAGAAGGGCTAAAAAGGAAAGGGAGGAAGCAGCTGCTGCCACTTCATTTCCTGCTCCACTGGTATGCCTAAAGGTAAATACTTGTCCCCACCCACCCCACATGCTAACCTGGCAGTTGGGAGCATCTGAGGACAAGGCCATTGTGCGTTCCTTCATCTATAATGAAACACCTAGCTGAAAGTGTTGCTGGACCAAAGATGACTTCACTCGTAACTTGTTTTTACAAGACTTTGTATCTCACTTGAGCACGAGACAATTAGGCCAAACTGCTAGGAATTCTGATTTATTGGGAAGAAGAAAATATGCTGGAACATGCTGTCCAGTGCCCTTGGCAACTATGGTACACAAATCAAGAAATTAAGCTTTGTAATACTTCTAGAATCCAGGATCTTGATTTCCTGATTGTTTAGAAACTCGTACTAGAGGTACACAACAAAATGCCCAAAGAATGTGAGGTTCAAGAAAGGGATGACTATTTCAACAGTGCAGAAAAACTTAAGATAACTACAGGTAGTCCTCAACTTACAATCACAATTTAGCCCAAAATTTCTGTTGCTAAGTGAGACCATTGTTAAGTGAATTTTGCCCATTTTATGATCTTTCTTGCCACAATTGTTAAGTGAATCACTGCAGTTGTTAAGTTAGTAAAATGGTTGTTAAGTGAACCTGGCTTCTCCATTGACTTTGCTTGACCGAAGCTGACAAAAGGTGATCACATGACCCTGAGATACAGCAACTGTCATAAATACGAATCAGTTGTCAAGCATCTGAATTTTGGTCATGTGACCATGGGGATTCTGCCATGGTCCTAAGTGTGAAAAACAGTCATAAGTCACTTTTTTCAGTGACATCACTTCAAACAGTCACTAAAAGAACTGTTGTAAGTCAAGGACTACCTGTAACAGACAGGCAAGGTTTTGTACGAGAACTATATTTAAGAGAAGGGGATAAGGTGACAGATTAATAGGAAGTAGGAAATAGCATGCTAGAACCAGGATGATAAAAATGGAAGAATAGAATGTGTTTGCTTGCAGTGTAAACTGATATGGCCCTATGTAACTCCTATTCATTTCAGTGAAGTTTATACATGAAAAAATAATGCTATTTCACCTAAGAAGATTATAGAGGAAGAGCCAATCATTTAAAGGTGGACTATTTGCGATCACAGCATGCAACTGGCCTAATTTCACAAGGTCTCAGTCTGAGATCATGATCATATTTCTGGCAGAACAAGCTCTCCCTTCTATGGTAAATTATTGGACAGGACATGAGGAAGAGGTGGGGGAGGAAGAGGGGGCAGAAAGAGAAAGAAAGAAGGCAATAATTGAAAAGGTGCCAAAAAGAAAAATGGATTGGAGAAAGAATGAAGGAGGTGATCTGATTCCTGCCCATTACTGTCTTCAGACCCACCTATTGCTGGAATGCAGTTCTTAATAGAAAAGCAGCTCTCCACCCAAGAAAACATTTTTTTCTCCCTTGAGGCAAGGGTGCTGAGGCAAAAAAATACTCCCATACCTCGCTCTCCTGATTTATCTTGTTCAGACTTACATATGAGAATAAAATAAACTCCATCCCGAGGAAAACGGGTACGGTTAAACAGTACTTTGAGGAATATTTCCAAAAGTGTTGGATAAACACTTATTATCCCAATAAGCTCCCAAGAAAATGTTCAACAAACCTAATCAAATTCATTCTGCAGATTCAGAAGCAGGCATTGGGTGCTACTGGAAGTGCTTCTTGGAAATGGCATGCTGTTTTGGTATGCATTTGTGGCAGTCCACAGCTTTTTTTGTGATAACATTTTTCAATTAGGTCAATTTGCTTAACTACTTTTAACGTTGGCACATACTTTATCCAGCCTGCATTGAAAAAAAAGCTGTTCTCTTTTTTCTTAATCTGTAGAGAGCAAGGTCTGTTATGGGTAGGTGAATCCAAACTACATTTCTGAGGGAACAATAAATATAATACTAGGAATTATATCCTTGCACCATAGCAAACTAGGAAGTGATTTGGAAAACAGTTTCCAAGGGCTCGGCTGAACTGAAGATGTTATCTAGCTGGGTAATGTAATGTCTGCATGAAAACAACCAAGCTCAGAGAGCACCAAGGACTCCACAAAGGCTCAATTGAAAGTCATTTTGAATAAAGCAAAGGAGTGTTTACTCATCACTGCTTCTTTCCATTTCTATAATAGATGCTCACAAAGCTCCAAACTATATTCTCCATTTTGGTTTAAGGGTAATTGCAGCAGGCACTCTGGTGAGTAAACTGTTTTTGTGTAAATCCCTTTAATTAAGTAGATTGAATGCGGGTAGGCAGGCATATAATATCTGACACATTAATCCTACCACCTTCCTGAATATCACTTAAGTGGGGAATCCCTAAATAGTGAGATATCAGAATGATTCTGGTATATTCCAAAATATAATACTATTCATTATTATGAAGTCACAGCAGGTGAATAACAGAAAAGAATTGAGATTTGTTTATAAAAATTTATACTTTTACAATCAACATCTCGAATGCTGAAAATGACTTGCTTTATTCTTCCTAAATTTCTCATAGATTTACAGCTATTCTTTTCCCTCCAGAATGCTCAGTATTTAAGTTTAGTGGCTTATTGAAATCAGGGAAAGAAATTTCATTTAAGATGCTCAACATATCAAGATATGCTTTTAAAAAATGTACCACTCAGAGTTGTGGTTTCTGGGCGTACAAATCTCATCACACGAAACATCTTCATCCAAATAATCCTATTTTTGCCTTACTCGCTTGAAAGGAGAAGTGCAAAAATTCAGCCTTACCCCCATAATCTGCTGCTGCTGCTATTTTCACCATGTATGGTAAAATATCCTAGAGTCAAGAGTTCCAAATTACTGCAATATGACCAAGGAATTAAGAAAATCATGTGGGATTATGGCCTACGAATTAGATGTGCCTGATTACTCATCTGACACCCTTTTGAACATACCAAAGTTGGTAGCTGGAATAACAATACTATTCTGTCACAAGGGAAACTTTTTTAATCCGGTGCATTTTGTTCATCTTCTAAATTTGCAGCCTATTCAGGAAAGCCACTGTACAATGTCTTTGTCAGTTCTGTTTTGTTGTTGTTGTTATTGTTGTTGTTATTGTTTTGGGGGGGTTCAGTTTTGGGAAACTTTAGGTTAAGACTGGCAAGTATTATTTGTTTAGAATAATCCCTCCTTTCCTACTTTAACACTCTGTCAGGAAGAGAAATCTTCAGTACACAACGCACTCACCTTCATCTTCATCAATGGCATTCTCTGTTCTCATTCTTACCTATCCAGCTATCAGTGTAGACTTCCACTTTCAGGATTTAAACTGCAAAATACTTATTGCAACTCATAACTTCTACCATGAATTGAGACACGTTGCATCTGAGGGTCACCAACATGAATTTGTAGTCACTGGGCATTGGGCACAATTCAAATGGGACTTTACTTTTACTTAAAGGTACCTCGACAGCTTATCAGAGGTATCTTTACCTCTTAAGTAATTTAGGTGACACCAAAAGTGTGCTCTAACTTCTTGTCACCCTCTGACCCTCACCTATCCAGTTTCTCTCCAAAGGTCTTTCTCCAGCAAATAACAAAATGTTTCCAATTTCCTCTAGGGCACCAGTTTATGGTGCGTATGTATTGCCAAGCTTACTCATTGTTAAACTACATATTGTTTGATCTCCTTCCGCCCTTCCACTTTGAAGAACAGTCGTCAGTAGTTACTATGGATACATTGATGTCACTGTGGAGGATGGGACTTAGTGATGTTCACAAGACAAGGAATCAAGCCAGTTTCTCTGGAATCAAGTCATATCTGTGGAATAACAGAGTGCTTATGCTTGACAAGGATTTAAAGCAGAAAATGCAAGCTCTATTTGAAAAAGATTTGATAACTGGAAAAAATATTCTTTATAAAGGGATCAGGGGAAGATGGGATAAAACTCAGTTTCAGAAAGCCTAAGTAGAGTTGGGTTTGGTAATATTTTTTGTGGGATATCAAGTCCCCTTAACTCTTTGTAGAGGGTGATTGGGAGGATGGCAAAATTATAATTTAGAAGACCAATCAATTCAGAAAATATGTCAAAGTTCCATGCTCTTTTTTTGCTCTGAGGTCTAACCATAAACTCAAGAACCTATGAATAATCTGCAAGTGCCAGATCTATATATGTACTGAAGCTAATACACATTGTTTTAAGGAGGAGATCATTTGAATACTCATTATAGACCTTTTAGGAAAAGGGAAGGGGGGATATAAGTAGAGTAAATAAATAAGGTGATTCAGTTTAATAGAAACAACATCTAAAGTATTAGCCTGATGCAAGCCAGGGTTGATAACCTTTTGCTGATCAGGGGCTATATATAGTAGGATGATACAACCAAGTAAATAAAGTGGTCATGCACCATGGATAAGAGATGTTCTGGATGTTAATCCTTCTTGTGGTGTTGGTGGGATGATTATTATTAATAATAATTATAACTAGATTAAGCAAATTTAGTGTTTGTGCCAGAGATTTTATAAGATAAGGTAAGTTGTTCCTTACCTCAAAAAAGCAGCAGACATAAGTACAGTGGCCTCCTGGAGGCTGCAGAAATAGCCTCTGAAGCACCTTCAAGCCCTAGGACATGTCAGATATCTGTCCCTGGCCATTTTCCTTCTAAGAGGATAGAGTGACATTTCAACCCCAGTTCTTCAATGTTGTTTCGGAGAAGTGACTTGTCCGCTACCACCTATCTAGAGGCTGAGGTAGGCAAAGACCATCATCTAGAGACTCTCCTCGTTTATGTTCAACATCACCACTTCTATGCCAGATAGCTGATTTTCAAATATTACTGTATAAACTAGAGGGCACTTCCACACAATAGGCTCCTACGGCTATCAATTGTAAAATAGTGTATACCTATTTTGCGCTCCCCAGTCTCCTAATGGATCTGCTGTAGTAGAGAAAAAGAATACAAGAAGCTGTGGGAGGGTTACAAATGAAAGATGACACCTGCACTCTTCATAAAATCATGTGAACAAAGCAGAAATTTATTATATAAAAATCTTTTCTGAAACACCCAATTTTAAAAATCAGTTTTAGGATTTTTTTCTATAATTTTTTTTCTAGATAAAATGATCATTCCTTCTTCCAAAGGAAAAAATACAGACTTAAACATGAATTTTTACCTGCCACAGCTCCCAAGATTTTATGGAGAAAGCCAAGATGTTCAAGTTGATGCAAAACAACAATTTGTTTGCAATGGAGTTTGCTCTCTGTTAACACACTATGATTCTCTAGTGCTAAGCCATCAAAATGTTATTTGAAGAGTTTCTCATGGATACTGAATGTGTATATATTTTATAGTGGCTTAATCAACTTTAGAAAGTTGAACAGGCACAGTAAATTGTAATCTATTATATGGCACTTACTGAAAATAAAATATAGTAATGTGTCTAAGGCAATGTGACAACATTGTTTATATAAAAGCAAGAAGAATTTAAATTTGTTTCCATTCTTTTTCTTCATTTAATCCAAGCTTCTTCCCTGGAAGCTGAGATATTACTCTGAAGGCAAGTGCCAAATTCAGAAGCAGGGATAGTTGTCTAAAAGAAAGGAAGTTACCTCCACATTGTTACAGATTTTGTCTATTCTAGCAATATATGTGCGTATTTCATGCTACATATTTTGGTATACAATGTCTTATTCAGTAGGTCTCATTCAAACAAAAAATAATAAAATACAATTAAGCATGCCATGTTAATGGACAGTCACCTGGAAAAAAGGGCATTGGCAATAATAGCACTTACTTCCAAGTAAGTAATATCTGGAGCCACTTCTTATCTCTCTACACCACCAACTTTTTACCTCCCTACAATACCAAAATCTGTGGGACATACATCTTGTTGAAATCACAGCAGGGCGCAAAGGATGTTGGCACATTTAATTTGCTCCAGATGGCAACCACCATTTTGTACTGGCTGCCCATACTCCATGCCTGCAATTACTACAACATTCCTTTAGGTACAGATACTGCAGAGAACATTGCACTGAAAATGTTCAGATACTTTAGCTACAGAATCAGAGAGTGTATGGAAATCTTACTTTGAAGACCTAGGGCCATATAAATTTTAGACTCAGGATTCTAGAATAGGCATCAAAGCATTTATGCATTTATGAACCATGGAATAGAAATCTTTTTTTTTAAGATGAAGTCATACGTGAATGGAGTCGTAAGCTTGTATGTACATGTGCCAAAAATAATACCCTATTTTGCCCTCCTACATGAAGGCAAGCCTAGCTCTGCCAGTGAATTGATAATTTGTGTCTGGCATTTACAAGTATGGGTTAACACATAATGGAGTTTCTCCTACATAGAAAAAGCCAGTATGTCAGAAAGAAGTCTAGACTGGAAAGGTTCTTCAAAAAAAAATTCTCTCATTTTCTATAACGAGAGACTGTTTGCTTTTGGTATTATCAGGCAAACCCTCACCTAGAGTACAAGGGCCAAAACAAACACCTTAGCGAGAAATAGATTAATATTCTATGTATGCTCCTACATAGGCATTCATATTCAAAAGTTGCCAATCTCCTTTTGTAGTTTCAGATCTAGAGACTTGCTATTGAGTAGCATTCTAGTCTGTGCTAGTAATTACAAAGAGAGAATCAGGTAATGTAAAGATTTCTCTGTCAGTTTAGACCGAATTAATTCAACACCATTTCCTTCTCCAAGCCAACAATCATCATAGACAGATTTGGTGGCAGTGAATTCTGCTAGACAGTTAAACAGTTAAATGTTTTCTAACCTGGTGCCACCTGGTGCTACACAGTTGCAGTGTAGGATTTATAGCCAACACACCTAGAAGCTTCAGAATAGGAATTCAGCACCGTCAGGATGGAATTATCACATAGCTTTGCAAGGCGGATTTCACCTGAAAGAAAAGGGCTGGCTTGTGGTCCCCCTCTGAGCTTCATTGCTCATACAGGATGGAATTTAAAGGCTTTTAATATGCTTGTTTGTGTATTAAATGTGTACCCACTGAATCCACACATATGCACTTTTGTGAAAGCCTACAGTAAAAAAAAATCTATACACAAGAGAAATCAATCACATATCTTCTAAAAAAAATCTTAATCAAATAATTCCGACAATTTTATTTTCAGAGATGACACTCAACCAACAAACACCTTTCAGAATAATTCAGTCTTTTCCCATTTCAAATATAGCCATCTCCCTAGAGGCCAGTCTTACTTCCAAACAGAGGCCGATCCATCATGTTCCATTAAAAGTTCCCATTCACAGCTCTATCCACCTCCACCAGACTGACTCTCCAGAAATTCCAGAGATATATTAACAAAAGCAAGGATTTAGCATACCTCCCATAATGAAAGGTCTGATGGAAGCTGTGGTCCACAATACCTGGAAAGTAGCTGTTCCAGGAAGACTTGGCAGCCAATTTTTTGTTTTGTATTGTTTCTTTTGCAAGCAGATCTCAGGACCAGTGAAATAATACTATTTTAATGTGTGGTAGATGTAGTCTTCCACCAGTTCCTCCCTTTCTGGTTTCACCTTGATGTGCTGAACAAAGAGCAGACAGCCAGTGGCTCAGCTGAAAAGATACCAGGGTATTTCTATGCCACATCTGTCCACATGAAACTTCCAGCTCTTGTTTAAATGTATCACAAACCATTGTTACTCCTGCTATATACAAAGCTCCCAGAGTTACACCCCAAGATCTCTTCCTCTTGAGATCCTCTAAGGAATATATCTCTGAGTTATCCCATTGTTCAAGGGTATACAATATTACCTTCTCCATAGCAAATGATAATTTTATCCTAGCCAGAAAATATAATGAGAATGTAATAGCGGTGCCCTGGATTTACACTACTGAAACTGTACTCCAATTTGGCTGTGCATCAATATTTGAACTACCTTGCAAGTCACCTGCAGCTCCTAGCCACTGGGTGGGGTTTAGCACAGGGGGAACGCTACTGAGCAGTCACTCGTTCTTACTGCAGTTCAGTCGTAGTCACTGATCATAACAGTTGCAAGTGCCAATTCCTCCCTTAAGGTTTATGCTGTAGTTAACCAAGCTGTTAGAGCCCACCCCAGGGGCAAGATTTATACCTGCAGAAAAAATAGCATTTGTTAAAGGTATTGTATTATAATTTAATTTGGTGTAATCTGTGGAAGGTAAATAAAATTATCCTGAAGTCCAGCTTGGCTTCTGCTGACTTTATAAATACTTCTCTTTGACAACAGCAATTACATTCTCCAGGGATGTTTCAATCAAGTCACAACCCTGGCATTTTCTGGTAGTCTCCCATCCAATGGAATAGAATAGAATAGAATTCTTTATTGGCCAAAGTGTGATTGGACACACAAGGAATTTGTCTTGACCCTCACCTTGCTTGGCTTTCCAAGATCAGTCAAGGTAAATAATATAAATATGAGGGAAGAGAAGGTAATAGGTGTATCTGTTGATTCAATCATGAATTTGGAAGAGTTGTATAAACCTATGGACTTATCAATGTTTTTCCAGGTAGGAAAAACAATGTTTTTTCCAAGGTTCTCCTTGAACCTTGCAAAAATGCAGGAAGCAACCTGTCACTTGCAATGTTTGAGGCAGAGCCAGAAGTAAGCCATACACACACACCCCTACTGCAGTGACTACCCATCAATCTGAACAACCTAAATGAGTTTTAGCAGAGCACTTTTGAGAATGGAAGCCACTAGAAGGCAAGGATTGGCCCATAAGTACATCTGGCAGGGTTAACCTGAGCAGTGTGTGCAAATAATTAAAAATACATAATGTAGTTTCCATTGCACAAGTCCCAGTTCTCTCTTTTTTTTAAGTATGCTAATGAAGGAAGGGGCTGCAGGACTATGGCCAGTTTGATGTCATGCTCGATTAGATAGGGCTGCGCCTAATCCATGTGCCAAGATCTGAAAGAACCCTGAATGTATTTCCTGAGCTGCATGCATCATGCCACCAGCTGCGGCTTATTTTACTTAGACAACTCCATTATCAGCATACACGAAGTGGTAGGCACAGAGGCTCCTAAAACCTAAGCAGGGCAGAGCAGGGCAGGGGCGTACCTAGACTTAGCTAAGGCTGCTCTTGAAACTCCATCCAAGTAGGTGAAATTGTCCGATACTGAATCAGATCATGCAGACCAGCAGGTAACATTTTCTGTAGAATCAGAACCCAGCCTTACTCCTCTTCATTAACCACGTGTGATTTTTTAACCTGGATCTTTCCAAACAAAATTTGATCTGAGTTTCTCCATATTGAAGGCATCATAGGCCACTCCCCAGTTTGGACCAGCCCTGGAACTGGGGCAGTAACCAGACCCCAAAGCTACCCTGCCAAAGAAAAACAAGAACAAGTCTTCTTAATCATTGCTTCTGTCAAACATAGGAAGGAAATTGGGTCTAATGCATAATTTCTATTTGGGCCACATGAACCCAAGAAATCTTGACAATCTTGGGAATAATTTTCTGGCACAAGATCAGAAAAGATGGAGGAGATTGTGACTGATGGTAGGGGGGGGAAGGGGTCTGCAAACCCTACTTGGCTAAGGTTCCAGCTATGGGAATTCCTCTATTCTCAAGTCTTTGTAGACTTGGAAACTCTTCCTGGTTCCCAGGTCCAGAAAGGAAAAATAATAGTTTTCAGGAGCCCATTGGAAACCCTTGAAATCTCACAAGCTCCCCATCTCTGATCTTGGCCAATACTTGGCCAATACTGTGACTCAGAGCAGGTTCCTTGGTCCAGATTATTAGAATGTGCATTAGAACATGAAACCAGGGGTGTCCAACCTTGGTGACTGAAGTCATGATAGGCTGGGGAATTCTGGGATTGGAGATCCATAAGTCTTCAAGTTGCCAACCTTGGACATTCCTGCATTAAAACCAAATTGTGCTTCAGAAGAAAAACGTGCCAACTGAATTGGTTGGCAAGAGAAACAGTCCCTTCAGCATGCTGAAGGCATGATGAAAGAATAAGCAATTATTTCTGATGGCGCGTTTTAAATTCTCTAGTTAAACTGGTTTTGCAGGTTTCAGAAGCACAGCAAAAACACTTGCAGAACCACAGTGGGCAAAGTCTAGCAGACTTAAACCTGGGTATAAAGAAAATGCATCTCAAGAGTCAGGTTGCCTTAGATGGTTCTCCGGGGGAGGGGGGAGCGGCACTGGAGTGTCAGCCTGCCCCATTCAGTCTTTATTTTCTCCATCACTCCCAATTTTAGCAGGGTTTGGCCTTCTTTGATCTGGCGCATGCCATCCAGCAAGGTTTCCTCCACCTTCCCTCGAATCAGCCCCGTGGACATGCCAGCTGCAGAGAGATCTGGGCACCGCTTCTTAGGCAAGGCCGTAGAGGCTCGTGGATGGAGCCCAGCATCCTGAACTGAGACGGCGACGAGACTGGACGGGGAAGGGAAGGGAGGGAAGGGAAGGGAGGGGAAAGCCGGTTCTGCAACCTCTAGCAAGAAAAAGAGAGCTAAAAGTCTCCATTCGTTCGCTCGCTCAAACGCCCCGTCTCTCTCCCCCCCCCCTTTTTCCCGGATGGACGCGGTTTCCCTATTTATCCACAATGACTCAACCCTCCACCCTCGTGATTCGACTCTCGTCGGTAACCTTCAAGTGCAAACAGAAGCCAAGCGGCCGGAGAAGCTGCCGCTTTGATCTGCCAGCTCTTTGTGCACGGCCCGGGGAGATGGCGAGGAGGAGCGCTTCCCTTTCGGCTCCCGGTTGACGCCTTGGTCAATTCAGTATTACCAACCGGTGCGAGAAGGCGGGTCGGGCTATCCCGGCATGGCTGACCTGGCGATGTGGCCGTTTAAAAGTAGAGATGGTGGCCAATCGCGGTTACTTGGTGGGTTGCACCCGTTTCTCACCTTTGCAGAGGGCCAGCATTAGAGCCGGTTGGTGACCCCCTTTTTTAAACTACGGGGCCCGTGCCATTCTCAACCATTTCTAAAACCAGGGCAAATTCCTAGGCATTACTTAAGGCTTGCCATTGGCCTTTGCCAGGTAAAAGTAAATGCTGCTTTTTGCTGAGAAAGCAGGATAAAAGCTACCCAAGGAAGTTAAAAGAGCCCTGGCTTCTCCTTTTTAGAAAACAGACCCTGTGCACATTGGAGTTTGCTACAACTGCTTGTGGGTAGCTGTGCAACTGTCAGGCTGGGTTCCCCTTTTCTGTTGTTTTTATATACAGAACCATTTCAGGCCTATTCAGCCTGACTTGTCCAGTCATGCTTGGGGGGGTTGGGTTTATGCTAATTTTTCAAAGGGATAAACAGGTAGATTACAAATCCTTCCCAATACTATGTTCCCTCTGTCAACCTACCTTGGTGTGTGTTGTGGGTGGGGGGAGGCAATGGGCAGGCAGGGAGACCATCCAGCATAGCTGACAAGAATGTATGGGCAGAACTTCCTTCTTGGCAGAGGAAATAAATAGGACCCCAAACCTCAAGAGTGGGAACTTGTCTTTTTTGCTGGTGGTGAAGAAGTGGGGATGGGGCTTGAAAAGCTTCTCATTCCCCATCAGCATTTGCCCTATCAGGCTGCTGAGAGGTCCTGACTTACTACCTGATAATACCCTGGAGTAGCGATTAGTCACCAATAGTAGCACATTGCAACATAAAGTAAATTTCCTGACTTGCTCCAATTCAACACCTCCAGTTGCCTGGAAGGAGAAAACCACAATGTCTCCATGCTTTAACGGAAGGCAATCCAATTTAGCAAGATCAGTAATCGTAGCATTCCCATGATATAAAAATGCTCGGAGACACCTGGGAATACATGTCCCATCCCAGGGGAATCCCTGCTTTTGGTCCTTTGTTGTAGGATGTGGAGCAGCACAATAGCTGGAAACCCTGCAGCATCCGAGAGGGGGAAAGGTGCCCTCATTTAACTAAGCCTAAAACCGCCTCTGAGTCCATTTCAACACTTGTTGACCTTGTCGTTTTGTTGGAAGCAGTTTGCCATTGTCTTTTTTTCAAGTTCCCTCTCTAGCCTACAGGAAGCCTTTTATCTAAGTTATGATCAAGTCCAATTCTGCTTAATTCATGAGTCACAATACCGAGGGGAAATTGCTGGTCAGCTACTCCTATAATTCTTGATTAAAAAAAAAAAAATTACACCAGAATTAGCAATATTTTGGGCCTTTCTTATTTGATTGCTAATTCTGGGCTTTGAGGTTAGATTCTTTTCAGACTTTCTGGTCAGGATAAAAGATTCTTTCAAGGTGAAAGGGCTACTGGGAAATAAAATGTAAAAAGCCCCTGAACTGAACTCAATTAGTGACCTACCAACAGGAGACAGTTTGCTGTTGTCTTCTGTTAGCCAAGAACCATAGAATTCCTACATGGTCCCCATCCAAGTAGGGATCAGGGTCACCCCTGTTTAACTTCTGAAATGTACCAATCAAATACTAAAAAGCTTTTCCTCTAAAGATGCTCATTGTTGAAGCTAATGAGAAGACACTGAAAATCTTGGCAATGATATTTTGCAGACAATAGAGATATATTCTAGAGTGTTTTCTATTCTTTTTTCTGAAGGTTATTTAACAACACTGTCCTCAATATTGGCTTCAGGCAATTTTATATTCAGCTGCTTCATCTATGGGATTTTGGTTGGGATCAAGGGAGACGAAGGGGCAGAAAAAAGTATTTCCATAGCTGCTCAGAGACAATCTTTGGCTTAGTAGAGTTAGACTTTTTTTCATCTCCCTAGGACACAATGGCGCTGCTTTGAAATGAACAATACAACAGGGAATACTTCCCAGCTACTTTTGTTGTCATTTTCTGAGTTGTTCATGACCTTCCTCATCTTCTGTCATCATTGCAACTCCAAACTAACCAGCATTAGGAAAAGCAAAACTGTATTTTTAATCCTTTAAAAGGAGATTTCTAGGCTTGAATGCTGCTTCTTTGCTGCCTCCTTTAAAATGATCCCAGGGGACCCACACTGGCATCTCAGCTAGAAGTTTCAGTCCATCCCTGTTCTGGAGTTTCAGTCCATCCCTGTTCTGGAGTGGGCCAGATTCCACGAGGCTAGCTTAGATTATTCCAGCATTTTCAGCCCATCAAGTAACCTTCTGTCTGCCCCTGCACTACTGTGTATTTGAGTTCACAAATCATCATATTTGGTGGTTTATTTGATTTCACTTAGTACAAAGCAGTGATGAAATCCAATTTTTTTTTTTTTTGTATCGGTTCTGTGGGCATGGCTTGGTGGGCGTGGTGTGGTGTGGCTTGGTGGGCGTGGCAGGGGAAGGATACTGCAAAATCTCCATTCCCTCCAGTGGTATTTGCCAGCTCTCTGAACTGCTCAAAATTTCCGCTACTGGTTCTCTGAGCTGCTCAAAATTTCCGCTACCGGTTCTCCAGAACCTGTCAGAACCTGCTGGATTTCACCCTTGGTACAAAGTATATCTCCAGCCATTTGTGAACTCTTTTATGGCTCAGGATCATGTATGAGCCAGCCACTGTGGGTTAATCAGTAAAGGGTAGTTTGACAAGCCATTATTTTTTAAATTTCTAATTATAAAGTTGTTTATAATAAGAAATGTTATAATAATATATTGCACAAAATAGCTTCTTCATCATAACGCTTTACATAAAATAGTTTCTATATTTCACAATCCTATAATAAGCTGATACAGTTTTTTAAAGATCCTGAATATTCAAAGTGAATATTCATTTTGTTGTTTATAAAAAAGAAAAAAATTCCTGCAAATCACAATTTAATTATGATTTCTTACCTTGGTTTTTAAACATAATCTTTATCAGAGACTTTCCCAATTGGTGAAATCTTACTAAACCCCTTATTTACAGAAAAGATAATAGATATTTCAAACAGTGGGTTGTTTTGCTCTAAAAAGCATTTCTTGCTTTGTAACTTTTTATTCCTTCCACCAAATATATGTAATAATTCTAAAGTTGGTGAGATTTCAATCCTTTGGTTATTGAGTTCCTTTTTATTGCATTTCTACCAAAGATAGAAGAAAGGTGTGTGTTTTTTTTCATTGCAATCTTTAGCATCTGGTAGAACAGTTATATGTGAGATTCTTACTTATAAATGCCTTTGTGTGATGTAACAATTTAAAATATAATTCTGGATTACGAATTGCCACATTCTATCATCCAACTACTTGTCTAAATCTGACTCCCAAACATGAGACCTACCCCTGTCTATTTCCTTGCAACAAGTGGCACTAATGTTTTGATACCATATCAAAATAATTTCTTGAAATCGGACTGTGTATTAGTGAGTGAGGTCTGAAAGCATCTTTCTCCAAAATCAACCCTTCCCAGTTTGAATTGTCCTAATATGTTGGATATCTAACTCTCATATTTTAGATTAGAGTGCCTAATGGTAATTCTAACTGGGGCTTCTGAGAACTGAACCCAGGAGAGAGAAAGACTGAGGAAATCTTCCTGGGATCCAGTAGCCATAAGATTGAGTCAGGATGCCAACAAATCAACTCACCCCAACCTTAAAAGGGAAACAATATTTTTCAAGCTATCTGATCTCTGATCGTCAGACAAGGAGCAGTGTACAGGGACAATTTCAACGGGGAGAAAAAAGTTAAAAAAGCAAAACAAAATCAACCATGTTGAATTTTATATTGGATGAGCTACTGCTTTGCACACCTTTTTTGGCAGCATCATTTCAAATTGTAAGAACTGGTGTGATTGAAATGAATGTCATTATATTTTACTTTATTGTGATATTCTCAGCTGTCAATCCCGATTTTCTTATATTTGTTCTGTATAAATCATTCCTCCTTCTTGAGTTGGCAGAAGACTTGGGGACTGATTGCCTTTTGCCTTTTATTTTTTTCTTCTCATTTTTGCTACCTTTCCAAAGTCTTCAGAAGCAGCATGACTTTTACGGAGAAATTTTACCATATTTAGAGAAAGCATGTATTTAAGTCAAGACTCCTTGGGTTTAGCCCTTCCGATGGTATGGAATTTCAGAATTCCCCAGAAAAATATCTGAAAGCCAAGAGAATGTGCAGCTTTTCCAGAAAATAGCAATGCTTATCCTTTAGCAACTGTGTATAAGGTTTTTAAAAATTAAATATGGGATGGAGAGAAAAAAAAGATTTAGAAATTGAGGTTTCATATTTTGCTCCCTTAGCAGTCCAGATCTGGATTCTGCTACTCCTCCCACTCCGTCTGCCGATTCCTTTTAAAAAGCCATTTGCACAAATGCTCTTTGTGAGAAAGGTATTTTACTAGCTTAGTGCAGCTCATTCCCAGGCCCTAGAGCAACATGAAATCAATTCTCAAATAAAATAAAATATATATGGTAAGCATTAAAGTATGCACAATTTAAGCCAAGAGAGAGACTGCAACTCCAGATCAAAGTCCTATACACTTATGGCTGCCCTTGTGACTTTTTTGATACTCCCCAGCCCCACCCCAACAATGCTCCCATCCTTCCCTATTTTCTTTCCTAAAACTTAGAGATGATATATAATTGTTCAACTAAGAAAACATTCAAATTTATTTGGGGGAGTCTGTATTTTCATTCTCCCACACTTAACAGCATTTGCTGTTCAGAAATGAGCCTTTATTTTAAAAGTGCTTGGAAATAGCAATTGCTCGCTATCACATTATAATGTTCCAGACTGCCCCACACTTTCAGTGCTTTTCAAACATAAATAATACATTTTAGAAGGAGAGAGTGGGCCCTGTGATGGGATAGCTTCCATTGCCATAGAAAAGGGTGGGGAGAAGGAAAAAAAAAGCACTTGGAAAAGATTGCATTATTTATGGGCAGCTCTTCCTGTCTTCAGACCTATCCCAGAGGCCTTGTCAAAGGCCATTGTGAACAAAAGAAGAATAATCTTTTCCTTTGTAGGATATTCCCTCACACAATTAGATGTTGCTACTTTTTCCCCTTGTAATGTTTGAGGTATTCAGACGTTTGCCTTGCCTTAGCTACTCTTCCTGACAGTTTTGCAAATTTGAGTGTTGACAGATCACAAAGCTGCAGAGGGCTTTCAGTTTTCTGCATACTTGGAAGAAACATAATGAAAGGCCCTGTTAACCAGGAACAGTCCAATTCGGACTGCAGACCAAGCTGAAATAGGCAGTCAGCAAAAGAATCTTCCATCAACTTGGAGCTTTTCAGACTGAGTGGATCCTCCATCCAGCAGATGGGAATAATGGGGCTTGTAGTTCAAGGTGTACCTCTTAAGCCTACCATGTGTGAAGAAGACTGAACTATCTGGTATCAGAGGTTTCAGAGAAAGGGACAAAACTCACACTTGGGACCTTACAGCAAAATGAAGGGATTGCCCATTTTTGGTATTGAGTGAAGGGCTTTCTGCCTTTTAACTGAATCCGTCCTCTCTGCAAAAGGTGCTTTTGGGAAAAAAAATTCATAATAAAATGAAATACTTGGGATGGAAACCTTATAATTATAGGACTGCCAGGCTAAGTAACCTGAAGGTCCAATTTTTTGCTCTTTTAAAATATGCATGTAAAAAAATGGAAATGCTTCTGCCTATATTTTCCCCCAGACTTGAGGTCTGACTGCTACGTGTCATGTCTGGACTTGGCTGAGGTGAATTGGAGGAGTTGTTTGTACTGCAAGGGATTATTTAAAATACAACAAGCTACAACACAGACTATAGCACTTTATGATGTTAAGACTTCATGAAGAAGCTCTGTGAAAGGCTTAGGTAATCCTGCATCCTAAATCCATGCCAGGAGTTACCCTAAATTAGCCGCCATTATGTGATAGCATTTTAGTCCTCACTCTAAAAACTAATGCATTGGGTTGTGATTGCGTTTATGAACAGTCATTTATTCATTGGGGCTTACCTGAGCATCAGTTGATCTCTGTGCTAGGATTCTCCAAACAGGTGTCTTTCAGATGTATCAGTCACGCTGGTTCAACATATTTGGAGGGCAATAACTGAAAATGGCAATCCATTGCTTGATACTGTTGCTCCTCCCACAAAGTAGATTCTAATTAAAAACCTTGGAAGAAGACACTGCATCAGAATGCCCCCCACACACACACACATTCCATCTGCCCACAGCAGGATGCAATCCTAAAATCTGCAGACCGGATTGGAGATTGAAGTCCTAACTATGGAATTCTCTTGACACAAAGCCAAAATGCCTGAGAACTGGAAAATAAATTATGAGTGTGATTCTGGGCTCTATTAGAGGCTCTGCCTTGGAAGTGGGGGCAGTAGGCACTGCCTGCTTATTCCACAGAGTGCACCCTGTATTTTCAGTTGATTGTGCCCTGTCTTAAATCAGAGGTTGCGTTGGTAATAGAATCAATAAAGAGGAAGTCACAGGCAGGGATATGATGGGAAATTATAGTGGAACGAGAACATTGTGTAACTTTGAAGAGGCTGTGGTTTTGCAACCTTCTTTGTGCTCCTGGCCTCATCTAGCTCAAATATCACAGAGGTTTTGGTTTGGAAAGTTTCTCATTTAGCTGAATCAGTGAAAGCAAACTCAGTGCCTCCTCCAGCATTGCTCCTATTGATAGCCTCACCTGGAGTACTTCAGAAACACCTGGAGCACTTCTCACAATGCATGGCAGCCTGTTCAACAGACTGCTGACCTGGTACACAAGCTTTGCTCAACCCAATTGAGGGGCATTTTTCTCTCCCAGGTTGTGCCATGCCTAGATTGATGCTACAGGAGGATCCATCTCTGTACAGACTGAACTAGAAGCAGCCGCAGCCGCAGGGAGACAGAGGCCTTGGAGGAAACATTCACGCTGGTAAATGTGTTGAACCCTCTGAGCCCCACCCAGCTAGGAAGCGAGTTTCCGGAGCTGCCACACAGTCTTGGTGCTTTTGAAGCCTCTATTTTTAGGGTTGCTTTTAACTGATCAGGAATATGCTGCTTGCCCTTGACCCACTATCCGGTTAAGCTGGAGTGGTGGGCCGAGAGAGGCAGGGCCCACCTCCCCAATTCCTGTGCTGGCCTCCCACAGTCTGGGAGACAAATTCACAAGCGAAGAAGGGACGGAGCAAATGCTCACCTTCCCTCTTCTGCAGAGGAACTGAGCATAGGAGCAGTACTGGCATATCTCAAAGCCTGAACCTGCCCCACTTCAGGTGAGTCTCATTTCACTTACTAACCTCTCCTGCTATGTTATTCAGCATTATTGCTAAGGAACAAGGAGGGTTAAGGAAGCCCTCTGAGAGGCCTATTCCCCCCACCTTCTTTGATGCTTCTTTTCTGTGGACCCCCCCTTTGCTATTTTCTGTATTTCTGAGTGGGCTTTACTGCAGGCAGTTTGCTCAGCATTGATGCTCCCCCAAGAATAGCAAGGAGACGTTAATTTCCTTAGTGTTCCCTCTTGTAGTGTTGACTTGCATCAGGATTTCTGTAGAACATGACAGTGGGGACCATCTTGTGTAAGCTACATGGATGTAACAATGATGTCAAGCTTGCTAAAATATACGTTATGTCATATTGAATTCATCAAGATATACAACACTTGGTATTTAGAGAGAGGTGGAGGATATGTAAGGTGCCAAACTTTTCTCCCTCAAAATTTGGGAATTACAAAACAAAAATAATTTCCAAACTATGCTGCACACAAATGAAGTGGTCTTTCTAATAATTAAAATTTTCATGTTGCAGTTATTTCCTTTCTTAAATGTCATGTTGGTGTACTTTGAAGAGGGTAGTCAGTTGCACCTTTCATTCATTCGTTCGTTCATTTACTCATTCATTTATTCTCTTTCTCATCTCTGTTAGCATTTTAATATTTATCAGTGAGCAGAGAAGGAGACAGGTGTGCAGAAAATGCTAATACTTCATATTTACATTTAGAAATTATTAGAAATGGAATTGCATGGGTCTTAGTGGGGATAACTACCTACATCAGCTGGATGCCTACGCAGCCTGATGCTTTCACTTTTCATATTGCCCTAAAAGCAGGCAACCTTTATATAGTATCAGGTAGTCTTTGACTTGCAATTTGCTTAGTGACCAAAGTTATGGCACTGAGGAAAGTGACTTATGATCATTTTTCACACTTTAACCATTGCAGCATCCCCATGGTCATGTGATCAAAATTTGGACCCTTGGCAATTGGTTCATATTTATGATGGTTGCAGTGTCCTGGGCTCATGCGATCACCTTTTCAATGGGGAAGCCAGATTCACTTCACCACTGCCAGTGATTCATTTAACATCTGTGGCCAGAAAGGTTGTAAAATGGGGCACATTTACTTAACATTCACCTAGCAACAGAAATTGTGGGCTCAATTGCGGTCATAAGTTGAGGACTACTTGTACAGCCCCAGGGCATTTACCTATCCTTTCCCTATAACGGGTGCCGGATGCGTCACGTGCTGGCCCCGCCCCCACCGTTTAGCGAGGGGGGAAGTCCCAATTCATCATGTGACACCGCCGTGACAACACGAGTTTGACACCCTGCCCTATAACAAAGAAATCCACCTTCATGTACATGTGCAAAATCATGGCTGAAAGGAGATCCAAATCAAGGGTTCACCTGACAGAGACAAATGTCTTCTACGGTCAGAGAAAGCAGAAAGAGCTTCCGGAGACACAGTGGAGTAGAATTCAGAAGCATCCCGTTAATATTCTTAAATTATATGTCAGGAATTAGGTCTGTGGAATGCTTCAGCGTCAATTCAGAAAAAGTGGTTTTAGAGAGCCTGAGCATTGCCTTTGCATGCAGCTTGTTTAAGCAGCCCCGGCTTCTGAAGTACCTCCTCCAAATTTGATTGGAAGCATTGCACAGGCCTATTAAAAACACCAAGGCACAGAGAAAAACGTAAGTGTAAATGAACTAGCTTGCTCTTCCAATCATTGAAAAGCCTGAACCACTACTACAAATCATTACCAGTAAATTATAATCTACTTTTAAATTATTCCTGAAATAGAGAACATATAGTTTAATAGGACACACAGCTGTTCTCATATTTAAAATGGGCAATATATTGACTGTTGGGAGTGCAATTTTCATAGACTTAACTGTTCTGTTTAACTTATTCTGGCAGGGACAGGTGCCGGCCAAAATAAAGAGAGCTGATTGGAAAATCCTATTTGTATCCTTTTTTTTTTTTTTTTATTAAAAACTGAGCTGCTTCCCAATCTAGGAAAAACTACTTTGAGCTCAAACGCTTTAGAAATGTTATAATTAAGTTTAAAAGAAGACTGCTTAGCATCCCTCTTCCCTAGGTGTAAAAATCTGGTGGTTCTCTGCTGAAAGCATGGACTGCCTCCATCCAAATAATTGTATTTTGAAATTATGTCAGGGGTGACAGTGTGTTCTTTCTGATGGGTTTTCCAGATTGCCTAAACCAGAGGTCTGCAACCTTAAACACTCAAAAGAGCCATTTGGACCTGTTTCCACAGAAAACAAAACACAGGGAACCACAAAACTTTTCCCGTGCCTGACTATTTCCTGAGCGGCCACAAAACTAGCATATGTAGTTGAATTGAACATTCTGTTTTCTTTTGAAACTTTTCTTTTCTTGGATTTATCCATGGTTGGCCTACCGGGGGTTGAAAAGCTCAATAAATCGCATGCTGGTGGGTGTCGTACATTGGCGGTTGTGACACATATTTTGAGTGACAGGGAGCCACAGCAGAAGGATGAAAGAGCCACATGTGGCTCCAGAGTCGCAGGTTGCTGACCCCTGGCCTAAACCAATAGTGATTCTTTTCCAAGCAAGATTCTCAAGAGCAAGCAAATCCTGTAGCAAACGAATCTTGTAGCAAGCCGCCTTGAGATGAAAGAGATGGAGTTAGAAGAATGTCAACATCACAACCATTTTCATTTAGAACCACTGCGTCCCTTTGTACCTCAGGGTGTACCTTACAATGTTATTTTTAACAGCTGCCCAGGATCCAGGGACAAAGTGGGTCTCTTCGCTAATCATGGGGAAGCATGTGCACATAATGGTTGCTAGGACTTCAATCAGTCTGGGAACCAACCCTTGCAGATCCGTCTCACACACACAAATCAAAGAGTTGATCAATTTCAATGTGACTTTCTGCCGTTATCATCGCTCCACCTTCACCTGGAAAGAGATAGAAAACTGGGCCAAGGTGGAGGCTATTCTACTGATAGAACATTGCTGAGAGGACTTCCAGTTTTCAGAGACGGCCCAAGTCTCTTGAGGAAGCTCTCCCTGCTAGTTTATTAGCACTACTGCTTTTTCCAGTTTTCCACAGTGGGCTCACTTTCTGGCTTTGGGACACACACAACCTGCCTCTGCTTTTCTCTTGTTGCCCAATATGTAATTTAGTTTCCCTCCAACGAGTCAAAACTGCTCTGACAGTAACTTTCTCAGCCATTGTAAGGTTAATCAGTCCATATTTACCCACATATGCACACGCACCCTTTCACTCTCAAGTTAGGGTGACTTCTAGGGAGGGGTGGGTGTTGTTTCATGAGGTGCAATCCAGGTCAGAGTCTATCAGCATCCGCTTCTAGTATAGCTTGTTGTACTTTTGTGGCCTTCTTGAATCTAGTGTTGTCCAACAGCAACCGATCAGACCAAGCAAAGTTTAATATATGTAGCTGGGAGTCCCCCCAGTCCACCCCACTATTGGTTTAAATAACAGCAGAACATTGTTGTCTAGAAGGCTGTATAGAGTGTTGAATTCCCTTCTAACCACCTGATGCTTATTCTGATTCCCTAAACCCCAACTGTATTAGCTGTACAAAGTTTTAAAAGAGAAGTCAATCACAGGAACACTTTTAATGTAATCTGGAACTTAAGTCTATATAGTTGCCTAAAAGTACACAACTTTCTTTCAGCATAGATGTACAGCAATTTTCAAATGTGTATTCAGATAGGAATGTTGTTGAAGAAACTTGCGGGGGGGGGGGGGGGCGTGTCTGCAAAATGGCCTTTCATGTTTGTTGCTGCCTCAGACAATAGGGTGGATTCTTCTGAATGATAGATAGCTGGTCTGTCTGGGCATCTCAGGTCCCTTTCCTTTTTACAGGTAGCAGACTGTTTGCAAGATAGAAGCCAGACACCCATCCTATCTTAATCTCCTTTTCTTTTTTCTTTCTATAGTGATGCCAATGGTGTCCCCCAGCTCCTCCTTCCTCCTCCTCCTGCTGCTGCTGCTGCCTGCTGGGGTTCCTGGTGATGTGATTTTACCTTGATGTTCAGAATCACATTGCCAGGGATTTCCAACTGTTGGCAAGCTCCTCTACCTGGATGGAAACTCCATAAACTGAACCTGAAGAGTGCAAGGCGTCATGGCAAGCCACCAGCTGCAGGGACAAGCGCATGTGTGCACAGGAGAATAATTGGGCCGGGAGGAGGGAATTCCTCAGACTGCATAGGGTAGGGCTTAGCTCACTTGTGAACAGCGTTTTTTTAAGCCATGTTCACAGTGGCTAAGTTCCGCCACTTGGAGTCCATTCTCTCCTCTGTCCATTCAGTAAGGGGGGATCCCAGGAGGACCAACTGAGCAGAAAGGAAAACATAGACATGGTCCTTCTCCAAGATTCGAAATGGCCAAGAGTTCCTGCTTGATTACAACAAAGAGAGAGATTGGGCCCAGGACACCCAAGTCCTGTTTCCTCCATAGGGGCCCAAGCCTCCCGTGCCTACTGAGCTGATATTCAGTTGTTTTGGAAAAACTGGCTCAGTTCAGCAGGAACAGGAGTCCTGCCCAGGTTTCACCAGGAGCCCAACATTGGGCCCAGCACAGGTCTTTCTCCTCCCTCCACCCCAGCCCAAACCTTTCCGTGCAGCTGGGGCTGGCACTGGTTCCTCCACACTTAAACAACTCAAGAGACGGCCCCGAATTCCACAGCCTCTATTGGACTGGATTGCCTGCGTTTTTTCCTCTATCATAGCCTGGCAAGGCTGCTGGCAAGGGGGCAGCAGAGAATGGAGACTCTTCTTCAAACCTCTGGAAGAATGAGGGAGGGGAGAATAGGGAGGTGGAAAATCTCCCACATCACACCTTCCCTTGCAAATCCTGACTTCTGTGCTTTCTTCAGGTAATTCAAAATGTGTGTACAGTATTGTAAATAAAGAATAGTGGACAAATTCACTTCTTGCTGCGAGCTTTTCACTTCTATCTGTGAAATAAAAAGAAGAAAGAGATGAAAGTGGAGGATCAGAAAGTGTGAATCTCATGTTCCAATATACCGTAATTTGTAAGGGGTGGATTTGATTCGAATCTAAGCGTGTGAGTGATTTTGCTGGGCATATCTATACAATAATCTGCTACAGCCATAGAATCTCGAAGGTTTGGCTGCCAGAAAGGAATACATAGTTGCATTTCAGCATATGGAATGATAAATAGTTGGAAATCATGTTTGAGCGGGAGCTTTAGAGAAAGAATTAAATTTAGAGAATTCAGAGTCCACTGAGAATTTTTCTGCTGTGTTAAATGCACAGGGACAAAACAAGTAAAAAGTGGGCAACCGTAAATGCTGCCACATTTAGATTTGCTATGCCATTTAAACAGACCTGTTGGTAATGGCTGTGATCCCTTTGCTGTGAAAAGTGTCACCTGTCACTTTCTCAGAGTTATAAGACTACAGTTCACAGCAGGCAACAGTTGACCTTGCTGGATTTCCACAAAGCTAAGCTTCTTGGTTCTTGGCTGGGACACCACCAAGAAGTCCTAAAAGAAAGCAAATGCCTTTTAGTTATAAAAAAAAAAAACAAGACACAGATGTTCATGGAATTAATATTAAGTTCCACCCAACTCAAAAAGTTTCAGCTTTTTATAGGTGGTGACCAGACGCCTTTATTTTCTCATTGGGGAAGCAAAAGTCATTATTCAGGAGAAAGCAAAATCTCCTTCCCAGACACCCAGAGTGATCTGTAGGGCCCACAGCGAAAAATCCCCTTTCCACCCCACAGCCACCCCATGTTCTTCCACTGCAAGTCCAGGCTTCATCGGCAATTAAAGGATTAGCAGGGAGGAGTGGTGCCAAAGATCCCACCCCCTGAGTCATATCAGAGTCAGCACTCTACCCATGAGCCCTGGATCCACACCCCTGCCTGTAGGTGTGAATGGTGGTGATGTTGGAATGGGAGTGTATCTGAAATGGATCTGTTGGGGAGCCAGGTGCCTTTCCTTCCTCCACACATGCGCCCCGCATCTGAGGCCAAAGCATTAAGTAGCAGGCCAGGACGGAATGATGGTGGGCCGGGTAACTTTAAAAATAAAAACAGAGTGGGAGAAGGTTGGCCTGCCTATTGAGATCAGCTTTCAGCCAGCCCAAACATTGACAAGTGGCCTGATATGAAGTAGGACGATGATGGGGAGTTATTTTTCTTGTTGAAATCACAACTCAAGGAAATCATCTGTTTTATTCAACTATCATGGTTCTTTATCCCAATTCCCACCTACCATGCCTTCTGGTATTTTGGGAATGAATAAAAAGTGGCTATTTTCTGCCACAAGGACCCTGGGGAAACAGATTGGGAGAAGCTTTAAATCTGTGGGGGTGGGAAGGGGGGGCATGTGCGCTCATGTGTATGCACACGGACAAAATGCTTTCAAGTCAGGCTTGACTCCTGGTGATGTCTTGGCAAGATTTTAATAAGATTTAAGGAGGTTTGCCATTGCCTCCTTCCCAGGGCTGAGAGAAACTGACTGGCCCAAGTCACCCAGCTGGCTTTGTGTTTAAAGTGGGACTAGAATACAGGGTCTCCCCGTTTCTAGCCTGGTGCCTTCACCACTACTTCAAACTAGCTCTCCCAGTTCAGAAATCAGAGGCTCCCAGACAATCTCCCTGGAATTTTGCAGGAGTTTCAGACAAAACATCTTCCACTTGGAATCGTCCTGTGTCTTCCTTTGTTGTTCACACAACAACAACAACAAAAATGATCTGCTGAAGAGGAAAAGAAACCCAAGCATATCAGGATGATTTCCACGGCAGATTAACCCCTTGATCCTGAAAGGAGGTGTGTGAAAAATTCCTCTGCAGGAGAAACCAGGATGGAAACATTTTAAGATGTCTTGCCCCTGTGGTCCAACTTTCAAGATAGCCTTCCCTAATCAGAGGTGTTGTGAACACAAACTGCCAGACCTTTTGTCAAAGCATCCTGGGCTCCCAGCCACATACTTGTCTCTCATGATGTGGGCAGCAGGCTGACCCTGTTTAGCAGTTGTAATTCCGGGGGGGGGGGGGAGGAAAGGCATCCACCCAGCAGCTGATACAACACTCCCCCCTCCGGAATTCTTGTCTGTTCGGAGCCCTTTGATGTATGCCTTGTCTATAAATAGGCCTGCAGAAAATGGAGCTATCCTGTAAGCAGTTCCCCCATCTCTCCAAACGGAATCTATATGCCCTCACTAGAACAGCCTAAGCAGAAATATACCAGAACATGGGGAGGTGGAGGGAAGAAAAAAATGGGGCTTTTGACAGATGGGGCTGAAGATCAGGGCAGAACAACAGAATCTGGGATTTGAGGAGTTTCACAGCTTCAGGAAGGAAATCTCTGCTCCAAAGGCTGTCCTTTCTTCAGGACGGAAGATGGCTGTCTGGAGTGAAGTCCATCTAGAAGTATTGCATTAAACTCCTAATGATACTTTACTACCAAACAGCCAGAGGGAAATCAGGCACTTTGCATATCTCTTGGAGCACTCTTTCCTTCCATGCAAATTTCTAGGCTGACCTGAACACCTCGTGATCAAAACAGGTCCTGAGATGATGCCCAGCATTCAAATAAAATGCTGGCTTGGACAGTTCAGCCATATGCCAAGGACCTGATCCAGGAACATAGGCCAGAAAAGAGCAATTTTTAGGGCATGAGGCTTTGAAGACATATTCAGGGGGCTTCCAGACAGAGGGATCCCATATATTATCCAGCAATTCTACCCTTTCTCCTAGCCAGCTATTGGTAACAAAACAGAAAGATGAAAAAGGAGGGTTACAAGGTCATCTAGAGCAGTGGCCCCCAAGCTTTTGGGCACCAGGAACTGGTTCGGTGGAGAGTGGTTTCTCCATGGACCAGAGGGGATGTGGTTTGGCACATCCAGCCTGGATCCCATGGATGGGGCTTCCCTTGTTTCTGCCATGCCGCAGACCGGGGGTTGGGGACCCCTAATCTAGAGATCTAATAGAATTCCATGAATAAGGAAGAGTAATTGCATGCACAATAAAAACTTGGATGAGTACACATTTTTCTGGGAATCAGATGGCAGCACTAGGGAGCCCAGACAGACTTGGGGAATCTTTCAGCACCCTCTTCACCACTATCAATCAGTGACCAGGTTATTAATTAGTTTACTTGCAAGACTCCTGGGGTGGAATACATGAGGCTGGGTTATTTTAACCTACACTATTGACACTGCTGAGCAAGAATTGACTCAAGGTCCATTCCAGTTCACAACACAAAGCTCCATATTTCTCCATAGGTTAAAAAATAGTCAATGAAACTGATTGGATGATTAACTTGACCCTCTTCTCACCAACAATATATAAACTGTGCACATTCATGTTGATTTCATACCAAGTGCATCCTCCTGGTTTTCTCCAAGGATGGTGAAAACTGTCTTTGGTCAGGGATGATGGAAATGATCTCTTAGGTAATTCCTTCTCCCATCCCAAATGCAACTGCCAGGAATGATATTCTGAAGGAATGAATTGAGAATAAAGTTTTAGAGCTCAAAGGGCAAGACATCTGAAGCAGGCTTCTACGATAAGCAGCGCCTTTTTAGGAATGATTCATTCCCTGCTAACACCTACACAGACTTTTCCCAATATGGACAACTCAGTTGATACGCCAATGCCTCCTACACAAAGGCCAAGCTAGCCAGTGGACCCTTTGTTGCAAACAATCTGAGTGGAGACATTTCTGCTATTTATTTAAAATACGTTTATCCCATTTTTTGACTTGCAAGGCCTATTAAAAGGAGGGGGGTTGCTTACATCTTTCCATGCAACTTCCCCCTTCTGCCTCTTGTCTGTCAAGCTCATTTATAAAGTGAACAGCTCCAGAAAGCAGCCAGGAGAAAAATTAAGCTCCACACTGCATGCTCTCTACTGCAAACCACTTTCTGCTACAAGTGGATGGCAATGGGAAGCGGACCTTACTGACTCTACACAACAGCTGTGGAGTATGACATTCTGAGGCACCCAACTTATATCCACTACAGTGACACACTGGCCAGAGAGTATCAGCACTCACAAAAGTTGAGACACATCTGCAAAGGGTGTTTTGAGACACCCCTGTCCCACCTGCAGAGGAAAGGCAGGACGGAGCATCGGTCTCTCCAAGGAGGTCCAGAGGCTGAGAACCCAGGCAACCATCAGTCAGCTTATCCTGATAGGGAAAAATAGGCCATGGACGGGCAGATGGCTGCACTTGTATTCTGGGGGGGGGGGGGGGGGGGAGAAATTGTCCCTCTCAGAACGGGTTTGCAATTTGGGTGTCCTCCTAGACTCACAGCTAAGATTAGAGCAACATCTGACAGCTGTGGCTAGGGGGACCTTTGCACAGGTTCGCCTGGTGCATCAATTGCAACCCTACTTGGATCGGGAGGCTCTCCTCACAGTCACTCATGCCCTTGTCACCTCACGGTTAGATTATTGCAATGCGCTCTACATGTGTTCGGAGACTACAGTTGGTCCAGAACACAGCCGCGTGAGCTGTCGTGGGTGCATCTAGGTACACCCACATTACACCAATTCTCCATGAGCTGCACTGGCTCCCTATTGGTCTCTGGTCACAATTCAAGGTGTTGGTTATTACCTTTAAAGCCCTACATGGCTCAGGGCCGCTTTCTGCCGCATAGCTCCCAGCGACCGGTAAGATCCCACAGGGTTGGTCTCCTCCGGGTCCTGTCAGCTAAACAATGCTGGCTGGCGGGCCCGCGGGGGAGGGCCTTCTCTGTGGCTGCCCCAGCTCTCTGGAACAAGTTACCTCCTGAGGTCTGGACCATCCCCACCTTATTGGCCTTCCGAAAAGTGGTGAAGACCTGGTTCTTCCAGCAGGCCTGGGGCCGCTGATCTCGCTCTTGTGATATGGCGAGATCTGGCCATGAATGGTGTGAATAAGTTTTTAATGTTTTTAATTTTTAAATGTTTTTTATAATGATTTTTTAAGATGTATTGTGAGCCGCCCTGAGTCTTCAGAAAGGAGTGGCATATAAATTGAATTAATTAAATTGAATTAATTAATTAAATTGTGCTCTAACGGGAAATATCGAAGGGAAGGGGAGCCCAGCCTGGTCTGCATCTCTTGCCACAGGAAGGAGCAGCTGCAAAGACTTGCAACCCCCCATCCCCACCTCCTACTCTGCTCCGGGGCAAAAATGAAGGAAGTCGCCAGCTGGGAGCTAAGGAGGAAAAGCGGGCTCCGGAACCCAAGGGGTTTTCTCCTATCCGTCCGGCTGCTCTGAACCGAAAAGATTTTTCCTGCCGGAGAGAAATCAAGGGCCACGTCGGAATAGAGAGCTCAGCCACACTACGGCCGCAGCTGCCCACAGCCCGGGGAATCCGTACTCCTCGACCCAGCCCCGGAGCGACTTCAGTATCCATAACAGTCCAACCCCCAGGCCGCCGCCACCGCCGCCGCCCTTGCGTGCAACTCCGGCTGCCCCGCCCCAGCGGCGGATGAGACGAGCCCAAAGCGTGGGCTGCGGAAGAGCAAAGCGGCTGCTCTGGGACAGCCGCGGGCGAAAGCAGCGCCAGCCGCACGTAGCGCACGGGCTGGGAATTTGTGTGGGAGAGGCGCCCTCTGTCGGGAGATCCTCGCCACTTCTGCTGCTTAGACACAAAGCCGCTCTGGCGACGCCGGGCATCTGGCGATGCGCGGTCTCAGGAGGAGGGGCGAGAAGGGGGGAGAATTTAACAAGAAGCTCTGTTTCTTTTTTTAAAAAATCGGACGTGGGGCGGGGAAAGACTCCTTCTCGCGATGACTCCATGCCCTGCCTAGCGTGGGAGCTTCGGGTCGCTTTGTCAAAGTTCGGGCAAAACTAACAAAGCGCGGAGCTCCGCTTCCACGTCGCCTCGCGAGAAAGAAACAAAGCCTGAAATGCGTCTGTGACAGAGTCCCCACCCGCCCCGCTTTCTCGGTCGCCTTCGCAGCACCGGAGGCGGGCCCCGGGGTGGCCGAGTGAAGGTGCTTAATTGGAGCCGCCGAAGATGAGAGGAGTCCGGCCGAGATTCCTCCTTGCCTCCAATCGGAGAAAAGGACGGCACACCATGTTTGGGAAGGATTCGGGGAAACCTCCTCAAGCGTTTCCTCAGCTCGTTGAGAAATGTCAGAACCGATCAGCATTAAAGGGAGATCGAGCCCCGTCTGAACGGGGGATTCCTGGCTAACCCCAGGCCGTTTGGACCTGGGTTTGAGACCGAGCCCCGCGCAATTAAATAACCTGAGGGTGTGTGTGTCATAAATGCCCGGACTATCTCTTCTAAACCCACATGCAGTCACCGGTAGTTAATTGCTCTTAGAGCCTCTGGCCTGATCTGCCCCCTTTTTGTGTGATTTGATGCTGAATTTCATGACAAACCATTTGGAATAGTCACTAGTTTCCTCCCAAAGTTTTGCCTTCGGTTCAAGTGGCCCAATTAAAAAGACAAAATGGTCCAGGGTCCTCAACTTTAGACAGATGAATTCATAGACCTGACCCCTCTACAGATTCTGATTTATTAAACAATCATGAAGGGAGTGAGCCTTTATGTGTGTGATGAAGCTCACTCTGAAAGCTTACTCAAATAAAATAGTTGGAAAAGGTGCTACTAGAATTAATTTTTAATTGGGTGGAAGATTGGCTTTGGTCATCTTTTTAGAGTACACTACTCTTCAGCATGTCCTTTAACTCTTAATATGCTCTTTAATCACAAAGAAGGAAGCCTGCCCTTAACATGGTGTAGCACAGTGATGGGATTCAATTTTTTTTACTACCGGTTTGGTGGGTGGGCGTGGCAGGGGAAGGATACTGTAAAATCCCCATTTTCTCCCAATCAACGGAATCTGGAGGCAGAGAATAGATGGGGGCGGGGCCAGGCAGAGGTGGTATTTACTGGTTCTCCAAACTACTCAAAATTTCCGCTACCGGTTCTCCAGAACTGGTCAGAACCTGCTGAATACCACCTCTGGTTTAGCACTACATCCATATCCAACATATCCATACTGAATACGCTTACCGAATGCATTTTGGGTTTGGATAGCTCATAATAGGGTGAGCATAGGCAGTTGAATTCATTTGCAGCCTAGAAATCTGAATGTACCAACTTACAAGGAAGTTACTACAACTAGTCCTCAACTTATGACCACAATTGAGCCTAAATTTATGCTAAGATATTTGTTAAGTGAGTTTTGCTCCATTTTACAACCTTTCTTGACACAATTGTTAAGTGAATCATTGCAATTGTTAAGTTAGTAGCACAGTTAAGTGTATCTGGCTTCACGGTTGACTTGTCACAAGGTCGCAAAAGATCATATGACCCCAAGACACTGCAATTGTCATAAATATGAACCAGTTGCCAAGCATCTGAATTTTGATCACATGACCATGGGATGCTGCAAAGGTCGTAAGTGTGAAAAATGGTAATGTCACTTTTTCAATGCCATTGTAATTTTGAAAGGTAACTGAACAAATTGTTGTAAGTTGAGGACTATATAAATTCATAGAGAGGTTGGTGCTATCCTATATGACAAGAATTACTGGTCCTGAAACTTTTTATATATTAGCAGGACTGCACTTAGAAGGGAAAAGGCACCACAATATTCAGGGTTGATGATCCCAAGTTCAGCAAGAGAAAGTAACAATTCCGAACAAGATAAATTGAGTTCGAAGAGATAAATCATGATTTAATGAATTGAATGAAAATTAGTTCAACTAAGGATTTAAAACGAATTATTTAAAAAAATGCAAAACCATGTTAATTCATTTCATTTCATTTCATTTTATTAAATTTGTATACCGCCCTACTCCCGAAGGACTCAGGGCGGTGAACAACCATAAAATAAAACATATAAATACAAAATTTAAAATGGAGATAAAACAAATTAAATAAATTTGGCTGAACCGTTTTAAAACCCCAATATAGAACCAAATTTAAAATTCCCATTTAAAAAGAGGAAAAGTTTAGGTCAGGCCGGCTTGATGGAATAGGAACGTCTTAAGCGCGCGACGGAAGGTACGCAGATCCGGAATCCTCCGTATCTCAGGGGGAGCTCGTTCCAGATAGTAGGTGCCCCCACAGAGAAGGCTCTCCCCCTGGGTGCCGCCAGTTGACATTGGCCGACGGCACCCGGAGGAGCCCCTCTCTATGGGAGCGTACTGGTCGGTGGGAGGCTATTGGTGGTAGCAGGCGGTCCCGCAAATAGCCAGGTCCTAAACCATGGAGCGCTCTGAAGGTGATAACCAAAACCTTGAAGCGCACTCGGAAGACCACCGGGAGCCAGTGCAGCTCGCGCAGGAGAGGCGTTACATGGGAGTGTCACGTCGCTCCCATCACCACCCGTGCGGCCGCACTCTGCGCCAGTTGGAGCCTCCAAGTACTCCTCAAGGGGAGCCCCATGTAGAGAGCGTTACAATAGTCCAGACGGAAGGTGACGAGGGCATGAGTGACCGTGCGTAACGAGTCCCGATCCAGAAAGGGACGCAACTGGCGGATCAGGTGAACCTGATGAAAAATCCTCCCGATCACGGCCATCAAGTGCTCTTCTAAAGACAGCCGTGAATCCAGAAGGACACCCAAGTTGTGAGCCCTTTCTGTGGGCGCCAGTGCTTCACCCCCAATAGTCAGCGATGGCACCAACTGACTATATCGGGACGTCGGAAACCACAGCCACTCGGTCTTGGATGGGTTGAGCCTGAGCCTGTTTCTCCCCATCCAGATCCATACGGCCTCCAGGCACCGGGACATCACTTCAAGGGCATCGTTGGGGTGGTCTGGGGTGGAGATGTACATCTGGGTGTCGTCAGCGTACTGATGGTACTCCACCCCGAAACCATGGATGATCTCGCCCTGCGGCTTCACATAAATGTTGAACAAAAGGGGCGAGAGGACCGATCCTTGTGGCACCCCACATATAAGGGGCCTCGGGGTTGATCTCTGCCCCCCTGTCAACACAGACTGTGACCGGTCAGAGAGAAAGGAGGAGAACCACCGTAATACGGTGCCTCCCACCCCCAACTCTTCCAACCGGTGCAGCATGATACCATGGTCGATGGCATGATACTATGGTCGATGGTATCAAAAGCCGCTGAGAGATCTAATAGGACCAGGACAGAGGAGCAACCTCTGTCCCGAGCCCTCCAGAGTTCATCCACCAACGTGACCAATGCCGTTTCCGTGCTGTACCCAGACCTGAAACCCGACTGGAATGGATCTAGATACGTCGTTTCATCCAGGTACTGGGGAAACTGTTGTGCAACCACACTCTCAACAACCTTCACCACAAAGCGAAGGTTGGAGACTGGACGATAGTTAGCCAATATTGCCGGGTCCAGGGAAGGCTTCTTGAGGAGAGGTCTCACCACCGCCTCTTTCAAGACACCCTCACCCAATGAAGCATTTATAATCCCCTGGAGCCAGCCTCGCGTCACCTCCCGGGAAGCCAGCACTAACCAGGAAGGGCACGGGTCCAACGAACGTGGTCACATTCAGTCTACCCAGAATCCTGTCCACGTCCTCAGGGGTCACAGAATCAAACTCATCCCAGATAACATTCTCAGGACCTGCCTCCGTCATCCCCACTGGATCTACCCAGTTGGAGTCCAGATCTTCCCGAATCTGAGTGATTTTGTCATACAGATACTGAACAAAATCCTCGGCTCTTCCCTCCAAGGGGTCCTCCCTCGCTTCCTGATGGAGCAGGGAGCGGGCGATTATCTGATGACGCAATAAGAGCAGCAAGATAAGTGCATTTCGATGCTTTTATCGCCACTAGGTAATTCTTAATATGAGATCTTACCAGTGTCCGGTCAGATTCAGTACGACTGGCCCTCCATCTACTCTCTAGGCGTCTTTTCCGGCGCTTCATCTCCCTCAGCTCCTCAGTAAACCAAGGAGCCAGGTGAGATCGGCGCCGGGTCAGAGGCCGCAAAGGCATGACTCGATCCAGAGCTCCAGCGGCCGCCCTATCCCAGGCGGCCACTAGGTCTCCAGTCGAGGCGTGAGCCAGAACCTCAGGGATTGGCCCAAGCTCCATCTGGAACCTATCAGGCGCCTGGGGCGGTACCATCTTATCGGTTCCGCCTCCCTGTGGTGGGGTGCAGCGGTTCGAAGGTCAAGACGAAGGAGAGAGTGATCCGACCATGACAAGGGCTCAATGACTATGTCCCCTATCTCAAGATCACTCAGCCACTGCCCAGAGACAAAAATCAAGTCCAGTGTGTTTCCCCCCATGTGCCTAGGGCCATGAATTAACTGGGTCAGATCCATAGCCATCATGGAAGCCATGAACTCCCGAGCCACCTCAGACGTCTCACCCACAGACGGCAGGTTGAAATCCCCCACGACCATAAGTCTGGGGGTATCAACTGCCACTGCGGCGATAACGTTGAGTAGCTCGGGCAGGGCTGCTGCCACGTGGCAGGGAGCCAGGTACGTGATCAGCAAACTCCTCTGAATCCCATGACCCCACTTCACAAGGAGGGTCTCACAACCGTCTGAGGAAAAGTGGCCTCCTTCGGCCTAAGGCCTTCTCTAATAATAACCGCTACTCCTCCGCCCCTCCCCTGTGACCTCGGCTGATGGAATGCCTGGAAGCCTGGTGGGCACATTTCTACCAGAGGGACCCCTCCCTCCAGGCCCAACTAGGTCTCCATAATACCCGCCAGGTCCGCTCCCCCCTCCTGAACCAGATCCCAAATGAAGGGGGCTTTATTTATTACAGACCTGGCATTGCACAACATCAGTCGAAGGCCCGGGCCCTGAGGGTCTGTACAACCTGGAGAACGAGTGGAGCCTTGGGGGCTGGAGCACGCTACCGCTCGAAGATAGTGGGTGCGTGCTCCCTTAACATGATACGGCCCCCTGCTCCCGCCATATCTACCCCTCCCACACACAGTACCGATGATAGAAACACAATCTGGACAAGCTCGACCCCCCCCCATTACCTCCGGATCCCCCACCCCCTCCGCCGCGCCTAGTGGCCAGGCCTGACCCTCCCCTTGGTGGGTTTTCCCCCAAACCCACAACCCTAATTCCAATTTTTCCCTCCCCCCCCCGGGACCCCTTAAAAATTTACCCAATTTACTTAAAAAACCCCTCAACCCCCTCTTTGCGGCATGCCACCTCTCTGGGTTCCAAAGCCCGTCATCGAGGTAGGCCCTCGATAACGTGGAGGGCCAGACCTGCGAGAGGGGGGAGTCTCGCAGCGCAAGAAGCTCAATAGTTGAATACATCCACAAAATAGGAAAGGGTGAAGATGGCGTCTGGCCAGGGTTCCATAAAGTCTAAAGGTCCTGAAGACAAAAGGCAGCAACAAAAACGTGGGTAACTGGACTCCACTGTCCTCTCATGACAGTGGGAGGAGTCCCGTGCCATTCCGATAAATCTAGGGGATGTTTCTCCCCGACATCCTCTCACGATGTCTGGCCAGATGGAATATACTATGGTAATTCATCGAATAAAAACAAATATCAAAACAAATACTAAATACTATTGATTTGTTCTTCAGAGAAGATTACATTTTAAATAAAAATAGCAGAGTGAAAATCTGAGTATTTTGGTCACAGTAGTAATTTCAGAAATTTCACTGTGGGCCATGATGTAATTTTGGAAACGTAAAAAATATAATTTCAGTTTTAGAATAGAAAAATGCCTTCATGGCTCATGAAACTGGATGTAGAGGATGAAAACAGAGTCCGTGTGTAGGATGGGAATATTTTAGAAGATTAAAATAGGTACTATGCTTCAGGCAGTTCAAGAGACAAGACAAATGAGATTTGAAAATGTTTCTTTAGATATTGTTTTAAAAAGAGTACTTTTGTTGGGCAGCTTCAAAATGCTATCAGATAAATTAAATTAGGCCTAATACATGAAAATGCCCTTTATGTTTTCCTTTGTCAGACATTCTATTTTCAAAGTTGGTGGAGAAGACAGGAACATGAGATTTTTCATCAAACAAATGGGAAAGATCTGAAATGAGAGCAAAACCACCTTTGCCAGAACTGAATTATGCTTTTCCATAATCTGAGAACTGGAATATGCTGGGATCCCAGTCCTATAGTGGACCCCATTCGGGGAAACAATATTTTATTTTACCTAGTCAAAGATCAATCTCTGCTGGGCAACTGCAGAGACTGTTTTCAGGGAGAAAGTGGTTAGAAGGCAAGGCTTGTGGCATGGCAGTCTCAAACCCTTTAGAAAGTTTCTAGTGCTGGCAGCTGAAGACATTACAGACACTGTTGGCTGAAGGGATTAATTTAACTTGGTTACAATACAATCAATTGCAATTGAGATGGAAAGAGGACCAAAGAACTGGTATTATGGTGCATGAGGAAGAATTGGTTAGACATATAAAAGAGAAAGGTCCAATGCATATTAAAAGGCTTTATAATGTTTTGTTAGAAAGGGATTCGGAAACTGAATTAGTTAAAGATTGTATGATTAAGTGGGCACAAAATTTTGAAGAACCAGTGATGTTGGAAACATGGGAAAAAATTTGGGTTCAGAATGTTAAATTTACACAGTCGCAGAATTTGAGGGAAAATTTTTACAAAATGTTTTATAGATGGCATTTAGATCCTAAGAAATTGTCGTGTATGTACCCTAATGTTCAGCCAAAATGTTGGAGGTGTGATTGTTTAGATGCTACATACTATCATATTTGGTGGACTTGTAAGAAAGTTAAGGCTTTTTGGATAAAAATTTGGTGGGTCATGCAGAATGTTTTAAAGAAAAAAATCCAATTTTCTCCACAATTGCTTTTATTGGGTATAGTTGAGGGTTTTACAGTGGATGAAATAAAGTTGATTTTGTATATGATTACAGCAGCGAGATTGTTGATAGGTAAATATTGGAAAAATGAAGCTCTGCCCACCGTAGAAGAATGGATTTTGAAGATGGCCAGCTTTGCGGAGATGGCGAAGATTTCAGCATACTTAAAAGATCGCTCACAAGAGACTTATGAATGTGGATGGAAAAAGTGGATAGATTATGTGCAGAACAAATACCAAACCAAGAAGTATCAAATAGCTTTTCATTGATAGTATTATATTATATTAAGATAGAAATAGTCGAACTATGTGAAGATGAAAAATGACATGGGGGTTGGGGGGGTTCAAGGTTTTTGTATAGAGGACAATGATATTCTATGGAAGTCCGGGGGGAGGGGAGGGTCAGGGGGGGTTTGGGAGGGTGGGTTGGGGAGTTTGGGGAGGGTTATGGGGGTGAAAATGGGGTGAAAATGTAATTGTAAAACTTTTACAATAAAAAAAAAAAAAGAAAGTTTCTAGTGCTGTACAGGTTTTGCCCAATTGCAAAAAGCATAAAAGTGAAAAAAGGATGTAAGATGTCCCTGTCTCATCATATGTGTTCCCATGTGCTCCCCACAACCCTCACGTATTTGGAACAAACCAGTTTTCATATGCCTGCAGCAGGGGTGAAATGTAAAAATTGTTACTACCGGTTTTGTGAGTGTGGCTTGGTGGTGGTGGGATAATGTGACTGGGTGGGCGTGGCCAACTTTTTTTTTTTAACTTTTCAAAGCATTTTTTCTACAACCTCTTTGGCTGAAGAGGTTGCAGAAAAAAATGCTTTGAAAAGCCTCTGACGATCCCAGCTGAGCTGCGCGATCATCAGAGGCTTTTTTTAAAAGAGCCTTGGTAGTACAGTGATCTAAGGCACCCTGTTATTAAGCTGGTTATTAAGACCAGCTGCCTGCAATTACTGCAGGTTCGAATCTTGCCAAGGCTCAAGGTTGACTCAGCCTTCCATCCTTTCTAAGGTAGGTAAATTGAGGACCCAGTTGTGGGGGCAATAAACTGACTTTGTATAAATATACAAAAGAATGAAGGCTATTGCTCAGCGCATTGTAAGCCGCCCTGAGTCTCCGGAGAAGGGCGGCATATAAATCAAAATGAAAAAAAAAAAAAAAACCCTTTTAAAAGCATTTTTTCGGTGGAAGAGGTTGTAGAAAAAATGCTTTTAAAAGTAAAAAAAAAAAGCCTGATGATTGTGCGGCTCAGTTGGGCGTGGTGGGTGGGGGGACGCAGGGATTTTTGCTACCGGTTCTCCAAACCACTCACCGCCATCGCTACAGGATCGGGTGATCCGGTCCAAACCGGGAGCATTTCACCCCTGGCCTGCAGATGACTCTACAATAGGGAACCTGATTGTGCAGCCTTCAAATGGGCATGTGGGGGACGGACAGACACAAATTGAATTTCCAGCCCAGAAGAAGTTTTGAACATTTTCAGGACATTTTCTTTCACACATCTGCTAAACCATGCTCAGCCTTCTTCAGTGGTGTTGTAAGGAATTGAATAATCTATTTCCCAAGCGGCCTTGTGCTTCTGCATTAAGGCCAGCCTGTAGAGGATCCTCACAGCCACATCATTTGGTAATCAGCATGGGGAATCGATCTTGCTCACTGCGGGAAGATTTGTCAGACCACACTATGTGAAGGTTTTCATTGGAATATGAAGACTTGTAGAAATACCAGTGTTGTTTTTTTTATCCTGATGGGAAACCGTAGCTTTTCTTTTCTACATGACCTGATCTTACCAGGACAATCCTTTTTTTTTCCCCCACCCAAGTTCAGGGAATTGTTGTATGTATCATCCAAAGAGAACTGCCTTTGGGGAAGATACAGCCATGCAAATATTTCCAAATGGAACCACAAGCTACAGGCAACCCTGAGTTGGCCAATCGGAGAATGATTCACCTGTGGTGTCAGAGTATCTAGAAGAGTGTATAGCATCCAGACTCACCTGCTGACTTCACTTCTTATACCTAACCAACTTCCTGTTGATTAGGTATAAATCTCAGAAGGAAACAGCGTGAGAGAACAAAAGTTTTGCCTAAAAAGTGTTTCTTTGTTTAAAAAATTTAGAAATAATTTGGAATGAAAATGCACGTACTACGCAGGAGAGATGAACTAAATAACTTGGGATTTTAATCGTTTCCAGCTCTCAAAATATATAATTGTATGCAGACGTTTATCCCTCACTCTACCTCTCCCCAAGGGATGCGGTTGCTCAGTGGCTAAGATGCGGAGCTTGTCGGCATGTAAAAAATGCAAGTAGAAAAATAGGGACCACCTTTGGTGGGAAGGTAACAGCATTCCGTGCGTCTTTGGTGTTTAGTCATGCTGGTCACATGACCACGGAGACGTCTTCAGACAGCATTGGCTCTTCAGCTTTGAAATGGAGATGAGCACCACCTAGAGTCGGGAACGACTAGTACATATGTGTGAGGGGAACCTTTGCCTTTTACCTCTCCCCAGTCAGATTATGTTTTTCAGTGATTCCGTAACTGAATAGAACAAAACCTCTCCATAACTCAGCATTAATCCCCTTACTTTTCATCAGATTTGAATGGGTACCTATGTGCAGTTGGTTTGCAGATTCAAAATAAAACATAAACAGTGAATATGAAGAAAATTCAGCTGCACGGAAGAATGGGAAGAAAACCCACAAACAGAACCGGTTTTTAAGTAGGATTACAGGAAATGTTTGATACCCTTACTTTTGCCAGAGGAGGCATTACAAGGTACTGAGTAAAAGGGTGTCCTAACATCAGCACTTGCCATATTCATTGATGTCATATTTGAACTTGTAAACAGTGGCACAAAAATAGTAAGTATGTAGTGAAACTTGCAGGAAGTTGTTGCATTTAATTTTCATCATCAGGGTGTGTTAGTTTCTGTTGACTGGGCATTCATTGTTGATTTTGCTCCAATAACCTTTCCTAAATACACGTCATCACTCAAAAAACTGTATATTCTGTGTCATAGAGACAGCACAATATGGCATACTTAATGGGAGTTTTGTCAACTGTATCATTTTTATTTTCTCTGTTTTAAACTTCAAAATACCTTAATTGCCCAGGTCTGTTTTTGAAGAAAAAAAACGGGCTGCTCAAAGAGATATACTGACACTGGATTAAGCTGCACTGATTGGTCAAAACCTCTTGCCAAAACATGAAAGAATTATATTAATAGCAGTTGTAAAAATTGTCTAAATTTGTAATCTTCTTCAAAAATGGTGCTTTTAAATCAAGCTTTTATTTACTATTAACTGTGGCTTTCATAGTTGAAAGAAAATAGAATAGCTACATCCAAGTAGTCTTCAACTTATGATCACAACTGAGCTCAAAATTTGTTGCTAAATGAGAATTGTTAAGTGAGTTTTGTTCCATTTTACAACCTTTCTTGCCACACTTGTTAAGTAAATCACTGCATTTGTTATGTTAGTAACAGCGTTGTTAAGTGAATCTGGCTTCCCCATTGACTTTGCTTGTTAGAAGATCATAAAAAGTGATCATATGACCCCAGGACACTGCAACCGTCATAAATAAGAGTCAGTTGCCAAGTGTTCAAATTTTGATCATGTGGTCATGGGGATACTGCAACTTCAATACTGTTGTACTGTTGTAACTTCAAATGGTCACTAAACGAAGTGTTATAAGTCAAGGACTACCTATAGTGCTTTCTGACCAAAGTTATCTCAGTTATCTCGGGGGAGGGGGGAGAAAAAGCAACACTAGGAAGCTTATAAACAGATGGCAATAATATGTGATCCCTATACCAAAGATCAGAGAATGGTGATTCTGCAATACATTTTTGTCCAAAGCAACTTTTCTCATATAACTTAAAGCAAGGATTTTCAAATTTTTCAGACTGCAAAATCTGTTTTAGTTAAAAAAATTATAGAATCTCTGATAAGAGAGAAAAAGCTCAATTTTAGGAAATTGGCTGACCTTGAATGAACATTTTTAATTGTATCTTTAGTGCCTCACAGAAGCCTGTCACAGTTCCAAGGTTCACCATTTGGAAAAACCCTGCCCCAAAGCATCAGAAATTTGCAGTAAATATACTCATCTCACATACTGTGCTCACTCATCTTCCATATAGTATACACAATTTCTCTCTGTCCTTCAGCCCCAGACATCTTTCTTGGTGGACTAAGAAACAGTACCATCATGGAATCATGAAGGCTGAAGGAACCTGATACTTCATTTGGTCTGCAGATAATGGCAGATAGGAGAAGAACATGGCCTGATTTGTCTAAGACTCTTAAGTGTTCAGCCTTAAGAGATACTTGACAGGTTTGGTTCAAAGGAAGGAAACACCAAGACATTGGCTTGTTTTCCTTCAACCTGTTTTCCAGGAACAACCATATACAATATATCTTTGGAATGAAATCAGCATTAGATTTGTGTTTGTAAACTAAGTTTGGATGGTAATTTGGATGGATAAATCCAAGAAAAGGAACAAGAAATGTAGGCAAACCTGCTTGATTTAAACATCTCACTTTTATAATTGCCTTTCGCTACTGTTCCATTTTCTCCACATTAACACTTTGTGCGTGCTGTAAGAGCGGAAGAAGCCACGTCAAAAAGGTGACCAGAATCTTAACCAAAAGGCTGAGAAATGATGAATATGGTGGTAGATGGAGCAGGGGCACTGGCAGTCAAGACGTCTAATAACACCATAAAGGAGACAAGATTATTGTGTTAAATAAGCCTTACTAGAAAGTAATCCATATCAGGGGTCTCCAATGTTGGCAACTTTCAGATTTCTGGACTTCAGAATTCCTCAGCCAGCTTTGCTTATTGAAGTCCACAAGTCTTAAAGTTGCCAAGGTTGGAGACCCCAGATCCTTATCATCTTTAATTCACAACCCTTTTACTCGTCTCTTTCAAAAGCTAAAAAAAAATCTGTTGACGGAAAAAAGGAAGACCTGCAGAATAGATGGAAAAGGTTAGTTCTCCATCTGAAAGAAGCTAAGGTAAAGATAAAGGTTCCCCTCGCACATATGTGCTAGTTGTTCCCAACTCTAGGGGGCGGTGCTCATCTCCGTTTCAAAGCTGAAGAGCCAGCGCTGTCCAAAGACGTCTCGGTGGTCATGTGGCCGGCATAACTAAACGCCAAAGGCGCACAGAATGTTAAAGTGAATGTCAATTCACAAAACAAGACTTTTGAATATTCTTAGCAATGGCAAGGGAACAGGAGTTGTCTCTTAACATCGCACAAGCCCAAACATTATTGATTTAATTTCTTCGGGAACTTTTTAGTTTGATAATGGAATTCTCTTCCCCGTTCTCACTCCAGCTCAATTCTTTTGAGTTTAAGATTTATATATTTAATAAATGAAACAAGCCAATCAATAGAAGCAGTTGTGAGAAGTTGAAAATGGTAGTAAAATTAGATGGTAGGATTGCTTGATTACAAATCTTACTCGTAAAGTTAGGGGGCAGAGAACCAGATTTATAAGTTTAAGTGCTGATTTTACTGTGACCATGAATACAATATCCTCTTGCATATTGACATCTCCATCTCTGCTTTCATTTAATTTTAACTGTTTCTAGTTTTTGCTTGTTTTTATTGTATCATACTCTGGGAGATGTTATTACTTTTTTCTTTTATTTAAAATAATAAATTGATTTTTTCAATTGAAAGTATATTGGGTAGAGCAGCCCATCACATACGCACATTACTGTTTAGGAAATTATGATTATTAGATAGTACCAATGCATTTAGGCAGCCTTTGAAGCATCCTAAAAACCATTTAAAATTATTTTAAAGTAATGTTTTGATTAATTTAAAATAGCTGATTCATTCTTGTCCAACTGCTTGTTTTCTCTGCCCAAGCAGCTCCCGGTCCACCTAATAATTAAACCTGGGTGCTAATCATTACCTGCTATACCACTGTGACTAAGGACCATGTAACTTAGAAGTAAATACCCAAACTTGAATTGTTGAGTTTCACTCAAGAGTATTATTAGAAACAAAGAGTTTGTCGTTTCAGGACATTGTCGCAGAATTGACAGAGACCTCACCCCAACCCATTTCCAAAGGAGCCAAAAATCTTGAGGTAGGCAGTTACTTAGCTGATGAAACCAATCTGTGCCAGGTCTGGTGGGGAGACTTAACAGAGAAGACATCATGTTACAACTAACCCATGATCCAACCGACAGGGCAGCTGTAAGAGACTCTTGGCAAAGTAGCTTCTCCTCGGCTTCTCCTAAGGTCACCTGTCCCAAGTGGGCTTCCTGGATGGTGATTGGAAACAATCTGATGGACCTTCTAATTTTTTCAATGACCTGAACCAATATTTTCAGAGATATTGTGACAAATAAAAATGGCAGTGGCCTTCTGTGAGGTACCATTGCCCTTGCTGCTGTCCAAGAGCCACAAAGGCAGGTTCCCCCCTCTATGATCATGGCAGTGATCCATCAATAGCTGTTATTAAATAAATTATTAAAACTTATTCTGTTCCAGTGGTTCCACATTAAATCTGCAGTACCATTAATAAGGAAAGGCTGGATGGTATTTAGATACTGTACACATTTCTTTCGGAGGAAAAAACTACTTTATCTCAAATATATACTGATTAATCTTGGATTTTCAATCAAGAGTTATTGCATAACCCCATGAATGTATCCAGCCAGTGTTTTCTCTGCCCATTTGCTAGGCTGAAGAAATTACACATGGGGCTGACTTAGATGAGCAGACTTTCCTGTGCCCTCTGAAAAGAAAAAAAAAAAAACAGAAACAAAGACCACACTGTATGTCCAAAAGAGAAGCCAAAAGAAAAAAAAAGTTGCCGTTTATGTTAAACCTTTACAAAATAATACAATAAATGATTCAATAAATAGAAAAAAATTACAAAATTACAGGATTTTTTTTAATACAGAAAAACAAAGAAATAACCTCCCGCCCCACCCCCCTTTTTCAACTAACTGACTAGCTGGCTCCAAAGTGGAGCTGTGCAACACACCAACATCTCCACCAACACTAAGGACTGAGAGGTGCTGAGCACAGGACACAGCCCCACGCGCACAGAAAGGAGAGCCGCCTGGACCCCTTGCCTCTTCATATAAGATATATATATATATATAGTTATATATATATTAACTTTTTAAACATAATCTTGTCTTCACAATAATCTAATTAGTAGCATGAGTTTGTTGTGGTTTGTTCCTGAGTAGGTTTTATCCAGCAGAAAACAAGTGGGATTTTGGAGCAGGATGTTTGTGGAAGAATGGAGCACCCTGCTAGTGGCCACTTAGAACTCCCCCCACCACCACCACCACCATCGCTCCGTGGGGAACATCAGTCATTTGTGAAGAGGCGGGCCAACTGCATTGGCAGCCCAACCAGTTGCCTAAAGCAGCAACATTTCACGGCTGCCAATATGCAGGTAACAATCCAAAAGATGCAACCACAAGATCCTCAGAGCTTCCAAGGGATACAGAAGATGCACTTCTTGGATTGTCTGGTAGAGTTACTCAGAGTGGCAAAATGCCTATATGTCCCACTGTCTTGGCCCAAAAGAAGGGAGAGGTTTTGAGGTATGAACTGCCTTATCTACCAGCAACTCCAGAGGAATAGGTTGCTGGAGAAGACAGAATAGGAATCCTTCAGTTGTAGGAGTCTGAGGGGCATTAACTGGAAACAAAGCTAAAGAGGGACAGCTACAGAATAGGACACTAGCCCCTTTAAATGTCCTGGGTTCCCCTCCCCCCAGTGCAAGCCAGGGTCTGGAGCCAGTCTGTGACCCCTGAGCACAGTTGAGAGAAAGCTGAAATACTGACAGATTTGTGAGAGGATGCAAGAGTGTTCAGGAGACATGTCTGACACAATTTGGGAGAGTGGAATGGTCTCTGTCTGTACAGTTAGAACAGAAAAGTAAGCGACTTAAGTCACTCCTCTGGAGTGATAGATTATGGTTACTATTATGTGGATTAACATGACAGTTTGGAGGAAGGGGAGGAATGTAATGTGCAACCAAGTTCCTGCTGAAGACTGGTGCTCTTCTGGTCTTGTCCAAAGCTACCATTTCATGAAAAAAAAGAGAGGTCCCTGGCTGAGCACATCTAGTCTATCTACCTCCTTTGTAGAACCCAACCAGGTAAACCTTAGAATGTATCCCATTTGTGCAAGCCATCTAATATTAACTCTGCTGCTGATTCTCCCAGCAGGAAATAATATCAGCTCACTAGTCTTGTCTGAGGAAATTTAGACATGAGGGATTTTGTACCAGCTGCTTGAATGCTAGGGGTGCAAAAAAGGCATCGGGGGCCTTAGGTAACATCCCAGTTCTATCAAGCTATTCTAGGCTCCCAGCTTCTAAACAAGCAGAGGTGGTTCCTTCAGGTGCACAGAGGTGTGGGACCATAGAGGAGAGAGAGAGAAGAGAGAAAGCTTTCGGAATTTTAACTAGAAAACAGGAGGTACGATCCTATCTATCTCCCTCTAACTTGCACACCTAAGTCAAACCTCCACCATTACTGCATTTGAAATATAAGATCAGAACAGCAGCTATGAAATTTCACGGGTCTTTCATGCCCACCATCTGCAAGACCATACTAAGTCCAGAGCCTTCAACAACCAAGGCGGGGAATTACTTCCTACAAGTTAATACTGAAATCGGCAATCTTATAACAAGTTCAGGCTCAGATCCTTCCTGCACTACTGACAGGGCCAGTGAAAGAACTAGAGAGACCTTTTCACAAGAGTCTGTGCCCAGCACCAGAGACACAGACCCCCCCACTCCCTTCTGAGGCTCCAGCCTGAAGCCCAACCCCATCTGCTCAGGTCTCCTTCTGGGGATGGGAGGAGAGTGCTCACAGACAAAGAGTTCCTGAGTGTAGGCAGCAAACTCAGACTCTGCCTGGCCACAGGTTCAGAACACTTGTGCCCCAAGGAAAACTGATCTTTCTGCCCCACCCTCCAAGCCAAAGTGCTTCTGATCAAGGGGGAGAAATGTCCCTCTGATTGCTCCCCCTTAGTCAAAGCATGTTTTCTCAAAGCGCCCCCTAGCCAAACCGTTCCCGTACAAGCAACATAAGTTTCTTCTTGCCCTTGTAAGTTTGTTTGAGGTTGTCAAGGAACTGGCTAAAGCGTAGGTGCCCTTCGTGTGCCATCAGGAAAGTTTCACGGGCTTTCCCCAAGAACTCAATGAATTCACCATAGTGCCGGGGACTGATGTGGGTGAGGCGTGAATGGGTGGTGCTGATGTAAGCAGCCATAGCGGCCTCCAGCAGCTGGCAGAGTGGGGCCTTGTCCATGGCAAAGAGCTTCCCACCAGTACCCGTGCTGCCTGCCCCACGGCGCCCTCCGCCCATTGAAGCAAGACCTGGGGGAGGAAGGCTCCAACGGTGCAAGATGTCCGAGAGCATGGGTGCACACTGCACGCTCTTGATGACCAGTGGGACGATGGCGGCCAACTCGTTCTTCCCCAGGGACTGGCTAAGGGAGCAGGCCCACAGGACATCGTTGAGCGCTGGATGGGTGTCCTGATTGAAAGCAATGTTGAGGTGTGAGAAGGCCAGGGTAGCCAGCTTGTAGGCACGAACAGGCAGCCCACGGTGCTCCATATACCGGGCTATGGTGAACAGGTGGGAGTGGCCCATGCCAGCTGAGGCTGCAGAATCTAGCACAATCTGGTAGGCTGCCTCGAAGGCTGCATGGTTCTTCTCACATAGTGTCAGGGCTGGCAAGGCACAGTTTTGTGGGTCCTTCATGGCACATTGCAGCGCCAGTGTCCGGGCACAACTGCACAGCTCATCCCGTTGCCCTGTACTCAGGCTCAGCCTCAGCAGTGTGGCATGTGTGGTTCCGGTCACCGCCACAATAGTTGTAGCCTCGATAGGTGTGAAGAGCGTGTACCAATTCTGCATTATATTCATCAGGGCCTGGACTCCTAAGAGCAGGGAAAGTGGGGGGAAAACTGGGGTTAGCCACAAAATCACCAAGTACTTCACACATTCCAAAGGGAAAACGCAAAACCAGCGTGGAACTCATGTGGAGGCAAGCAGAAAAAAAGCCAGCCCCATCCTAAATTCTGGGAAACCTTAGAACAATCTAGGAGGAGCAAACACCCAGTAGTCTCACCTATCTCAGTGGCACAGCTGACCAACCAACGAACCATTTCCCTACGCCGCCAGGTCATGGTGTTGAGCGTCATGCGCATCACCTGGGGAGAAGCAGTGGAAAATGGGTGAAGTGATAACCATCCAGTCCCTTCTGCACTGGGTCCAAACATTTTGCTGCTTGTGCAACTCAGTATCTGTGTCTATGGGCGGCCCACAGATAAAATAACTTCCTCAGAATTTCTCAACCTTGGCAGTTAGCAGATATGTGGACTTCATTCCCAGAATTCCCCAGCCATCTTGCTGGGGGAGCGGGGTGGGGAGCGGAGCTGATGTTGGGAACTGAACTCTTCACATCTTCAAGATGCAGATTACAAGGTGTAATTTGGAAGGAGAAGTGAATGAATAAATTGCTATGTCATGCATTGCCTGGTAAGAAATGGAATGTCTGCTCCCAAGAGGAAGACATGCTGAAACACTGGGCTTCATCTGAGTGACAAGCAAATACATCAACACAGAAGAACTGGAAATTCCCAGGAAAAACACAGCAAAAAGCAAACTACCAGGAATTTTTTTCAATAACCATTACTAATCATAAGGCAGGAGCCATTAAGAACAAAGACTTTTAAGAGGCACAGAGATAACCCACCTCGAAATTCTCTTCCAATTTATTTCAAAAAGTCATGAACAGGAAAATTAACTAGAAGATTGTACTCTAGTTTATTGTATGTGTTTGGGAGGTGATATATTGCTATATCAAATGGAATCTATTACCAAACCACATCATATCAAAAAAGGTTCTAACATTTACAGATTAAGTTTTTTGTACAGATTCTGAGTTTTCCCCAAATGTGTCCTCCAGATGTTTTGGTCTATCATCTTCCCCAGACAACACCAAAGTAGCCCTAGGGAACCCTTCCCAAAGAATCAGAGGCATAATTTGCTCACCTGCAGGCCAAGCTCCAGAGAGATATTAAGCAAGGTGGTATCTGGAGGAGTGTTGGCTGGCGTGGCGGTCTTGCAGGCATCCTGGGCCAGTTTAAACAGCAAGGCTGGGGAATGAATATTCTGCTGAATGGAGCCCAGGACCATGCGCAGCCAGTTGGGGTCACCTGCAGGGAGTCATAATAAAAAGTCCACAGTATGAGAGACATCTGACTTGGAGCTGAAGACAGGCCACAGTCCTCCAACTCACTATTCTGAGGAACAAGCCCTTCTGTTTTCAGAAGGGAAGAAGTTGAGAGACCTAGACCACTGACTTCTGCTCCCCTCCAGGACTGGATCTACCTTTAGCAGCTGTAAGCATAGCTGAGGCTAGCTCGCACTGTCGAGTCTCTAGGTGACCCAGGGTAAACCAGCGGGGGAAGCGATTGGCCATCATGGAGTCCAGGGGATTCTGGTGTAGGATGTCATTGGCTGGTAACACTGTCTCCAATACAGGAAGCCTGTGGAGAATGGGATGGAGACAAGTTATGCTGTCACTGTTCTAGAAATCAACCAACAGATGGAATGAACAGGCCTCAGAAAGGGAAGATAATACCCAAGCAAATCCATGGACAGAACGGTTAATGAGAAGGGAATGGGAATCAGACCCAGGATATAGCCCCACAGAAGAAATTCTTTGTCAGGCAAGCATTAAGCAGAAGCTGGAAATAGCAGTCTGGAGGAGGAAGGCATATAGTGGGGGAAGGCATAGCAAAGTGGTAAATATGCAGGAAGAAAAGCAGAGAAAAGGAAAGCATGGCAACAGGAGAGGAGGGGATATGAGTACCTCATGGCTCTCAATGCCAAACGATAAGCCAACTCAGGATCATAGGGCAGCATGGCAGTGAAAAGGTAACGGGCAAAAGTATGCATGGGAACACTCTCTCGGAACACCACCTCGCCAAATCCACTGAAAGGCCCTCCTAGGAGAAACAGATATGTAGATGATGGACATTGACAGTACTACAACCCAACTCAAAGCATTCAACCAGATGCCTGCGCCATAGGAGGACAGGAATCTGGCAAGGTGAGGAATAGTCCCTAAGCAGATGATGAACCTGTTGACATTGGTTCTGACCTACCAATATTCCCCATCCTTCTGTGAATATACCCACCCCGACAGAAAAAGCATCCCACAAGCCCATTCATGCAGAAGGTTTTTGGAAGAAGTCAACACATCCTCAATTACCAAACTCTTCTTTCTGCCAGCTTTTCAAAATCTGGCCCCGGCCCACTAACATCACTTATATCTCCCTGCAGTGACCAGGTGCAATTCAGGCCCTGCAGACAGAAGTTTAATACAAGCACAGCTTGCCAATTTGTTTGTTTGTTTGTTTGTTTGTTTGTTCAACTTGTATTCCGCCTTTCTCCGAAGACTCAAGTCTCCGAAGACTTGGCTTTTAACACTAAGCCAAGGTGAGATGGCTTAGATTGCACTCTTATTGCATACAGGGAGCTGGAACATGCTGTCTCTAGTGAGCCAGGTACAATTTGTGTGTCCATTTCAGAACATTCTCAAGTTATCTGAAAAAGGATCACACCTCTGGAAACTTATTTACTGAGTCATTTTATCCAGTTCCTTTGAAAAAGAAATAACTCTTCTTTTTCCAACAGTGCCTCCTTTCCTATCTTTAGAGACAAGGCATTTCATCTCCAGAATACATCTCGGCCTACTTCACTAACCATCTAACAACAAGGCCGCTTGCTTGCGAAGCACAGGAACCAGCCGCTCATCCAGCTCCATCTCATCTAGAAGTCCAATTAATTGCTCCTCACTGCGCACCACCTTATCCTGTGCATAAAGGCCCTCTGGCATGGACCGCTGCTGCCCCAACCCCAGCAGGGCCACCTCCAGGGCCAGCATATAATACGACTCGCCAGGACTTGAGGGCACTGGGATGTGCTGATAGAGGGCCTTCTTGGGCTCTGCTGGAGAATCTGGAGGGGGGAAACACAGGACAGTTGAATGGAGAACAGGAAACCAGTAGCAACAAATCCACAGTTTCCCTTACGTGTGGACATCCTCTTCCCTGGAACCAGAACTTATTCAAGTAAGAAGTTCCTGCACAGATGCACTTCAATATGCACAATGACACTTTTCCAGCTCACTCCAGTAAGCTCTGAACCATTTCCCACAAGTGAAAACAGTCCTTAATAAGGAAACCATTGTGGTCTCTGCAAATTTGAGTGGCATATATAGGCTAGGACTGCGATATAAACAGAGCACAGCTCTAGGGAAGGATTGGCTATTTCAACCCCGCACTTGGGTCTCCTTGTTCTCCCCACAATACCTGGAAACAGGACAAGCCCCTCATCATCCATTCGACAGGCCTCCAGAAAGGTACGACAGAGACAACCAATGGGGTCCAGAGGGTGCCCAACCCATCCTTCCAAGTTGGTAATGCTGGTTGTGCCTTTGTGCAGGAGCTCTGAGGAGGAGAAAAAGGGGGAGAAATGATTCTTCAGAAGCCAATCCACATGCTGTAACTTCACCAGCTCCGGTTCTGGCATCTGAAAACAATTCTCTACACTGGAAAGCCAATTGCGGGGGTGGGGGAAACCCACATGAATGCATCCATGATCACTAGAGGAATAAGGTATGAAACTAAAGTAGAAAAATCCATCACCCATCACTCTGAACTACGAGGAGCCATTCTTTCTTCCCAGTATTTAAAGACCTCTGCTTCTTTATATAAATAAGTCATGCCTATACATCCCGTGCTCTCCTTTGAAGCCCGACCTTGGAATAAGATACCCACACGTGCCCAGGGATAGCTATGGTGTTCCCTAGGCTCCAAAAACCTTTCCCTGGAGATGCTGTTAGCCTGACCTTCCTACCCGCCCACCCCTTTCTTTGCCTGCCAGTCTTGCCTTTCTTCTGCTGCTTGTAGCTGTCCAGCTGATGACGTCGCTGCAAGCGCATGGCATTGACAACGGCCACTGCCAGACGCAAGGCCTCGCGGGGGTAGCCGTGAGAGCGCAAGGCATCCACCCGTGCGCAGGCCATGGGGAAGGCATCGCCCAGCCACAGTGGATGGCCTTGGGGATCAAAGCCCAGCTTGTCACCACCGCTCTTCAAAGAGACACCATAGCAGTCACTGCTCAAGATCTTCTGCAGGTGGCAATCCCCCCAGCGAAGCTCAGCAGCCTTGATGGCACGCCCAAAGACTGTCTGTCGAGCAGTGGCTGCCAAGGAAGAAACAAGTCACAGCAGAGGTTGGAAAAACTATGGAATCTTAGTTTCCCAAATACCTTCATTCATCGGTCCAGTGTTAAAATATGTATATGTAGAATAATATAAAATAAAAAGTAAGCAATTTACCATACACAGAAACAAAGAAAAAAATTTAAACAAAAAAATACACAAACAGCCACACATACAAAAACAAGTAAATAAAAAGTATAATTAATAGATATATATTACATTTTAATAAATGCATGAATATAATAAATAATAAAAATAAATGTTGTTAATTAAATTTATGTGCTGCTCATCTCACTGTCAAGCAACTCTTATTAAATAAGAAATAAGAAAGATTCTTATTAAAATGTATATGCCACCCGACTCTCATTAACTCTGGGCCAGTGGTGAAATGTAAAATTTGTTACTACCGGTTCTGTGGGTGGGGCTTGGGGGGGGTTTAATGTGACTGGGTGGGTGTGGCCAACTTTTTTTTTTTACTTTTAAAAGCATTTTTTCTACAATCTTAAGAGCAGGAGTGAAATGCTCCCGGTTCGGACCAGATCGCCTGATCCGGTAGCGATGGCAGTGGGTGGTTCAGAGAACCGGTAGCAAAAATCCCTGTGCCCTCCCACCATGCCCAGTTTGTTTTTACTTTTTACTTTTAAAAGCATTTTTTTACAACCTCTTCCCAAGAAAAAATGCTTTTAAAAGTTTTTTTTAAAAAGCCTCTGACGATCGCACAGCTCAGCTAGGATGATCAGAGGCTTTTCAAAGCATTTTTTTCCCCACCTTCTTGGCCGAAGAGGTGGTAAAAAAAATGCTTTGAAAAGTCTCTGGCAACTCCCAGCTGTGTTGCCTGATCGGCAGAGAAGTATTTTTTAAAATGCCTCTCTGATGATCCCAGCTGAGTTGCCTGATTGGTAGAGGTTTTTCAAAGCATTAGAAAAAATGCTTTGAAAAGTTAAAAAAAAAAAAAAGTTGGCCACGCCCACCCAGTCACATTAACACCCCACCACCACCAAGCCACGCCCACAGAACCAGTAGTAACAAATTTTACATTTCACCCCTGCTTAAGAGGTTATAGAAAAAATGAGGGGAAGCATATGGGAAACCCCAGGAATACTTCACTTCAGCAATCACCTAGACGCTGCGTCGCCAACGAAGTTGCACGCTCAGCGAAGTCAGGGAATGAGTCGCCGGAATAAGGCTGCAAGGGGCGAGGGTGGTAGTTTGAAGCGCACCGCTGAGAGGTGCCTTCGGTGAGCAGAGATAAGCCCGACTCGCCGGAAAGGAGAGCAGCCTGTCAGAGTGAAACAGCCAGATAGTTGAGGAGCCTGCAACTCACAAGAGGAGGCTCCTGCAGCGGGCTCGGACGTGAGCCTTTCACGCTGCAGAGGGGAGAGGCTCAACTGAAGGGAGCCTCAATCCCACTTGACCTCAAGTAGTCCCCAGCGTGCTCGGACCCAAGCCCTTCTTGCTGGTCACACCTCAATCAATATCCTAATCAAAACTTTTAGTAAAGTCTCCAATTAGTTTTAAAATTTTGAATTTTGAAGTAATAAGTAGGCCAAATGGCAGAGAAGTTTCTGGGTGTGTCTGATCCAGAGCAGAACGAGTCAGAAAGCTGGGAGGCAGCAACAGGAGGAGGAGCTTCTCAACTGTCTGACTCGATCCAGCAAGATCCCTCTCATGACCACTGGCCCCTCGCTCCCTTAGAAAGGGCATTGGCTTACCTGAACGCCCGTTCTGCGAGTCGAGAGGCCAGTGGTCAGCCATCTGATTTTGTAAATCTTTGAAAAGAAAAACTAAAACTTAGCTTTCAATATTAAAAGTATATGAAATCTTGCCCTCAGAAAAACATTAGGTTTTTTTATTCCTCTTTCTTCAAGTTTACTGGTTAGATAACAGCTGTATAACATTCTACGTACATGAAGAATCTAGGCAACATTCTTATAAGGTAGACCATTGCAAACCTCATCTCCCTATTGCAGATGACGTCCCTGACTGAGCTACCTACTGAGTGTGTTGGAGCTGGTGTTGAAGACTTAGGAACTCTAGTGTGGGTTTCCTACCTGGGCTGCGATTTGGATTAGATGACAAGCTGCTATTGGTTCCAACACTGTCACAGGAGTAGTTACCCTCCTCCAATGGACAAATATCTAGTTTATTCCACTTCTTAAGAAGCTGCAGCCAAACTGCCCGCTCTTCCAGTTTACAATGTGGGCTCAGAACCACACATACCCACAATGCACCTAAAAAACAAAAAGAAGGAATGTAAAAGGAGGCACAAAGTCAGATGCAGAGCGAAAGTTACAATCTGAACTCTAATGAAATAACAGAGGTGTGAAACCTAAGCAGACCATTGACAGGCCAATTTCCGGAAGGGAGGAGCTCCAGCATGGAAGAAGCATATATGCAAGAAGTAGCATACTATTTAGTAAGCAGGATTCAGAAGGCTGGTCATCAGAACAAAGATGCAAAAAGCTAACAAAAAAGAGAGAATAGTGTGGTATAATAGTTAAGCTGTTGGATTAGGGCAGGCAAAATCTGGTTCAAGTCCACTCTTGGATCTAATGGCTCAATGGATGGCTCCGCCCACTCTCACTCAGCCCAGCCTATCTTACAGAATTTTTAATGGGGTAAACAGGAGGAGGGAGGATTATATATGCCACCCTTAATTCCTGGAGTAAAAGCAGATATAAATCTGTGTGTGTGTCACTCTCCCTCTTTTACACACACTTTCTTTCTCTAAGTAAAGACAAGTTAGAATTCAGCCTCTTGGACAGGGCAAAATGGTGGCTTAGATCTATGAAATGACATGCTTTTTCTTCTACATCCCACATGATGATATAGAAAGATAGGCTTTGGATTTCATGGCGTAAGAACTACTGGAATACGATTTTGTATTTTTTTAAAAAATGGCTATAAAACTTGCATTTTTCTGTGGATTAGTTTTTAAGACTTGATAAAACAACCATTAATAATCATGTGATGAAAACCATTGCCCTCCTGTTACTGCTCCTGAAAGTTTATCCAATTTGACATTTGTCTCCAGTTTTCCTGCCTGGTAGGGCTATTTCTCAAGTCAAGAGTTCAAGCATCATTCAGTCACTCCCTGAAACTTTCCCACAAATCTAAAATTAGGGGGGAAAACTATTTCCAGTAAGAGACTGGAGGAAGAAGCAGGATTTTTTTCAACTGGAAAGCTTAACTGGATTGGAGAATTAATCAGTAACGTTCTTAGAAAACAAGAAAAGAAAAACACATGGTATCAGGTGAATCTATCTGTATTTTCAAACTTCTCCTGCAAACTTGCATTTTAAAATAAGAATCTCAATTCTGCATCAGCTTACTGAATTCGTCTAATGTCATGAAAAGCCTTGGCCATCCACTCTTTTGGGCAAGCCCTTCACCTACCAAGCTCATCCCAGAGTTGCCGGCACTTGTCAGTCATGCCTGCTCCCTGCTGCCGCCAGAGTGCCAGACGTGGATCCTGCAGAAACTGCTCTGTCATCAGGATGAGCATCCGTGCCCCATTGGAATCTCGCATTCGTAGCATTTCCCGCACCTGGGGAAAGACAGAATTGACAATAGGAGAAGAGAGGGAGACCCCACCTCCAAAAAAAACCCCTAAACAAACTTTGTGGTCTGTCAAAATAGCAAACCAACTTCCCCCAATTTGCTGCCTTCCAGATGTGAAGTTCCTAGCATCTCCAGAAAACACAGTCATGCTGCCAAAGGTGACAGGAATTATAATCTGACAAATCTGTAGGAAGCACATTAAAAAAGGCCACCATAAAGTCATGATGAAACACTGTGGAAATCTCACCTTCCATCTACAAATGGAGCTTGACTTCCCTTTTCTGGCTGCATGGTAAGATACTTTAGTATTTTAAAACCTTACATTTTAAACTACCTAATAATAGGCATATGGACAATTTCAGATCATTTCCTAATACAGGCTGCCTCTTCATTCCAAGTCTGCATGCAACTTCAACCCAGCATCTACAGGCAGTCCAACCATAGCTCAAACTTGGGACTTCCCCATCACCCCTGAAGGATAAAGCCCCAATTTGCACAAATGCTCTTCCAGTGGAATCTCTTCCTGTTGACAGGGTGGTGTTATCTCCACAATGAGACACAAAGATCCTTGCTCCATGGTAGCAGAGAAGAACAGTGACATAGCTCTAATAATAGAAGAGTGATGGGCTGGGTAACAAATGAATGTCAGTTTTTACCTTATTGAACATTGACTGAAGCTGCTTGCTCGCTCCATAATAACCCCCATTGGACAGTAGCTGCTTCACTTGTTCTTGGATCTGCTCCTCATCCAAGTGCCAACAGTTTGCATCTTCAATGCCAGCACCAGCTGTGGGATCTGGAGCACCTGGGAGGAGATGGCCAAAGCATTAGATGCTACATATTACTAATCTTCTAATTTTGAGGGCATTGTACTTTTGTAGAAATTAACGAGGCCTAATTTCTGCTTAGTTATTACACATAGCAAGTATTTTCAAAATGATTCCAAAGAAATGCTTCTGGCATGTTATTCATTAAGTGCATATTTTTCAGGCATCTGTGGGAAACTGACAAAAAGATGCTACTATTTCACAGAATCAATTTACTAAGATTAAGGCAGCAGCATGGGTTTTATACGTTAAGAATAGCCTGAAAAAGGTCAAGCTGTAACAAATGACAAAAAGATATTTTGTTCATGAGTTCTGATGAACTCATAATTACTATTATTTACTATCCCATAATAATAATGGATGATTATTATGCTTCCAGAGAAGGGGATGCATAGTAATCAATCTTTAAATTTTCATTATTAAGAGAAGGTATTTGCAATACCAGTACATGATTATCTCAAAGGACAGTTATATACATTTTAAGAAGTTTATTAAGGGTGAAATGCAATCAATCAAAGATACACAACCTATGCAGTTGAGTAAAATTTGTTTATCATAAAAAGTAGGAATTTACAAACTTACAAAAGCTCTGAGACGGAATGATAAGAGCTCATCTCCTCTCATTTGTGATCTTATTCAGGCGGGGGGAGCGGACCTGGCGGGTATTACGGAGACCTGGTTGGGCCTGGAGGGAGGGGTCCCTCTGGTAGTAATGTGCCCACAGGCTTCCACGCATTCCATCAGCCGAGGTCACAGGGGAGGGGTGGGGGAGTAGCGGTTGTTATTAGAGAAGGCCTTAGGCCAAGGGAGGCCACTGTCCCTCAGACGCCCGGCTGTGAGTCTCTCCTTGTGAAGTGGGGTCATGGGGTTCAGATGGGTTTGCTGATCACATACCTGGCTCCCTGTCACGTGGCAGCAGCCCTGCCCGAGCTTCTCAATGTTATCGCCGTGGTGGCGGTTGATACCCCCAGACTTATGGTCATGGGGGATTTCAACTTGCCGTCCATGGGTGAGGCATCTGAGGTGGCTCGGGAGTTCATGGCTTCCATGACGGCTATGGACCTAACCCAGTTAATTCATGGCCCTACACACGCGGGGGAAACACGCTGGACTTGTTTTTTGTCTCTGGACAGTGGCTGAGTGATCTCGAGATAGGGGATATAGTTATTGAGCCTTGTCATGGTCGGATCACTCTCTCCTTCGTCTTGACCTTCGAACCGCTGCACCCTGCCGCAGGGAGGCGGAACCGACAAGATGGTACCGCCCCAGGCGCCTGATGGAACCTGACAGGTTCCAGATGGAGCTTGGGCCAATCTCTGAGGTTCTGGCTCACGCCTCAACCGGAGACCTAGTGGCCGCCTGGGATAGGGCGGCTGCTGGAGCTCTGGATCGAGTCGTGCCTTTGCGGCCTCTGACCCGGTGCCGATCTCACCTGGCTCCTTGGTTCACCAAGGAGCTAAGGGAGATGAAGCGCCGGAAAAGACGCCTAGAGAGTAGTTGGAGGGCCAGTCGTGCTGAATCTGACCGGACACTGGTAAGATCTCATATTAAGAATTACCTAGTGGCGATAAAAGCAGCAAAATGTACTCATTTTGCTGCTCTTATTGCGTCATCAGATAATCGCCCGGCCGCCCTGTTTAGGGTGACCCGCTCCCTGCTCCACCAGGAAGCGCGGGAGGACCCCTTGGAGGGAAGAGCCGAGGATTTTGTTCAGTATCCGTATGACAAAATCACTCAGATTCGGGAAGATCTGGACTCCGACTGGGTAGATCCAGCGGGGATGACAGAGGTAGGTCCTGAGAATGTTATCTGGGATGAGTTTGATCCTGTGACCCCTGAGGACGTGGACAGGATTCTGGGTAGACTGAATGCGACATGTTTGTTGGACCCGTGCCCCTCCTGGTTAGTGCTGGCTTCCCAGGAGGTGACACGAGGGTGGCTCCAGGGGATTATAAATGCTTCATTGGGTGAGGGTATCTTTCCCGCCGCCTTGAAAGAGGCGGTGGTGAAACCTCTCCTCAAGAAGCCTTCCCTGGACCCGGCAGTATTGGCTAACTATCGTCCAGTCTCCAACCTTCACTTTGTGGTGAAGGTTATTGAGAGTGTGGTTGCACGACAGCTCCCCCAGTACCTGGATGAAACGATGTATCTAGATCCGTTCCAGTCGGGCTTCAGGCCTGGGTACAGCACGGAAACGGCATTGGTCACATTGGTGGATGATCTCTGGAAGGCTCGGGACAGGGGGCACTCCTCTGTCCTGGCCTGCTCCTCAGCAGCTTTTGATACCATCGACCATGGTATCATGCTGCACCAGTTGGAAGAGTTGGGGGTGGGAGGCACCGTACTATGGTGGTTCTCCTCCTTTCTCTCCGACCGGTCGCAGTCTGTGTTGACGGGGGGCAGAGGTCGACCCCGAGGCCCCTTATATGTGGGGTGCCACAAGGATCGGTCCTCTCGCCCCTTTTGTTCAACATTTATGTAAAGCCGCTGGGCGAGATCATCCGTGGTTTCGGGGTGGAGTACCATCAGTATACTGACGACACCCAGCTGTACATCTCCACCCCAGACCACCCCAATGATGCCCTTGAAGTGATGTCCCGGTGCCTGGAGGCCGTACGGATCTGGATGGGGAGGAACAGGCTCAGGCTCAACCCATCCAAGACCGAGTGGCTGTGGTTTCCGACGTCCTGATATAGTCAGCTGGTGCCATCGCTGACTATTGGGGGCGAATCATTGGCCCCCACGGAAAGGACTCGCAACTTGGGTGTCCTCCTGGACTCACGGCTGTCTTTAGAAGAGCACTTGACAGCCATAACCGGGAGGATTTTTCATCAGGTTCGCCTGATTCGCCAGTTGCGTCCCTTTCTAGATCGGGACTCCTTACGCACCGTCACTCATGCCCTCGTCACCTCCCGTCTGGACTATTGTAACGCTCTCTACATGGGGCTCCCCTTGAGGAGCACTCAGATGCTCCAAACTGGCGCAGAGTGCGGCCGCGCGGGTGGTGACGGGAGCGACGTGGCGCTCCCATGTAACACCTCTCCTGCGCAAGCTACACTGGCTCCCGGTGGTCTTCCGAGTGCGCTTCAAGGTTTTGGTTATCACCTTTAGAGCACTCTATGGCTTAGGACCTGGTTATTTACGGGACCGCCTGCTACTACCAATAGCCTCCCACCGACCAGTACGTTCCCATAGAGAGGGGCTCCTCCGGGTGCTGTCGGCCAAACAATGTCGACTGGCGGCCCCTAGGAGGAGAGACTTCTCTGTGGGGGCACCTACTATCTGGAACGAGCTCCCCCCGGAGATATGGAGGATCCCGGATCTGCGTACCTTCCGTCGCGCGCTTAAGACCTTCCTATTTCATCAAGCCAGCCTGACCTAAGTCTTTCCCCTTTTTAAATGGAAATTTTAAATCTGGTTTTAAATTATTGGGGTTTTAAATTTGTTCAGCCAAATTATTTAATTCGTTTTAATCTATTTTAAATTTTGTATTTATATGTTTTATTCCATGACTGTTCACCGCCCTGAGTCCTTCGGGAGTAGGGCGGTATACAAATTCAATAAAATAAATAAATAAATAAATAAATAATGGAGTCAGTTTGGTTTAGTAGTTTAAGGCACCAGCCTAGAAACCAGGAGACTTCTAGTCCCACCTTAGACATGAAAGCCAGCTGGGTGACTGGTTAGGCCAGTCACTCACTCTTAGCCTAATCCCCTCACGGGATTATTGTGGGAAAAATAGGAGGAAGGAATATCAGATACATTTGCTACCTTGAATTATCTGATTAATGACTTTATGGTACTAGAATGTGATGGCATGCTGATTTTGTATCCCACTATTCTACTAATGGCAGTATGGTATTGTTACATAATGAAAAATTAGTTTCTGTTTATAACTAAGACACTTTATTGCTTCTGCAACCTAACGCCCTCCCAGTATACTGAGATCTAGACACATTCTGGAATTCCCAGCTGGCTTTAACTAGGATTGATTGGAATTATGAATGAGACGTGGGGCTTTTTTCAGTTGTCAATTAGGAAGTCTTTTGAGTTCTTTCCTCCTGTTTTTTCATGCAGTCTTTCATGCAGGGTTGGGGACAAATAACCAAGACTGGCTGCTAGAGCCCCAACCTACAGCCATCCTCTGCCTCTCCCCAGGATCCAAGGCCAGCCCAACGTCATACCATGCACTCGGTTGATCTCAGAGCCCAGCAGCAGTATCTCATCAGCAAGCCTTTGAGCTGTCGGCAGCACTTCTGTGTGGTGGGCGCTGATCAGGTACTGCACAAACTTCTGTAGCTGATCCCGGTTCATTTGGGACAACGTCTCTGAGATAGGCAGGCGCAGCTCCACCTGGTGGGCATGCCGGATGCGATGCAGGGACAGAGCCACCACATGAGCACAATAGAAGATGTCCCGATTGTCACAGGCACAGCTAACCGATGTGATTTTGCAGCGGTCAAAACTGATGGAGACATGATAGCTGTGCTCTGGCTCACTGGGGCCGGGTGGTTCTGTCACAATACCACTCAGGTGGAAACCTGTGCATTCAGAAAGGAAGACAAATACCAGCAGTGAGTCTACAACTTGGAACAAAAGTCCAAACAAATCTAGAAGGCTGACATGGAAGAATAGCAGCATAATTACTTTTATTAGTAAAGTGGGCATGGACAGATTGGATTCTGAGGTGTAATTAGGATGTCAAATCTTAGGACTCTGAAGCAATATCACAAAAGCTGACCTACTGCCCATGCTGGGAGAGTCGTTCATAGAAGCATTAGCACCACCTCTGCAGTGAACAGAAACTGAAAGATTGACCAGGAATCTGACCCACAAGTGTTCTGTCCCCCTTCCTCACACAGGCAAACATAATACTAAGCATGCCTGCCAATATTTTATTAGATAAACAGATTAGAATTCTTGGCAGACCAAGGTTTTGGCAACAAACTGCCGAATGCCTGCCAAGACCGTTTTCACTCCCATAAAGCAGAAGAGGACTTATCTTCAGTCCGTTCCAGGAGCAACAAATTATCCACGAGACAAGAGTTTAGTCAATGTTCAGTCCAAAATATATCCAAGCCGAATTTCAGAGATCACGATGTGACTTTTAGGGTTTAACTTTGTCTGTCACAAAGCCTGAAGAGCAATCCCACCCACTTTTATTTCTGGTGGGGCATGGCTCCGTGACTCAGCTCAATCTCTGGCCCTCCCACGCCTCTTCTGTTGCTGCACACGCTTCTCCCTCCGACATTGCCTGGGATTAAGCCAGGATTCATCATCCTCGCTCCCTATCAATTGGTGCTCCGATATGCCTTCCTCCTGGCACATCCCAGGCTGTTCTTCCTGGCCTTCAGATGGAACCTGAGACATTGCCAGAAAGGAGGGTCCTGGAGAGGGAGGCCTTGTCAGTTCCTCCCCATCACCTTCTGAGTCCTCTTCCTCTGTTAGGACAGGCTCGGGAGTCAGGGTCACAACAACAAGGGACTCAGACTGCTTTGGAAATAGCTCAATCATAATACAAGTCTTTCTGAGACAGTATTGCCATTCCTATGGGTTATCTAGATGTGAGCTTTAGCATGAAGATGAAATCATACCTCTTCCAATTGGAAGCTTTTTCAGAGCTCCTTACCAATGTGTTTCCAACCTAGTACTTCTGGAAGGGGTATGGATAAGAGTCACAGACCGAAATAACAGGGGTGGAGGCAGAGGCTGCAGAATAGGGCCATAGGAGGGGCTGCTGGATTGCACTGACCAAGCAGATGAGTCATATGTGATGAAAGTGGGCACCCTCACCCAACCAGTTGGGCACAAGCCACACCCCTCCCCCAACTCTGCTGTGTCATTTCAAAGAAAGGATCCTCTGCAAGTACTGCCAGCTTGATATGGGTGACTCACATTAACTACTTGATCTGGACCTACACCCAGGTAAGCCATGCCCACACCTCTGGGGTAGGAGAATCACTGGCTATATGTGGAATAACTATAAATAGAGAAGGGATACATGTGAGGTAATCAAGTGTAACCAATCGCCTCATGATGGACATGAAAAACAAAGCTTTCCAAATTACTTTCATCCCAGCACAGTCCAGGCACAATACATTATAATACATCACACTGGGAGGAAAAAACAAAATCTAGGTTGTACTTAAACATTCCAAGTAAATTGGGGCATACTGGCTCAATAGGATAGATCTGAAAATATCAGAGATCACATTTACTGTATTGGTAATTACAGACAAATTGGTAAATATTGACTATTATAGACACAATGGCTAAAATAGCTTATGTTGTGCTAAAAATATGTAAAACTTTGGTGCGGTAACATGGGGATCTTTATGTAAATGATCTTTGGACATTTACTCCTGTTTTGAAAAACAAATAAAATAGCATATTCCTAAAAGATTCTTGCATTTAAAACTGCAAAATTATATGCTCTTACAATTTCTATTAACTTTATCTGAGTTTATAAAGGATTGAACCCTAACATGTTTTCTTCTCCTGAACAATACTTTTTTCAAGATGGATATGTTCAGGAATAGACTCATTTACACCAATAAATTTTTTGTAGATTAGTTTATTCTCACAAATATATTGCCAGTTTGTTTCAGAATATGTCTTGAACTTCAAACTTTCAACGTTCTCAACTACCTTACCTGTATGTGTTTTCTATCACATCAGAAAGAAATCAGATCAACATGAATAAGAAACAACTTAAAATAGCAACAAAGGAGCTACATAGTACAGTATAAGAAAAGTCCAGCTGCAGATGTATGTCCCCAAAGGAGTTCCCAAAGAACTAGTCTTGGGACCTATTTGACTAATACTTTATTGATGAAATATAATGAAACCTTGAAGACAGGAAATTATAGGTTTTTCTTTCCCTCCGGATTTAGGATAAGGAAGGTGAGTGGATGATTTCATCAAGCAGAATGAAAGAAATGGAAAGAAAACCACATGTTCTGGAAATACCACATTTTAAATGATTAGCAAAGAACTGCTCATATGAAAATAATAAATGAAGAAAGAACTCAATTTTACTCAGGCAAACAGTGACTATGAGTAAACAGTGTCATGTAGCTGCCAAGTATGGAGATGTCATTCTTGGTTACCCAAGTGGAGTAATTTATTTATTTATTTATTTATTTATTTATTTATTGGTTCGATTTATATGCCACCCTTCTCTGGAGATACTGGATGGCTTACAATGCATTAAGCAATAGTTTTCATACTTTTGTATATACCTGCTTAGTAGGGCTTTTGGCCCCTCCTAAGCGGTGTTCTTTTTTATACAAAGTCAGTTTATTGCCCCCACAAACTGGGTCCTCATTTTACCTACCTCGGAAGGATGGAAGGCTGAGTCAACCTTGAGCCTGGTGAGATTTGATAATTTCAGAAAGCTTTGGGAAGCATTCATATTTTTGTATAGGTTCTCACAAGAGCTCATCAGGAGTGCAGTTCTGGTCACCCATTTTCAAAGAAAAATAATTCCAACTGGAGCTGGTGCAAAAGGAGCCAACTAGCATACTTAGACTACAGAACAATGATTCAAAGGAAGCTAAGATAATGATGATGCAAAAAGATAATGCAACAAGATAATGCAAAAACAAACTAACTAACTAAAATGCAATTAATAATTTTAGATCAGAAACTTGGGAGTTGTGAACATGAACAAAAGATAGAAATACTTATTTCATAAAATTTAATATCACATTTATAAAATATTCAATTTTATTAAAAGAATTATTTCAATCTTTTGGCCACCATTTTGTACCTGGCTTGATATCTTTAGCTATCATTTTGTACTTCTCTGTTTGGGGGATACCAGATTATATAGTTAAAAACAACCAACAAACAACATTAGGACACAGAATTAGAAACAGGAAATAAAAAATTAAAATTAATGGAGAAACATAATGACTGTTCAATTGCTCATAAAATAGTGCAATATCTATAATGCAGTTCTTACTACTGTTTACTGAGCACATTACTAAAGGAAACAAGAATTTAAGATTCTGTAATATTAGGAATTTGCTCTGTTGGCAAACAAATAGGAGCCAAGCACTGCAGGTTCACTCTACTTAAGAGACTGATTATATTATTTGGTATGGGAGAAACATATTACTTTTTAAAGCTTGGGTTTTTTTTAAAAAAAGGCATTTAAATCTGCAAATTCAAATTCTTACAATTGTATCAATAACTACCAGTAAAAGTCCAAATAATGAGGGTTCCTTCTGCCTTAAAAATCACTGCCCCAAAGTTGCAGGGTTTTACTACTGCATTTATAGACAGTGAAATGTTTAAGACAAAAGGGCACATCCCACTGGCAGTGGGGCCTTTAACAAGATTATCTCCAAGTATGAAAAACTGATGCAATAAGCTGTTACAAGAGGTTTATTATTTGGGATTATACCATAGCCACATTGGGGAGGGCAGCTATAAAGCCATGGACCTCTCTCTGTATATTCTTACAGTTATTCTTTGGAGATGGGGAAGCTACAAAATAATCAAAATAATGGATCTAAACCCAGATTATGTGATTATGTAGTACAAGAGTCTGGGACTCTGTCATTTCAATTTTTGCATATTTATGTTCTAGGATTTCAGTTTAGAAAGAGATCCACTATATAGTATAATTTGAGGAAGCATTTTGTAAAATGGTCAAATGTAGAATGGACTGTGTGAGCTATTTATATTGTAGATGAAATAAATCTAACTTTCTATAATTAAAGACTAAATATATAACTTTCCTGAAATCAAACCACCATTTTCAACTGCATATTAACAACCAGTATTTTCTCAACTGTACTCAACTGCTGTCAAGGTTGGTACTAGAGCAAAGCATTATTATCTTTTTTTCCTTTTCCCCTTTCAAGGAGCAACATTTACAGTATCATAATATGCTAGTGTAATTCATTTTTTTTCCTGTCTCATTGGTGTATCAGTAACTATGTTTGGATGATACATTTCCAGTTTGTTTCAATGAACTGCATTAAGAATCCCCTGGGCATATTTGAAACTGACTCTATGCAAGTCCTGCTGTGCCAAAACAGGCCCAATGTTCTCGTAAACTTCTTACAATCACTGTAAAGTGGACAGTATCAGCCTTTAATATTTTAACTTTATTTTAGGGTCCCCCCCAAAAAAAGAGGTTTTTTATCTGTTTCAAACACATGGCATATTCAAAATATTCAATATGTAAACAGCCTTGCAAAACTAGCTTTTCCCTCATTTAGAGTACTTGTATCATTAAGCTAAAGCTTGAATAATTTGAATGCATAATGCAAAAAGACTATAGAGTCCCTAAAGAAGGTCCAGAGGCTTGAGTTGGAGTGAGTGTGTGTGTTTGTTCCCAGTTTAGGCTTCAGAAAGTTCCGAATTTTAAGAGAAATGCAGTGTAGTAAATTATATGAAGAAACCATGATGGACCTGATGCAAAATATTTTAAATCTTATTTTTCCATTTTTACCTAAGAATAGCTTTTGCAGCTGACAAGAGCTTGTCTTTCATCAGACACTTTTCTCACCATACATCAGAATTTATAATGGGTAAAAGGATAACTGACAGGGCAAAAGTAATCAGTTCTTCTGTCACTCCTACTAGTGTCAAATTCATGGCAGCTTAGTTTGTTGAACATACTCCCATTTTTTCATATTAAGTAGAATAAATTTCTTTTTAGAAAGTTTATTTTTGGCAATTGTAAAAAAGATTCCATTTGGAGTGCTAGCTTGGGTGATTTAGAATTCCAGATGCAAAATATTTTGTAAAATGCACCTGCTTTTAAATGGGATTGTGTGATGGCTCCAGCATGCCTTCCATTGAAAGCCAGTGAACGAGGGGGGCAAATTTTTAAGATAGATGGGATCAAACCAAAAGGCTCTTATGTCTCAGCCTTCCATCCTTCTGAGGTAGGTAAAATGAGGACCTGGATTGTGGGGGCAATAAGCTTTGTATAAAAAGAACACCGCTTGGGGGGGCCCGAAAGCCCTACTAAGCAGGTATATATAAAAGTATGAAGGCTATTGCTTAACGCATTGTAAACTGCCCTGAGTCTCCGGAGAAGGGCGGCATATTAATCTAACCAATAAATAAATCGAACCAACAAATGTCAAACCAAACTCAAAAGACAGCACATCAAATTTAGTAGGTCCCTAGAATGATACTGCATTGCCAATCATTGCTCTAAACTAAAACATTCAGGTCAGGAAAGAAAAACCATCTGCTAAGGTTCTGTTAACTCAGGGGTATCCAACCTTGGTTAACTTTAAAGACTTGTGGACTTCAACTCCCAGAATTCCTGACCCAATGTGGGGAATTAGCTGTGTCCACTTAAAAGGATTCTTTTGAGCCACTACAACAGCTTTGCAGAGTTTGAGTGGATAGAACGTATAATTAAACTAAACAGGCATGGAAGAGGATTTGCCATCTGTGAGCAGTTGCAGTTGAGCTGTCACTTAACGGGAAGCTGACTTTAAATGGATAGCCAGACACAGAGAACATCCCAAAGAGGTGTCAATTGCAGAATCAGGCAGTCCTCAATGTTGAGTGACATAACGATTTCATACAGGAAGAAAAACTAACACATAATTCCATCCTGGGCTTTGATGAAATCTGAAAGCAGATGATCACTATTGGCAAATCCTATCATCTCACTGAAGTTCTGTTACATGTTTCCTTTTGCCGGTCTTGATATTATTTTGAGCCAATTTCACTGGAGAACTGGAAATCTGTCTCACCTAAAGTAAAAAATTCCAAACTCTACTTGAAAGATACACCAAAGACTTTTCCAAGTACCACAACCTTATGGTCTCCAGGTTGGTTGTCAACTTCTCTCATTACTAGTCAGCATGTTCATAGTTTTAAATACTGAATTTCCTCTCCCCCACTTCCCTACTTAGACAAGGTAGATATTTGTTAATGTTCCATATTTACATCTAGCTTGAGAATTTAGCAATTTATTTTTAATTGGATCTAGTGGTAATGGATAAACTCTTTGCATAACTAGTTATTTTAATTTACCAAATCCTTCAGTTCATGGCCTGGCTATAATCAGCACTAAGTAGGAGAGAAGATCAAATATGTTTTATACAAGTCTTACATAATCCTGTAAACTTCAAATATGTTGAGTCTCCCATTCTCATAATTCCTAAATTGTGTTGGCCGTCATATGGTCTCAAGATAGAACTAGACAAATGGATGGAGGCTAGGTGCTATCAAGAGAAACTAGTCTTGAATCAAATGGTAGACTGTATAAGTCACTATTCTTTTTCTTCTGATTAACTATGATGTATAGAAAACGGAAAGTGCCCTGCTGTGGAAAAACTCCTTAGCCTTTACAGAGTCATAGTTACCTTGTGAACGCCTAGCTAGCTGAACTATCTAAATTAATACTAACATAGTTATCTCGAAACACCAAATCGCCAAAGTTTCCCATGAGGCATATGGAGCTAACTTCTGAGTAAACTCATTCAGACTGCATCATAGAAAGAACACCAAGATCACAGGGCATAGGATGAGTCTTTAAACAATCTACCTAATTTCTACATAATATATCTTATTTATCAAGCACATTTCAAGTATTCAATATGCTGGACACATTAATTCTTACAGTCACTCTAAAGTAGGCAGTAGCAGCCTCATGTTATAGGAGGGTGGGTGAGTACAAGAGAAAAATGGATTCCTTAAAGCCACTAAACAAGTTTATGGCTGCAATGCAAGAGGAACTGAGGATTTCCTGCTATGCTGTAAGGCTCCCACTCTAAGCCACTTCATCAGCTTTTCACAAAATACTCTTTGTTAAACAAGTTTTGAACATTTATAACCGTACTAAAATACGACCTTGGATTTCATGATACAATGCTATCTGTTAGGCCCTAGGAGTTTCCCAGAGCTCTGAATAATTTACGGAGTGTTGCAGTGAAGATGACAGTGTTGGCCTTTCTTATTACTAGTGGAAAAAGACTTGGTGTCAGCTTCAAAGTAAGGAGGGGACAAGAAAGAAAGAGGAATGTGGCTCTATAATCGTATGCCAGTCATCCAGGACTAGAAACCTGTGCCCTTACCCCACAGAGCAATCTGTTGGTTGCAGCTGGTTCTGCATCTCATAGACAGATGGATGGCTAGAATTTGGGACGCTAATTCTCCATAGGATGCTTAAAAATCTGCTTGCCTGTTTATGTAGGAAGTAAAGGTAAGTGCTGTAACTTAAGCAGCACTTATGTTGAACTCATTAAGACTATAATGAGTTCAAACTGAAGCAAAAAGAAAAAAATCAAGCTAAAAATCCACCGAGAGCATGTTTGCTGTTAACAAGTTTTATGGGAAAAACTGAGCCAATTCTAATGTAATATTAACTATAGGATTATCCTTGCCCATTTTGTTAAAGAGTATCACAACATTTATCTATAAAAGTACATGCAATTTTAATAGTTATTAAATGTAAACAAAGAGACCCAGTTTGGTATAGTGGTTAAGACACCCAGCTATAAACCAGAAGACCATGAGTTCTAACTCTGAATTAGATACAAAGCCAACGGCTTGATCTTGGGCCAGCCACTTTCTCTTAGTCCTAGAAAGCAAGGGCAAACCACTTCTGAAATCTTGCCAAGAAAACTGCAGGGACTTGTCCAGGCCAGGAGTAAAATCTGAGTCAAAAGGTACCAAAAAACGACGACGACGAAATAAACAAAAGAGTGCAAGTTTTGAAGTATTTGCTAGCACTTCGCCCACCATATAAAGCATCTTCATAGAAGGCATCTCTCAGTAAAATATTTATGGCACTTCCAAGCACTTCTGGAAATGTAAGTACTTAAGAAGACAGAGGCTTTTATACTCTCGGAGCAAGATATATAGAATAAGTCTAATCTCCAAAGAAGTATTTCAGAGACTAGTTCATACACAATCTGGGAATTCCAGGGAATAGTTGAAGTGTGTAATTGAGAATAAGAAATTATAGGACAATAAAAGTCCAAGCTGACACAAGAGGAACAGAAATCAATGTAAATATTTATATTAATCTCACCTCTGGGTGGCCTAGAGCTATTAGACAACCTGTGATAATCAGCTGAGAAGGGCTACTTCCATATTTCTTCCTATATTCATGCAATGAACATACAGACAAAAACTAGCAGCTGCTTTGCAGCACTTCGCAATGGAAAGACAACTCATGACCCACAGATTCTACCTCCGTCAGCATTTAGATGGGCCACAGAAAAGCAGCTGAATAACATGTTCTCAAGAAATGTATGTGGGCTGGAGGGGATACCAGATACCACATACCAGAACCACTACCTTACTGTAAAAGGAAAACACTCATTAAGTACACCAAGCCTGATTTACTTACTATATGCTTCTCAAAGAAATTTCTTTTAAAAATCAGATTGCATTTTTAGATCTGTTTTCTTGGGAACAAACTCTTTTGAACTCAGTGGGAGTTTAGAATAGGCATTCAAAGAAGTAAATTACAACCCATTTTAAGATCAACTGTGATATTTGAAACAACAAATAAATGTCCAGTGAGCTATTTTTTAGAGAGGGACATTACATCTCTGGGCTAAAATGTGTAACTTTCTGGATGAAGACTACATTTGGTTTTTGAGTGACATAGCAGGACCTGCACTCTAAAAGGTAATGGAAAGGGCCACAGCAAACACTAGATTTGATTTCATTAACATGTAATTAAAGTTGTAGTTAATTTAAGTACTCTCCAATGAGTACGGTATTTCATCATGTCCCTTCACATTCAAATTATAATTTAATAACTACTTTAGGGAACCTCGAGCAGCTTTGCCTAAAGCTTTCAGGGCAGACATGTGGCTCTGCATCCTCAGGTTGTATATTTCTGCTTTAGATTCTTGATTCCAAAATCAGAGGTCAGCTGAGGGAGGTGTAAGAAATTCCCAAATGAACTCCCATCATTATGGCAGTAGGCAAACTCAGCAACATTTGTGCTCCAACTTGCTTTAATATATAGAAAACTATGGAGGAGAGAAAAGACCCTTTGTTCTACAGTGTAGGTGGATATTTTGACCATTTATAGGAGCCCATCCCACAGAACTCACTTATAGAAGTTCATAAACAGGAGGTAGCTGAGATGCAGAAACTCTATTTAACAATAAACTCTATTTATTGTTAATACCAATGGAGCTATAGTTGTCTGCAGTTAAAACACTAGAAATTGCTTAACAGAAACCTTTGTTAAATGAGAGAAAATGAAAACCATTTTCACAATGGACAGAGATCTCTTACTCTCCTTTCAGCAGAAGACCAATTAACTGAGTCAAATAATCATTCGCCCTGTAACCTCTTTCATAATGGGTTCAATAAACAGCAATTATACATATTAACTGTACAAGGATAAAATCTGGAATCTGGAATATAAGGACTTTTGTCCTTATTCAAAGAAGACGAATTAAAATGGTTCCTAAGAACCGGGTGGGGGTAGGTAAACTTCCATGTTTAGATTTCCAAGTTTAGGAGCAAGAATTGGCTCTATTATGCATATTAACTGGGGCACAAGTGAGACTTATTACCTCTTCAGTGTTTCATCATAATTTTCCAGAACAATTATTCATTGTACCCGGTTATATGGAGAAATTGCACACAGCTCTCCATTTCTGAAAACTCAAATACTACATTCACACATAGCATTAAGCCATGATTTGCTTAATCTGAATTTGTTGAATAAGCAACAACTGGCTGCTTGTAATTTAATTAATGTCTCTCAAATTCAAATTTAACACACACAACCAGGTTGATTATTTGGTAACAGAATGAAAAGTGGTTTACCACTGTGTTCTTCCAGAATACTTTGTGGCTTCCCAGGATTGCCTACTGCTATCAGATTTCCTAGTGGTCTCCCATCCAACTCTGCTTAGCTTTTTTTAAGGTCAACCAAAATTGGTCAAGAACCCCCAGCATGCATAATAATTCAGCATTTACATAGGCTCTACTGCCTATGTATGGATATTCTTTTTTTTTTCAGCTGAGGTCAAAGAGTTCTGATATAGGGGAATAAATAGCTTCCAAGGCACATGCATTACAAGGGGCAGCCCTTGCACAACTAGTGCAAAAAGCAGAAGCTAAACCATCATCTTGTAGTTACTAGAAATGTAGCAGGAGCCAGGCTGAATGATTCCTTCCATGGAAAATAACATTAACTTTACAATTTTCAGCCTTTAAAAGTTGGTTTGTTCTTCTAAATGTTCAGTGATGTTTTCTGATTGCTTTTTTAAAATTATTATTGAGGCTTTTCTGTCTGATTGCCAAGAGAGATACAAATTGTAGAGGATTTTTTAAAATTGCATGGCTTTATTATAAAACACTTTGACCGCTCAGTGAATTAAGGAAAAGTCAAAAGAACAGTCAATAAAGTAAAGATTATTTTCAGCATTGCAGACAAGGGTTTGCCATTTACAATCTCTATAGCCTTTGTCATTATTGCTATATATAATACTTCAAGAACCATAGTATGACTGGAATACAGCAAACTGCTGATCTCACAAAAGCAAATACGGTGTTTGGCTGTCCTGTTGTTTTGGATACATCATCTATGATGATGGACTTCCATCTTGGTTTATAAAAAAAAAAACCCACAATTTTATACATAACTACATGCAATTAAAAATCTAAGTAAGTTCATTTTGGTATGAATGAAAGCTGGAACTACAAAATCCTTTCATTTATTTTTATTTCTTTACTCCAATTACATAGCAAAGAAAAAATTCAGATGCATAATTAATGGTTTACAAAACAATCAATAAAAACATGGATAGCCTTTAAAAAATCATTGCGGATTAGCACAGCCACATTCCATCGTGTAAATACAATTTTCTTTTTGAAAAACTAAGTTACTTACCTACTTGGAGGACACGGTCAACAGCACCTGACTGTAGCAAATTCAAGCCACGGTTAAAGGGTACACGAGAGTCTCGCTCACCCTCTGGGGGATGATAGCCAAGGGAAGAGTACATGCATATTTCCCGTTCACTCCGTGGGAAGGACCAGAACACTATGCGCTTCTGAACAGGTTCTGGGACACGGGAAAAACGTTCTTCAACCTGTACAAGAGGGCGAAGAAGGAAGAGAGACCATTAGATGTTCTAAGCTACTTTGAGCAGGAATCTGATGTTCAGTCTTATGCTGTATCCAAGGTAACAACCTTTGAGCCATATACAATTCCTCAAACCCTATATTAAGTAGCAACAGAGCACTCCCAGACACCCTCACCAAAATTTGCAACAAAACCACTACTTCGATTTATAGAATTGAGGGGAAAAACAAATCCCCCAAACTTATAAAACAATTGAAAAACAGGCTTAAATATTTTCTCTTGTCAACTCTGATTCTATCTACATTATGCCTTTAGAGAGTTAAAAAAGTGCACTGGTAGATAGGTTGTCATCCCCCGTCCTACATGATGAACCTGTCAGCTATTCACAGCACACACCAGATGCATCAACTGGGATCCAACCTTTTCTTTTTAAGATTACTTGAATTATGGTATTTCCTTCAACAGATCATCAGAAGAAGTGCCAAGTTATAGCACTGCTTCCCCATCCCAAAGCTTTTTATGATTGATTTCTTTGCTGTAATAACTTTGATTTCCCCCCCTCCCCCACTTTACTTTGATTAGCCCTGCTGTGACTGTCATAATGATCAAGAATACTTTGGAGAAAACATACAAGCATGAGATAAAAGAACAAAGAGCAGCATTTCCTGGGTCTCTCCTTATGGGGATAGGCCAACCAAGTGTTCTTTTAAGGCATCTTAGGACTGGAGATAAATACTTCAGTTCCAAGATAAACTTGCACTCCCTTTCCACAGAAGCCTCCAAAACGGCTAAAAGATCAGATTTCTATAAGATAAGGCCAAAACCGGCTTCCTTCTATGCATTATGCCATATTTTGCCACTCTGGCATATGATTAACAAACCACACTGAATTGCTAGATTTAGCATCCAATCAAGCATGCAGCCAAGCAGGGATCTGCAATTCAACCCTTCCTTCTCTTCCGCTCTTCTGAGAAGAAGGGCCAAATATTGAACTACATTTACTTCAGGTTGCGTGGGAAGAAAGATTGAATATGACGGGAAATGGGGAGGGATACTGAAAACCACAGGCCTGTCGCAGGGCTGAAAGAGGAATGCAAATGGCCAAGTGTCCTTCACTATAGGCAAGAAACATAAAACCCACACAGTGGCTAGAGAACAGCTGGTTGCTCAGGAGGTAAAAAAGGAGCCATGCTGAAGTCTGGACTAAGCCTGTCTCCTTTAGCAGCACTAGCACTCCTGCCTCTCCAAAGCATTGTGGCTGCAGGGACAGAGAAGGGAGAGGACTGAAGAATTAAGCCTGGGAATTTCCCTGTCCATGCTAGTCAAGCCCCCTGTTAGGTTCAGCTTCTCCTTGTGGTGATAGCTCTGGTTGGTTTAGACATTTTGATTTTAAAGTAGCTTAAATATTATAGGAAATTGATCTCCCACTCCTTGGCCCTTGAACTGTTTCCTGCATTAGGTCCAGCCACCACTCTTTGGAAAGTGATATCATCCTGGGGGTAGAAGAATGCCCACATGGTTCCTATACTGCTCTTCCATTTCCCCAATTTACAATTTGAGGTAGATTTGACATCTTTTATGCAGCAAGGATGCTACATAACCTAACCAGGATATCAATTGCTGGAAGAATGCAATCCTTAAACTTAACGGGTTATTGGTGTTGCAAGGATATTTACAAAAAGGGCAACAAAAGGGAGGGCAGAGGGAGAAACAGCATACACTGAGAAAAGTGCAAAGGATTAAGAAGCCAAGGATAGGGAAAAGGTCTTTTATTTGTAGGCAGATCCAGAACATTTGAATATTTACTCAGCTTTACCCCATTTTCCATTATTCCCTACAACTTCCTTTCACATATAATTTCATTCTGCCATGTTGGCTTCAAGTTACTACATTATTATATATCACTCCTTGTTGCACTTTGGGCCTGTGAGAGTCTTTGGCCATTGTCTCTCCAGCACACTTTTCTCAATTTTCGTCTCATTTCTTCAGGCTTTCATTTCTCATTCAGCCTCATTCATATCCAACAAGCTCATATCTGAAAGGCTCATATCCAACAGATAACCATCAGATTCTGGAGGCTTTTGGCATTGCTTCTTATAAGAATCTGAAGCAAGTTGGAAAACAAAAGAATTTGCAGCTTTTATTTGCTTTGTTTCAAGGACAGCCATGCACACAGGACTACAAGGGGGTGATAGCAACAAGGAGAGACAGTTACCCAGGACATCTTAGTTCCTATATAGTGTGCTGGCTGGAAGATATTATGTGAGGTGCAGACCAGGCTGGAGAAGGATGATTTGAATAATCACAGACTTATTCAGTCCATAAGTTCTGCTAAATCATGAATTGGTTAAGCACCGTTTGCTGAACAAACCAAATTGGCTAGATTCACTCGCATAGCAATAGGCCATAGCTCCCAGTTTACAAACTGCAATGGCAGGATTTATACAACACAAACACCAAAACAATGAAGAGGTGAAGGAAATGGCCTTGAAGCAAGCAGGAAGAATTGCTACTAAGGCAATGATCAGATAAGTGGATTTGAGTCCATTCCAATACTTATTTGAGAAAATGTCTTGGTCTGGCATACCTAACGATATAGGGCTCAAACCCACATTAATGCTTATAATGTTGAAAAAACACATTCTGTATGCAAAGATGCTAGTTTGGTTGCTTATCTTATCACTCAATCCAATTCAGGGGTTTGATAGCTCTGGCAGGCTTGCAGTTTCAACACAAGAGGAAGGGGATTATGGATGAGTGTCACTGTTCTTGTCACCCTTAACAGAGGAAAAGTGGGCATATGTCTACCAGCAAAAAAAAAAAAATATCTCCAACTAATTTCAAAACAGAGTTTTCTACAGGTTTCTGTCACATTCCTATAAACTGAATCTTTGATACAGAGAAATGCCCCTAGAAGCCAAAACTTTGTCAAGCCTCTTAGGCTGTACTTGACGAATTCAAGCTGTGTAAAACTGGATTCTCTGGAATATCGCGTCACCAATAAGGCACACATCCAGCCTCAATATGACACTGCCTTTCAGCAATCTTCTCCATGTAATCACCTTGACTTGGTGAAGTTCCTTCCTCTTCAATCAGCTCAGATATCTTAACTGAACTCTCACATCTTATCCCTGTGCTGAAATATTCTGCTATGACTGTCCTTCTAAAATCAGGCTTTGCCAGCAGCCTTCTTTCATTCTTCTACATGCAACTTCCTCAGCTAACACTCTATTCTACCGGTGCTATCCTCATCATCTGTGCTAATACCAGAAACAACCTGCCCACTAGAGTTAAGAAAAAATCATTTTCTTCCATGCTTCTGCAGAATTATATTTTACATATTTCTCTAAAAATAATGTACAAGTTAAACTAGCTTTAGATTTCCCAATATTTGATCAATACTTCTGTCATCCTTTAATTACATTCTGCTCTTATACAAGGCCCAGGTGTTTTCTAAGAAAAGGGAGCACATTCTTTCTACGAAGAACACTGCCAGATTGAACTAATAGTGTCACATATTTAATATTAATGGCAAGAAGGACAGAGAGTAGGAAATCTAAATTTTAACTATTCTTCTCCCATTTGGAAAAGGAATATGGAATCAAATCTGACTAATCTGAAGGTACAATCATTACTACCAAATTACGAGACCTTCTGCACAAACCTCAATGAAATAAACATGTCATGAAAGCTGCAGCCATATCTTTCATTGGGTCCGAACAAGAGAACATCCCCATTGATTTCAACTCATGATTTATCAAGGGCACATTCTGTATTCTAAACTGCATCTCAGCCAATATCACTTCACCCCTTATTACAGTCAGATTACTTCCCTTTTGCTAGCACAGGAATAGGTTCAAAGAAAGAATATAATAAAAGAAACATTGCAGAGATTTTGTGGTTTCAAAGAGATGGACGCAAATAAGCATATACCAGGGCTGACTTCTCACTGAACCAGAGTGCAAATGAGTTCACCTAGCTCTTTAGATGGCAAGTAGGTCCTCTTAGGACAAAAACATCACATATATATATATATATATATATATATATATATATATATATATATATATATATATATATATATATATATATATATATTGCTAGAAATGTCAGGAGAGGGTATTTACAAGAAGCTTGCTTCTAAAATGTATAATGCTCTTTAAATGAGGAATGTTCTTCAATTGAAGAGCCTTCCATCATATAAGCTGAATATCTGCAGCAGAAAAAGCCAGACACAGGCATACCACTTGAATGAGAATCCAGACAAAGGTAATGGCTATTGCTTTGCTAAATTCAAGTCAAAGTTGTTGCAATTATAATGATAATTCTCCTAATTTAGGATGAAGCCTCAGGTTAAAAAGGTGATTTCTTCTTGAAAGAGCTTCTGATTCAATAATATTTTCAACCACTCCTCTCAAAATAAAAATTGCATTTCCAAATTGAAAAAATTATACAGCAGTCATGGGTTTCATCATCTTCCTAATTCTCTTCCCCAACCCAATTTATTCTGTGTCATAAAGTTGTTCTGTCTGGTGGAAAAACCGAGGGTGCAATGTGGGGCAAAAAGAAAAGCAGTCATGTTTCTATTCTTATATAAACGCACACACTGCTGGAGATGTAAAGTTATGCCAACCCGCTTAAAAACCATCATGCAATTTGGATCCCTTGGAACTCTCTACCTTGCTATATCAGAAGTATCAAGGGCCTTTTAAAACGAAGTGTGAAACTTTGCCCCGTGAAACTTTTTTTAAAAATTGCTGTGATGGAATCTTTCCCAGGCTAAATAATAGTAACAACAACACTTTCCAAACCAGATATCATCTGCATTCTCTCCCATTTCAGGTGTGCACATGCTTTGACTTGGGAAGTTTCACCTGCTGATGTCAGTGACAAGCGACTCTTGTTGGACTAGTTTCTCAGCCCAACACGGAAATTATGTTCTGGTGTCTCCTTGTATGAACTGTAGCTGCTTACAAGGAATGTTCTGCTTGATGGAAAGAAATAACTAAATTCTGATGTCCAAGAATAATGGGTAAGCACGATTCTATTCAATTTCAAGAAGGGGGCAGAGAGGGATGAAGAGACAAATGCACACAGAGCAAGCCAAGCCTCTCCCCACCCACCTGTAAGAGTATCAAGATTTCACTTTCACTTGGGTTTTGCCCAGACTAGCCTCAGATCTCCCAGCTACATCATGTCTGCTTAGTTTCATCTATCTCCTATTTCTCATGCTTTGTTCCAGAAAAGGCCTTGGGAAAAAAAAACTAGTTACCATAACCACTTCCTACAGACTGAATAGCATAAGGGCATCAGCTTGTGAAGAGAAAGCCTGGTACAGGAAAAGAAAAAATAAGAAATCTTGTGGAAGAGCACAGAGGGAAAAACCACAAATAAAAGTTGAACTGAACACATAGGCAAGTTACCAAAACCAAAAGATATTCATTTAAAACATTTTCTCCTACTGTAGTCCAGTCCATCAAGATTGTCAGAACTCACATTTAGTAAGAATCAGACCAAAAACTGTGGCAGAACAGGAGTAGCTCTTCATGTCGTCAAACAGCAAGCAAGCTAATAAAGAGGGGTTCCAATGAAAAAGTTATGGAGAATTCAAGCATTTGTCACCTGACAAATACAAGACCCACCATAGTCTGGATAAACCACCTGCTCTCTTCCCTTCCCTTGCAAAAGCTGTTTTATATGGAAGTCTCGACACACACACACACAAAATGATCCCAAACACAATTAAAACTTGACCCCAAGGAGAGGATGCTACAAGTTTACAGAGAATGTAAAATGAACTATGAACAGCCAGCCGATAGATTCCAGCAACAGGAAAAGGGGCAGGAGGGAGGACAAAAAGGAGAATGTGGTTTTGCCTGCAGCTAAAGAAGAAAAAGGACAGTCCCTGAAGGAAATTTTTTTTGGGGGGGGGAGGGGGAGGACAAATGGAAGGAAAACTAGTGAAAAGGTGGCAGGTTCAGCTAGGCTTTGTTCCAGGTATCCAGGGAAAGAAAGAAAGCGGGCTTTTCCTGCTCCTGTGCTGCTAACAGCATCATAAAGGTGCCCAAGTCAGCAAGTGAAGCGCTTTTTCCACATTGTGCGCGACCACTCTCGCCACCTATTAACGTTTTGCACGTCGCCCTATTGTCAGAGGGGCTGCCCCGACAGCGATTTTGGAAGCTGGCATTTCTGGCTTAAGCCCTGAAGGAAGCCATCTCCCACCCCTCCTCCCCACCGGCGGATGGGGTGAGGGGGTGGTGGGAAGGAAGAAGAAGAAGAGAGAAGCCTTTCAAAAGGAGTTCAAACGCGGGTCGAGACCCTCTCCTGCGCCGAGTGGCCCCTCTCCCTCCAGCAGCCCCCTTTGCACTTCGGGGGTGGGAGGCTGCGGGGGAGGCTTGCAGGCAGCTTTGCGCCCCAGCGGCTCCCTCCGAAGGAAGAGGAGGCGGCGGCGGCGGCGCAGGCGATTTAAAGAGACTCTCCGGGGCTGCGGCTCCTTCGCAAGGTCCAGCCGGCATCCCAGCCGCGGAACGTCAGAGGCGGCCCGGAGGGGAAGCCAAGAGCGTGGCGCTGCCCCGTGGGGGGATCTGTCCTTCCTCTCACCTGCTCGAAGGCCCAAGTTTCGGCCACCCGCCGGGCGCTCAGGTCCAGAAGCGTCTCGACGGCAGAAGAGGTGGAAGCGGAAGGGGGGGAGGAGGAGGAGGTGGCGGCGCCTGGTCCCGGTCCCGGGTCGGGCTGCTCCCCAGGGGCGCCGCACCTGCGCTTAGCGGGCGGAAGCTCCATAGGCCCGGCCGATCCCCGGCCTCTCCTGAGCACCTTCCCGAAAACCCACCAGTGGCGGCCCGGGCCCAGCCCGGTCAGTTGGTCGTTTCTCTTTCTGTGGGCGGCGGATACGGCCCCTTTAAGGAGCTCCCACAACAATGAGCTCGACGGCTGCTGGTTCCCTGGACCTCCCTTTTCTCTTCACCCGCTTTCTATTGGGCAGTGTGCGAGAGAGAGGCTTGTACAGATTGGCCGAACTCGGTTGCCAATCAAGGAGGAACAATGCACGCCCCCATGTTGTGGGGCTTTAAAAAAAAAGAGAATAGGAGCTGTCTGGAAAAAAGGATGTCAATCAAAGGTCGGGAAGCCCCCCAGCCAATCAGGCAAGACAGGAGACCAAGGCCCTTAAGATAGGGTTCTATGTGGGCGTGGCCTACGCCGCGATCCTTCCATTCACAACATTCTGATGCCGGCTGGGAATGGCAACAATGTAACGAGCTGGGGGTTGAGCCGAATTCCGGCTCAGGCTGTCTCTATACCCCTCCCGTCACTTCCCCGGGTTCATCTTTGCCGGACCCTCTTTGGTCTTTTTCATCGAAACCTAGAAAACGAGGGTGTGGACCTGAGTTGATGTGGTTATTGTATTTAAATATTTTTCGGTGGAAAAAAAAAATAAAGGCTTATACTGAATGTAAGAAAACAAAAACTTGCCAATTGAGTTGTTACAGAGAGTGAAATTATGCTGACAGCCTGATACCGAGAAAATTTAAAAGCGCAATAGAAATGTGTGCGTTCCTCAGAAGCAAACTCCTCTTAAGGTAGTAATCCTCTGAACAAAGTTTGTGTAGAATACACTGAGTTGGCCTCCTGTCTGCATGCTCAGTGAAGCATTGCTATCCCTTCTCAGCCCAATCCAATAAATATGCTTGTTCAAATATCCCTTTGATTCTAATACGCCAGATGAATAGGCTGGGTTACAATTTCAAAAGGGGAATCTGGCATTAGTCATAAAGCCTTTTCTGCAATAATCTACACATTGAAATAAGAAATGCAGAATCTGTCCTTGAAAAAAGAAATCAAATCTCCGCAGTTGAGCAATATCAATCATAATTCCACAAGCATTACTGTATTTATGCATTCATTAATTTCCTTTATTTATGAACTGCTAGACTCCATGTGGACTCAAACTTCTAGGTCACCTGCCAAGCTTTTGAAAATTAGATTTTTTTAAAAAGGAAATACTTCGTGATTGCTTTATTTAATGTGGGAACTTTCTTGTCAAAAATGCTTTTAATTTTATTTTGTAAAATGCCCTTACACAGACCTGATTGACTTACATAACAAATGATAAATAAGTTTTTAAAAAGACACAAACCTGACTTGAGGAAGAGCAAAAAAACATATACAGACACCAACAGGAAATCATTATAACCTTTCAAACTGTAATGGACCTTAAAAGTGGCCATTGCTGGAAAGGGGACATCAAAAGGAAACATCAACATGAAACTGCTGAATTTCAATACACCAAGTGGTTCAGTGTGGTCTGGTATCCAGCTAAAGGTGTGAATTAGCTTACCAATGCCAGGATGTTTACAATATCTTCAAAATTGCTTTCTGAGCGGTCCCTGAACTTTTTTTTTTTACAAACTCCCCTTCGCTACTTAATATCTTTTCTTTGTATGTATGTGTACAGACACATACCTGCTAACTTAGGCTAACATCCTGAGGTATCCGATGAACTTGATTTCTCTCCAGAAAAGCTTATATTTAATTCATTCATATTTAAGGTGTTGGAAATATTTCTTGTTTTTTGCAGCAACACATCATTATGGCTAGAAATATTTATCATTTTTATAACACCTCACATGTCTAATTATTCCTTAGAAACAGCCATGCAAGGTGGATCAGTATTTTACTGCCGATGGAAACAGGGTGAGACAGAGGGTGGATTCATGGAGCATGTTAAAACAGAATGTGGCTTGTTTGGGTTTGGCTTTGTGTGCTGCCAAATAAATTGTGTGACTCCTGTAAGAGAGTGTGGTTTACCCCAGGATGCTTCTGAGTTAATAGCAATGATGACATCTCAAGCAGATTGTCTTTTTTCACAACTCAGATGGATGACCCTAGGACTCATAAACTGAACTATCTAGAGTTCCCAGTTTCGTACAAATTAAAGAGAAGAACTGCAGAACTTAATGCTTCAGCCAGAGATCCTGTGAGCAATCATCTGACTGTTCCTAATATTGTGTGTTAATCAGTCAAGTGATCACAGTGTTCCAACCCAGTTGCCAGATCACTCTTCAGGATTTATTTGATTACTGCCCTAGACTAGAGAGCCCTTATTCAAATCTGCTGCTGCTAATCAGGGGTGGGAAATGTGTGCTCTGCATATTCCTTAAATGCAATTTAGAGCCAGCTTCACTTCCAATGTTGCTGATCAAGGAGAGATGGGCCAACTGCATCTGAAGTTTAATGTTATTTCAGGGGGTGCCCATTGTCCATTTGTGCCATAGATTCATCCACTGTTAATGCCTTGCAGAAATAATCTGGATTGTCCATATGTGAGGGTTTTTTTTTCCTGCTGTCTCTGGACAAAAAGTGCTATTTTATTATGATGGATGGGATAGAAAGAGGGACATCATTTGTGCTGTTAAATGCGTTTGGATGCATAATTCCAAACACCGAGACTAGCCTGGAAGCTGATCTACTTATCGAAAGAATGAAGTAGCCAGATTCCAATCATTTCACTTACTATGAGAGGTCATTATTTTATACTTTGACATGTTGTCCTATGTTGAACAAAAAAACTATTGTATTAGAGAATTTCCTTATTGTGCAGTTTATTACAACCAGTTAATATTTTACCTGCAGCAACATTCAAATAAATGGTACCTACCCAGACACAACCATTCATATTTATTTATTTTTAAAAAGAAGCAGTTAACTACTTTTTAAATAATTGGGATGCAGTTTCTGTATCCCATTTTGCACAAAAAGATAGTTAGATGTTCATTCCTTGGAAAAGAAATGGAACCTAATGCAATTCTATAAAGGGAAGATGGCAAAATTTAGCCTGGGCAATGTTACCATTATAGGGTTACAGAGCTGATTAAATCAGTAAGTGGGCATCAATGGCTGTGAGTCAAACTAGAAGGAAGAATCAAGTGAGATGCCACCCTGGGCTCAGTAGTGTCTTTTTGTATCGAATATGACTTTTGGAGCCTGGAACAGGAACAATGGTTTGCAAAGTACTGGAGGTTAGAAATTTCTCTGCATTCCTTCATTATCATCAGGCAGACAGGGAGCAACATTTCCCTTTTTACCCAGAGGAAGTTAGAAAGAGGGTTAGCGGAATTAGGGCCTTCACCTCAATGCGCTTACTGATAAATGGGTTGCTAAAATACACATGCCCAATTTCCATGATTCTGCAACCTAATCCCATTGTTGTTGCAGTTGTGCCTTCAAATCAATTTTGATTCCTGGCAACTGCCTGACCTAGCCTCTGCAGTTGTCTTGGCAAGATTTTTTTTTTTTTTTAAATTTGATTTATATGCCGCCCTTCTCCGGAGACTCATTTGTAGAAGTGGCTTGCCATTGCCTTCTTCTTCCTAGGGCTGAGAGGGTGAGACTGGCCCAAGGTCACCCAGCTGGCTAGGTGCTTAAAGTTGAATTAGATTTAGAACTGATGATGCCTTAACCAGTCTACCAAACTGGCTCCTCTAATTTAATCCCTTTATCTTTAAAAAAGGATCTGACTAATATGACTCTGAGGGGCTTGTTGGCAACTTATTTTTAAATAATGGAGGAGCAGATAGGAGTTCAGTAGGGGAAGCAAAGGGAGAAGGATTTTACCCTGCTTTTTCTGCATTTTATCTCTCCCCACCCCTCCCCATCTTCTTCCAATCCAGAGGAGAAGCCATCACCCAGAGAAGCAGTTTCTAGGCACTCACAAAGCAAGTAAACAAGGATGGACTGGCTAGGAAAGTTGGCAGGAAAGACTCCAAACCATTGGGACAGCAAGGGAAGCATTATTGTGACCTGCAAGATGTGTGCACTATTTGTCTTCCTGCCCTAAGGGGACCCAAACCTCTCCCCTTGCAGGTGCAAGCTTGTTCCCTTATTGGAAGAAAATTTGAAGGAACTTGAGAAGAGAGATGCTACACTGAAATGCATCAGGAAAAAATGGTTTTGGACCCTCTAGGAAGAGCAGAGAAATGGAGAGAACTGGGGAGAAAGTGGAGGAAAACATTTTGGCAGAAACAAATATGTAGAAGCATGTGACCTGAAGCAGCAAGATCAGGAGGCCTTTGATGCAAATGGAACTCGCATATCAGTGCCAGGCTTTCCTTCTAGGGGATGATTGACAGCCACCTGAGCAAACAGTGCTATAGAACATCACTTAAGCTCTCATAGATCAAAGAAATCCAAGAGCCAGTCTGAGAAAGAAGACCTGTGTAAAGGTGATGGGTGAGTTCCACTTAAGTGGACCCAACACAGCATGTGCAGACTTAGCATGATGTTGCAGGAGGTGTGTTGTGAATGCGTATCAGATGCCTGCATGTAGGATGTGATAGAAAAGTTATTAGGACTATTGAAACCTACCAAGATCTATCATTTTCTCTTGATCCATGTGGAGACAAAGGATTTGGCCAGAAGAAACCTTGAAAGAATCTCTGAAAATGATAAGGCCTGAAGGAGGAGAGTATAGAAAACAGGTTGTTTTTTTCATCAATCCTTCCTGTTGAAGGTACAGGAAGAGAAAACAGAAGTCAACAATTTGCTATGTGATTCTGACTAGGAAAAAAAAAGGTTAGCAGAAGCCCAGAACCAAATATGTGGCCAAAGACTGTTCCAAGAAAATGAAAGACAAACATCATAGTCCAAAAACCTCAAATGTTTTTACACACATGCATAGAATACAGGAAAGAAAAAGAGGAAATTATAGAGATCCTTGCTCAGGAAGACAAAGAGGATGTGACAGGGAAGTTGGTGGGATGATGCATAAGATTGGGACACAGCACAGGAAGCCTACTTTAAAAAAAAAAAAAAAAGCAGGCCAAGTAGAAAGGATAGGGCTGTTGTACTGTAAAGGAAAATATATACTTGCACAGAAATTCAGGAATGGAACATAGAAATCCTGCTGAAAGAATTTGGGTAAGGATAAAAGCAGAGAGAAACAAACCATAGTGAGGGTTACCATTGTGAGACTGTCTGAGCAGCAGAAGACATACAGTAGATGAAATACAGTATTTCAGGATCAAATGACCAGTCTTTCAAAGGGGCATGCAATAATGATAACCAGAGATTTCAATTATTCTGCCATCTGCTGGGAATTTTATTCTGTCAAGAGTCAACAGTCCAACAAATTCTTGTCCCTTTTTGCTGACAACTTCACTTGCAAGAATGGGGAAGGAGGAAACAGAGAGTCTCCTATCCCTAGCAAACAGAAAAGAATTGGTGAGGAATTGAAGGTGACTGACATTTTGGGTGAAATTAATAGTGTTATCCTTGATGATAATTGGTGATAGCCAGAAGAAGAGGAATTGAGGTGAATCAGATCTGCATACTGGACCTCAGAAGAACTGGTTTTGATAAACTCCAAGAAAAGGTAAGTTGGAGCTGATGGCTTCAAATCTTAAGGAGAAAAGTGCCCAGGAAGGATGGGAAATTCTATGAAATGAGATATTGAAGGTACAATTGCAAACAATTCTCATAGGAAAGAAAAATGGGAGAAATCAAAAGAGGCCAGTGATGATACATGGAGAGTTATTTAAAGTGTGGGAGAGAAATGGGACATTTATAGGAAATGGAAGGAACAGAACATCATCAGAGATGGATACAAGGTAGTTTCCAGAATCTCTAGAAAGTATAAGAAAAACTATAACTCAGAATGAGTTGAGGAGTACAAGAAATATTAAAATAAAAAATAACAGTGTAAGCCACAAATAATAGAAAGTCAAAGACAGTATATGTCCGTTCAGGAAAGAAGTGGTGACGGGTGATGATAAGAAGGCAGAACTTCTAAACTCCTTCTGTATTTTCTGTCTGTCTTTTGTAAGAATGGAAACAGATCTCTAGCTGGTCCTAGTTTTGTCACTGGAGGAAGGAGGAAACAGCAGCTTAAGACTGACAAAGAGACTGTAAGGGCTAATTGAAATGAATTCAAATCTCTAGAGCCAGATAGATCACATGCTAGTGAGGAAACAAGTAAAGATGGTTGCAGGACCTCTCTCAATTATTTTTGAGATTCTTGGAGGATAGGTGAGGATGCAGAACATTAAAGTAAAGCAAATATCATACGCATCTTCAAAAAGCAGGAGGTGGATCTTGAAATTACAACCTCTCAGCTTGATATCTAAGCAAGATCTTTGAACAGATGACCAAACATCATGTGTGTGAGCACTTGGAGAGACATGCTACAGTTAACAAGAGCCAGTATGGGTTGTTCCAAATGAATCATGCTAGACTAATCTCCCACTCCCTCTTTAATAGAGTTATTAGCCCTGTAAATCAATCAGAGGAATGCTGTAGTCATAGTGTATGTGGACCTCAGCAATGCTTTTGACAGAACGTCCCATGATTTCTTCCCTCATAAAATGTAAATATGGGGTAGATATTAGATGGCTTCACAGTTGGATGAATTACAATATCCAAAGAATGTTCCTTAAAACGCCTGCAGCTTGGAAGAAAGTATTGAGTGGATGGATATAGAGCTCTGTTTTGAGCCCTGTGCTGTTCTACATTTTTATCAACAACTTAGACAAGGAAGTTGAGGAGACAATTATGGAGTCTGCTGAAGATTCTGTGCTGGGAGGGGTGCCTAATACAGTAGATAGAAAAGAGAAAATTTAAAAAGATTTAATCAGGCTTGAGCAGTGGGCTAAAATGGACAGGATAAAATATAATATAGTTCTGCATTTAGCAAAAATATGATGTTCATGTACAGAGTGGAAGAGATATGGCACAGCAGTAGTCCAAGTGAAACAGATCTGACTGTCCTTGTCAACCACATATTAAACAGAATTCAATAGTGTGATGCAGATGCTAAAAAGGTAAATAACAGGAATATAGAATCCAAATCATGGGAAGTAATTTCCCACCTCTACTCTGCCCTAGTCAGACTCCATTTGGAGTGCTGTGTTCAGTTCAGTTTTGACCATAGTTCAAGGAGGATAGGGACAAACTGACGCAAGTTCTAAGGAAGGTTACCAAGATGATGAGGTTTCTGGACTTATTTAATTAAGGGAAAAAAATAGACTGGCTTCCAGAAACGTGGAACATCATCCCTATATTTAAATATTTGACTGGTTTGATGATATGCCCTCATTTTTGTGAGTTCTGTGATGTGGGAAGTTTCAAAAACCCGACAATCTTAAATTATTTATTACTAGGTCCCCACTATTGCATCAAAGTACAACAGTACACAAGGTTTTCTTAGGGCTGATAGAAAGGGACACAGACAGAAAACTCATATTGTCAGCATTTAATAGAGTTTAATTTTTATATCACCCTAACCCTAACCTTGTGCTATAGTTTAGTCCTGGAGATCAAATCAAATGCAAACTTGATTATGAGCCATGAATAGGGATGAATTATGTTGTATGGAATGCTTTTCTTCCAAATTCTATAGCACTATAAATGGTCTTCAGTTTATGACTACAATTGGGACCAGAATTTTTTATTCTAAGCAGTGGTTGTTAAGTGAGTCACACCTGATTTTATGACCTTTTTTGCCAAGTTGTTAAGCAAATCACTGCAATTGTTAAGTGAGCCAGGCAGTTTTTAATCCAGCTTCCCCCGTTGACTTTGCTTGTTAGAAGCCAGCTAGAAAGATCACAAATGTCAATCACACGACCCTGGGATGCTGTAATTTTTGTAAATACATGCTGGTAGTCAAGCATCAAAATTTTGATCACATAACAGTAGGGAGGTTGCAATGGTCATAAGTGCAAGAACCAGTCATTACCTTTTTCAGTGCTGTTGTAACTTCAAATGTCACTAAATGAATGACTGTAACCCAAGGAATAACTGTACAGAATGTAGTATAATATACAGTATAAATCTGCCTACCCTGAACCCTGACAATTAATCTCTCGGGATGGATTCAGAATCAAGCCAATCTAGGAATTCAGCCAGTAGATGTTTAGTATACATATTACTGGTTTAGCTCAACAAAAAATTGCCAGTCATTTTTTTTTGCCTCTTTTATAGATTGAATTATAATAGTCAAGTCTCAATCTTGGTGGAATTATCTATGGCCATGAATAAGGAAGGCAGCACAGATGTCCATCAGTTCAAATTACTGCATATAATTTCTTAAGACATAATTCTAATCTGGAACCTTCCTTGTTTTGTATTTTTAAAGTAGACCTTTGATTTCAGAACATGAAACTTGGGGCCATGCAGTTAAAGAGGTCACTTCTAACTCCAAATCTAGGAATGGATGCTGTGTCTGGGAATGCAAGGTAGCAAAATGTTCTTCCTAAACACCATTTGATATACGAGAGGACGGATACAAGATACTATTTAGATGAGATGGAGCTACCAGACTCCAGAAAATAGCAGGACGCTTTAAATGAGCAGCTGCTATCAGTTGCTGCCATAATTCTCTTGAGGCTTTCTTCTTTTTAAATGGAGCAACTGCTACAGTCTTAATAACTTTGAGAAGGAGTAAGAAGTGCGATTTCTTTTTTTACTGTCTGAAAAATCGGTTCAGATCTCTCCTGAGCTTTTCACAATCATTAACTCAACCAGGCTTGAGATTTACAGGTATAGCTCCTGATAAAGATGCAGGGCAGTGATGAAATCCAATTTTTTTTACTACCGATTCTGTGGGTGTGGCTTGGTGGGCGTGGTGTGGCTTGGTAGGCGTGGCAGCAGAAGGATACTGCAAAATCTCCATTCCCTCCCCACTCCTGGGGGAAGGATATTGCAAAATCTCCATTACCATCCCACTCTGGGGCCAGCCAGAGGTGGTATTTGCCGGTTCTCCAAACTACTCAAAATTTGCACTATCGGTTCTCCAGAACCTACTGAATTTCACCCCTGATGCAGGGATGATATAGTTATTGTCTCCCCATTTAAGTCTATGATTTTGTGATGGGGGTTGAGTGGTTGGAAAATAGAATTATCAGATTTTCAGATGACTCAAAGATAAAGGGGATAGCAAACATCTTCAGAGGACACTATTAAGATTCAAGAATATTTTGATGAGGCATGGTTGTCCAGCATTTTCTAGAAAACAAGATGTTTAAGTTATAAAGGAAGGATTTTCTAACTATTAGAGCAGTTTAATAATGGACCAGACTGCTAGAGATGGTGGCCTGTTCTTCTCTGGAAGTGTTTAATGAAAGCTGAATGGTCATCTGTCAGGGAGGCTGAAGCAATAGATTCCTGCACTTGGCAATGAATTGAATTAGATGGTTTTCAAGAACCTTTCCATTTCTTCCATCAATCATTCATTAATTCATTCATTCAATTCTTTATTAGGTTTATATCCTGCCTTTCATCCTATGGCCTTCTGTGGCTGAGAGTGAATTTGAACCTGGGTCTCCCTGGTCCTAGTGACTAGTGAAAGGTTCACCATCACTGTCCTAGTCCAACCCCTTAACTTCACATGAAAGTAGAAGAGCAAACTTTAAAGCTAGTACAAAGCTAAATTGTATTTGTTGAAATTGCTCTCGTTCTATGATAAGAACCAGAAGGCATAAGAAAAGTGGCTATACTGAAAGCTGTAGATGCATGAAAACATCACGTTTAGAGAACCTTTCTCACATATATGACCCTGTCCATACTTCTTCCATAAACACCATGCACATTGCAAAGGCATATTTTGGGGGTTTTCTTTCTCCTGATACAGAGCAATTGCCTTACCAAACAAGTACTTCTCATCCTGCATATTATTTGCCATGTTATTTCCTCTTTCCCCATTCAAATAAATCCTTTTGAAGTTCTTTGTCAGCCAAGGATTTTCCATTCTAGCTTACTGCTGTGCCATTGTACTCTCTCAAACTGGGAAGGCCCACACATCTTATTAACCTATGAATAGGTGATAGACCAGACCTGCAGAGAACAGAGGCTTCCCTTTGGTTTCCACAAATGGAAGGAAAACATGACAGCAACCTAAAAGAGAAAACTGCCAACTATCTTCTTTGATTCAAACAACTGAAACCTTTGGAGGGATTTCCTGATATACTTAAAATAGTAATGGTACGGTGATGTTGTAGCCCTTTAGATTATTTCCCCAAGGATCATTCCACTTAACTCAGTAGAACTTATTTCTAATTGGACCTGTATAGGATTGCTTTGTAAGATTTCAATGCTACAGCTGGCTCCAATAAACTGAAAAACTGCTGCTCAGCAGAGAATTATTATTTTCAGGGAAGAGCACTAGGAAAGACCATCCCATTACCCTTTCCAACAGGGGAGGAAAAAAAAACCTATATCCTTGGGAAAGGGACTAGGATCTGTCTTCCCATTGGCCTTAATGAGGAGATTGTTCATTAAAAAAAGAGAATTTGTTCCCTCCTGCATGGAACAGATTTAGAGAAACACATTAAACTTGACAGGACTAGAAATTACTTTGAAGAAGACTGAAAAAACTGAAAGTGTTTAACATTAAGAGGAGACTGAGGGGGATACACAAGGGCACTGAAAGGATGTCAAAGAGAAGAAGATTGACAGTCAGTCTTGGGTGTTTCAGGTGCAGGATACAGAGGAACCAATTTATGATACTTTACAGGAAAGCTACTACCATCTGAATTTAGAATTGGACCTGATAGTCCGCACAGCCTCTTCCAACCTGCCAATGATTTTATTTCAGTGGGACCCAAGGAAGGAAGAAGGGAGGCCAGAGATTCTCCCATGCCTCAGTAAATTATTGGCCCATCTGACAAATACGCATAACATGATTTTAAGAAAAAATACTTATTTCCCTTTCATTTCATTTAAATTGCGTACACACTTTCAGAATGATGCTCTGCAAATCCAGTATTCTGTCTCCAACACTGACCTCTTCTGGCCATTATACTGATGAAACCTGAGCAGGGCTCACTTCCAAATTGTGTTGCTAGTCTACAGTAAATTATTTTGTAATCTCAAAGTAACCTTTTGCAGAGGAAGATGCCTAATCTGTCTTTGCAGGATGTTCTGCTGAGGTCTGGTCTCTGCCTCTTGGACCACCTTAGAATTATTAGTTCTGCCCATCACTGCATAAAGTGGGAGCATTAACTCGTTCCTAACACAGTGACATATTTGAATTAACAGTTTAAGACGCCCTACATTGCATCCCTGTCTGAGTCTCTTCCTTATCTATATCTCTTCCAATCAGGTATACAATCAGATGACAGTAAAGGGATAACTTTTATCACTACATATCCTATGGCAGAGTTCCCCAACCTTTCCAGCTTGGACACACATGCGGCGGTGGCGGTGGCGGGGAGGGATGGTTCTGCTCATGCAAATGGAGCGCAAGTGGGAATGTGTGTGTCCGCTCGACCACCACTTCTGCGATCCAAAAGGGCTCAAGGCTTTGTAGTGGGCCACAACCCAGGGGTTGGGGAGGGGTCCCCAACAGTGGTGTCCTATGGGAGTAAAAAGCTATACTTTTGCCTGCAGAGAAATCCAGATTTAACCTTAGATTTTGATTAGGCATTCCGAAGGATGTCTACTACCCCAAAGCTTGGACAATTGCTACTAAATTAAGTAGAAAATTCTCGTGCAAACTAATAAAATGACCTGCTAGGAAATGCTTCTCCAGATCTGCATCTGAATTTAAATCGGACAGGCTTCAGCTATTTACTTCACAATTTTTTAAAGAAATCTAGTTAAGAACTGTCTGCACAGGATATTTGGGTATTACTTGGTCTGTTGTGTGGATGTTTGGGTGGTTTAGGGGTGGGGAATTGTGATGGGTGGGAGTGTGTTTGGGGATTATGTATGTTGGACCTGATCTTTGGTGTTAAGTGAATTTCGTTCACAATGATAATAAAGTTTATTTATTTATTTATTTATTCCAAAACACACTACAGCAAGAACTTGTCTGTATTTCAGGTATTGATTTTCCACCGTAGGACAGAGAAGTAAAAAGAATTTTGGTTTTCTTCAAAAGTACATCAGTGGATCCATTTTCACCATCATCTCTAAAGCCATAGAACATTAGAGATACGTATCCCAAAAGATCCCCTATCGAAGCAATTTTTCTACTAGTTTAAGATTGCACATGTAGTGTACTCTATGTACACTTGTATTGGAGGTTCAGAAGGAACTCAATATATGGGAAGTCTGCACTGCCAGAAGCAAATCTTGATGCAGCCATTTCCCCATGTGTCTATTTGCTGCTTTGCTCACTAGCCTCTTCAACCTACAGCTTGTCAGTTGTGTTGAACTACAACTTTTTTTTTAACAGTGGTAGAGACACATCACCAATATCTTGAGGATACCAAGATATTGGTGAAATATTGATTGAAATAACTTTCCCAAATAGTACTTTTCAGGTGTGCTGGACTTCAGCTTCCAAAATTCCCAGCCAGCATTGTCCAAAAGATTTAAAGCAGTATTTTTCAAACCTGACCGTTTTAGGAGATATGGACTCCCAGAATTTCCTAGTAAGCAAGATGGGGAAGGTCAATTTTCATACCCTTTCCTGCTCCAGTCCTCTTTGAAACTGGTTTCTGCTAGCCTCTAAACATTAGTTTTTTTATTAATTTTTTTATTTTATTTTTTAAACAGACATTTAATACATTAGTCATTCCTTCCATGTGACATCTCGGTGTCGTTCTTCTTTTTGTTATTTCTTCTGTCTTCATTCTCATCCAATCAATTATCACAATTCATCACTAACAAAATATTCTGATTACAGCATTTTTATACATAACTATTAATTTGTTTACTTACTTGTCTCTTTTTTAATCAATAGTAGAATTGATTCCATATCTTCTGAATCTTCTCTTTCTTTAATCATCAGTCAATCTATTCATTTTTGCCCAATCTAATTTTTTTTTAACTACTTCTCCTTCCAAAGGTATTTTCTCTGCTTTTCAATGTTGTGTATAAACTATCCTTGCAGCTGTTATTACCTGTATAATCAAATAAATATTTTCTTTGCTCTAAACATTATTTTTTTTTATTGAAAAAGTTTTAAAACAAACACAATTTCCCCACAACCCTCCCTCCCAACCCCCCCTCCCCCTCCCCGACTTCCCAGAGCAGAACACAAGGTATTTCTATTGACCTTTAACAATAAACTAAATTGCATAACCAATCATCAAACTAACACCCCCTAAAAAAAAATTCTTAACCCCCCATATATAAAATCCTATTTCTTAAACATAATACTTCTAATATCACTTATATAGCGCTTATACAAATAACAGAAATCATTCATAAGCTATTTGATATTTTTTGGTCTGATACTTATTTTGTATATAATCAATCCATCTTCTCCAGTCCTGTATATACCTTTCTTGTGTGTGATCCTTCAGATATGCTGAAATTTTAGCCATTTCAGCTAAATTAGTTACTTTCAATATCCAATCATCAATAGTAGGCAAAAAGTCCTTCTTCCAGTGTTGTGCTACCAACTATCTTGCTGCTGTTATCAAGTTCAAAATCAATTTAGTCTCTGCAACTGTACAGTCTGTAGTTATACCCAGTAAGAACAACTGTGGAGTAAATTTCAGTCTCTTTTTAAGAATATTCTGCATCACCCACCAAATCTTTATCCAAAATGCTTTGATTTTTCTACAAGTCCACCATATATGATAATAAGTTGCATCATCACAGTCACATCTCCAACATTTAGCTTGCACATTAGGATACATACATGATAATTTTGGGGGGTCTAAGTGCCATCTATAGAACATTTTATAAAAATTTTCTCTTAAATTTTGTGCTTGTGTAAATTTCACATTTCTAATCCAAATCTTTTCCCAAGTCTCCATCATTACTGGCTCTTGAAAATTTTGTGCCCATTTAATCATACAGTCTTTAACCAATTCCATCTCAGAATCTATTTCCAATAAAGCATTATACAACCTTTTAATATGCATTTGTTTTTGATCTCTAATTTGTTTTACCAAATTCTCCTCATTTTGCACAAAGCCAGTTTTTTGATCTTCCTTCCATCTAGCTTGAAGTTGACCATACTGAAACCATGTATAAATTATACCTTCTTCTCTCAATGTATCTAAAGATTTCAAATACATTACCCCCCTTTCCATAATAAGAAGCTCTTTATAGGTAATCACCTCCTGTTTTTGTTCTATACTTATATTTTCTATTGCATGTCTAGGGTTTGCCCATACAGGTATCTTATAATTTAACTTATATTGATATTTTTTCCAAACCCTCAACAAAGCATTTCTTAATATATGAGCCTTAAATACTTTATCCACTTTTTTGTCATATAACAAATAGGCATGCCATCCATATAACAAATCATAACCTTTTAAATTCAAAATTCTCCCCTCAGTTAAATTAAACCAATCACTAATTTGTGATAAAACCGCTGCTTCATAATATAATCTTAAATTAGGCATTTTGAGACCCCCTCTTTCACGTGTATCTTGTATAATTTTCATTTTTATTCTGGGTTTTTTCCCAGCCCAAATAAAAGTATTAACACCTTTCTGCCATTCTCTGATTCTCATCTTTCTTAAGCACAGGTATCATTTGGAACAAAAATAAAAATCTAGGTAAGACATTCATTTTAATTGCTGCAATTCTTCCCAATAAAGACAACTATAATTTTTTCCAATTTTCCATATCCTTCTGTACCTTCTGCCAAAGAACCTCATAATTGTTTTTGTATAATTTTGTATTTGAAGCTGCTATGTATACCCCTAGATATTTAACCTTTTTAACTATTTCAAAATCTGTTAATCTTGCTAGTTTATCTCTTTCCAATATAGTCATATTTTTAACTATCATCTTTGTCTTATGTGAGTTAACTTTAAATCCTGATACTTTCCCATATTGATCAATTATATTCAATATATATGGAGCCGACTCTATAGGTTGGGATAAGGTAATAACCAAATCATCTGCAAATGCTCTTAATCTATAATCTTGTTGTCTAATTACAATACCCTTCAATTTTTCTGAGTCATGTATCTTGTTCAATAGTACCTCCAAAGTCAGAATAAATAGTAGTGGGGACAGAGGACACTCCTGCCTTGTTCCTTTCTCAATTTTAAAAGCCTCTGTTAAACCTCCATTAACTATAATTTGTGCTGTTTGCTGCTGATATATCGCTCTAATTGATTATGTAAAATATTCCCCAAAGTGCATTTTCTCTATTATTTTAAACAAAAATTGCCAGTTCAAACGATCAAATGCCTTCTCTGCATCCAAAAATATAAACGCTGCAGGGACTTGATTATTTTTTTCCAAATATTCCAGTAAGTTTACAATTTGTCTAACATTATATCTCATTTGTCTCCCTTTTATAAACCCTGATTGATCATTATGAATTATTTGTTGCATAACTGGCATTAATCTATTAGCTAATATCTTAGCAAAAATCTTATAATCAGTATTCAGAAGTGAAATTGGCCTAAAATTCTCAGGTTTAATGGAGTTTTGGTCCTCCTTTGGAATTAGTGAGACAAAAGCTGTTTTCCAGGAAGGTGGTACTCCTCCTCCTACTTGTATTTTATTAAATAAAATTTTGAGTGGTTCTAACATTTCAAATTGTAAATGTTTATAATAAGACAGCTGTTAGTCCATCTGTTCTCGGAGCCTTACCTATTTTTAATTGTTTAATTGCCCCAACAATTTCCTCGGAAGTTATTGGCTGATTCAATCTCTCTCTCTGTTCCAGCGTTAATTCAGGAATCTCCATCTTTAAATATCTATCAATATCAACATCTTGAATTACATCTTTAGCATATAACTTTGTATAGAACTCCAAAAAAGCCTTTTTTATTAAATTCTGTTGATAAATCTCTTTACCTCTAAATTCTATCTTGTCTATAACACATGATTTTTGTTTTTTCCTCATCGTGTAAGCCAACCAGTAAGTAAACATTATTTTTGAAATACAAAAACATTTCTGCATCTCAGAGTCCCTTTCTTCTTGACAGAATTGACCAGGCTTCATGAAATTGGTGGGGCTTCATGAAATTGGTGGGGCAATTTTGGAAGTCCCATCTGGAAGAAGGATTCAGACACCCTCTTGTATTAATTGAAAGTAGAGAAAATAGTTCTTTTTTTTTGGCATGTGCACTTTTTTTATGGGTGTTTTCTTATCCTGTTTTCCACTGTCACCAAGCAACAGGTCAGTAAAGATGCTGTATGCCTTGAAAAAATTGGGTGTGCTACATTCGCCATCACATATAAACTTCTCCTTTCCCTACGATGCACAAATTTTGACCATTACAAAATTTTGATTATCTCCAGACCAAAACTGGGTTTTCTCTTTTTATTTCCTCTCTCATTTCATAATCCCCTCCACTTTTTATTATGACACAAGCCTCAAATGCAAGGCAATATAAAAACCCCAGGCATTACAACCATCAGCCACAAAATTCTATTTTTGCTGGGGTTTTTTTTGTTTTTTTTTTACAAAACTTGCAGGATTGCTTATAGTATGCAAATAAGAGTTGGCAAATAAAATTGGAGTGCTTAGTATTTCTGTGAAGAGGTATAATCATGCCATTCCATTCCCCCATGCCATTTCCAAGGTTTCTGTATCCTTCCTTCACTTTTCCAAAATCCTGTATTCAAGAAACATCCCCCATTCCTTCATCTTTTCCCCCCTTGTTTCTTTATTGGGAGAGGGGAGAGAAAGGGGGACATACTTATACCCAAGCCCAACTTTATTTTTTAAAAAACAAGGAAACTCTTCAGAAGACAGGAGGCAAACTAGAATGGGGATGCTGCCAAGATATCAAGTAGCAGTTCCAAAGGACTGAGACACATTGATACATTCTTCTGCTTTCTTCCTCCTCTCCAAACTTTACTCTAAAGGAAGATGGGGAGGGGGTTTGTTCTTGGAATAATTTTGCCCTTCAAGCACATTGCAAACACAGTCCTGCATAATGAAGCATTGCTCTTCAGTAGAGCTTTAAAGTATTTCTGTTTTGCTCATATCCTATTTGCTCAATAAACAAAAAAACATTTGTTTTGATCCAGCACCCTATTGCCTGCAATAGCTAATATCCAGAAAGTGCACAAGCAGAATATTGCAGATTTATACATCATTTTAAACATCCGGGAAATTTTGATCTTTTAGACTCAATCTCCTTGAATGTACTGTAACTAAATTTTGTTATACTGCTTATATTAGGCAGACTTTTTAGCCTAGCACCAATTGTAATATTTTATTTTGTTCTGTTTTTACTTTATTTTTAATGTGTTTTTTTTGCTTAAAGTGTTTTTATTTTGTCAGTGACCATGATAAAAATATTCTGTTATACTCACTTTAGGAGATTTATACATTCTTTAAATCTTTTAATTTGGTAAGCATGTAATTAACCAAAGTACAGAATAACCGACAGTTTAGTACAGTTTAAATATATTTACCTAATTAAGAATTTACTTCCTAGATTACTTTTTTAACGCAGGCAAAGTTTACTTATAAGCAAACATTTGCAGCAATTAAACTTCTTTAAAAAGGAGAGGGGTGGATTCCTGATTAGAAAAGACACCATAGTTCTCAGTTATTCTCTAGAGTACTTTAAAGTGTGGTAAAATATACTGAAAGATTAACAGCTTGCACTATTGAACTAATTTGGATATCTGCAGGAAGGAGGCAAAGAATGACATGTGTGTAATGCTAACGATATCATATCAAAATCACAATTTGTTACTTGCCTCAGACAATGTGACACAAGTATGAAATGTGAGCAACTGCAGGATGATGCCAGTGCACACATGCCATCATTTTGACCTCAGTGTAGTTTATTAAATCTATCTATGCAATTTGTGGGGGCAGGAGGGTTCAACTACAATAAGCAGATGTGGGATGAGATAAATAGGACAAGAATCAGCAAGCAGAAAAGCATCACGCGTATGGTATAGTGATTAGAAGGCAACAGGTGAAGGGCAGAGAGAAAAAGAGCTTTTGCAATTTCTGCTCCTATGTTCAAAACTGAACACAGAGATGCGAATGCATGCCTGATGTAAACACACTAAATTTTGTGGTTCTGTAATAGCCTGTATGTCAGTTCTAAGTACCTGCAGGGGTGGGAAATATGGCCCTTTTACAACCTGTGGACTTCAACTCCCAGAATTCCTGAGACAGCCAAGCTGGCTCAAGAATTCTGGAAGTTGAAGTCCACAGGTCATAAAGGGGCCATATTTGCCCACCCCTGCTGTAAGACAATATGAATGAACCTAAACCTCTGTTTTGCAGAATTTAGATCATATGAATAGACCAGTGTTTCATTTCCAGCAGGGAAATGGAATCTAGTGGCCCTTCTTTGGTGTGAACATCATACTTCCTAGTGCCATATGACCAAGGGCCAATTAGAAACATGCTGCCCTAGCCCTAAACTAAAGCAGATTATCAACAGATAATCATCAGGTAAGAACTCATGAGTTATTATGCTACCCCACTGGATACTCATATGAGATCCTCCTTTCTGCTCTAACACAATTAAGCCAGTAGCAAATCTGGTCCAGGTCACACTAGAATGAAAGTGAAGTAACTTTCACTGAAATCATAAACCCCAAAACAAAGGAGGAAAACTTGAAACTAGAGTAAATCAAGTTGGAAAGGAATCTAATACCTATTGTATTAGCCCACAATCCAGTATCAGGCAAGGAACTAACCAGGTGGATTCTTATGTAGAAGAAAACTCTTTATCTCTTCCAGCTGAAACATGTAACACACTAGATCAGGGATGTCAAACTGGATTTCTTCAAGGGCTGGATCGGCATTGTAGTTCTCCTCTGCGGGCTGGGGGAGAGGGGAGAGGAGACGGGACAAATGCTGTCTGCAGTACCCTGCCGGCCAAAACGGAGTGTGGGGGAGCCGCCCATGGCCCCTTCTGCCTTGTTTTCGGCCTCCCCAGCCTCCAGCAGCACTCTGCTGGCCGAAAACGCAGCCCATTTTAGCTGGCAGAGGCACAGCAGGCTGATCCTTTCATATTTCCAGGCCGACCCCATGGGCCAGATTTAAGCACCCCGCGGGCCAGATCCTTGAGTTTAACACCTCTGCACTAGATGATCACCCAACAAAATCACAGATACCATGGACACAGTCAAGCTGAAATGTATTGCAGGCCACAATCACCAATTTCAGTCCATGAAACATTGTTAAGACTTGCTAGAGTGGCCTGGATCTTTCTTTGTTTCCACTTTGGGGGCCTTCAACAAACTAAGTTTCTTGGCTAACTTAGTGCTGGCCTTCATTACCACCTCATGCTCAATCTTCTTACGGATGGTAACCTCCAGATTCTGCAGAGAAAGGAAGAGAGAAAGGCCCAGTTTATAGAATGACAGTTAGGCAACTCATGACAATTAAGCAATAAATGTTATTCAATAAATGTTCAAGTGTCTTGCTAGATTTATGAACAAAGGTACTTTTCAACTCCCTATGAAGCAGGATCTTTTTGTATTATTTGGTTTTCCTTCATAAAATACACATTAAATCAGCAGAGTAACATTAAACAAAAAGGAAAATAGCAATCTGAATCCAAAAATATTTATATTTCCAAGGATTTTTGAAAAAGGTTTTCCTAATGTCAGACATTTAAGACCAGGAAAGCACCCTGGGAAGAAAGTTTTGTAGACAATGTACTTGAGTGGAAAAACCCTTCATACATCATCAAATCCAGCTCTGCCATTAGGCAAAGTGAGAGTTCTTCATACAGCTGACCTTGGATATTACACAATAGCAATTTCTTCATATTTGCTGGTGTTACGAAGTATGATTTTGAATAGAGGCCAGACAAAAGACTCCATTTAAATGTTTTTAATATGTTTTGTTATTGTTTTTTTAACTTTGGGGCCAAATTTATATATATATATATATTTAAATTGTTTTCAATGTTTGTATCTACGTTTTTTACTTTGGCTGTACACCGCCCTGAGTCCTTCGGGAGAAGGGCGGTCTATAAATTTGATAATAAATAAATAAAATAAATTTGGCTTCTGGTACCTATATATTAAAAGACTAGACTGCACCTACCAGGAGCATCAGCATGTTTTTAACATGTATGCAAGTTACTATGGGAGTAAATACAGTACTCCTTTTCAGTACCCATATGGGGTCTGAAAAACTGCACCAGCACTTTAAATTGTATTGACAAACAAAAAGACAGTTAATGAAGTTCTACAGACATCTTCATAGTCAGCTGTCTAATTAAAAATTCTGCCAATTTTGTATGCACCACAAGTTTTGAACCGTCTTCCAGAGCTACACTTGTGCAGTAGTTACCAGAACATAGATAACAGGCTAAGCTATTTAAGTTCAAAAAAGGATACAAATATGAATTATGTCACATTCATAGATTTGCAGGAAAAAGAAAATCTGTGCCAACGAAGGCAATTATTGGTGGACAAAGGGCTGAGAATGAGAGACAAAACACCTTTTTCACTTTCTGTTGCTGGATCACACGGGTTTTCTTCGGCGCAATTACACGACCTGTTGAGAGGAACCAAATAATTAATATATATTTTGTTCTTGCATCAATGTCTCATGAAAAAACTACATTAGATTACTTGCTATTACATTTGTTAGATTTCCACAACATAGTGCCTTCTAGGTATGGAAAACTTATTTCCCATATTTTGCAGTCTGTGAAGGAATCCAACTGCATCTGGAGAGCACCAGATTGGGGGAGTGGCTGGTGTTTAGCGTACAATCTGTCCAACACATGTTCTTACTGCCACTCTGAAAAAGCTCTTTAGCACACTGTGTGTTACACAACCACTATTGTTGTTCAAAGTATTTTTTAAAAACCAAATGAATAATTGGAAGAGGGTTTGCAAAGGTTGTGTTTAGAAACCTTCCATAATAGCCCTAAGGATCATGCAAACTTGCACTAACCAAAGTTGGCGTCAATAAAGGAGAACATCTGTAGCTCAGGGCTGAAATGATGGGTCCTCAGTGCTCTCCGAGCTTGATTATTTTCTTGCAGACGTTTCATTATTCAAACTAGGTAACATCATCAGTGCTAGTGATGTTAGACTACCGCTGATAATGCTACCTAGTTTAGGTGATGAAACCAAGCTCCGACAGCACCAAAGACCCCTCAAAGCTGTTTTTAAAAATACAGTAACTGTGCTGACTAAGCAGGCTACTTCTCTGCTTCAATTCCATAACACTTCGTTTTTGGTGTTACCCTTAAACAGCTTCAAGCACTGTGTATGATGGTTGCCCCATATCCCCTTTTAGAGCAGTCTTTAAGGTAAATGAAGCTTAGAGACAGCAAGTGAACCAAAGGCCATTCAGAGAACTTCATAACTGCAGGGATCTGAACCCAGTCCTACCTAAGAATATGAAGTCTGAGGGGTACGTGGATTATCCACAACCTGCCTAAATAAGATGCATTATCTTATATAGGGCTATTAAAGCAGTCTTTCTCAACCTGGGCAGCTTTAAGACGCATGGACCAACTTCCAGAATTCCCTAGCCAGGCATACGTGGCTGGAGAATTCTGGGAGTTGTACTCCACCCCTCTTAAAGTTGCCTGATTTGAGGAATACTGCACTACAGTAAAGCATATCTCAAAGATGCGTCTATCTGCCTTGCCTCTGTCACAACTTTCACTCCCAAGAAGTGCTTAAACTGAAGCCTCAAGGAAGTAAAGGGGCTTTCTGAAGATCAGGGTATAGCTTATAGCTGCAACAAACTTTCAGGCATTCCATAAATACTGAGACGACCCCAATGACGATGAGGGCTGTGCCCGACTGCTATTCATTCATCAATTAGAACCGAGATCTGTGGTGATATCCAATTTTTTTTACTCCCGGTTCTGTGGGCTGGCTTAGTGGGCATGGTGTGGTTTGGTGGGCGTGGCTTGGTGAGCCTGGCAGGGGAAGGATACTGCAAAATCTCCATTCCCACCCCACTCCTAGGGGAAGGATATTGCAAAATCTCCATTCCCACCCCACTCTGGGGCCAGACAGGGGTGGTATTTGCTGGTTCTCTGAACTGCTCAAAATTTCCGCTACAGGTTCTCCAGAACCTGCTGGATTTCACCACTGAGCTATATGGTAACATTGCTAACACAAAATTTATTACCACCACAGTCACAGCCACAGAGAGCTGCAATAAAACCGAAACATGTCTAAGTGAAACACTCTGAAGCTCCACCTCACCCTTATCCTACCTAGATTTTGCTTAACCAGAGTGTATAAAACAGGGGTCTCCAACCTTGGCAACTTTAAGACTTGTGGACTTCAACTCCCAGAATTCCTCAACCAGCCTTTCTGGCTGAGGAATTCTGGGGGTTGAAGTCCGCAAGTCTTAAAGTTGCCAAGGTTGGAGCGCCCTGGTATAAAAAGCCCGCTCCTCCTACGAACCAAAAGAAAGATGGGTGACTCTCAGCCTCCTTCCTGTTTACGGACGAAGCAAGGCTAGCGCTACCAGTCCAGCCGCCCCACCCCATCTCCCCTCCCCCCCCGCCTCGGCGCCTTTTCCCAGCTATACCTCCTTTGCGAGGTCTGCGGCCAGCAGCAGCAGCCGCCGCCTTCTTCCCCGCAGCGGCCGTCTTGCGCGCCTTGAATTTCTGCTTGCCCTGAGCCATCGATCCAAGTGATTTCTCCGCCTCCCGTCCGCCTCGTCCACCTCTCCCCCACTCACGAGAACTCAACGGAGAAGCAGAGCCGGAACTGCCCAGGCGCTGCTGGGATAGAAAGCGTCGCTGCCGCCGCCAAAGAGTTTAGCTGTTTAGGCGCAGCCGCGAAGTTGGGAGCAAAAGCGACAGTGCTTTGCATTGGTGTTTGCAAAAGCATTTGCTTTTTGATTGACGACTTGGAAGGGGGTCGATGCCGACCGCAACAAAAGCAACCGTTAGTGGGCCACAACTACCAAACCATTATTTGTTCGTGGCTAACCCACAAGGGTCATAGGAGGACAATTTGGTTGTGGGAGACGTGATTTGCTTCTTTTCCCAGAAGTGTTGCGTTGGATCCCGTGGCTAAACGACCACGTTACTGCAGTTGTCACTTCGCCCAGAGAAACGGCTGGTTTTTTTACATGAATTGAGTTTCATTTCTGGGCAGCTTCTTTGTTTTCTAGCTGGAAAGCTTTGCCACAGCCTCTATTGGATTTAAGCCCTTTGGCAAGGTTGAAATAATACAGTGTCAACACGAATTAACATTGCTATTTATGGAAAGTTCTTGTTTCTGGTCTGACATGATTAATTCCATGTCTGCACTAACTCTTCTAATCCAGCGATAGCTAGAGAACCAGTGCATCAATTCTCTATCCTCCTAGAGATTGCGCTTACCTGCGGTGCAGAACTGTTTGCTGATCAAGAAGAAAAAAAAATACTCATCCCTCAGTCAAGCAGACAAAATCAGATTTATACCACTTCTTTAAAATGATCACGTGGCTTATAATTAAGGCAAATGCTACTGAGAATGCAGGTGTAACATTTCCAACATTGAGTTCAATGAAAAAGAGTTCAAACACTTTTCTCCTTGACTTTTTAAGAATTCAGGCTGATTGGACAGAGGATGCACTAGCAATTGCATTAAAAAATGCTATTGGTATCTTCTAAAATTTTAACTTTTTCCAGTGAGCGAGGCTTTTTGCCCAGTTTAAGATCCCTTGAAGATGCTTAATCCTGATTGATTCCTTTGCCAGTAATAGGCATGTGACAGAGAACTTCTTAAGTTTTTCTTTGTACCGTCAGAGTATCTGCCATGATCCAGTTATCAGACATATACAATATCTTACCTGATTGACCATCAAACCATCCTAGTCTGAATTGCAGTCCTAGTTATGTTCAGTATTGTATTTGGCTCTTGTGAATCTTGAACAGGAACATCAGAGTTGCTCTTTCAGTTTAGGAGTCTGGCAGGCCTTTTCCGATTTAAAAAGCTTTATTAAAAGGCATAAACATTCCTGAATTGCAACTCATTTCATCAGATGCAACTTATAGATGGGCTTTCCAACCATCTTTTTCAGATCTAAATTGTTGTAATCTCTGAAGATGTCTTTAGATGAACTGTAAAAACTTGGGGGAGAGCTCACCCTTATAGGTCTCCAAGTGTTTTTTTTAATTGCTTAGCGCAGTGATAGCTAACCTTTTTGCTGTCGTGTGCCAAAAGTGGGGGGATCATGGGGATCCCGACCACATGTCCCCACACCCATAATTCAGCGCGCCCGCCTGCCCCCCCCGCACATGTGCATGTGACACCCCTGCACTCTTCCCATTTTTGGCATGCGATGGCACGGTGGGCCCAGTAGGCCTGTTTTTTTCGCCCTCCCCAGGCTCCAGAGGCTTTCTTGGAGGCTGGGGAGGGCGAAAACACCTTTCCCCATCCCCCCGGAGGCCGAAAACAGCCCATTTGCCGACTTCCGGTGGGACTGGAAGGCCCGTTCTTCACTCTCCCCAGGCTCCAGAGCCTTTCTAGGAGCCTGGGGAGGGTGAAAACGGCCTTCCACACACCTCCGGAGGACAGAAATAGCCTTTTTCCCAACTTCTGGTTGACCCGGAAGGCCCAAAAATCAGCTGAGTTAGGGCAACGTGCCCACTGATATGGCTCTGCATGCCACCTGTGGCATGCGTGCCATAGGTTCGCCATCATAGGCTTAGAGTTTAGCAGGATGCTTCCTTTGTATTTCATTGAAAAATATGGATAGCTTTTATAATAGAAGTATTTTATTTTATAATAAAAAATTAAATCAAATAACTAGAAAGCTGCTTAGAAAGCTCCTTAGAAAGCTGCTATGCTATAACTTCAGCATGTTTTTTTAGTTGTTTCCAAATAGCAGTCATTCTGGATCAGTGAAGTGGTATCTGTAATATACAGGAGGTTTTTAACCATGGTTTACAAACATCATCTCAACTGAAGTCAGCATCAGTTTGGTTTGCTGGACCGAACACCCGAACAGTTTGATTAGTACTAGAATGGGAATTTTCCAACATATCCCAGACCCTCAGAAGTAAAAAAAAAAAAAAAAAAAAAAAAAATTGCCAGAAGGGAAACATTTCCATATTCCTGCTAGAAAAAGCACATGCATGTATTCATTAAGTTACTATTACTACCGTGTTTCCCCGAAAATAAGATCCTGTCTTATATTTTATTGAACCCTGAAATAAGCACTTGACCTTATTTTCGGGGAGGTCTTATTATTTTTGGGTGCATGGAGCAAGACGGGGCTCCACTTGCCGTCTTACTTGATTTCCAGCTCTGTCTCCCTAACCCTAACCAAAGGAAATGGCGGGGACCAGCTGCGCTACAATAACAATTTTAGCTGGGTGTTTTAAATTTGGCCAGTGATTGAATTATTTTAATAAGTTTTTAAATTTTTGTCTTGTATACTGTTTTTACCATGGCTGTTCACGCCTTGAGTCCTTCAGGAGAAGGGCAGTATATAAATATAATAAAAGTAAAAAGTAAAAAGAATGCGGTTAAATATTTTTGGGGAGGGCTTATTTTCAGGGAAACACAGTAGTACAACTCAGTTGCGGAAGGCTGTCCTTTACAAATATGATTGTGCTAAAACCAGGGTGGATTTGATTTAAATCAAGTCGATTTAAATCGTGATTTAAATCATGATTTAAATCACTAGTAAAAAGGCTTGATTTAAATCAACTCAATTTAAATTATATTTTTTAAAGAGCAACTGTCATCTTTATCCCACAGCGGCACCACTGACAGTCCCAGTATTGCAAAATATACAGCCTCATGCTACATATCTAAGCTCATTTGATGCTGAATAAATTTGAAATTATTAATGTATCTTAAATAGAAAACTATGTTGAGATAAGATTTTTACTCCAAAAGTATTTTATTAAAATAAATTTGATAAAAATAAAAATCCAATTTAAATTTTAAAAAATCATTTTTTTTTATTTTTAAAAAATCATTGATTTCTATCCACCCTGGCTAAAACGAAATAAGCTTACTGTACAAACCCAATTAAGGTGTTACATGAAATTTTTAATATGATAAATACCAATATAACCCAAACAAATAAAAGCTGAGTGCAAAAAAGTTTATGAAACACTTATCTAGGTGATCTTTCATTTTATCTTTCTTTCCTCCTTCCTGGAACACATGGTTCCTATAATTAATAACATATAACTGTTATATTCTGGGCACAACAAAGAAGAAAGGCTAAGGAGATAGCACTATTTATTTTATGATACTTGGGACAAAATAATGGGCTGATGTTTAAATAATTGGGGAACAAGTGCAGACGATATAAGAAAAGATAGCAAAACGTAGTTAGCCATGGAATGCGCTCTCCTCTCTCTCTCTCTCTCTCTCACACACACACACACACACACACTTCTATTCACATATTCCAACTGCTTCATGTACCAACTCCAAAGAGTACTTTTGTTGTTTGGAGGAAAAAAAGACACTGATTTGCACATCATTTCCGGCCATATTTTCTCTCTATCCATAAACTCGGTTCAAAGTTCAGCTTCTGAACCAGATGCAGAATCTGAATAATCTGCAACCAGAGAAGTAGCAAAACTAGAGTGAGGGCTCCCCTCAGCCATTTGGGAGCCTCCTGAAGGCCTAGCCGAAGAGTCAAAGATCATTTCACTTGCTCCACTGTCCTGCCTGTTGACTTGTGCTGGGGCATCAGAGGTGTTGCTCTTTCCTTCACTGGAAGTTTGCTTGGTATCCCTGGATTTCCGACACACGACACCCAGGCTGTTCAGAGGTACAAAGGATTTGCTAGATGGTGATTTCCCAACAAATGCCAACTTTTTCATGGTGTCATTGGTTTTGGAACTTGAGAACCATGGGCGATCCACAATCTCATTGCGTTTTTGTTTCTGTTTGTCTTCATAGGCTGAAAAGGAAGAAGTAAGCATGTTACAATGACAGAAAATAGGACTAACTGAGGTCTAGTTATGAAACTCAGCTCATTCTATTAGTATATTTCTGTATTCAGGATATAGGGTGAGCAGTTTCCCACCTCTATAGGGAAAAGTCCTAAAATAATCATTGCATGGAGGAAGATAACAGAAATTCAGCAATTATTAAAAATTACACTCACGGCAGCAAAGGTGTAGAATCAATTAACCAGCAAAATATACAGTATGTCTTGTTAAAATTAGTATTTGCATTACCCTTATATAATAAAGGAGATTAAGAAGCGCTGTTTGGAATGTGGGGGCAGCAATCCAAACCCTCCCCTTAAAAGCAACTCCTACAGTGCAGCCAACAAAATGTGACACTCTGTCAAGCACACTTTCTTCTATGAGAAAGTTCCATCCCTGAGCCCCACACCCTTCCCCCTGCAAAGACCCCTTTACGTACAATCAAGGCTCTGGTACTTGAGGAGCGCTGCGAGATGCCGATCTTCTTCAGCTTCCTGCACAAGTGGTATGCTTAAATTTGCTCTTGCCTGCAAAGCAAGGTCTTTTTTCTCTTCTTCTTGCAGAACTTTCTTCTCTTCCTATGAGAAGGGAAAAAGGACAGAAGCAGCACGACATATGAGGCACACCTACTATTGCCATGAAGCTGGAACAGGAGAGAAAAAAAAAAGCATAGGCCAAAGAGAAAACAGGTTTGAAAAATACAATACAGGAGAAAAGTGACATCTTTTTAAATACTACCTCCAAAGAGCCCAGCTATCCCAAAGAAGCTTAAGAAAATTAAAGTAAGAACAAGTCCACAACTTTAATCCAATATATTCCTTTTCAGTCTTTAGCTTGGTTATCTAGTTACTAGATTATGACTTTCTATATAAAATTTGGTTGTTATATAAGTGGCTTATGTAATAGAACACTATAATAGCATAACATAAAATCCTGCTACCCTGAATTTGAAAATACTTCTATTATACTTCTATTACAAATGAAGAAAAAGTGCTCCATAGAAAATAAAAATATGGAATTTGTTTTTAAAGCTTTTGAAAGGAGAAACAAGATAGAGAAAGATGGAAGAACGATGAATACAGAAACAATCCTTTTTTTAAAAAAATGAGATGTACAATCATAATGGGAAATGACAAATGATAAATGAAAAGTTTATCAGATTTTTTAAAAAGAAAAATGTATTATAACTTGAAATGCAATTGCAGTTCTTCTATTCTGTTTTAATTTGCTGAACTTTAGAAATATCATTCTAGAAATATTCAAAGGAATCCTTCTCCCTTCCTCTACTGTAACTTCCCATCATTTACCCTGAATTTCCGCCGAAGGAGACTGTTGAGCGCGAAATCATCCTTCCAGGCACTTTGAGCCTCCTGAATATTCTGGAGAGTAGGGAGAGCTCGCTGAAGCTTGCTCTGATCCTGTGTGCCGTGCTCCAATCGATACATAGGATCTGTCTCCAGCTTCTGCTTTTCCTCGTGGGCTAAGAATCAGACGCATACATCAAGCCAGGCCCAGTTAAAGGAATACTCAAGGATGCTACTGGTCCCAAAACTCACCTGTGGCCATTACTTGTTCACTAGCTTCAGCATCCCAGCGCTCTTCCTTGCGCCGGGCACCACTGACAATGACATAGTCACAACTGGCAGGATCAGTCTGCATCTCAATGTAGTTGGGGCAAAGGTGGCACTTCATACGGAACCTATAAAGCCAAATGCAATGCAGCAAGAGGGGAATGAGGACACCAGGTCTGAGGCTATGAATGCCAGAAGCACCAAATATCCCTTTTCTCATGCAAGCCCAATGACCCAAGGAGATCTGTCTTTGTTCTGGATTACTGACCACACAATCTAAAAGAATTCAGCAGCCAGAACTCAACGTTTTAAGAAATTGTGGATTTAGAAATGGCCTCAAAGTACACTCCAGCAGTACATTGTGACATTTTGGTTACTAGATGGAGACTGAGCAAGCTTTGGCTCTGGGATGCAGTTTTGTGCTTCTTGTATGTTTAATAGATGTGGATTTACATATCATAAAGCAAACCATGCAGAATTGCATAAATTAGCTAGGTTATAAGAATTTGCCCTTTCTTGAATTACCATTGAGAAAGTTAAGTGAAAAATGCTAGCACAGAATAATATAGCCTGACCAGCAGTCTTTTTCGTCTGCTGGACTGATCCTTTCCAACTCCCCACTAGGGCACTGTCCACCAAATGATCAATGACAATAGTCTCTTCTGTCTTCAGAGCACCCACCTGAAAATAGGAGTTGTGTAATAATTACCGACCTTCTTCTTCTCCGCATTATAGCGAACACCTGCAGAAATAAGGTGAAGAAAGGACATCTCATTTTTGTATAAGGTATTTATAGGCCACAAACTCTCCTTAGAAACCTACTAACAAATCACTGAATGTGTTTTAAACTACCATATCCACTCTTTAAAACATTCCATCATAATAGGCCTTTAGGACCCCTGTCTTACACCTGGGAACAAGTCCAATTTCCTTAAATTTGGAAACATGCTGATAGATCAGACTATAACCCTCAGATAGTATGCCTCATTTCATGTGGTCCAGAGGATATAGGAAAAACAAGTTTGGCCAAAACAAGTTTCAGGGAGGCCAAGTCCACCAATCCAGAACTGAGTTCAGATCTCCAAGCCCTTGAATTCTATTCCTCCTGTTTTAACATTTTACATTTAACATCATGATTATTACTGATTTCTTATTATCTAAACTGGAATGCTACCTAATTCACTCTAGATTAATAATCGAATTTGGGGGTTTTGGGGATTTCTTTCTGAAGTTATAATTGAAAAGGGATATACACATTTGAATAATATCAATCAATTCTATTGGCTGAAATGCTGATAAAAAGAGAGGCTTTAGTGATTATAAAGTGTTCTCATCAATTCTGGCAAACGGGCTAAAAGGTTTTTAGGAAAGTTTATCCATGAAGATCAATGTGTATTTTACCTACAAGGCAGTAAAAAGATAATGTGGGAGCTGTGTTATATTTAGTAGAATATCTACAACAGAATGATGAAAAACAAGTTACATTAATTTTTTTAGATGCTTTTGACAATTTGAATTGGTCCTTCTTGTTTAAAGTCCTGGAAGAATTAAACTATGCTGAGAATTTTATTCATGGAATCAAATCAATATATACAGTACATCCCTCAAAAGCTTGAATTATAGTTAATGGTGATTTGACTAAACCATGTCATATTTCGAAAGGGACAAGATAAGATTGTCCTCTATGCCTTTTGTTGTTTACTTTGGTTCTTGAAAGTTTTGAATAGACATTAGACAACATGAGAAATAGGCCTAAAAATTTAAAAAATGAGTTTTTAAAATTGAGATATTTTATTGACAAACTGGTTTTGATTTTATAGGCTCCCATGAAAGGGATCAAACCTTTGATGAAAAAAATGAAAAGATTTTGGTGTGGTGGCAGGTTTTAAGATTAATAACCAGAAAACAAAGATATTTGTTAAAAATATGACTATTCAAAATCAAGATGTTTTGATGAAAAAAATCTGGTTTTAAAACTGAGAAAAAAATTAAATTTGGGGGTTACTGTCACTAATATGAACTGTATGTTGTTTTAAAGTAACTATGTTAAGATATGGAACAAAATTTAAAAAGGATATGCTGAGATGGGAAAAATTACAATTGCCATTGTTGGAAAGGTTTCTGTGAAATTGAATGTTTTACCTACAATGTTTTTCTTTTTATTTCAGACAGTACCTATACTGATGACTGATATTTCTAAATTTATTTGACGAGGCAAGAAACTGAGAATTAAATATAAATTCTTGCACGATGCTAAAGAAAGAGAGAGCCTAGAAGTATCATATTTGAAACTGTATTAAGCTTGTTGTTTAGTTTGGATGAAAGAGAGGTGACTTTAAGAAATAAGAGGTTATTGGAATTGGAAGGGTATGATTTAACATTTGGATGACAAAACTATTTGTGGTATGACAAAGTTAAGGTTAATGTAGATTTCAAAAACCATTTTTTGACATGACATATTGAGAATTTGGAATAGATATAACGCAAAACTGTCTCATAAAATCTCTTTATAGTTGTCACCCCAAGAAGCCTTTTTAGAAGGGAAATTACAGTTAAACAAAAATGATAAAACTTAACTTGATCTTTTTTTTAGAAAGGAGAGTTTAACTTAAAAATGAGAAAACTTGGAGCTAGAAAGGTTTCACATACTATTGGTTTCCTTACACTCAGCCAATGGAAAGATTTAAGTTGGATAAAAGCAATTATGAATTTGAAAAGGGTAAACTGAACTTGATGTAGAGCTCCCTGCAAATGATAAATTATTATTAGGATTTATAAACTCTTACTGAAAATGGAAAGAGAGGACAAACAAGTTAAAGACTGTATGATAAAATGGACAAAAAAATTAAAACAGAGTTGGGCTAATGGGAGAGTAGGGTTGAAATTTACATTGAATTATAACCTTAAGAGACCTTTTATAAACTTATAAGATTGTTGGTACATGACACTGCATAAATTGTCAAAAATCGATATCAAATATTGGTTGGAAATCTAATCAAACTGAGTGATGTGTATGTGTATCACTTTAATTAACTACTAAATAGTGGTCACACTGTAATAGTTTTTTCTCCTGCATGTAACTCCCAATCACTACTTATATGCAGGACTGTTTGAGGGATATATCCATACTTACCCATCCCAATGTGGTTCTGGCAGCCATCACACCAGATATTATAGGGCATCTCAAATCTGGGAAAGAAGTGACATGTTTATGCATGTTGCAGAAACATTCAGAATTTTACTTAGTGGGAGAACAAGCACAATAAGAATAGAAAGGGAACTACTTCTGATGTTCCCTTGCTATGACTAGGATGTAGTCAACATTTCTTGCCTCCAGCAACCCAAGAATTCCTGCTCTAAATACAGATGTGGCTAGGTGGCCTTACCTGATGATAAGGATGCCCTGGGACAGTTTACGAGCTCTTTCCCGCAGTGGATGGCTATTGCGATATTTGTTAAGGGAGCCATGCTGCAAGATTGATAAAGTCGGTGTTAAAATTCTTGTACATAGATATTACTTTCATAAACCTTTCCACCTATATCTTGGTAACAATTAAAAGCCTGTGTTGTTGGCTGTGGTATGAGAAGAAGAAAAAAGAGCCAAAAAGGCTGAAATTCTTTTTCCACTTATGTGGATGTTTCAATTATACAACTATACATAAAAACAGAATCCAGAAAGTTTAACCCTTACATTTAATTCTATTTTATCTTATTGAAGTGTTCTGACACTATTCAAATACTGACCCTGTATCTTAGCTTGTAAATAACACCATCCAATAGGAAGTTATCCTGCATAAACCCTATTTGTTTAAATTCCTTTTTATGACCCAATATGCCACCCCCACCCCCTCACCCCCAAACTTGAGCTACTACAACATACCAGATGGACCTCTTACCTTGGCTGGATCAAAATCAGGTGGGTAATACTTGTTGACTCCTTTCCTTTCCCCCTGTGAGAAACCAAGGGCAAAGCCATGTTGTTTAATAGTAAATTGAGCAATTTGAAGAGCACAAACATTCTCCAGACTGAGGTAGGTTAATTTATACAAATGGTACCACCACAGATTCAGTCCCCAAAACTGCCAAATAGGAAGCACCCCTTTAATAAGTATTTTTCATTATTTAATTTATAGTCATCACAATCTTTGACAAAAGAAGCCACAGGCTTCTAGGTACTCTTGCAAATTAAGGACTAGCTCATATTTGGCAGCACAGAGCACCATGACAGCTATTAATGCATTTGTAGCAAAGTCAAATTTCCACAGAGGCCCTGATTGTGAAATAAGATTTCCATGTGGGATTGGATAAATGCTATTAAATGTAAGCTGTAACTATATATGTTGCAAAAGGAGTTGGATCTATCCTCATGAGGTTCAAGAATGAAGGAAGAGAAATTGCAGTTGTGGATTTGATACAAAATCCTGCATCCACTTACCATGGTGATAGTGCTTTAGTCAGGCAAGAGTGATAGTCTAGGAGAAAAACTAGAGAATGTTATTTCTAGGATTCCCTTGATATGAAAAAACATCACTTTTTGGAGCACGCAAGCCATAGCTAGCTAGTCTCAGCAAAACAACCTGCTTTTGATGCCATAATTCCAATATAGAACAAGTAAAGAATACACAATACTATGCCTCTGAGCATTGTGAGACCTTTAGTATTGCTTAGCAACAGTCTATGCAACAATGAAGCTTTTTAAAAAATATGGTAGAGGTATCACAAAAACTTAACTATGGATCTGAATTAATTCTTCTCATTTACAGCTATGACTTTATTTTATTTATTTTTTATTAAATTTGTTTGCTGCCCATCTCACAAAGATGGGTTACCAAGATGCCTCTAAAGTGCTAAAAGCAGGGAATGAAGTTGACTCTTCTTGCCTGTTGCTGGCTTCCAATATTTAAGTGTACACTATTTCTGAATATAACACTTTCCATTAAACTATCCATTAAGCAATCATAGGTTAAAAAACAACCCTCAAACCTCCAAGAATAATTCTCCATGACCCTGAACAAAACTACCTTTTCAAAGCTAACATCTTTTACAAAGCCTTAGGTTTTATCTATCATCCTACATCAAAATTAAGCGTATGAGTTCAATGAATACATTTACAACATCCATATAATACTCCTAGCATACAGTTCTTCAGGACTAATGTGCCATAAGGCCATTTCATATGCATGACCTAAAGTTATGTTGGACATCAATCCCATAATCCTCAATTGTTACGCAAATAATAGAAGTTAATGTCCAACGTAATTTGGAAGCACCAAGGTTGTGAAGGTTGTTCCAACTCCTTCACTATTTCCAAAATGTGGTCACCCATTATAGATTTACACATTAGCATAATACTTGGATTTTATTAGGAAAGGATTTATAAACAATTTCATAATCAGCAAGTTTAGCTGGTGGCTCAAATGCAGCCCCAACACCTTTAACTGACAAGTTGAAACACGCTGCGTTGTTGTGAATCCTGCCTTATGGTTATATCCATCACCACTTACTTCAGGCACTTCAGAAAGGTGGGAATACAACTCCCAACATCTCCAGTTGGTTGGTAATCAGGCTACTGCAATGCAAAAGACGAGGGACATCAGTTTGGGAAAAGTTCCTATCTACAGTACGCGTCTACGAAGCAGTCCCCACAAACAAGGCACTCTCCCATCCCCTTTCCAAAGTCATCAGAAGGAAATGAGCCACACCATACCCCACTCGTGCCCTCAAATGTGGGGTCTACACGCCCAACAATAAGGTGCCCACTGTCCAGGGAAGGATCCCCATTCTGTCCGTCCCGAAAGAATGGGGGCGGTGTTAAGGCTTGGAGAGGAACCTGTCTGGTTTCTAGCCGAATATGCCCCCACCGGGATAAGGAGGACAATCCTAAAGGGAAACGGCGAGGGGGGGGCCACTGGTCCACTAACCTCCCTGTCCCTTGGCTTGCTCTTCTTGGCTCCGCCTCTTTCGGATTACATCATCAGGTCGCGCCAGAACAGCTTGACTCCCGATCTAGCTGCCGGCGCCGGATCCTGTTTCTGCGTGGCTTCTCCTCGCGAGAGTACCGTAGGTCGCTTCTGCCGGCAAGCGGGCAGGCGCTGGGTCCGAGAGGAGGTAGTTCTTTGAATCCTTTGGGCAACAAAAAGGCAATGGCAGGTTCGAAGAGCCTGCCTGGGATTATGGGAATTGTAGTCAAATGACCCGGGAGGGGGAGGAGTTGGCGAAGGCGTACCTTTTGATAAGACGCTGAGCTTGTCGATCGGAAGGTCGGCAGTTCAGCGGTTCGAATCCCTAAGTGCCGCGTAACGGGGTGAGTTCCCGGTACTTGTCCCAGCTTCTGCCAACCTAGCAGTTCTAAAGCACGTAAAAAATGCAAGTAGAAGAATAGGGGACCACCTTTGGTGGGAAGACAACAGCGTTCCGTGCACCTTTGGCGTTTAGTGATGCCGGCCACATGACCATGGAGACGTCTTCGGACAGCGCTGGCTCTTCGGCTTTGAAACGGAGATGAGCACCGCCCCCCAGAGTCAGGAACGAATAGCTAGCACATATGCGAGAAGGGAACCTTTACCTTTTGGAAGTATGGTAACCGTAGAGCAATTCGGAATGTTGCTGTCTTCAAATCAAAATCTAGTTGAGAAACTTTTATTACAGAGATATCTGTTTGTAGTTTTAATATCCAATTATGTTTACAGCTATCCGCCGGCATGCATTTCGTTAGGAAATAAGCCCCCTATTGAAGGGTTTGAGGGTGGGGTTGTGGTTTTTTTTTTTTTTTGGTGCTTTGGAGTCTTGGCGACTGCCAGGACTAACAGAAAATTAGTTTTCTCGGCAAGATTTCAGAAGAGGCTTGCCATTGCCTTCTTCCCAGGGCTGAAAGAAAGTGACTGGCCCAAGGTCACTCAACTGGCCTTGTGCCTAGAAGTCGTAGTCTCCCATGTGTCTGGTCTGGTAATTTAACCACACCAAACTGACTCTCCGATTGAGTTTATGGGGTGTTTATTCCGACTCAGATTGTCTAAATTTAGCCTAGGCTACATCAAGCAACTGGGTTTAGCATTTTTGTAAAAAAAAAAGGGTGTGATAAAATTTATTGAAGGTAACATTTTAAAAAACTGTTCAGATAAAGGTTACAGACATCTAGCCTAATTTGGTTTCCAAGGGGAATTATTTAAGTAATTGATATTTGATCATTTTTATTCATATTGAACTGAATAGCTTATGAATGATGCATATGATTCTTTTTTACAAATAGTATATTTAAAACTAACTTTGGAAGGGAGAGCAAATATTGCTCACTGCTTATCAGTTATGATTCCCAATAGCATTTGTGAAAAACCATTTCAATACTTTTCAAACAACCTACAATTTTTTGTTTTTAGATATGCTCTAGTAGGCCAATCCCAGTTCAATTAAAGCTTAGTAGACCTCTTTGTCAGTTGAAGTGCAAACTTTACAATAACTCCCTTATAGATTTTGTCCAGTTTCTTAGTGCAACTAAGTTGTGCTGTCAGTTCAGAGAAAGCCTGCAGAGCATGGTTTCAGAAATTCTTTTCAGCCTCTTTGCCACAAATTGCTTCAAGTGGTATTATATTCTGTAGAAGAAAAAAAAACATGTTGCCTCTGTGTGTATATGTGAGGACCTAATTGGGGCAGGTGCATACATATGGGTATGTGGGAGTATTTAATCAAGGTGGATACAGGTATATATATGTTTCTGCTTTCATGTGGCATTGATGTATGTGTATGTGCACCGAGAAGCACAAGACAGATGGCACATGGTTCACTCTGGGTCACCTGACCAGAAGAGAAATGGAAGGGGGCTTAGAATGAAGAAACTGGCAGCATTTTGAATCTCTATTCAATTGTCCCTCCCATGAGTGTTTGTGTGGAGAGGGGTCATTTTTTCTTTGTACTTCAAGCTGGATCAGGCCTATTTCTGACCCTGATCAGCCAATATGTGATCACATATTAACCTAATACAACAAATGCAGGCATAGTCATGCGGTCTGATATCTGTATTCTGAAAACAGACAGGAAATTAAAATCACAGATGGTACAGCAGATGTAAAACGTGCCTCGATTTGAATTTTTCCATGTTTTATTATTCCCACAATTTAAAGTGGCACTGCAGTTATTTCAACAACGTAAAATTTATCATTTCATTATTGCTTCAATTTTTAGCTCAAATTCAAAGACAGTAAAAATCACTTGTGTCACTTTTAATTTTCTCTGTCTGAAGATAAATTTGAATAATTGGTATAATCTTTCTCTTTTTTAAAAAAAAATGCTTCAGGAAGTTTTGGGATTTTGAAGGTGGAAATTTTAAAAACCACAAGTTCAATACATATGCATATATAATTTGATTTTAATTTACATGTCTCAAACAGGGTGGAAAACAAAAGCTTTCCTACTCTGATAAGGCAACTGTGAACTATGATAAATCTCAAGAGTCAAAGATTACACAGGTTGTAAAAGCAGTAGTTTATCTCCTCTCCCTTTTTCCTCCCAACCCTCCCCCGCCCTCCCACTAAAGCCTATACAGTCCATCTTCACCATTTCTTCTTGTGCTCATCCATGGAAACTCCCCCAGGTCCTAATGCCACAACAAGCAGCAGGCCACCGATGACAGACATGGTCTGGAAAAAGTCATACTTGAGGAAATCATGAAGGGGGCTGTAGCTGGAGATGTGCCAGAAGGCATTCTGGATCAGGTTGATTATGAAAAGCCAGATGACCAGAGTAAGAGCAGCAAGCTTGGTCTTGAAACCAATGGCTACCAAAATGATAAGACCCATGCCAAAAATATCTTGGAAAATCTGGGAAAGGAAAGGACAAATGCAGTATATTAGCTCCTTACAGCTTCTTGCCTTAATGGCAACTTTTTCCCCAGATCCAAAATATACTAAAGATACAATTTCAGGATTTTAATTTGCCCAAAATGTACTAAAACAAGACAAACTAAAAATATAAAATAAATTCTGTCACTCCTTATTCTATATTATGTGTGTGTATGAGATGATTTATTATAGTTTTACTGTAAATGTTAAGAATGGCAAAGTGTAATGCAGTGGTTCTAAATCAATTTGAAATTTAGATGCTTTAAATTACATTTTTACAGCCATAAATATTAATATCTGTTTCATTATTTTTATGAGATTCTGAAATTGTGTACCAGCAGCTAAGTGTGATGATGACTCTAAAGAACAAATAGACCTTGGAAAGAAATAAAGAAATGCTAATGATGTTTTAGCAAAAGAGTCATAGGATTGGGCCAAAATTCAGATGGAGTTTTAAGTTCTAGAGCAGCAGTCCCCAACCTTTATGTGAGCCATGATGGCGCAGTGGTTAGAATGCAGTATTGCAGGCTAATTCTGCCGATTGCCAGGAGTTCGATCTTGACCAGCTCAAGGTTGACTCAGCCTTCCATCCTTCCAAGTTGGGTAAAAGGACCCAGATTGTTGGGGGCAATACGTTGACTCTGTAAACCGCTTAGACAGGACTGTAAAGCACTATAAAGCAGTAGATACCATATTTTTCAGACTATAAGACGCACTGGTATATAAGACACACCAAGATTTCGAAGAGGTAAATAAAAAAAAAAAGTTTTTGCCCTCCCTGGCCCTCAAGAGCACTCTGCAGGCCTCCCAAACCCTCTGCGCGCCCCGTTTGTCACCCGTTTTTGTGAAAAATGAGGCACGCAGAGGGTTTGGGAGGCCTGCAGAGTGCTCCTGGAGGCTGGGGGAGGGCAAAACGCCCCTGTTTTTGCAAAGATCAGATGAAAAACGGGCCTGATTTTCACAAAAATAAAACAAGTGGGGTGGGGCTTCGGGAGGCCAAAAATGGCTGTATTCAGTGTATAAGGCACATCAACATTTCCACCCTCTTTTAGGTGGGGGGGAAAGGTGCGTCTTATACTCCAAAAAATACAGTAAGTCTAAGTACTATGGCCATTGCTTTCCAGCTTGGTGGATCAATGGGTGGGAGAGGGGATGGTTCTGTGTGAGCAGCTTGTGCAAATGTGTGTGCCTGTTTCTCTTGGCCCACTTCTGAACAGGCCATGACCCACTCGTGGGTTGCGGCCCGGGGCTTGTGACCCCTGTTGTATAAGGTCTTTCACCACTACTGGAATTGGAGCAGCCTGGACTTATAAACCAGTCAGCAGTTGCAATTCACTGGCTGAAAAGACTTGCTTAAAACTGAAAGAATCAATTAAATATCTAATTTAATCTTGAGGAAGTTAATTCATGAATAGTGCTACAGATAGTCCTTGACTTAAGATCATAATTGAGCCCAAAATTTCAGTTCCTAGGTGAGTTTTGCCCCATTTCATAACCTTTTTTGCCACAGTTATTAAAAGAGTGACTGCAGCTATTAAGCAAATCATGTGGTCATTAAGCAAATGTGGATTTCCCCAAGGGATTTCCCTTTGCTTGTTGGAAGCCATCTGTGAAGGTTACAAATGGTGATCATATAACCCTGGGATGCTGCAAAGATTGTAAATACATGTCATATGCCAAGCGCTCAAATTTTGCTCATGTGACCATGGGGATGCTGCAATGATTGTGTGAAAAATGGTCATAAGTCACTTTTTTCAGTGCTGTTGTAACTCTGAACAATCACTAAACAAATGGTTGTAAATTCTGGATTATTATCAGTACAAGTCGTCCTCAAGTTATGACAGCTGTTAGGACCAAGATTGTCCTCACTAAGTGATGTGGTAATAAAGTGTGACATGTGAGCGCATTGCTTAGCAATGGCAACCTAGAAAATCCCGACTGTTGTTGTAACCCCACGACATGTGGGTCATTAAGCAGGAAGCGAAAGGAGTCCCAGATGAGAGTTGGGTGAATCTTGGTGCAGGTTGTGCGCAAATTGGAGAGTGCTGCAGTGGGTTATGAGCACAGGGAAGCCAGGGAAAGAGGGTGTGGAGTGCATGTGTGAGTGCCAATGCAGGGAAGCCAGGGAAAGATGGTCCACTCTAGGATGCATTGGTGTGAGTGCAGGAAGGGCAGGGAAAGAGACCGTGAGGTACACATGTTTAAGTCCGGGGGGGCCAGGAAAGGAGGGCGCAAGTGAGTAAAGAGGAAGAAGAGCACAACTCCTAGGAATGAGGAAAGAATGGGATGAGGAGTTTTATCCAAGCAACGATGGATGCTGCAAGTGTCTGAATTTTGTTCACATGATCACGGGGGGCCGGGAGCATTGCAACTTTGAGGACTGGTTGTAAGTTCCTTCAGTGCCATCATAACTTTGACCAGTTGCGAACAAATGATTGTAAACTAAGTACTTGTAGAGTGACTACCTGACAATTTCTTAGACACAAAATAAACAAAATGACATGTCACTCACAGTGAAAGGACTGAGTTCAAAATGCAGGAGTGTCATGAACATGAGAACAAGGAGTAAACGGCCGCCAAGTTGCATGTATTGCCGTGGTGAGATACCGTCCACAGTAGGAACTCCAGCAAACATAGATTTCCCCTCAGAGCGAGATTCTGCAAGTAACAAAAGCAATCCACCCCCAAGAGCCAAATTCCTACAAACAAGAATGGGGGGAGGGAGGGGGACCCAGTATCATTCTTCAGGCCAGAATAGAAATATCAAATGTCATAATTTGTATCAAAGTAGTACCTGGCAGCTAGACTTTTATGAGTTTGGTCAATAATCTCCTTAATGTATTCAAGAGTTAAAGGTAAAAAAGTTCAATTGTAGATGCTTTGGGCACTTTGTTGACATTCTTTCAATAGGCAGGGACAAGAAGAAACAAATTTAATTCAAGAGTGCTAAATGAAGGATACTGAAACAGAATTTAGCTAGGAGCTTCTACAGGAAATCTTTTGAAGAGCAAAAATCACAAGGCAGTTGGATCAAGTTCCAGTCAATTACTGAGTTGTGTATCACTAAACTGCTATCTTGGGGCCAGACCAATCTAGCTCTCCCATTCATTTCACAGTAATTTGTTTCTATCACTAGCTTGGCAATAAAGCTCTTCTCAGACATAAATTTAAACAAAATTTTTCACATTAATTAAAATTAGCATCCTTGCCAGGGGTGAAATGTAAAATTTGTTACTACTGGTTCTGTAGGCGTGGCTTGGTGGTGGGGGGTAATGTGGCTGGGTGGGCGTGGCCAACTTTTTTTTTTTTTAAACTTTTCAAAGCATTTTTTCTAATGCTTTGAAAAGCCTCTGCTGATCAGGCAACTCAGCTGGGATCGTCAGAGACTTTTCAAAGCATTTTTTTTACCACTTCTTCGGCCAAGAGGTTGCAGAAAAAAATGCTTTGAAAAGCTCTGACGATCCCAGCTGAGCTGCACGATCATCAGAGGCTTTTTTTTTACTTTTAAAAGCATTTTTTCGTTGGAAGAAGTTGTAGAAAAAGTGCTTTTAAAAGTTAAAAAAAAAAAGCCTCTGATGATCGTGCGGCTCAGCTGGGCATGGGAGGGGAGAGGGATTTTTGCTACCGGTTCTCTGAACCACCCGCCGCCATCGGTACTGGCGATCCGGTCCGAACCGGGAACATTTCACCCCTGATCCTTGCTTTATATGAATACATGAATGGGGAATCTTTGCCAAAATATCTAGCCAGTTCTCCTTGGGAAGACAGAATAGATAGTGCCTTAGGGCTTCACTTACCTCATTAAGAATTTGAGGTCCCATAAAATACTGTAGGCAATTGTCTGAAAAACAAACAGATGCTGGGAGATAGTAACTCTGTGGACACCAATTACCATTTTGGCTGAACAGCCATGAACAATTATTGCAGGGTTTCATGACTTCATTGTTGGAATAGGAACCATTTCTCCTTGTCAAAGTACCACTCTGCATGTTAACTGGACACATTCATACAACCTCCTGTGATTTAGGCTTGGTTCTTTTAGCTTCGGCTGGGGTCTCAGTCATCCTTGGAATGGCTAAAAAACTGTCATCTCCGTATTTTTTCTAAATGATCAGAAGCACAGTAGCTCAATCAAAAGCAGTTGGGAGAGTTACTGCTTAAATAATCCTGCAGCAATTTCCATTCAGCAACTGAGCGGGAGATTTCCAATTTGTAGCCATCTTAAATGCGGAGAAGTGATAGCTAAGCATGGTCTAATTCCTCCATATAGGTTTGGATAGTAGAACTTGGGCTCCAAACTGCTGGTGCAACACCACCATTATACTACACTTTTCTTGTTTACAAAATAAAAATTAAGTATATTAATTATTAAAGTGTTGAAATACAAGGAGTATGAAAAATCAAATTGAATGCAAAGAAAACAGAAAAAAGAAAAGAAGATACAAAAATACTGCTTAAATTAAAAAGCAAAGAAATCATAGTGAGAAAGAAAAAGTGGATTGCATCTTCCCCTTCTCTTCCCTTTTCGCTGCCAACTATAAGACTTTGTTAAGATATTTGATATATATATCAAACACTAGTCACTTTTTAAAGTTTCTGTTTAAATCCTAGAAAAAAGGTATTCGACATTTAAGTCTGCCTTGCTCTGTAAAGTATCTGTAAACACATATTGTGGATATATAATGGCAATTTTGCCATTGCAGCAATAATAGTACCCCAATCCAAGATCATAGCCAAGATATCTATTTTCCAATAATATGGTAGGCTTATTCTTGTTGTGGTCAAAATGTATCTTGCTAAATAATTTTTATTTATGTTTTTTAGGATTATGCTTAGTAGAAACACTATTACTATTTTTTCACGCATTTCTTTCCAATATTTTGCGAGGTTTTTTGCATGACTATCTCATGTTACAAAATGATCTTTTGTATTATGGCATTTCCAACATTTGTGGATTTTTTGCATTATCTATTTTAGCAATCACTGACAATGTTGTAGACCATCTGTAGAACATTTTATATCAATTTTCCTTTAAATTGTAGCTTGGAATAAATTTTAATATTTTCCCCATTGATCTTCCTATTGGTCCATTGTAATTATTTCTCTCAAATGTTGCATCCATTTTATGATAGTTTTTAATTTGTTCTCTCTTTTTGTCATATTTTAGCAACAATTTATAAATACATCTCAGTATATGATATTGGTTTTATATAAGCATTCTGTTTTCAGTTAATAGAATTTGAAATGTTTGAGATGCTTTTCTGGGAAATTTAAAAGTAGACTAGACTAGAGACTACAGTGCAAAAAAACCACAGTAGTATCACGGTATGAGAAATTCAAAAAGGCTATGATAATAATTTGCTAATAATAAGGAGCCTGATGGTGTCCTAAAGATAATGGGATTTATTCAATTCTGGTAAATTTTCATGGGAGAAAGAGTAACGAAGCATAGGAGATAGCAAGCATCATCCTAATGGTACGTGCAGATCAAATATGTGCAAAGTAAGAATAAAATGCTCTGTTCACAAAAAGAGTTGCAGGTGGTACCATCTTCAAGACCCTGCTTTTTCCAGCTACTCTCTATTGTACAAGACAGCCCTTCTGTTTTTACCTTACTTATGGATTTAGCATACAAACACTGTACCCCATCCTCTCCTTTGCAATCAGTGGCCTCTTATTTTCCACAGCTTATAAAACTTTTTCTTCTCTTCTCTTTGAGCAGTATACTCCTGAGAAGAGGACTAGCAAAGTTATCTCCAGTTCTTAGCAGCATACTGTTTTGCACACCATTTCTGACATTACTTTATTATTTCTCACATAATAAATCTGTGATGAAAGTAGAAACAACTCAGAATAACGTGGTAACGATCACAAGAATCATGAAAAAACATTCTTTATACATTCTCCCCCTAAAATACGCAGAAGCTCTAGAGAAAAAACATTGTCAATTGATTATTTAATATGTATTCACCAAAATTTCTTGAAAACTTTATTTAGTAATAATTATACAGATAGTTGTAATATTATAGATTTTCACAATATATATAGAAGTCTGTATGAGTCCTGAATATATTAAATTCTAATGTGATTATGAAACTAAATCCTGTGAATGAATTGCAGCACACATTCTGGCTGTGGGATTTGGATATTATTGTGTAATTTTCAACTTACCTGCATAAAAATAATTCCAAATAGGCCAAAGCATGCATAAGGAACAAACTTTCTTGCTAGGACAAGCACACACCCAGCTAAAAGAGAAAAAAGAGTAACTTTGGTAACAGGAAACTAATGTTCCATGAAATTAAAATACCGAAACTATCTCTCTTATGGTTCTTTCCAATATTTAGCTTTAAATAGCTTTATTAATATTTTTTGCTTTCAAAAATCTACAAATAATTTATCTTCTCACATTGATTTTGTTTCATATTGAATGTGAACTGTCTACAGGTAGTCCTCAACTTACATCACTATTGGGATAACTTCCATTGCTAAAGGGATGCCATTGTTTAGTGATTCGCACCTGATTTACAATCTTTTTTTACTGTGGTCGTTAAGTTAATCACATGGTTGCTGGGATATTGCAACCATCATAAATACATGAAGGTTGCCACAACAGTTTTAAGCCTGAGGACCAGTTGTAAGCCACTTTTTTCACCACCATCATAACTTTGAATGGTCATTAAGCAGTTGTAAAACAAGGAGTGCCTGTATTTCATGTAGTAAGTACACACAGATATATACAAATTTAAGCTTATCAGGATCCCTTTTATGACTTCTATTTTTTAGATGACATTAGAGACTATTACAGCAGCACCTTCCTGATCTAGAAAACTAATCAGTCTGACTTTGATTAGGACTTGGAAAGGGTGCATTGGAGAAGTTGGCTATACTAGAAAAAGCATTTTAGAAGGCAAAGGCAAACCGCTCCTACAAGAGCATGGATCCAGAGCTATATTTGACTCAAGGAAATTTTGGCCTCTTACTATCATTTTTATTTTTTTTTTTTTTGGCTAAAATTTCAAGAATAAATGTGGGGTTATCTTAGTTTATTAACCTTCAAACAAACCCAAATTATTTTTTTAACCTACTCTTCTTCCAAGAAACTCAGGGCATCTTAAGTTAATCCATCTTTCTGCAATAAACAGAAAGGAGCTGCAGCACAGATCTGAGTTCAATTAAAGACTGCAGTTTTGTTCTCATATTTTGGAGTAGGCTTTAATTCACTTAGTGGTACTAAATGTGAACAATACAAATAGTCCTTAACAAACATTCATTCAATGACCACTAAACAGTGGCTCTGAACAAATGGTAGTTATGCCCAGTCCTCAAGATATGACCACTGCAGTGCCCCTGCGGTCACTTGATCAAAATTCAGGCATTTGGCAGCGGACAGGGTTGTTTCAACTCCTCCATCTGTGTATCTCCTGCCTCATTTCTACCCTTTTGGTTGTCCTCCATTCGGATGCCCCCAGTTAACCTTCACCATCTTGCTCCCTCTGCTGACTAACCACACCTGGCCTGGCCCCTTCATGAGGCAATTGCTGGCCTCACAAGGCCTTCTTCCCAAGGGGGTTTCCTCACAAGACCTTGGAAGGAAAGCATGGCCAGCAGCTGCTTTGTGAAGAGCCAGGCTATGTGTGTCTCATCAGCACTGGAAGCAAGAAGACTGACAGTCAGCTGGGGTGGCGGAGCACAGGGTGGCAGGGACCTGAGTACAAGGTGGCAGTGAAGTTGGCTGCATCTTCATGCTACACTGGGCTGGAGTGGCTGGGGTTTCTCACCACTGTGTTGAGCTGTGGTCACTGCGCTGTTGTGCTGGGGCAGCTGGGACTTCATGCTTTCCTGCTATGTGCAGAGTGAGCAGAGGGCCTGTGGGTTGGCTTTGTCAATGCTGGGTTCATCTCCACACCTCATCAAAGCCCCACAGGCCAGTTCTCCAGGAACACTTTCAATGTGAACCGCAGAGTGTGCATCGGAAGGGATCCTTTGAAAGTTGCTGTCCCTTTCTGAGGCTTTACAAGAGGAGGGAGGCAGTGAGACACATCTGGTGTGTGGAGCCCTGGCAGGCAGACTGTGTGTACACACAGAAATGTGTAATAGGTTGAGACTGCAAAAATGAGGCAAGCCCGCCAGGAATCTGGTGGCTTGGGGGAGGGGGGGGGGGAGACTGCACTGGAGAAAGATGGCTAAAGGTCAGCTGGGGATGATTGGGGTAGTTGACAGAGTAGCCAAAAAGGAAGAGATGGGGGAAGATAGGCAGGTGGCAGTTAACTGAAGCAGAGGCAAATGCAGCAAGACAAAGTACCCTAACCCTAAAAATGGCATTATCCTGGCTTAATGATTGCAACCGAGAATACTGGAATTATCATCACTAAACAATGTCATCATGTAATGTTCAGTCTAAGGACCACTACACTGAGGAATGAAAATTCATCCCAGTTAGGGTGGTTAAGCTAGGACTATCTGCATGCATAGTTACAAATTTTCTAGCTAGGGCAAGCATACACTAAGTTAAAATAGAAAAAAAGTACCTTTGCTAATAGTGAAAGAAATGCACCAAGAAAATAAAATACGGAGGTAATTTATAGTGTCTCATTTTTTCTCATATCCAACACTCTATCCAACACTTTAGTGTTTTTTTGAACGTTTTAAATGAATTGTGTAAATACTCTATTACAGTAAAATGCTGACTCATTTTTAACAAACTGGGTTTTTCTGAATGTAGCCTGAAGGCAGGAGAAGGGTAAATTCATTCCTCTAACTGCTGTTCCTGGTACAATTTTCCCAAGTCTTCTAGTTTCATCCTGTTGTCTCACAAATACAGACATGAAAATTCACTAGCAATAAGACAGAACAGTCTAGTTTATATTCAGAGAGATGTTCTTGAACATAAGCAAAATACATTCTAAAAAAATCAATAACAATTGAAACCTAGCCCCAATTTCTGCATCTAATTCTATGGAGGATAGCACCTCACTGTCAGTGTTCTTCCTAACGCCACCAAAGAGGAGTTCTTACCCAGCTGTCCACACATATTGATTAACACAAAAAGTGTGGCTAAAAGTACACCGCTTCCCCAAGATATGTTGATGTAATCCCGCTGCTCATTCCATTGGAACCACATCCTGATGCCATCTTCCAAAAATGTGCTGATTAGGCAGAGGTGAGCCAGATGAGGTAGTACATGCTTTGTTACACGCAAGAACTAGAAGAATAGGGGAGAGGAGAATAGCATTAGAAAGCCATAAGAAGAGAAGTCAATTTTAACAATGAAGTTGGTCAAGGGATCTTTGGATCTTTGAACATTAAAAAGCAGTTACACTTGCTTAATTTATAGATGCACAAAATACAATTTTACTCTTGGTGCAAGGTCACTTAGTATTAAGATTAGAAAAAGGTCATAACACCTCAACTTTCAAACTGCTGAATGAAGCAAACTAAAGCTAAACTACCAACCACTATGCTTTTTTTTTCTATTTCACCTGAATAATGTTTTGTCCCTTCTAATATGTGTACTTAAAATGAGGTGATATAACCGAGTACAAGTGAATAGAAGCAAGATCAAAATCTACTGATAGTGTTTTGGCTCATTTTCACACAGTCAGGAAGATGATGATGATGATGATGATATTTCTTTATTAAATTTATAATCTACCTGACTCCTAGAGCTATTGGATGGTTAAAAATTGTTAGAAATATTTAGAATAAGAAACCAATACAAAACAAAAAGGAACAAAGATTGCAGAGATATCAAACTTAGATGGAAAGAAAAAAAGCAGATCCATCAAAAGCCTGAGCTAGAAGCCAGATCTGAAATTTCAGTGGGGTGAAGGTCATTCAAATCTAAAATGGGGAGGGGAAATTCATTACAGAGTGCAGGTGCTGCTACAGAGAAAGCACACTCCCAGGTGCCAATAGATGGCATTGTTTCATTGAAGGAACCCAGAGGATTTCAACCCTGCTAGATTGGATCGGCCAGGCAGATACTGTGGGAGTCAGATCATCTCTCATCTCTATGGATTTTAATCGCCATAGAGTTTAATGATCACAACTAAAATTGTAAATTAAACAAACAATACCCTCTGGCTGGTTTTTGCTATTTTTTCATCCCGTTTCAGTATTTCTTTCCTACGAAATATAAGCACTAACCTATTGTCTTTATTTAGTGCTAAATGAAATTCTGCATGCTGGTTTATAGTATTGAATTAATATCCTCAAAGTGTAGTAACTCAGATACAGATTTGTAATTGTATATGCAGATTAGGTCAGTATATAGACAGAAGATGCAATATATAATTGGCTCTAATTCTGAGTATTATATTGTTCTTAGATTCAGTTGATAGACATGAATATCCAATACAAAAAGCATGTAGGTCCTGGAAGCCTGACCTTTGGAATTAATGGCTGTCTAATTAACAATTAGACTACTTAAGTCTTGGTTTTCTTTTCATTGCTTTCTAAATCCATTGTTTTCAGATTGCAGGTAGCTGCTTCCAATTACTGATTAATATGGTCGGCTTTGTTCTATCAAGGATCTCAAATGTTCTTCAATAATTATCCATAAGGTGAGTATGAACTCAATGTAGAATATAGTTTTAATAGCACTATAAATATCTTTGTACATGGTATTTGCCATCTGCCTTGGTGAGCAGAAATCATGAAGGATACTTATACTTTAATGCCTTACTCTAATTTTTTTGTTTTTTAATTTATATGCCGCCCTTCTCCAGAGACTCAGGGCATCTTACAAGGCGTTAAGCAATAGCCTTCATACTTTTGTATATTTTATACAAAGTCAGCTTATTGCCCCCACAAACTGGGTCCTCATTTTACCTACCTTAGAAAGGATGGAAGACTGAGTCAACCTTGAGCCTAGTGAGAATTGAACTTGCAGTAATTGCAAGCAGCTGGAAGCTAAATACTACCTTTAACAGTAGCATTAGTCTGCTGCGCCACTCAGGCTCCTGAGTGGCGCAGGAGCCTGCGTTAACTCCTGAGTTAACGAAGCATATGTCCTACTTTAGGAAGCCTTTCTTTTCTCAAAAAATAATATATTTAGCTGTGGCTTCAAATCAGACAATTTTGTTTTAATCTAGCTCTACTACTCCCGGCAATCTTATTTTGACATTTGTTATCCAGCAAAATCAGACTGTGTGAACAAAAGAACCAGCATTTACAAATATCTGAATATACAACATTGACAACATTGAGCAATGAAATAATTAGATTTCAAAGAGGTTGCTCTACTTGATATTGCTTTATTTAAAAATCTGTTTCCCTAGAAACTAATTATTTACTTTAAACAATGATCTGCAGGGTCTGATCAAAGGACTGAATATAGTCACTTTAAAAAAAAATAAAGTTTTTTTCAAAAAAAGAAGAAGAATATATTCACTTATCTGTGATTTATCTAAAACCAATTATGTAACTTGTGGGCTCCTATCCAGAATCCAGAGCAACTATTTTTGCTCAGTTCTTAGTCAGTAGTATTAACTATATTGCTGGTAACATACTTATACATTGATTTGCCTTTTTACCGAGGTTCCAAGATTTTCAGTTGACTATAAAATAAGCTTTATATTAAGCAAAGGAAATTTCAACATTTATCAGTATAATGATAATTATACTGAATTATGTGCTGAATTCGCATAATAGATACAAGAATGCATGTGAGTTTCCATTTGAAATCATACAATTTCTGAATTGATACCACTGATTTTTTTTTTAAATCCAAGATTTCAAAGTTGGATCATCCATAATTGCTTTAAAAGAAGATGAAAAAGTAGAAGACAGTTTATATTTCTGGAGCACTGAGAATTGCTCTTCTTAACATGTTCATCTATCTTTATGTTGTTATTCAATGCCAGATTTATATGGACGTCTCCATACATACCTACTTTGACTGCTTGTATATTTGAAAGCAATAAATTCTTTAAAAGAATTATCTTCAAAATTATGATTTGTGAAATTTTACATGGGAGTGAAAAATGGGCTCAGAGCCTTGTGAGGATTGCAGCATACACATAAGAGATAGATAGATAGACAGACAGACAGACAGACAGACAATCTGAATTTCTATACCCATTGTTGTTTTGGGGTGGTCAGAGATTAAACTCAGAAAACAAAGCCTATTTTACACTGTAAAATCAACGTGCCCTTCGATCCAAGTTAATGGAAAGAGGATTATTGCCCTTTCACCTTTTTATTCTCTGGCCAACACTGAGTGGACATACAGATACAACTTTCTGCACTTGCCATTTTAAGGCAGAGATGGGAAATCTGCAGCTCCACAGCCATATATAGTTCTTAATTTTTGAACAAACCATGACTGTTCAAAAGCAAGAGCAGTTTCTTGACTTCTTCAAATGGGAAATTATAATCTAATATCTACAATAGGCAGATTATACTAGTTAGAAACATACATTTCCCCCATTCACTATTGTGATGTGGCTTCACTTTTTTTACATCCATGAAACTCCTAAAATAATAAATGTTACCTCATTCTGTAAAGGTAGTCCTTAATTTACAATCATTTGTTTAGTAACCATTCAAAGTTACAATGGCACTGAAAAAAATGACTTATGACCAGTTTTCACACTTATGACCATCGCAATATCCTCATGGTGATATGATCAAAATTCAGGTGCTTCATAACTGGCATGTATTTATAACAGTTGCACTGTCCTGGGGTCATGTGATCACCAGTTGTAACCTTCCCAACTGATTTCTGACAAGTGGGGGAAGCCAGATTCACTTAACAACCACATGATTCACATAACAACTGCAATGATTCACTTAACAACTGTGGCAAAAAAGATCATAAAATGAGGCACAACTATTTTGGTTTGTTGTTATTGTTAGTTGTGAAGTCGTGTCCAACCCATCGCGACCCCATGGACAATGTTCCTCCAGGCCTTCCTGTCCTCTACCATCCTCCGGAGTCCATTTAAGCTCACGCCGACTGCTTCAGAAACTCCATCCAGCCACCTCATTCTCTGTCGTCCCATTCTTCTTTTGCCCTCAATGGTTCCCAGCATTAGGCTCTTGTCCAGTGAGACCTTCCTTCTCATCAGGTGGCCAAAGTATTTGAGTTTCATCTTCAGGATCTGGCCTTCTAAAGAGCAGTCAGGATTGATCTCCTCTAGGACTGACCGTTTGATCACCTTGCAGTCCAAGGGACTGGCAGGAGCCTTCTCCAGCACCATAGTTCAAAAGCCTCAATTATTTGGCGCTCAGCCTTTCTTATGGTCCATCTTTCACAGCCATACATTGCAACTGGGAAAACCATAGCCTTGACTATATGCACTTTTGTTGGCAGGGTGATCTCTCTGCTTTTTAGTATGGTGTGTAGATTTGCCATAGCTTTCCTCCCCAGGAGCATGCGTCTTTTAATTTCTTGGCTGCTGTCCCCATCTGCGATGATCTTGGAGCCCAGGAAAATAAAATCTGTCACTACCTCCATTTCTTCCCCATCTATTTGCCAGGAATTGAGAGGGCCGGATGCCATGATCTTAGTTTTCTTAATGTTGAGTTTCAAGCCAACTTTTGCACTCTTCTTCTTCACCCGCATCAAGAGGCTCTTTAGTTCTCTTCGCTTTTTGCCATTAGAGTGGTATCATCTGCATATCTGAGGTTGTTGATATTTCTCCCGGCAATCTTAATTCCAATTTGTGACTCATCTAGCCCCGCCTTTCTCACGATGTGCTCTGCATATAAGTTAAATAGGCAGGGTGACAGTAAACAGCCTTGCCAAACTCCTTTCTTAAGTTTGAACCAATCAGTGGTTCCATGTCCAGTTCTCACTGTTGTTTCTTGACCTGCACATAGGTTTCTCAAGAGACAAATAAGATGGTCTGGCACTCCCATCTCTTTATGAACTTGCCACAATTTGTTGTGATCTGCACAATCAAAGACTTTAGCATAGTCAATGAAGCAGAAGTAGATGGGTTTTTTTTTGAACTTCCTAGCTTTCTCCATGATCCAGCATATGTTGGCAATTTGATCTCTAGTTCCTCCGCCTCTTTGAAATCCTGCCTGTACTTCTGGTAGTTTTCGGTTCACATACTGCTGGAGCCTAGCTTGTATGATTTTGAGCATAACTTTGCTAGCATGTGAAATGAGCGCAATGATTAACAATGAAAATTTTGGGCTCTGTTGGGGTTGTAAATGGAGGACTAACAATACAAGCTTTCTCTAAGAATAAGTAGCTTGTTAGGATTCTGATCCTACTTATCCTCTCTCAGCATACATTTTTTATTCAGATTGCTTGAATGTCTGCGCTTGATAGCAATATATAGTAAGACAACGACATTTAGTTGAACTGATTTGAAATATATTTTGATTAAATGACTTGTATTTGAAATTATTTTTAACCCAATTTGGGTGATAAATGCAATTTAGCATTCCTTTTTGTTGTATAGCCTTTAAATCTGCTTTTCCCTCATAAAGGAATATTTTGAACAAAATGGACTTCAATATTATTTAGGCAAATATTAATACAAAGAACTAATACAAATATAATTGATCAATTAATTGAAAGTCATAATTCAAAGGTGACGATTAATAGTAGCCCTAACTCGTCTTCTTAAAGTAACTTCAGAAGTTACATTAAATATGGAAAGAAATGTAAGTCATCATTAGAGAAAACTGATATGTATCTGTTTTGGGCTTTTTTTTAACATGACATTTAAACTAACATTCCAGTTAGATAAAATTAAATATGTAAATCAACATTACTAGGCTTCTCAGATATGAAATTATCATATCTAGAGCCAGTTTATTGTGATGCTTAAGGTGCTGGCCTAGAAACCAGGAGACGGTGAGTTCTAGGCCTGAACCTGCTGAGTACTTTAGGCCATAGGATTGTTATGGGGAAAATAGAAGGCAGGTATGTTCCCCATCTTGATTTGACCAAAATATACGTAATAATAATAGAGCTAGTACCCATTAGCATCCATTATTTAGAAAAAATATAAATCTATGCATCAGTCAATTGAGACACAGAATGGAGTATCAGTATGGATCATGGACACTTAGATCAAAGGTGGTCTTCAATTTACAACCATAATTGGGCCCAGAATTATAGTCATAAATCAGGCCGAACATTAAGCAGGTCATGTGTCCAACCTGATTTCATAATTTTTTTTAGGTGGTCATTAAGCGAACCCATTGTCTGCAATGGGAAATCAGAAGTAAATACCAGTTTCTGGGGAAAAAAAAACCAACATAAATTTTGGTTGTGTGACCATGGGATCAGGTAGTAGATGCAGGCCAGTTGCCAAGCGCCCAAAGGGCAATCAGGTGACCATGGGAGTGGGATCTTCAAATCTGGATTGTAAATACTTTTTTGGTTTGTGTAACTTTGGATGGTCACTAAGCAACAGGCTATACGTGGAGGAATACCTGTACTGTACTTATACACTAGTCTTGAATAAATATTGTGTATGCTTATTTTTTTAAGAAAGACCTATATTATATATTTTAAAATAAAATAGGAAACTTGTAATTGTTCATATTCAAAATGTGCTGATTGCCAGAAGACTCCAAGGCAGGACATAGCATGCTTTGTTCATGCTGCTGAGTAAATGAGTCTGTCTTCCAAGCTAAATTCACCCCAAAGATTAAGAGAACAACTCTTCCATTATATCTATAAAGATATTTTTAATGCTATCTTTAAAAAAATCTACTGAAAGTAGATTGACATACCTAATTTAAAGCAGACAGATTTATATAAACATTAGTATCACATTCTTCAGTTGCAGATTCATCTGGAAGAATTGAAACCACCTTACATGGCTCCATATTCATAATCATCGATGTAAATAAGCATCCCAGTCCATGCTTACATGTGCAATTTACCTTCCCATGCCCATTGTAAATAAAGCATGGAAAAGCACAGTGGGTGCTTACACTGAGCAGAGTGTAAATTAGATTTATGAAATAACCTGCAATTGTGGTATATGGAAATACTTCTGCACAGATGAGTTTAGTCTTGCCTAAATGCAGAAGACATGGATAAATGATCCTTGAACTCAATCTGGTGGCAGCAGCTCTTTTGATACACTTATAACATATATATCTATGCACATGTTGACTTTCAAGTCAGTGTTATTCCTGGTGATTGCTTAGACTAGTCCTTGCAATTGGCAAGCTTTTGGTTTGCCATTGCCTTTTTCCCAGAGCTGAAAGTTTGTGACTGGTCCAAGGACACCCAGCTGGCTTTGTGCCCAAGGCAAGACTAGAATTCACAGTCTCCCTGTATCTAGCCTGATGTCATAGCCATTACATTACACCAAAATGGCTCTCACACATATCATGAAGGCCATGAAAAAAAGATAAAAGTCAGAATGAACAATATAAAGATATATTGCTTTAATTTAAGATGGTCTGTAGTTCTTAAGTGTCACAAAACCAGTTTTCTGAGCACCAGACTGAAACTCTTTGACAGCATCAGTTAGTTTCAGCACTGAATTTCATAACCATTTGAAACAAAACGCCTAAAATAAGGCATTGAGTGCATGCCTTGCAAAATCTCAGCATCTCTTTCAAAAGAGGGCAAATGCATAGGCTAGACCACAAGATCTGACAAGGAGTCACCATAACAGCTGGCTAGCAGAGCTGGATGAGGTGCAAGCCAGAAAGTCTCACCTCTGTTGCACATTTAGGGAATGCGCAAGCCTTTGGGAAGGCAGCATTTTTTTTCAAATCCCCTTTGCACCAGATTCTATCAATGTTCTGCTTTACACTGCAGTAGTTGGGGAACCAAGATAATGTGTCTAACACACTTTGAAATCTCATTTTGGAATAATTTTATTCTTCTTTGAAAGATTTGTATGGCTAGTCACTTTAGTTGCTCACAACAATAAAACCCAATAACCACAAAATCATAAACCATAAAATCAAAAAAACAAAAAAACGAATGCCTCAGTCAACCCCTTGAGGTGCCCCACAATCAGCTGTAGAGACCCTGATTCTATCCCAGGGCCTGGGTAAAAAGCCAGATCTCGATGGGCACCAGGAAGGCTAAAACGGTGGGGCCTGCTGAATCATGAAGGGAGGGTGATCTGTAAGGTAAGGACTACAGAAAAAGCATGCTTCTGAGGTCCCACCATATGGCAAGATTTCAGGGAAAGGGACCTGGAGACAGCGAGTTCCAGTCCTGTTTTAGCCATGAAAGTGAGTTGGGTGACTTCAGGCCAGTCATCTTAGCCCAACCCACTTTACAAGGATGTTGTTGTGGAGGAGAAATGTGTGTTTATCACTTTTGAGTTACATGAAAAATTAATAAAGTTGGGATACAAATAAAAGTAAACGCACCTGTCCTATCTGATCTGGTGAGAGGAGCATATATGCCCTCAAAGGGAGTAAATAACCGAGGCGTGCTCTGCAGGGCTTTAAAGGCGAGAACCAGCTCCTTAAAAATTACACCTGGAAGGAAACTCGGTGGAGCTCGCGCGCCGCAGAGCATTTAGTGGGACTCGATCCTGTGACCGGGTGAACTTGCTTCTCAGCCTTTCTGATAAGTGACCCAGAAGCTCCACGCCTACGTCTGCCTCACTGAGAAATTAACGAGCTGTGGGCTCCAGGGGGGAGGCGGATAAGAGCTGTGCGGGGAAAGTTCACCCTTCCTCCTCCCGAAAAAAGGGGCAGGAGACTTAAAAGCAGAGATCTTCAAACTTGGCCGCTTTTAAGACTTGTGGACTTCAACTCCCAGAATTCTCCAGCCAGCTGTGCTGGCTGGAGAATTCTGGGAGTTGAAGTCCACAAGTCTTAAAAGCGGCCAAGTTTGAAGACCTCTGCTTAAAAGGATGGAACTCTCCATGAGGGATTCGCGCCTCAATGGCCAAGATCGCACCTCGTCTCATGAGAGAAGCAGGCCAGTTATGTTAGCCTACGCACAGAAAGCGTCGCCACCGCTTCCATCCCCGCTGCCGGCAAGCATGGGTACACCGCGGCCCGTCACTTTTCGAGGCGGGCAAGAAGCGATGGGGAGGGAGGATCAGCGGAATGGGCGTGATGCGCCACTCCCTCCTACTCCCGAGAGGGAAGATGGTACGGCTCCCTTCACTGGCTCATTCGCGGAAGGAGTACGCCAGGCCAGACCATTCAAACTCGGGAGGGGGAGGTTCTCACCTGATCAGCAACATCTTCGGCGGCCCCCATTAAATCGCCGTTAGGCGCCATCGCGGGAAAGGCGCGACCCAGGTACCCACGCGGGCTCAAATCACTTTTGGTCTCTTCGCTGAAGGGCTCTGAGAGAAAGTGGGAGGGGACAGCGCGCAACCAATCACATCCAGGACCTGCTTGTGGCCCGCCCCTCCGGACCACGTGTATGAGCCTCCGTTAGCTCCGAGACAAGACTGGGTTGGTTGTGGCCGTAAAAGATAGATATAGGAAAAGTACAGAGTAAGAGTGCCTCGCATAGACTTCCGACACGCTCGATCTGTCCGAGCTAGAATTGAGCGGGATTCCCATCTTCAACCCTACCCGTTCTCAAATCAGTGCAAAGTACGAAGGAATTTTTCCTCACAGGTATGGTAAGTAGAGCAACGTTCATCGGATACGGAGAGAAATCGTACCCTCGCGCCAATCTGGCTCGATCCCCGTGCCCGTTGCCATGGCAACATTGCCAAATGGGTGCTCCGGCCTGTTCTCAGAAAGAGCCAGTAGAGCCAAAGTAATGGAAGAGGAGTGCCACGTGTACAGCTCCCATAAATCGTGGAGGAAATGGCAAACGTTTAGTACTTTTAGTGACGTATACTTTTGATGCTGTAACCTTAGGGTGGAATAAACTTTCTAGGCAATATGTCAATCGCCTTATTCATATAGTATATTAAAAGCATATTCTAAGGGTGTCTCAACAATCTGCGCATGCCTCCTACTTGGTGGGAGTAAGCAGTCTGTATTTGTCTACAAAGTAGTTTCAGATTCTGAATTGCACAGAATAGCATGAGGATGCTTAAGGTACTGCTGGAAGAAATGTCCATCTGGATTCAGTTCCAAGTGGGGAGAAAGACACTGGAAACATGGAGGCTGTTTGAAAGATGGTTTAATGGGGGACAGGACCACATGGTTTGAGGACCTGGGCAATTGAGCACATGGGTGAGAAAGAAAGAGGGAGATTTATACCCAGCGGTGAAATCCAGCCGGAACTATCCGGCTCGCGCAAACCAGTAGCGCCAGTGATGGGAGGGTCTGCCCACCCGCTAGACATCATTACATCCCGTTTTTGACCCTCTGCGCATGTGCAGAAGAGACACGAGCATAGCGTACACGCGTGCACACTCCCATTCCTGAACCAGTAGCAAAGGTAAGTGGATTTCACTGCTGTTTATACCCTCTCTTGGGCTTTGAACTGGCTTCCTGTTCCTGTGGCAAGGGCATGTATTCTGATTGGTTGTCAGACTCCCATGGGACCATGCATGGGTAACGTTGTAGGCTGTCTTGAGTCCCAGGCTTGGTTGAAACTTGCTGGGTGATGCAATCTTCCCAGGTGCTATGTGGTGAGATGGGTAGAGGGATAATTCTATTATGTCCTGAGGGTGAAGGCGTTTTGTTTTGTAGATAAACTGGCCCAGCCTTTTGTCTTGTAGATAAGTTGGCACCAAAGTATCTGCTGAGGGGGGGGGGGGGGGCAGGGAGCTGAGGCTCCGAGTTTATGTTTTTAGAAACAAGTTTCTCCTTTAGGGAAAATATATTCTGCCTTTTTAATATTTCCGAAAATATTTCATTCTTCTAGGAGAGAGATGGGTGCTAACTTCCTATAGTACAATTGATTTCATCTGTGACATAGTGCCATCAGAATGCCCAAACTGATCAGTTCTCCATAGCATAGGGTATGGAAACAAGTCTATTTTCTCTATCTTACTAAAAAATGCTATGTGAAAATGTTGATCGATCATATTAGATGATGCAAATCAATATCTATGAGGCCATCAATTGATGACTATACTAAGGCATGTGGAAGATTATGATTTGGAATGCCAGATGAGTAAATAGGAAAGGACAAAGAGGAAAGGAAGGAAGATGTATCCTTGAGTCTGTGAAACTAAGAATAAAGGAAGAATGTAAAATAGGTGAGTGAAAGTGTGATGGTCTGATGGAGTGCAGTCCCTGTGTTTTAGATTCTGGGCACAATTTAAGGTTCTGATTATCATCTGCAAAGCCGTAGATAATATAGGACCAGATTTTTTATAGACTGTCTGATCCAAGGGTACCTGTCTGTTCCAAAGGCTTCCCAAAAGGGAGGGTGCACTCCAGTTCACCATATGGGACCTTGGCAATGTTTTCTCAGTTCTGGGACCTGCCTTTTGGAACAATCTTCCCCCAATAAATGGTTGGGCCTGAACCTTCTTGCCTTTAGAAAAGCAGCTATGGCCTGGCTCTTTGTTCAGGCCTTTTGGTCACAATGAATAGACTTCCAATTGAAGGAGTTACAGTATAGTTTAGTTCTAGTCATTATTTATTATTTTAATTAGTTTCTAATTTGGCAGGTTGCTTTCCACTGTGTTTTGTGTTCATTGTAGAAGATATTTGTATGCCATCTGGAGTCACACTATTTGATTTGGGTAGCCAACTAAATGCTCTGCATAAATATCTAAACAACATCGGTCAAAATTATTAGACTGTCAAATTGGGGAGTATTTGAAAAACTAAAACTATTCTTTACCTTATTCATATCATATTTTATTTCCAGATAGATGAAAAGTATACTGAAATACTGTAAATTTGTAATGCATTGTGTCTTTCACAAGTGGGTGACATTTGATATTTCTAGTTAGGTAGCAAAACATTTTGCTACACACAATGGAAATGTCAAAGCATGGTTGAAATAAACAAATTTATATATATACCTGCAACATAAAGAGAGATGTTGTATATAGGCTTCAATTTATAAAAAGTACCGAAAGCAGGATATAGCCACGCTACTGTTTCTTTCTCTGGCTTTATAGAGAAAGTCAGAAATATTCCTAGAAATACCAAACACATGTATTTCAATCTCCTAATCAAATGTATTAATTTATATCTGTTATACTAAGTTTTTTTTTAATTTATTTTTTTCTCTAACATGTCTTTAGCATATGAACAAATTTCAAGAGCTTTGGTTCTCTATATATTATGGACCACACTTAGACTATTGCAATTCACATTTAGCAACAGACTCCTAATCAGTTTCCAATATGACATAATGGCATTATGTGATTCTTGATAAAACATTATGAACACTAATATGGTAAATTTATTTCCAATTTAGTATTATAAAAGATGTATGTAATGAAAATAATCAATTAAAGCAATTAGTTTTATATTATTTCACAATATGTTTTTACAAATACTTTTGATAGTTGCCACTATCATAAATTAGCATGTACACACTAAAATACAGAACTAGCAAATTGCCTGTTGAAATAATGGTCAGGAAAAGCATTGCATACTCCTGATCAAAGAGCATGTGGTGAGCATGGCTAGGAGAGTCTTTTGCTCAACATCGGTTTGTGCACCAGCTGTGGCCTTTCCTTGGATCAGGACTCCCTGCACTCAGTCATCTTTCGCCTGGACTACTGCAATGTGCTCTACATAGGGCTACCCTTGAAATGCATTCAGAAGCTTGAGCTAGTGCAGAGTGTGGCAGCATGAGCAGTCTTTGGGGCCCCTAAAATGGCCCATATTCCACCAGTACACTAGGAGCTGTACTGGCTGCTGGTTTGCTTCCAGGTCAGTTTAAGGTCAAGGTTAAGGACTTTTAAAGCCCACCATAGCATGAGTCCAGATTTCTTGATAAACCATCTCATCCTACTAAGAGAGGCCTATCCTGCTAGTGCTAGCAGAAGAGGCCTGCTGTGCATCCCATCTGTCAAGGAACTCTGGCTGGCGGGATCAAGGAGAAATCTTCTCTGCCTTAGCACCAGTCTTCTGAACATCCTGCCCCCCAGGGTGAGGTTTGTTTCCATCTTCCTGTCCCTCCATAAGAGCTGGCTCTGCCCATTAGCCTAGGGACCCAGTAGGGGAGCACCATACTGGAGGTAGCTATTAGATTAATAGCAGACCTCACCTCGCCCCTTGCTTATCCTGTTGCCTCCCTGCCCATCTTTTAATTCATATTGCTATACTTATATTATTTCAGGGTTTTACAGTACTTTTATTTACATTTTTTATAATTTTACATTCTGCTTGTGTAAGCTGCCCAGAGTAGCTCCACTGAGAGATGAGCAGCAAATAAATTTAATTGTCAAATGTAATACTACTAAATAAGATATTGAAGAAATCTCTGATATAGACCATCTAGCCACACTTTGTAGCTTTGATTCTAAAATAAATTCTCTCAGTGGGTCTTTCAATCTACAGTATGGTTCCTTAAATACAGTACATCTATATTATTTCTTCTGTAATAAGTATTGCGTTTGGGACTTGATTTCTGTGATATTCAAATTTCATTTTATCTAAGATTGGGAGAACTTTGGAAGGACAAACAAATAATGTGCATATTTTCCTGCTTTGCATTTCTTAAAATGAAGCTCCTTTCTTTTTACAGTGCATAAGCAAAGGGGAAAGCTACAGTTATACAAAAGAAACCTAACCATTAGAATCACTACTAGGCCATGCCCCTCTCACTAAAGATCTAGTTTGGCTTGCTTTCCTGTTACACAAAGAGCATTGGTCTATAATCAGTGAGATTCGTGTATCTTCAATATTTTGCACAGCACTACATTCTATCTCCTTTCCAGGCCTGCCGGATAATCCAGTAATCTCTCCCTCCCCAGTTGGCTTGGCTTTGAGCACCTAATCCTAGTGCAGAGAGTGAGGACAGGCAGTAAGAAGTAGCAAACACTATAAATAACAACCTGAGAACATTAAGTTCTATGCTGATGCATGTTATAAAACGAATGCACTGCTGTGACCTCCCAGCCCATTATACACACATGTTCATCCTCCTTGCTTGTCTTTTCTTTCTTATATTTAAACAACCTATCATTCTTCATCCTTCTGCCTTTCTACTTTTTCTCTTTCCTAGAGTGACATAAAACATTTTGAGCAGAAAAAAACATTCTAGCTATCTCACTGTTTTGGAGGGTGCTTTTTGTGCATTTCAATGGAGTGTGGAGCAACCACAAAAAAGAAAAAGGAAATCAGATGGATCTGCTCATAATGACTAGGTTGCCTTTCCTTATCTTTCAGGCTGCCCTTGTCTCAACCAGCTATTCACAGCTTTGTGTTTGGCTCCATGCTTTAATTCAAAAGCAGGATTCTCCCTAATTAATATAAAGGACCTCTTCAGAATTACATTGTTCTTTGCTTCATATTCATAATTCTTTCTTTCTTTCTATCCAACTCTTTGGATAGAGTTGTCACATCTGGAAATTCACCACAACTTTTTAGAGTGAATTTCAGTTACCCATTCACAAGTCAGATAAGAGCGAAAGGAACCAAGGATTATTAAGCATACCGTATATATCCAGCCTGATAGCATGGCACCTTTGCATATGTTCTTGGGTAATAAGTTTTTTTGTTTTCTCCCTACATCACCATCTGTGTTTTGTTTGTTGATGTTTCCCAGCTGTTATCAAATGATCTGCGATATAATACAAGATATGCTGGTTTGATGCCAATCCCTTACATAACAGTAATGAGTGCTTGTGTAATCTGTGGAGTGTGTTTGCAAGAAAGAGGTTGGAAAAGAGGTGGATTACATCGAGTGCACCTGCACAATGCTATGGCAGTTTGCCCATCTGTTTGAAGTACCTTTCACCTGGCAAAAAAGTTTATAACATCCTGGATCAGTGCTTATGTAACTAGGAGAGGATTAAGCTAGAATCAAAATCTTGGTTTTACTGGAACCGCACTGCCAAAACAAATATAATCTTGGGCGTGCAAGTAGATACTGAGGATATAAGGCATTTACTGTATACCTCATATCTGTAATTCCATTCTTTGTGTTCTCTTTTGGGTTATATGGACTCACAGGTTGGACTCATGCTGTAATACTGCATGATAGAAAACATATTTTCAAGGTTCCAGTGTATTTCACATTCAGATACTGCTTTCGAACAATTTCCAGCACTACAAATAAAAAGATATTGTAAAACTAGCTACTCCATTTCATTTACTTATTTATTTTATATGGTTGTCTATCTCAAACAATGATCCTTGGTGGCTCAGAACAATCCAAAACAGGAATAAACAAAAAAACCCAATCTTACCACCAGCGCTTAACAGATGTAGTGCACTGAAAAAGCAACAAAAACAAAGTGAGAGTTGCAAACAGATGATGGCATTGTCTGGACTGAATGTGTTATGTCAGGGATGTCAAACTCATTTCATTGAGGGCCACATCAGGGTTGTGTTTGGCCTTGTGGGGAAGAGGCGGGGGGCGTGGCCAGCTCAATGTCACTGTGGTGGCCCGAGCACTCTGCCAGTGAAAATGAAAACATTTTCACTGGCAGAGGGCTGCAGGAGAGAGTTGCAGTTGAAAATGAAGCTGCGGCCCTCCCGAGCTCTGTTTTTGCTGGCAGAGGCACCGTGGGCCAGTCCTTCACTCTTTCCAGGGTGGCCTTGCGGGCCAGATTTAAACACCCTGCAGGCCAGATCCGGCCCATGGGCCTTGAGTTTGACACCCTGTGTTATGTGCAAGTTAGTGTGACGGTACCATGCTATATCCAATCTGGGTTGAATGAATTCACAATAGAAGCTCCTCCAACCCCCAACCCCCACAAATGGATTACCACCATTCCCCAGGCAGACAGGATATGTAAACTAAAACGAGGATAAGAAAGTTTTCTGAGTCACTGGCCAACTTTACAATCTGGAGAGCCTATTATGGTGCTCTCTGAAAATGGCTGCCATAGATGGAGTTGCACATTCACTATAAGGCTGCTATGTAAAATATTTTAAGATATTGATTTCATAAAAAGCATAAGTAGAGAACTGGATTCCCCACTACACTATACCACATCACACCCTCTAACCACCTGATGATGCTATCCATTATTACAGGGTACCCCTCTCAGGTGGACATGTTTCCAGACCAAACATGCATTTCCGAACTGCAGGCATTTATAAAGTTTAATTGCTAATGTGTGTGGGATCCATGTAAAGCCCAGTAGCATTATCAAAAATAATCTACACTGGTGTTTTGCTTTGCAGTGGGCTGGCTTCTCATATTTGAAAGGAAGAGAATTTAGTAAATAAAACCAAATAAGGTGAGGCAAAGAACCTGCTGGGCAACAAATGAACAAAGGTGTAACTGAAATTTACAGCATAGTTCAACAAAGAGATTAAAGGAAAAGATTCAGTCATGTAAAATTTCTGCAGCGCATTATGGACCAGCTACCATAAATAACTGTCATTTTAATACACATACATCCCATACTTGTTCCATTTTGTTTGCCTCTTTCATTTCACTTTGCTTCCATCAGTACTAGTTTCCTAGAAGGTGTGAGTAAATTATTACCTAGTAGGAAGCTGCCAGAAACCACAGAGTGGAAGAGGGGATGGAAGAATACAAAAGGACTGACGGTGGAAAGTAAATACATAGAAGAGAATCAGTGGAAAACTGGTTGATTACATCCATATACACCTACAGGATCAAGCCTTGATGCACTTAATTTTTCAGAAAATATAATAGTAATAGTAGCCATAATGTTGGATTTTTTAAAATGCTTAAATGCATTGTCAGTGATTCCAAATTAATCTCAATATTCAATTAAATTGACACCCCAAGTATTATGCATTCTTTGCTCACCATTAGGGAAGGCAACTGAAACAGTGTGCAATTCTACTTAGAATTACTAAAATACACACAGGAACGCATTTTTAATTTTTACATGTGAGTCTCTCAAGGGCTAATTCAATTCAAAATAAAATCACAGAAAGTATCTCAAGAATTATAGTCTTTGGATACCTGCCAGTATGAAACAGATACCTCTGTTTCATTTGGGCTCACTTGATTCCTATTCCAAAAGATGAATGCAAGTTGCTTAGTGATGCTAAGTGATACATCACTTGGAGCAAGGGTGCCAAACTTGATCACGTCATTAAAATTGTGGTTGTAAGTGTGTTTCCATTACAGGGCTGAAACATACATAGAGGAAGACATATCTTCAATCTGTGGTATGTCCACACATACTTTGTTGACTACATTTGCACTATTCAGGTGACCCTGAGGACACATAAACCTCCAAGTGTGTCAATGACTCTCTAAAAGGATGCACATGATCAGCTGTCTGTAAGAAATATAAATCCTTCCATTCCCCACTATCCAGTCAGAGCTGAAAAAGCTTCTTGGATGAGAAGTGAAACGTCTTCAAAGAAAAAACAGGAAGTCCCGTTGTCTCTTGAAAAAAACACCTTTGGGACAACCATGACCTCTGACTGAGAATTGCCATAGACCTGAAAATGACTCAATGACACATAATCAGCTACTCCAGATTACATCCTCCTTTTATGTTTGACAAACTTTTACTGATTTTTAAAATATGTTATCCCTCTTTGCAGCAATATAGTGTCTAAGGCCATATAAAACTTTGGACATTAGAGAAGCAAAAATTCCAATATAAATGCAGATGCAGACTTGTGAAACAAGGATGGGTAGAAGGTGTAGGGGCTTGCAATACAGTAGTTCCTGGATCACCAGATAGTTCCTATAGATTCCCGAGGGTTTCTGCTCCGTTGTGGTGGTGTTTTAAAAACCAAATAGCATTCTAAATAAAGTTCCTTTGACCCCTGTGAACGGGGAGGGGAGGGGGGAAACCCGAACTGGATGCTTTGAAAGATACTCCTCAGATGCTGGAGGAGGCACCTGCTTGCTGCTTTGCTGTGTTTGTGGACTGCGCGCGCCTGTTGTCCTCCTGGGGCTCTAGCAAAAACCGAAGCGGTTGAAGTCGACCGACGGGACGGAGCGAAAGGTCCCTTCGGGGCAGCCAGAGGCGGTAAGGCAGCCCTGGGTGAAATATTACCTGAGCCGCTGGCCTGGATCGGCGGCTCTGCTCCTACTCGCGCTTTCTTCCCTCTGGCCGGGTGCCGGAGTTAACTCGGGTAAGGCGGCGTCCTCGGCTGAACTCAGTTCGGCGAGGGCGTCTCTGATGCGCTGGGGAGGCGCCTATGGCAGATGCGAATTGTCGCTGCGGCCCCTCTTGTCCAGACTGCGGAGCGGACGTCCTCCAGCCAAGCGAGGTGACGCCGCCGGGGCGGAAGGGAGACGCGGGCCTGGCCGCAGCAGCCTTGGGTGGGCTTCTCTCGGGGCCAAAAGCAGGTTGATTGAGCCAAAAGTCTCGTGGTTTTTATTTTGCTTACAAGTTTGTATTGGGGGGGGGGAGTATTCGTTTCAAATATCGCGTCCATTAGGGTACCGCAAAGTGATGCGTTAGACTTGTCTGTCGCTCCCCTGTTCGATCCCAGCTCTTCCTGCCCCTGAGAATCTCAGCCTTGGGAGGGGAGGGTTCTACTCCGTTTCTCGGTTACTCGAAGGACCCGTACTTACGAACAATGACACGTTCGTGTAAGGAGATCGTGCAGGATATAGGTCGCTCCTGTTGAGAACTGGGTCAACAAATACCTCCCTGCGCTTAATTACAGCGGCGTTGTTCTGCTCCTTTGTTCGTATGTTTGTGATCGCCTTCCTCTTTGCCCCATTTCATTCTGTCCACCCGCCGCCCTCTTTTCCTCCCGGTGTCCCTTCGCCGCCTCCCTGCCTTATACGGAAGCGCCCACTAACCCGTTACTAGCTCTAGGGAGAACGCAAGGGAAAACACTCCCCCCCCCCCCCTTTCACCATAAGGCCTGCCCGCTCCTTCGGGTTTCTCCTCAGCGATCTGCCGAGGGAACAAAGAAAGAGAAGCACCATCTTCCCCACTCCCCAGCTCCCGACCTGGACATGCATTTCTGGATCTCTTTCCATTCAAGGTTTGGAATCCCGTATCTTATTACGGACCGGAGGTGCCTCTGAGCATGTGCAGAACATGCTTCCCTTGGACTTTTGAATGGCTAAGCAAAGTTTTCTCCCATCTGACACTTGGAATAAGAGGATTTTGCAGAATTGGAAGATAAACTGGATGTGAACAAGTTTGAACTTACCTGGTTATTTACTTCTTTTTTAAAAAAAATTAAGGGATGAAGTATATGATTTAAACAATGTCAAATTATTTTAATAATATGAATGTTGATATGCTTATATAGTACTTTGATATGCACATGTGTGTGGAATATTGTGATACAACAAACTGCCCAAGTGATGATATAAAGACAGGAAGGGGGAGGGAAGGCAAATCTGCACAAAAATCTGCAAATTACATGTCACATAGATTACAAGCAATTTATCAGTTAATAATTGTAATATGTTAACAGCCCATTGTGTTTGTTGAAACCTCCTGAGATTGCCTGAAACTTTTTGATGAATGAGTGAGAAGTTCCTAAATTCACTTTAAAATCCTACATTAGTCTAGCGCTCTAGCCACTCTAAGTATCTGAAAAAGGTACTACCAGGCTTCTGATATATTTTTTTTGTCATCATAAACTAATACAGTTGTTCTTGTACAATATCCACAAGTGGTGATAAGAGTGTAAATGTTAAGAAATACTACAGAAACAGTGTATGGTTTAATGCTGTAGTGTTGTGCATATAAAATCCCCCGGATTGATCGAAAACATATATTTTTTGTGGGAGTTCACTTAACTAGATGCAGTTCTACCTACTCAAACCTCTATTGGAAGCCAACACTCTGTAGCCACTCCATTTGTTCTCAATGGAAGATCTACATTGGAGGAGACAGAAGTATGCTGTATTTCTCTGACATTATTCTGAAACATTGGACCTAGTGCAGAACTTGACTCTTTAAGTACAGAGCATGTGCAGAATCCATGCTGCTGCTATGGTTATAGATGTTGTTAGAGCAGATGTTAGAAAAGATCTTTGGGTAATCCAGTAGAAGTATTTCATATTCCTTGTTTTCCCAAATGATAGATAGGTCATTCTTTTAGAGCTGAACATATTGTTGGCTCTGCAATATTTGTTTTCAGAATAAGACATAGCTATCTTAAAACATTGCTTCAAGAGTCACAACTCAGGTAGCCTGAAAATGAAGGCTCCCCCCTTTTTTTCCTCCTTAAGGCTCAAAAATGCCTCACTTAACAGATTTCCATCTAGTCAGGTTACTGGTCTCAGTCATACCCTCCAGAAATTGCTGCCTATGACCCAGATTCTACTGGGGTGAGGTAAGTGTAAGTCAACAAACAGTTCATGAAGAATCAATGTTCACAAGAGGAATATGAAGTTCTCCTCCTATCATGTACTCATTAGGCCTTTTCCCTCTTGCACCCAACCATGACCCAAATGTGCCCCACCAATTACTATTTCCTCATGATGTCACCTTCATCACATCCCAAACCCATACTTATGGCAGGTCAAATTTGTTTTTGGCTGCTCTGGTTTTAAAGTAGCATTTCCCTTTCTAAGCTGACCAGATGTATTTTGGTTGTGGCTGAAAACTACGTCAAGTATTTGCTTGGGGTCAAAATAAATTTGCCTTGAGGAAATGGGATCAGGTTACTGTACTGTCTTCTTTAAGTTAATGCAGGCCCTTCTGCTTTGAGATCCAGGTGCTGTTTTCTAAGGCCATTCTGCTCTGAGCAATAGGACAGTCCAATTCTTGCACATATGGCTCTCTCCCAGTACTCACCTGGTCCCTAAACTGACCCCCCTCAGCATGAGAACAATGCTGGGGAATCCATGAGTTGCAAACCTTCCTGAAGCAGACTAGAGGTAGCCAGTGGTAGCAGTGGTTTTTCTGTTTGTGATAGTACTTTTTCAGTAAAAGAACTGGTAAATATTACTGTAATTCAGCCGTGATGAAGACCCCCCCCCCCTTTGGCTAACAATTTATAGCATCATCTAGCCATTGCAGATTTGTCTACATTAGCATATAATCACCATAGCAATCATTGAATGAAGCTATAAATCACTTGCATGGATAGCTATATGTGGAGCATCTTGCAGCCCATCATAACTATAAATGTACGCTCTGTAGATCTGCAAGTTCAAGGCCTTGTGCTTAAGTATTTCAACTCTGCCAAGTGAAACAGCCCATGAGAGAAATAAATAACATTAGGGATGGCAGTGGGAGGGCAAAGTTGTGGTTTTTCTGGTGATTTTGTTAACTGAATTGAGTTTTTGCCCAGGCTCCTTTGATAGGATAGCATGTCTAGACCTGTTCTTGGCCAGGATGTTCCAGATGAACTGGGTAATAGGGGAGCCGTGGGTGGGAGAGGTGGTAGCATGTCCTAGTTATGACAGAGCCTAGAATGCAGAATAAGGAAAAAAACTGTTTTACTCTTTTCTAAAAGCCAGGAGAAGGGCTGAAGATAAACATTTCTATTTGCTGTTAGAACCTGGGCTGATTGTAAACAGTAGAATCCATAGTGACATTGTTCCCTGTTTTTGTCACTTATTTTTCTAGTGTGGTTTATATATACCTCAAGTGCCACTGGGGTGTGCAGTGCTGAAGAACCCATCCTTTATTCATAAATTAAATTTTATTTATCTGATCATAGCTTTAATGTGATGTTGCACAATAATTATATTACAGCTATTGTATGAATTTTGATTTGGTTTCTTATTGAAGAATCCTTTCTTATTTAAAAAAAAAAATCCCCACCATGGATAGCTTTAAAAAAATCACATTGTCAGTAGGTAGCCTTCAGCCAATCAAATGTATTTTGCATAGTGTATATCCGTGATGGTGAACCTATGGCATGTGTGCCACAGGTGGCACGCAGAGCCCTCTCTGCGGGCACACGAGCCGTCGCCCCAGCTCAGCTCCACTGTGCAAGTGTGTGCACCTCCCGCCTGCCAGCTGATTTTTGGGTTTCTGCCGTGCATGCGTAGGACAAATACGGGAGACGCGTGCATGTGTGGGGGGCGGAGGGAGCATGGGGAGGGGTCGCATGCACATGCGTGGGTGGGCAGGGTGTGTACAGGGGGGGTCGCGTGCATTGCATTATGGGTTATAACTAGGCCCAAAACAGGGCACAGGGGTGTGTGGCGCCCCCCCCCCCGCCCGTGGCCCGTTTTTGCTCCCAGGAGGCTGCAGGGAGGCCTAGGCCCAAAATGGGGTGGGGGGTTGTGGTGCAGCCCCCCCATGGCCCATTTTTGCTCCCAGGAGGCTGCAGGGCAGCTTGCTAGGCCCAAAACAGGGCATGGGGGGTCGCGTGCACATGCACGGGGGTAGTGCGGGGGTTGCACGTGCATGCGCAGGGGGCGGGGACCACATGGCGCGCACATTGCATTATGGGTGTGGGCGCTTTCAGCACGTGACAACAAAAAGGTTAGCCATCACTGGTGTATATTGTAGAAGATAAAATTATTTGAATTTATAACAAAATAAAATGTATGTATTTAAGGCAAGTGTATGCATTGCTACCCTGTTTCCCCCAAAATAAGACATCCCATGATAATAAGCCCAATCAGGCTTTTGAGTGCATGGCAATAATGCCAAGTACTTATTTCAGGGTTCAAAAAAAATATAAGACAGGGTCTTATTTTCAGAGAAACACAAGTCAATTACTCTGAGAAATGGTTTTAGAGAGTTATCCTACTTCTTCAAAGTCCAACTTTTGCTTTCATAGAGGGTCACAAGGAATACCATTACTTGCACTATTTTGATCTTTGTAGATACAGCATAGACACATCATAGCAACTGAATATTTTTTTCCAAGGCCTTCATGGCTGTTCTACCAAAAGCAACTTGTTATATATTTCTTGTCTGTTTTGCTCCAATTTTAAAATTGTACACATCTTCTTTGAATCCAACTTGAAGTCAGTGTTGGCTATGAAGAACTAATTGGAGTAGCAGAAATGGATAGGTTGTTTCACTGCTTCATTTTGGTTTCTTAAGACATACAGTCCAACTACATTTTCCTTAATATTTCCAAGCTTGCCAGTCCAGTCCCCAATTCCCAATCACAAGCAGCACAACTTGCCAGCGGCCTTGTCTATTTCAAATTTAACTTGATCAACCTCCTCTTCTTTTGTATCAGTGATCACAAATTTGTATCAAGAGCACAAATGTGGATAATCGTCACATTAAAAGGTTGTTCACAAAAATCTAATCAATATTATTCAGTCACTGACTATATTGTAGCCAAGTACTGTTCTTGCTGTGCCCTTCCTAACTAGAAAAGCAACTCCAGTCCTTCATTGTTTTTCACATTCTAAGTAATAAGCAGTGTGATCTTCTGATTAAAGTGTCTAATCCTGGCCCATTTCAATTCTCTGATGCCCAACATGTTAATATATGTAATTTTATTTCATATTTCGGTTTTCATCTGTTAATGCTTCTTGCATTCCATGTTCCTACTGTAATCCTGTTTTTTGCAGCTTGGATTTTCTTTTCCAAAGAAAAGAAGGCAAGATCAGCAATTAGATATCCCAAAGATTTTAATCTAGTCAATTTCATAACTATATAGGAGCCTGGATAGCTCTGCAGACAAGGCACTGTAATTTAACACCAGCTGTCTGCAATTAAAGTAAGTTCGAACCTTGCAAGGCTCAAGGTTGACTCAGCCTTCCATCCTTTCTAAGGTAGGTAAAATGAGGACCCAGTTTATGGGGGCAATAAACTGACTTTGTATAAAATATACAAAAGTATGAAGGCTATTGCTTAACGCACTGTAAGCCGCCCTGAGTCTCCGGAGAAGGGCGGCATATAAATCAAATTAAAATAAAAAAAATAAAAATAAAAATAAAACTACTGTACCATTAGTACTCCAAAAATCCTCAGATGTTAAGTGCCATCTGACTTGAAGGGTCCATTATTCAGCACTATGCCATCAAATGTTTAATATTTTCTGTCTGTTATGGTTTTCTTGGTAAAAGTGCAAGAGTGGTTGACCATTGCCTTCTCCCACACAGCATGAACTGATGCTTTCTCTGTGGTCACTGAAGTGATCATTTGCCTCCAGCCTTTTCCTGTATCACTGGTACTCAGTTTAGGTGTCTGCTTTACCTGTATAGCTGGGGTGACCTTCATGCCTTGGGTGGGAATATATACCCTGGGCATACATTGACATTCTCATCCCTCCCAGGAGCCTCCCCCCCCCTCTTCCCATGAGACAGCACAGTGTCCATCTGTAGATGAGTCATAAATAGTATGTTATCTCATTAGATGACTATTCTGAGGATAAATGAATATGCAGTTAAAAGCATCTTAGGAATGACTAATAAACGTTAACATTTTAAAGATTGTCTCTCTGCCTTCTAGATATGTGGAGACATAGCAATCTTCTAGAAACCTCATATTTTGCTGTGATTCTGTGTGCAGTTAATTTAGTGTGGCTAATAGGAATGTATGTTATGGGACTGAATCTTTCTGTAGTGAGTAGTGATATCAAACCTTATCAAAGCAGCCACCAGAGAACCACAAATAGTTAGGGTTTTCTAAATCTCCTCTATTAAGTAGTCTTATGATTGAGGCCTTGAAGCTGTGGGAGTGTCCATATACCCAAGATTCAGAACTATAGAGATCTCTAACCACTTGGCCACCAAACAGGAGGCTGGGTATATGCATGTCCTTCTCTTTGACCTTGCTAGCCCTCCCCAAGTGGGTACACTGAGGAAATCCAGCTGTAACATGCTCTGATTTGCTTTCCTTCTTTTCATCTTGCAGACTTTGGGGAGATGGATATGCCTTTGGAGGAACCTCCAACCCAGCCTCCATTAGAACCACTATCAGCACCTCCAAATTCTATGCCAGTGTGTGAGCTCCAGACTGCTGTGTCTTGTTTTGCAGAGGACACGGTTTCATTCCTCTCTGTCAATAGCTTGTTAAGCCAGTCCCTGCTCAGGGCAGCTGGCAGCCTGGGGGCACAGCAGAAAGAGCAAGGGGTGCCGTCAGCCATGGCCCGGCGCAAGCGTGAATTCACTCCAGATGAGAAGAAGGATGATGGCTACTGGGACAAGAGGAAGAAGAACAATGAAGCAGCCAAACGCTCTCGAGAGAAACGGCGGGTCAGTGATTTAGCCCTGGAGGGACGAGTTTTGGCCCTGCTGGAGGAAAATGCCCGCCTGAAGGCAGAACTCCTAGCCCTCAAGTTTCGCTTTGGCTTGATCCGGGATCCAGTAGAAGCTCCTCAACCAGCACTTACACTGGCCAGTGAACTCCATCGGTCAGCCACTCTACCCCAGCACTTCCCAGTGGCTCCTGAACTACCCCGCTACCCTTGCACCTTCCACCCAGAGCCAGCTACCAGCTCTGAGGACTCTGGCTTTTCCACCCCAGGAAGCTCCAACCTGGGAAGTCCTGTCTTTTTTGAGGAACGTGACAGGTCAGAGGAAGGAATTATGTATGAGAGGCATTGCCTAGTACCCGATGCTTCAGCTGATGGAGCTGATCTAGGCCGTGTTGGCCGTTACGACTCTGGGGAGAGCATCAAAGGTCTTCCCCACAAGTTGCGCTTCAAAATGGCAATAGGGTCAGAGGAGATAGCTGGAGAACAATCTGGACATTGCCCACCTTCTCCACCAGGAGGAACATGGAGGGGGCTGGTGACACAAAAAGAGCAGCCAAGCTCAGGGTGTTCTGTAGGTACCCTGGCAGTTGAGAGTAATTGTGAAACAGAAGTCTCTGGGGGCCCTCAAGAACCTGAGTACCAGGCAGAGAACCGCTCCCTACAATGTCAGCTGGCCTCACTTTCAGCTGAAGTGGCCCAGCTGAAAAAACTGTTCTCTGAACAAATCCTCATCAAGATGAATTGAAGTGGGGGGACAAAGATGGAAGAGGGTCACTTTTCTTTCCTTCTTTCTTAGGGCTACCAAATATTGGCTGCAAAAATTGAATTACCACTAGATGGTAGGAAAGAGCTAACTTTTTATCCATTTCTTTCCTGCCATATGAAGTAGTCAACAATTGTGCAGCCCAAATCTTGTATCCTTACCAGATTTTTCCTCCTTACGCCATCTTCCAGTGCTTCATATATTTACATTTGCATACATTTAGCCCTGGGAGTTTACTTTTGTTGTAAAGATTTGTATTAAGGAAAGCCCCTCCGCCTTTTAACTGTGTGCTCTTTCTTGCTCTTTCCACATTCTATGTTGATTTCTGGTACATGTAGTTAAGGGAGGCTATCTAGAACGGGAATGCTTGGTTCAGTTTTGGTGGGGTGAATGGGGCACAGCTACTGCTGGCATCCTGGAGAGAAAGACTGGTGCAGCTCTGCAGCTTGTTGGCCTTTGGGAACTGTCCTGTTTGTCATACCTAAGAAAGATGACACTAATCCAGATGAGCTTCAGTTAGGTAAATCTGTCCTTAAAAAGCAGGCATTGCCTGGATCAGGCCAAGGGTTCAGCAGCTACCCAGATGCATTTTGGATGCTATAAATAAGGATATGAGGGCAAAAGCTCTTTCTCGTTGATCTGTATATGCTCTGCATGGTCCATAAGACGAGTAATAGTTTGATCAGGGCTATGTTAAATGGACTGCAAAACTCTGAATGACCAGTGGGTGGCAGCAGAGAACCATTTACTGATGGCCTTGAATTTTGTATCCTACATCTGGTTTGTTTATTAGTGTCAGAAGTGTCACCATTAAAATAAGGCATACTATACAACATAAAATATAAAATACAAGATCAAAGTATGTACAATTTAAACAGTTCTTGCCCAGAAACTGGGCAACATCTTATAGCTGGCTAATCCTCTCATCCAGAAGCATCTGAAAGGTAGTGGTGAGGTGCTAGACCTGGTAACCTTAAGTACAATTTTCCATGACGCTAGGTGTGTACTATATTCCTTTAAGAGTTACATTAGTGGCTATTGTGATCTGGACTTCTGGGAAATAATCATTAGAACATTGTTTCTGAGCCCAAGTAGATTTCAGGCTGCCTTATGTAGCTTCTTTCTCCCCATTTGGTTTGTCTAGGTAGACACTTGAAGTAGATCATGATGAACATTCAGGTAGTCCTCAATTTCTAACCATTTGTTTAGCGACTGTTTGAAGTTACAACAGTACCACTAGTCCTCGCACTTACAACAGTTGCAGCATCTCCCAATCATGTCATCAAAATTCAGGCACTTAGCAACTGGTATGTATTTAGAATAGGTGCAGCATCCTGGGGTCGACATTCCCACATGGCATCTGATAAGAAAAGTCAATGGGGGATGCCAGATTTGGATAACAAATGTGTGATTCACTTAACAACTTCAGTAATTCAATTCACTTATTAATCATGACAAAAAAATTGTAAAATTGTGCATAACTGACTTAACTACCACCTTGCTTAGCAATGGAAATTCTAGTCTAAGAATGGCTGCAAGTCAAGAACTACCTCTACATCAGCTGTAAAGATGGGTGAACCCAGAAAAAATAGCAAACTGGTTTAGAACAAAGTCTCTGGATTTCTCATTACTTTTCCCAGTACTTCAGATGTGCCTGGAAACTGACTCTGAGGTTTGAGACTGTGCTAAAAGTACTCTGCACATGCTCCAACATGCTCTTTATTCATATTTTATCTGTTTCAGTGTGAAAATTTAACATTGCAAGTATTCGTTGAAGAACTGTTATCTGATTAGTCATCTGTTTTTGAAGTTTGTTATTTCAGTGATTTAATAAACGCTTGAATTACTGTATCCTCAACATGTATTCCTTTTTGAGATATGAGTACCATACTGTGCTTTAGTAAATATTTTCAGTTGTCAGCACAGTGCTAACATTTTTCTAACTTTTCCATCACTTCCTCCATCATTTTTCTCCTACAGAATAATCTTGAATGGTGAAAAGATGAATGAAACCCTAATAGCTTCTGACTGTAGTACTAGAAATCTTCTGTCTGGAAGAATGAAAAAAATGCCTTCATATAATTTATTGTGATGATGCCTCTGTTTAAAATCCTATTTTAGATTTTACCATAATGGAAAGAGGCAAGTCTCCCTCCCACCCAATTTTATCTGGAAAGTGTATAGGTCTATCACACACACACAGACACAATTAAATGTGTCCACTGGCAACACTGAAATGCAGCATATAACAAATCATCAAGCTGTATGACCTACTTTCTGTTCTATGAAGAGGCACCCATTATTTCTGAAATATAGTCCACAAATCCAACTAAGCCTTCTACAACTAGGTTTTTTTCTGCAAGATTAGAATGTAGTTCCCATATTAGCGAGGGATCGTAGGAATTGAAGTCTTCTGGACTGAAGACTAGTCTTAACTGCTTAAAATGAGCCTTCTATCATTTTGTACAGAGCTGTAATCTGAAATCAGATCTCTCTTTTTCTTATTGCATAATTTTTGCAGAGGTGAAAGAACTAGAATTGTTTGCTTTCCCATGAAAATTACTACATATAGAAAGACAAACTTATGCAATAAAGTTTGAATGTCTGTATCCTAGCTATAAAAACTAGAAGCAACTTCTTAATTTAAATTTACTTTCACTGTTTGGAGTAAAATATTTCTTTGGAAGGATAAGGTCTATTGCTTATTAATAATAGACATGAGAATTTTGATAGTTTTCAAAAACTTTCCTGAAGTGGGCGTCAGAATATGCCCACTTGGTTGCTTCTTTCACTGACTTCTTACCTACCCATTGGGAACAGAATCAACTATAAATGCCTCCCAGGATGCAATAATCTCCAGATGTGCAAGTCCAAGCATGATGGGCATTGTGGTCTGAAACTTCTGGAGATTTTGGGGCCAGAAAGCCTGCATGCCGTTTGGCTTATTTTTGTGCATACTTCTTCCATTTTTTCAATCGTGTCCACTTGAAGTTAATTTTGCACTGTCCTGTTATAACCCGGGAAATACCAGGCCCCCTGCATTACACAGCCATAATAAAGAAGCATGTCTGCAGGACAGGGTAAAAAAAGTCAAGAAGCCATGACAATGTGATGGAAGCTCTGGTTTTTGATTTTGATTGATTTTGATCACACCATTGTGGTTTTCATCTTGACTTTTTTGCTATAGAAAAAAAATTAAACATGATTCAAATATAATAGATAAAACCACAAACAAAATGTTGTACCAGGTGCCACTTGTTTCGATGATCCTCGTTTCTGTAACCAATTGCAATAAAGCCATTGCCTTACACCTTCAACACATAAGTTGAGAGGTGTATCTATAAATAAAATAAAAATACAGTTAAACTTTCTGCTGATGTGGAAGAAGAAAACAAAGGACTACAAAGCAATTTTTTATGTAGTGGCTTCTGACAATAAATATGCTGTCCAAGCTGTGAGAGTTTAAAATTTCAGGAGCACTTTGTTCCTGGAAGCAAAGGAGTTACTCCAGTATTTTGCATGTTTTAGCAGGCTGGCTGGGGAATTCTGGGAATTGAATCCCACACATCTTAAAGTTGCCAAAATTGAGAAACATTGACACACTCATTGCAGAATCATTTAAAAGGATTGATTTGACTTGACTCTTTTGCCTTAACTATTGGCTGTTCCCCTCTCAGTTACACTTACTGCCTCTGTACCTTTTCAGACTTCCTTTTGCATTCTTTGCTCCCAAAGTCTGTATTGTACCAGCTTGACTTGTGCCAAGGTCAGGGCTGCCTCGTGGAATCATAGCAGAGCTGCCCTTAGGACTGGGCAGGTGATGGATAAGGAGGAGAAGGAAGCAGTGAAGAGGTGATGGAGGATACAGCTACCTGGAGCCCACCTTGCCATAGCTTTCAATTTATCCAACAGTTCCAGGAGCAAAAGTCCTCCAACCAGCCCAAATCCTGAGATTGCAGTTAGCTGAGGTTGCTGACTCCTCTCTATTGACTTTTGCTTTGGTTCTCACCAAAGGAGAGTGAGCAAGCAGTTTTTTCCATGAAGGGCATGATGGGTCGGGCTGAAAGAAGCCATGCACAGAGCCAGAGGCAAAAGTGGGTGGAGAGATCCGCCCAATCTCTCTCAAAATCTGTTTACTGACATTAAATAATAGGAATATAGATGCAGAAAACTATTGACTTTTTCCTGGCCTCCTGTGGTCATCCAGATTTTTGTAGCCCAGATCTGGTGGTCCTATGTTTAGCATAGCTAAACAGATCCCCTGCCTGAGGGTAGTAGTGGTGGAAGGCAAAAATTAAGCCAAGGGCCACATAATATTAGTAAAAAGTCCATTGATTCTCCATCCTTGCTGCTTTATCATGTTAAATCCATAGTGGAAATCTACAGTATGTGTTTTCCCATATGTCCCCACCCTTAATCCTCTTTTTTCCACATGGCAGTCATGTTTTCAATTTTACTAAAAGCCAGAAAGGAAGTAGATTGTTCCTGAACGGTAGATAAGACCAGCATGTCTCCAGAGTAGGCTGGGGAGCCTTGTAAGGAGGAGAGAGGGTAAGCAGAGAGACATTGGGAAAGTACTAAATGGGGACTACCCACCATGGTGCAGGATGGTGTGAGATGCAGCCAAGGGCACTCACCCAAAGATGGGACTGGATGAGGCCACCCAGCTGGTCAAGGATGTGTTTTTCCAAAGCAAATCTTCCACATAACTGGTATTTATTTAATCTAATTTCTTTGCGTGGAAGGATGGAGCCCATTTGGATAGAAAATAGCAATCCGCCCTTGTAAAAGTCCATGGGAAAATGGAATAAGTATCTTGCAGAAATAATTTTTCCCAAGTGGTTAGTAAGCACAAAGTTGGCGGCTGTTTTTGCTCTTCCACCCAATGATTACCATGATTCACCAGTATGGCAAGCTTTGCCTCAGTTTCCTCCATGGCCTGAACTCCATGGTTAGTTGGACTGAAATAACAGATTCTGAAGATTATAAAAGGTGAATTATTTTGGCTTCCAGTTGGCACCGCCGGCGTCGCAGATGGTCTTCTTGGACCGCCAGCCCCGTGATTCCATTGGAGCCATTCTGATAGCGCTAATCAACTGTCAGATGGCTTAAAAACCTCTCCTTCGGGAGAAGAAGGAGAGGAGAGCCGGTGAGCGAGGATAGAGCTCCCCGGGAGCCCCTGGAGTAATTCCAGGGGCTTGGAGGGTGAGAGCTCCCCGCTCAGCCCACTGAAGCTCCGGATCCGTGGCGACTCCATTTAAACGGATGCCAAACGCCAGCGACCGACTCTGCTGTCAAGAAGAAGATTAACTGATTTCAAAAAGCAGACAGAACGGAAGCAGGAGAACAAGCTTTTGCAAGTATATGCTTAACTCCTGGGATACATTGTTTCTATTTGATTTTGCTGAGCTGGAGGTGGAAATGGCGTCTTCGTTGGTGTGAAAGTGAAAGTTGGAAATGAAAGTGCTTGTTAACAGATTTGTGCTCAGAGACTGAATTTAAACTGCTGGGATTTGAGAGGTGGGTGTAGAAAAGACTATCTTGCTTGATAAATTACAAATAAATCTGAGAAAGCTGTTCAAGAGATTTTATGGCTGTGAAAAGAAAAATTCTTTTAAAATAATATGGCTTCCAAGGAAGGAGTTTCTGAAAGTGGTGGAGGCTCTCTAATGGCATCAGAAATGACACAGAGAACTGAATCACAGAGCCAAGAGGATTTTTTTAGAGACCTTACAGAATTTATAAAGGAAGCCATGAATAACCAAATTGTAATTATTAATAACCTAACAGCATTCATAGAACAAAAATTTATAGAACCGGTGGAGGATATAAAAGCAACTGAGGATGTTTTTGAAGGAAAGCACAATGACAATGTAGGAGACATTTTGACCAAAACAGAGAAGCTGGAACTGGCTGGCTCTCAAGAATCTTCAAACTTTTTTTTTTTTTTTTAATTTGATTTATATGCCGCCCTTCTCCGGAGACTCAGGGCGGCTTACAATGCATTAAGCAATAGCCTTCATACTTTTGTATATTTATACAAAGTCAGCTTATTGCCCCCACAACTGGGTCCTCATTTCACCTACCTTAGAAAGGATGGAAGGCTGAGTCAACCTTGAGCCTGGTGAGATTCGAACCCTGCAGTAATTGCAGGCAGCTGGTCTTAATAACCAGCTTAATAACAGGGTGCCTTAAACCCCTGTACTACCAAGGCTCTTTCTTCCTGCCCTTTTGGAATTAACTGACAGATCTTTTCAAAAATATAATTTGGAGCAGAAAGAAGAAGAAACTGACCAGCCCTACGAGGTTTTGGAGGATAAAGATTTGGCAGAGGCTTTCACACAATTAATTGAAATGCAACAACTGGATTTTTCTTTGCAAACTGATCGAGTTAATTCTTCGTTCTATGAACTGACTGACTATATAAGCAAGAAGAGTCGATATGGGGGCTATAAATCAGAGGAAATGGTTCCAAGAAAGGGACAAGTTTTAAAGATACATCAACCCCCAGTTAAAATTCAAAACCTCCTCAAAATAAAAGAAGGAGGGAGGAAGAAAGAGTGGAAAAAATACAGAAAGGAAGAATGGAAGATCAACTTTCTCTGGTCTAACTATTGATGTATTAATGATTAATTACAATGATTAAGTAAATGAATTAAGAGTTCAATTAATGATTAATTAAGGTTTAATTATTGTTGTATTAAGATCTTTAAAAATATTTGAATATTGAGAACAAAACTAGGAGGAAGAGCTAAATGATTAAGTAAATGAACTAAGAATATCCTACAGATGTATTATGAGATTTTTAGGCTTTGAATGATCTACTAGTATTTGTTAATGGTTTTTAAAAATTCTTAGGGCTAAAGGATTATATGTTATTTTGAGTTTAAAGGGAGGTTGTTGAATAATCTGTAGAAGGGGAGTTAAGGGGTCTAGGGAGTTTTAATGTCTTGCATTAACTTAGCATATTTTAGCGTATGTTTGGTAAAACTTATATCCTGTTTTTCTTCTGGGAAGTCGGGGGAGGGGGGAGGGAAGGGGGGGTTGAAGGTTGGGTTTATAAATGTTTAAATAGATAAAAGATGAATTATTTCCATTATGCTATTTTACTACTGTGGGGGACATTTGTTGGATATTCTGAACCCCAACACCAAGGTATGCTCCATTTTAGCAACCATTTTGTTCTGCAGAATCCAATATTTTTACTTGGATGGTGGATTAAAGATTTCTTGACAGATGACAAGTTTGTGGACACACTGGCCTGGGGTGCATTTTGATGTATTTGTCTAGCCGAACAACAATTTCAGGAGTCTTTTCTTAAAATGATTTGTATATTGATAAACCTAATACACAAAAGGCATTCTCTTAGTCCAGTGGTTCTCAACCTTCCTAATGCCGTGACTCTTTAATACAGTTCCTCATGTTGTGGTGACCCCCAACCATAAAATTATTCCTAAGGCCATTGAAAATATGTATTTTCCGATGGTCTTAGGCGACCCTTGTGAAAGGGTCGTTCGACCCCCAAAGGAGTCGTGGCCCACAGGTTGAGAACCACTGTCTTAGTCATATGCATGGTAACGGAAATCATATATGTAAGAATATATATGCAGTGAGTTCCATTCACTCAAATGCCATTCACTATAGGAGTGGGATTTCATCATCAGTCAGTTAGAACTAAAAAAAAATTTGTTGGATGAGAAGCAAAATGTTTTCAAAGAAAAAAAAATCCCAAGAAAGTCCAGTTGCGTTTTGGAAAAAGAATCTTTGGGACAACCATGACCCAAATATCTGAGAATAAATTGCATAGGATTTTGCTATTTAGGATTTTGTTGTTAATTTACCCTGTTCCACATTATAATCTTTGCCTGTAGCCCAGAACATTTCTGCAAAGGACTCATGAGGTGCCTTGAAAATGAAATTTTTATTTTTTGTTTTCAACTCACAAAAACTTTTGGAAATGCAGTTCTGCATTGTTAACATTTCTAAATACTTTTATTTAGAATAACTATTTCTAAATAGTTGTGCCCCATTTTACAACCTTTTTTTGCTAGTTATTAAGCGCATTACTACAGTTGTTACTGTAAGTGACTCATGCAGTTCTTAAACGGATCTGGCTTCCCCCATTGACTTTGCTTGTTGTAAGACAGCTGAAAGTTTATAAATGGGGATTACAGGACCTTGTGATATTGCAACTGTGGGTGAAGTATCATCAGTATGCTGATGATACTCAGCTATACATCTCCACCCCGGACCACCCCAATGATGCCCTTAAAGTGATGTCCCGGTGCCTGGAGGCTGTACGGATCTGGATGGGGAGGAACAGACTCAGGCTCAACCCATCCAAGACCGAGTGGCTGTGGTTTCTGACGTCCCGATATAGTCAGTTGGTGCCATCACTGACTATTGGGGATGAGTCATTGCCCCCCACGGAGAGGGTTTGCAACTTAGGCGTCCTCTTGGACTCACGGCTGTCTTTAGAAGAACACTTGACGGCTGTGGCTGGGAGGTCTTTTTATCAGGTTCGCCTGATTCGCCAGTTGCGTCCCTTTCTGGATCGGGACTCGTTAAATACGGTCACTCATGCCCTCGTCACTTCACGCCTGGACTACTGTAATGCTCTCTACATGGGGCTCCCCTTGAGGAGCACCCGGAGGCTCCAGCTGCTCCAGAATGCAGCCGCGCGGGTAGTTATGGGAGCAGCATGGCGCTCCCATGTGGCTCCCCTCCTGCACGAGCTGCACTGGTTTCCTGTGGTCTTCCGGGTGCGCTTCAAGGTCTTAGTTACCACCTTTAGAGCGCTCCATGGCTTAGGACCGGGGTACTTACGAGACCGCCTTCTGCCACCAATAGCCTCTCACCGCCCAGTACGCTCCCATAGAGAGGGGCTTCTCAGGGTGCCGTCAGCCAAACAGTGTCGACTGGTGGCCCCCAGGGGGAGAGCCTTTTCTGTGAGGGCACCCACCATCTGGAACGAGCTCCCCCGAGATACAGAAGATTCCGGATCTGCGCACTTTCCGCCGTGCCCTCAAAACATTCCTGTTTCAGCAGGCCGGCCTGACCTAACTTTCCCTTTATATTGCTTTTGATTTTATTTTAAACTGGGATGTCTTGAATTATCTAGGACCAGAGTGTTTAGTATATTTTAATTGGTTTTTTTTTTTTTAACGTTTGTATTACATGTATTTTTATACATGTCCCTCAGGAATAGGGCGGTATATAAATTTAATAAATAAATAAATTTAATAAATAAATAAATAAACTGTCATAAATACATGCCAGTTGCCAAGTACCCAAACGTTCATCACATATAACCATGAGGCTGCAATAGTTCACTCGTACGAGTGAAAACCTGTCATAAATCACTTTTTCAATGCCACTGTAATTTTGAACAGTCACTAAATGAATGGCTGTAAGTTGAGGACTATCTGTACACATTGATAAACACGTTATCCCACCTCTAAATAGCATGACTGTCAAAAACTGAATTCTAACCACTGCAGATGAAATGTACATGATGCAACACACACATTATGAAAAATGTGACCATTATGTGCAGAGAACATATTCCACACAGCGGTAATCTCACTATCTGACCCATAGTTACCATGGTACAAATACTATGTTGAAACTGGAATCCTGGTGAGAATGCGGAGAAGTCAGAACATAGTAAGATTTGGAGCACTGATGTGCTTGTCTGAAAGTCTTGGGGTTCCTACAATAAATGAGTAACAATTGTGGGAAGTGTTGGGCCAGGATATGGTGGCAGAAAATGGGACAGTAATTGCCCCCCCATTTGAGATCATATTAAATTATAAGGATATACCAATGCCAAGTCACTAATTTATAAAGTGTTAAATGATCTGAGTGAGAATGTATTCATTTACACCTCATTTTTTAAAGAGTGACCATGTGGCCTGAGCTTATTTCTTGGTGCTTATTTAAGGCAGACGAAGTGGACCAAGTTCTTGCTTTCATATTGTCTACCATATTGTAGAGATGCCCTGGCTTGTGAGCAGAGCCGTGCCTGACTTTAGTCTCTTCTCCTTTCCTGCATAGCTCAGTATTCAACCCAAAGCAGCACAGAAAATTTTCTCCAATCCTCTCCTGCAAAACAGGACTTCTGGAGCTCAGAAATATATTACTGCTCACTCACAACCCTGGGAGAGAAGTTGACCCACTCACAGGATTGCTCCTAATTGCCATTTTTTACTTTTCTCCCATGAGGGTCATCAGCTCTACCATCTCCCCAATTACATACCTGGAAAGCATGAGTAAAATAATGCCCTTAACAAACAGGAAGTTTCAGGGGCAGGAGAGAGGAAGCTGCCAATCCACTGAAGCCACAACTTTGTTGTCAAGGGAAACCTTTGTTCCTCCTCCTTCATGACCACTTTAAAGGTTCCTAAGTTGGGTTTTTATTTATTTATTTATTTATTTATTTATTTATTTATTTATTTATCATTTATTTGTTTGTTTGTTTGTTTATTTGTTTATTTATTTATTTATTCCGCCCATCTCACCTATAAGGTGTCCCTGGGCAGCTTACAAGTTATAATATTGATCTGTGTCCTGTTTTAATTTTTAATACAGTACGAATAATTCTGTTTGTTCTTAGGTTATTTTACAGCTTCACATAAATTAAGTAGTTTTGGAAGGATTATTTATATCGAAATGTAATTTTTAAAAATATCAGACAAGATAGGTTTTATTTATTTAGATTTTTAAAAATCCTACCTTTATTATTTTTATAAATAACCCAAGGTGCCAAACATACATATTACTCTTTCTTCCATCTACTTTTTGCACAACAACAACCCTGTGAGATGATCTGAATTTAGAGATAGTGACTGTCCTAAAGTCACCCAGCCAGCTTGCACTAGAATTCACAATCTCCTGATTTCTAGACTGGTATCTTAACCACTAGACCTACAAATATAGAGCTTTATAAGAACAACAAATGTTCTTAATATGTTCTATTAAGTCAATCAGATATGGCTAAGTACTATGTCCTATGAACTACAAACTCTGCTCAGTTAAAATAATTTCTAGAATTCCCATTAATGAGCAATCTCTGTTTCCATTAAACTGTATCAGAATGGTATATAGAGCCTATCTTTCCTTAAGCTCTTAGAACAGAGAGAGATATTAAGTTAATGTTCCCTGTATGGGATTTTGCATGATTTACACACACACACACACACACACACACAGAGGGAGAGGGAGGGAGGGAGGGAGGGAGGGAGGAAGACAGACAGACACACGGAGGAGGATGATTTCTCTATTGTTCCATAGTGTATATACCTTGTAACCTTGTAAATTGTAGGCACACCACAATTTTCATAGCCTGTTTATATCTGTGCATGTCTGCATCTATAATTAAATGTACCTTTGCCAGCACACAAGTAATCACAGTCTCTTCATGTTTGGGCATGCCTGCAAGTCTAACTCAATGTTTATTTTTCAGGATAGATGGAACAGAGGTTCTGAAATTGTGCACGGCGCCTAGAGGAAGCATATGGCTTCTGTAGCAGACAGACAGCATTTTCCACCCACCAGCTAAGATTAAAACTCACGATGTAACTCCCCAAAGCTGCAGATGAAGGAAGAGAACATATGAGTGTTTTTGTCACATCACCTCCTTTGCCTCTAGCTTCACTAGCTCTCCAACAAAGCGCACAGTACTCTATTCCAGAGTTTCTAAACTTTGGCCGCTTGAAGGTGTGGACTTCAATTCCCAGAATTCCTCAGCCAGCATGGCTAGCTAGAGGATTCTGGAAGTTGAAGTCCACACATCTACCAGCTATCAAGTTTGAAAAACACTGCTCTATTCTATTTTTCCTGTTACCAGAAGGAGGCTAATTGTACGTGACACATGTGTACAGTGTTGTGCCCATTTTGAGTAGGGTCAAAGGTCATGGAAATTCTGAGACGTTTTTCCTGAGTTTAAAACAGGGAAGAGAGAAAGTGCTCAAGTTAAATGCTTTTCTTGACTTATTTTATGCAATGCATTAATGCAATGTCTCTCTTCCCTTCCCAAAAGTTCTTACAAAATAATTTGGACCCCTTGCCTTGGTCATCACAGCTTTTTCCCAAAACAAGTGAGAATAGACCCAATGGTTCAGCTTTTGTTTTTCAACATTAGGTCTAAACCCTGAAAGCTATGAAGAAGTAGAAGAGGGAGCCCGGGGTATGTTTGTCTTCCCAGCCATTGGGGTATTGGGGTTCAGGTTCAGCTCAGCGCTCTCCCTGCCTGCCCTTCGCTTCTTTTCTTCTTCACTATAACTGGTAGGAAACATCGCCTTGCTTTGGACAGGGGACCTCGCTTTAAGCTATTGTTCTGGCGCAAGGACGCGTCCGGCCTTCAGCTTCGGCACACGCTGCTGCTCTGGCGAGCCTCTTTTCCTACAAACAAGCCAGCTCTCTCGCTACACATCAGCAGATCGGGTCAGAAGCCAGACGGGTAACTCGGAAACTCCTTGGAGCAGGAACCCTGCGAGCGGCGCAGCGGTGGCTCGCCTCGGCGCGGACGCGCTTCTTTTCCTCGCGGCTTTGGAGCAAAGCGACCCTCAGGCGCTTCCAGTGTTGAACGCGAGCGAGCGAGGAAAAGAGGGAGCGGCTGGCTGGCTCAGCCTCTTCCCCAGCAGCAGCAGCAGCAGCCGCGACAGCGCCTCCCGCGTGGCTTTTCGCTCGCTCCTCTGGCTTCGGCCCAGCCCCTCTCGTTCGCCCGCTCGTCCGCCTCGCCTCTCCCCGCTCCTCCCCTCGATTTGTTTTGTGCGGCGACTTCGGGAGCGTGACGGAGGCGCTTAGAAGCGCTTATGCAACCGGCTGACCTACTAACACACATTCGCCTGGGGAAAGAAGTAGGGCGGCGGCGGCGGCAGCAAAGCTCGCGAAAGACGCGCGGCGACTCCTTCCCGCCGCTGGAGCGGTGGCCGAGGGGCGCCTGGAAGAGGTGATTTCACGCGAACGCCTTGCGGCGGCTCCTCCCCCCCCGCCCTTCCCCCACCTGCAGCCCCCCGGCCTGGAGGGGGGGTTTCTCCCGGGAGAGGCCGGCTCGTGTTCTCGCGCGCAGGAGTTGTCGGCGGCTGCGGGTGTGCTTTGTTTGCGGACAAGGTACATGGCGGGCAGCGGGCATGTGGCACTCTTGCTCCGCTGGGCTCCTGGTGCCTCCCTTTAGCCCCGTCCAGGCAGGCTCTTTGACTGCGCTCGGCCGAGTCGGGGAAGTTCTGCGCAGTAAATCCGCGCTTGGCAAAGGACGGCGGTGCTGCGCGGCGCAGGGGCCGCGCTTAGGCGTATCTGGGTGGATGAGTGGTGCCGACCTCGTCTCTTGTTGCACAGAACAACATAAACACTCCGGCCCTTTCCCTCCTTTCCTGACTGACCTACATTTTTTTAGGATGGAGCGAGTGTGCGTGGTAGTAGTGTGCGAGGCAGCCGAGTTGTGGAGCTTCAGGAACTCGGGAGGCTTCTAGACGCAGCTCTTGACTTGCTGAGAAGAGCGAATGGTAACAGTGACATGTAAGTGGCTTGCCTTGCCTTGGGAGAGCGATCCGAGTACCCCTGAGGCTCAGGGTCTTAATGACAGAGACCCTTAAATCTTCTGTTGGCCTTGGGATTTGCAGCCTCGGCATGCCAGATTGTCTCTGAGGAGGTACAGAATCCCTCTCCTCTACCCAATTATTACACATATTTAGCTTAGCAAGAGATGCAACTAGGAGATACAGAAAGAGGGCCAGAAAGGGTTCTTCCCTTTCTTCTCTAAATGAAATTATCCACCTGACCACAGGAAAGTAAATAAGGAACAGGAAGTTTGTAATCCAGTGACTGGTTGGCCCAGGAAGGTTTCATCCCTCATTCCATAATGCTTGTAGCTGTGCAAGTAAACAAAACCTTTTAGCCTCTGCAGGGCTGGGCAAGGGAGAGGAGGTCCAGTGGCCTCTCTGTAAGCAACTGGCCACTTTCTGATTAGGAGGACTCTTGCAGATAAGTGAAGTAAGTGGAATTTGTTATGATTTTAAAATGTACAGTGAGGAGGATTGCTTAATATAGCTTGCTTATTATTTGAGTGGTTAGGAAATCCTGATTCTGCTTTTCAGATGATAAAAATGAAAGCAAGTAAAATGAAGGACTATCAACTATTCCACTCAGGGTACATTATATTTTTCTATTTTTTTAAAAAAAAAAACCAAAATCCATCAATGCAGAAAAAAGTACATTTGGTATTTCACTTTAAACCACTTTTATTCATCCTGATCTTTTTCAAATATGCTACTGCAACGCCACCGGTTTAATTAAATTTATGCTCCCTGTTTCCTCCATTTTTATTCTTACAACAACAACCCTGGTAGGTTCAGCTAAGAATCAGTGATTAGCCCAAAGACACCCAGTGGACTTCCATGGCCTGGTTCTAGTCCAGCACTTTAGCCACCCACTATGTTTCCTGCTGTCCTGTTCTCAGTTAATCTGCAGGCAGGAGAGTTGAGAGTTGTAGTCTAATACAATTGGAGATAGGGTGCCATATTGGAGTGGTTTTATTTTATTTTTTATTTTTTATATTTTTTTAAAGTTTTATTTGATTAAAAACACACTAACAAAAAGAAAAAACAGACAAACAAATACAGTTATAACAGTACACAACATAGACAAAATATACATTTAAATCAAGTCTTACAACTTGAGTCTAAATAGAAAACGAAAGTTACATCGGTATTCTATATTTCTTTATATATATTTCTACATCTTTCATTATATAACAATATTTTAAATTTGTTTCTTAATTTATGATTTCCTTAGTTGGTATTCCCTTTCTGTCCTACTAATTTGTCTCTTTTTTTTCTTTTTTTTTTGTATGTTCCTATTTTTTATTCCGTTTTCCTTTTCTCCAACCAGTCATACCATTGTTGCCAAACCAGGTAGTATTTCATATCTTCTTTTTCTTGTATTTCTTTGGTAAGCCTGTCCATCTCTGCGCATATCCATTACTTTTAGTATTATTTTATCCTCCGAAGGCATGTCTTCTAATTTCCAAGTTTGCTCGAATGTGATTCTTGCTGCTGTCAGGATATAAGTTATCAAATATTGTATTTCTTTTTCATAATGATTTATTAATATTCCTAATAGGTATGTTTCAGGTTTCAATGGAACTCTCTGGGTAGTAATTTCTTCTAATTATTTTTGGATCATTTTCCAAAATTTTTTTGCTTTTTGGCATGACCACCACATATGATAGTATGTCCCTTTTTGTGATCTGCATTTCCAACAATCTTGTGAGGTGTTGGGGAACATCTTTGCCAAGCGTGCTGGGGGGAGGTGCCATCTGTAGAACATTTTATAAATATTTCCTTATAGGGTACAGACTTCTCAGACTTCTCTGGTGGAGTGGTTTTAAATATAGAAAAATAATATTGTTTCTCTACTTATGGTAATTAGTAGTAGAGTTAAAGAATACTACTAATGTGACACATTTCTTCCTTTGTAAAGGGACACAAGAATATTTCCATGTAGTTTTATATTTTGTATAACACTTCATGTTTCTAAACTTAAAATGCCCTTTTAAAACATATCCTGCATACCATGCAGTCTGAAGAAACATAATGTATTACAGTATTCAATATTTGAAACACTGATAGGTCTGATATGTACAATAGTACACAACTAACTGATTTTGGATGAATAGAATCACTAAGCAAATCAAATGGAAAATCTTCCCTCCCTCCTACAAATTTAATCACAATGGCTGGGCTTGGAACAAGGCTTAACTAACCAATGTTCTGGATTCATGTAATCCAGTGAGTAACAAATTAATTAAATGTCTTTATATAGGGTAGTGCCCAGTGTGTTGGAGTTTAGATGATGGCATGTCTGGAAGGATGCTGCACTGACATAGCCACTTTAGGCTAGGGAAGCAAATCAGTAAAAGCCTTTGCATTATAACATCATCAAATGTTTATTCTCATTTGGGTGTCATCACCATCTGCTGTGAGCACTGCTATCTGCAGGCTTATATGCATTATCTTTTTCCCCGCCAAGCTTCTTAGGGCAATTTTTACAGTACCTCCTCCATCCCACTACCAATTTTATCTTTGCAAGAGTCCAGGAATGTAGTTTTGGAGGGTCTGACTGTATGTTGTATGCTTTATGTAGGATCAGGATTTTGAACCCAGGACGTCCCAGCTTATTCCAACAGCTAGTCAGCAATCATGTCTCTTGATCATAGTTCCTTGGTGAAGTGGAATGGAAGGCTTTGCTGAAGAGGTGGAACTGTTAAGAAGCATCCATGTTGCCGAATGGAACCTGTGATGCTGCTGTTGGAGACTAAGTAAGGAGCAGAAGAGGCTGTGATTCTGTATTTAATTCGGAATACCTGTTTTGTTCACCTGCTTTCCATGCAGACACAAAAATCAGACAAAAGTTTGGCTATCAAACCTCTGGATGAAACATTCTTCTTCTGCCCACCTTTAGCCTCCATTTTCTTTCATTGGCTGACTTCCAAAATGAAAATCAGGAGAAAAAAGACTTTGGCCCCTCCTCTTTGTTCCTTGGGTAGGTGCTCCTTACCCCACCCCATGCACTAAGCACTGATGCATCAGTTGTTCCATAGAGCCAAGCAAATGCCATTTCAAGGCTGTGCAAAACTTCTGTTTCAAGAGATCCCATAAAAGTCCTTAGAGAAATCTGTAAACGAACCTAGGGGAACATTTGTATTTGCTCTATTCCTCATTTTATTCAGAATACAAGATAATCTTATAGAGTTCCCTAATTTTATTTTACAAACATCAGAGGCAGGGCTGAGAGAGAGTGATCCTAACCCAGATCACTAAGTGAGATTCCAAAGTTGAGGATGGGCTTGGGTCTCCTTGCTTCTAAACCAGTACCTTCACCACTATACCCCACTGCCTGGTGCATATTTCAACATGGTCTGTGTAAGGGTGAGGCTACATACTAATGCTTAGTACAGAGTGATTGAGCAATTTTTTGCTTTAGAAGCTCTCTGCCTGCTCTGAGACACTCAGCTCAGCTGGCCACGTTTTTGCAAACAGAAAAACAAGGGTCTGAGTTGTAGACATGCAGTAGAAGGTGGTAGCTGCAAAGACAGTTGTGAAATCTGAATTCTAGAAGCTTGGTTGGCATTAGATAGCAATGGGTTATTCATATGCATGATACATTTTCTTTTTTAAAAATTCAGTCTTCTACTTATATGTGTTTTTAACAGCAGCTTGAGTTCCAGCCGCAGCAAGCAACAACGATTCACTTCATGTATGCAAAACTCTGCCTGATGATTTTGTGCCGAGCAAACTGTTTTTAAAAGGCAAAAGAATAAGCCAAACTATTTTTCCTCTTGATTAGTTGGCAAGCTTGTCTACTCTTTTATTTTTAAACAACAGCTGAATGTGTAGAAAATAAGCAAGGAAAGTTTTCTGCATTGGTTCGTCTCCATTTCAGAAAGGTTTCCCTGTTCATGACTGTTTATCCAGATGCTGTTGGAAATGTGTACAGGTAGTCCTCAACTTACAACCATAATTGGGACTAGAACTTCCATTACTAAGCAGTGCAGTCCTTAAGTGAGACATCGTATGATTTTACCTGATCTTATGATTTTTTTACTGTGGTTGTTAAGCGAATCCAGCTTCTCCCATTGACTTTGTTTGTCAGAAGCCAACTGGAAGGCTGCAAATGGTGATTATATGATCCTGGGCTGCTGCAGTTGTTGTAAATACATATTGGTTGCCCAGTGTCCAAATTGTAATCACATGACAGCAGGGACACTGCAATGGTCGTAAGTACGAGAGAACCAATCTTAAGGCACTTTTTTCTGCACTGTCATAACTTTGAACAGGTGCTGAACAAATGGTTATAAGTTGAGGACTACTCCTAAACTGAAGTCTAAAAAACATTGCAGCTCAGTTCACTTGGGCGTTATCAGCATTATCAAAGCTATGTAGAGCCTGGTCTTAGGAGTACTGCCTCTAAGGTGTACTTAAATGGGGAAGGAAAAAAATGTCACAATCATAATGGGAGTGGTTACTTTCTATTGTATGCAGAATGAAAAAGGTTTTGAAACGCCTAACTCTGGGTCATTCGTCATCATACTTCATGTGCTCAGGCTTTTCTGGAAAGTCTAGCAGGCCAAAAAGAGAATGATGGAATTTGACACTGGGATGTGAAATGTGTTTCATGAGTATTGCAGGCAGGAGGGGAGGGAGAGAGGGAGAGATCTCGTGCCTGTTGCACGCAAAGCTCTGCCATGCTGACCAAGTTTCCCTGGGTTGCACTAAGCAGCGAAACGTTTCAAACCAAAAAAGAAAATAAGTTCAGTTGCCATGACTCAGCTTCCAGATGAGTTGCATTAAGCATTTGATCAATTTTTACATAGCTTGAGTATAACCCCTTCAGAGATCCTTTCCATTTAAAAAAGATAAATGAACACTCACCCATTGGTTTGACACCAGTGCATTATAGTTATGATTCCCAGTCGCTAAATGTAAGGGAAAAACACAACTTTAGGTCAGAATAAGATGACCTAGCGATGATGATTGATGGTGGTCAACTGAAACACAGAGGCCCAAGTTGCAACAACAACTTCTTTGGGGCTATTAGATCTGGGTTGCAAACATCTAGACAATGGTTAGGTGGCAGAAATTAAATAGATAAAACTTTAATTCTTGCTGCTATGTAATTCAGCGGTCACCAACTGGTGGTCCGTGGACCATTGGAGGTCCACGAGAAAATTTTGGTGGTCCTCAGAAAAATTATTTAGCATTTTTTATATTGCACTAAATCAGGGGTCCTGAAACTACGGTCCCTGGACAAGATACGTGCAATGAATGTTTGTGTTGCTGCAGAGAGTCTCTCCCTTCAGGGTCTTCTTGTGTGGGTCAGAGGGGGGCAGAAATTCTGACTTGGGGTCTGCTTCGGCCTCCTGGTACAGGGCTTTGGGCGAAGGCTGGAGGGAAGTACCGCTGGTGGCGAAGAATTGGAGGGCCTTGTTCCAGTGGGATTGCCTCATGGCCTGGAACTGGCTGACCATCTCAGCCCACTGAGCCTCCAGGCGCCGGTACCTGGCCTTGCATTCCTGCAGGTCTTGCCTCTGCTTGGAAAGCCTATGCTCCTAGACCTTCTGCTTCTGCTGAGCCTCCTTCGTGGTCAGATCCAATTTGAACTGAGCCAGCTGTTTTGCCAACTCTTTCTCATGGTGGCTGCTTAACTCCAGCAACTGCTTCCTGTTAGGATCCCAACAGAATTCTAACTCCTCCTACTCCTCGCCTGAACCTAAGGAGCCCGGGCAAGGAGTAGCAAGTAGAGACTGGCAAGGCGCCCCTCGCCGTGAATGACATCGGGTTGGCCACGCCCACCCAGTCACATGACCACCTTGCCACACCCACCCAGCTGATCATTAGGCAGATCATATTAGTGGTCCGTGGGATTTAAAATTATGAATTTAATGGTACCTGAGGTCCGAAAGGTTGTGACCCGTGATCTAGTTGACATCCAAACTCTTTAGATCAATCATATTCAGTCTTTGCCTAGATTTGCTATCATTTGAGTAACTTAACCTTTACCAGCAAGTTATTACACTTGCTTTACTTCCGCATGCCGGATTGGCTGGTTCCTTTCTAGTTGACATCTTGATATTCTGCTTAATTTTATCTTGGTTAGTCCTGAAACAACCTGTGGCTTTTTCCCACTGCCCATAGGACTATTGGAAACCCTTTGCTCAACACAGATTCCCTATGGCTCCCCAGAAGGTTTCTGCTTCTTTTCTTGATTGAGATTTGGGACAGATTATTCTAACTGGGCCATCCTCTCGTCACAGCATTATAATCTGCATTTACTTGTTGAGTTGCTAGTCAGAAGGTTCCTCTTCCCCCTCCCCCTGAAGAATGGCAATATGGATTATGATGAACTGATTATGCAGAAGTAGAGTAGATGTGGAAAGCAAAGGGGAGGAGGCAGCTGAAGGATGGTGGCTCAGTTCCAGACCTGACAGGAACAGAACATTCTTGCTTGGAAAGTGGAGACACGATCTGCAACAGTTATTACATCATGAAGCAGTTGTGTGGGAAGCCCTACAGGGAGGGAACCTAGAGGAGGGAGTGATATTTTGGAAGGTGCAAGTCAAGGGAAGGAATCTGCAGAGCAAAGCAACCCTCCAGGAGGAAGCGTTGGCTTGCTTTCTGCAGGGAATTTTGGATTAACTAAGTACACTGAAATCCATTCCAAATAAACCAATAGGAATATTAGTCCTGCCATCCTAGAGTTTTGCAGAGAAACTGGCCATAAAATTGGTTCTGGATAGCCTGTTGTTGCTGGGAAGTGGACAATAAAGAGACAGTCAAGTTGACTGTGGGTATCTGGGCCGTTTCTTTCAATGGATTTGAAGAATCTTAGGCGGGTGTGGTGGTATGTGCACACCATCTGCAGATAAGACATCAGGAAGCTAATAACACGGAATTTGGATTGTGTCATAATAAATCTGTTTGTTTCTGAAGCACCAAAGGCATTTTTTTCCTGCAGCAGGCAAGCAGAGCTTCCTTCTGGAAGTTACCTGTCATAATGAGAATGGCATCACTTGACCAAGTTAGATCCTCCGTTCTCTGTGTGGGTAGCCCATTATCCAAAGCACTGATTAGCATTATACTAGTTGTTCAGGAAAGAAAATGCCCTCTGGTTTGCCTGGCTTCAGGGCCTTGAAAAGAGAGTTCATGGGCAGAAATTGAACAGAAGATCTTCCCAGCATAACCTTAGCCATTATTGTTTGCCAAAGAAATAGCATTATGGGGGCAAGTTTAAAAGTTCAGCTCTGTGATAGTCTCATGCTCTGTTCAAGAAAGATGTCCAGAGGCTTCCTCTATAATCCGGCACTTATTAATCCCAGAAGCTTTAATAGCCTTGCTATAAATTTGCTGACATGACCTCATTTTTCCTTTAAAATGATGTCCAGGATTATTGGATCTTGTAATTCAGAATTCAAGGAACTCATTCCAAGAGGAATGTAAACCTGTTCCATTATGGCTGTGTTCTTATAACACACTCAACTAAATCTGTTCATTGCTGTGTTCACATATCCTGCTGTGCCTAGACAAATAAATCATGTTATAGTTTACCATGACAGCCTGAATCGGTAATAAACATTGGATTCCTTTAGCAAACTGAATCACAAACAGCCTTATCCTATATTAACTGGTCTAATATATTGTATAAACCTAACATGCATGTCATTTTGGATGTATGCCCTTGTTACTTTCATAATCAGTCTTCTGTTCCATGTGCTTTTCTGCTTACAATCAGATTTGATTTTCAGAACTTAATTGCACTCTTAATTTTACTGCACACTTGTATCATTTTCCTTCGTGCTGAACAATTTCTAGCCATTCAGCTTTTATTACAGGAAAGCCCCAAACAGAACTTGATTTTCAAAGTGAAAATGCTCAAAAGTTATGTTGTTCTCTTTAATTTGAAGGCCTGTCTGTGACACTTTTGTGAATGCAAAGCACTTGGCATCAGTTCAGATGCACTCTTATCTTTTGCTTTGCTTTTGATTACTGCTCTTATGTAACTGTACAACTGTATTTTCATTCTGATGCTACATCGAATTGGTAAGATCCAGCTCCTCCTATGCCAAGAGCTCAAAGTGAGCAGCAGTCCTTCTCTGGGGGTGACGCAGACTGAGAAGTAGGTCAGCTTCCTCTTCATGCCTGAGCTTGCAGGATCCTGGTTGTATACACCCAATCCAGCTTAGTAGTAGTTCCATGTGCCCTCTAAGACACGAGGCCAGGCCCTGTAGGCAGATCAGGGTGTGGGATTTGGGCTTAGCTGGAAAACTCTTTCTCATTCTGGGTCAAGGCAAGAAAATAATATGTGAACCTAGAGGGAGGATGTTACCTTTTTGACATCAAGAGCCCAGGAAGGCTGGGAATCTGGTGCACCCCAGCACAAATTGATAGCAGTCGCACCCTTTCGATTCAGCACCAGGTGATGGATTTGGGAGGAGAGACCAAATAAAAGGTAAAGTTAAAAAAAAAAAAAGGCCTGGAAATGCAGACTGCTCATGCTGATCAATTGTTAACTCCCACTTTGGGGAGAAATCATTGGGAGGGTTAACAAACATCTTCTAATAAACATCTCTAATAAAATGGATCCTTGAGGAATTGCTAGCCTCGGAGTCTTCTTTAATTAGGGGTGTTACTTGGAACCCTGACACTGAGGTCTATGAATTTCTATGAATAATGCTTAGAAATCTTGTTTTTATTTGTACTACTGATGTAGCAGTTACTATTATTATGAATTAAAATTGTTACAGCTACTCACTGCAAAAGACTGTTAGATTTGCTGTCTTTTAGTGAGGGTTTCTGTCAGTCTATCCTCCCCTTGGGTCTTTGCTCTCTAAAGGTCATTTTCTAAAGACTGAAATTTCCTCTGTCTAATTGGAGGCTAGTCTACTTTAGTATTTTTAAACATACTACTTTGTTTAATATGGCACTAATAGGACCTGCTGCATAAATGTAAGATTTCTGTTTGGAATACATACAGTGAGCATTGTGGCTTTGTGATGCATTCTTTTGTTCATGGAAGAGGTTTTGTAGGGCAGGGGAGCAAGGAGAGAGGAAATATCTTATAAAAGAAATGTCCAGGTTTGAAAAAAGAAATGTGTGGTCTATGAAGACACTTGAATGAAACATGAATATCAAAATGGAAGCTAATATGGTTCGGTGGATGCATTTTAATTTCACCCAGATTATTAAAAGTGGCAAATGTGCGCGCGCGCACACACACACACACACACACACACATATTACAAAAGCTCACAAAATATTGACACTTGCTCTGTAGAAATCTGTATAGAAGGGTGTTTATGGCTTTCTCTGTAGAAACCCTAGCACCATCCAAGATACTGAGACTGCTGAATCTGGTTGGAAATTGGAGCAAGGCTGATCGGGGAACTGACTAGTTATCAAGATGATTCTATTGCCAATTGTTAGCAGTATTTTCTCCTATCGGTCCCCAATATTGCCTTCTCTGCCTCCTGCTGCTATTATTTCTTTGTGAAGAAACAGTTTGTAGGCCAGTAGGTTGTTGGCGCTGTGCCGCTCTCTCTTTTCTCTAACTGTTGTGCAATCCATAATCATCAGACCTGTTTTGACTGCCTAGCTTGATAAATATTCAGTGTTTACTGACCTATATTCCTGCTGCCTGTGCCTGGTGCGCGTAGATCACATGCAAGGAAAAGAAAGGAGGGGGGTTTGCCATCATCGTGGGGGAGCGTGCGTGCCACTTGGTACACATGGCCTTGCCTTCTTGGGAAGGAGAGCTTCAGCATTCCTATCTATGTGTCATGGTGGATGTGGAAGGAAGGTTGGGGTGGCATTCTTTATGCAACCTGTCTGGCTCGCTGGCCTATCCCTCAGCAGTCAAAAGGGGGCTGGAAGATTCCCTGCCTTGGATCTCTCCGCTTCAAGGTTAAAAATCCCCGTCCGGATTCACTTCTTGTAATCTCCTTTACTCTCCCTCCCTCCCTCCCTCCCCATGTTATGAGAAATTTGGGGCGGGGGGTTGTCTGTATGTATGCAACTGTGTGTGTGAGAGAGATGGGGAGAGTACTTTTGTGAATGAAATGGAAGTAAGTGGCACATTTGGAGTGTATCAGAGTGGCATTGTCCCTACAGGCATGTCTGTATGCAGACATCTCAGAGGGAAAGAGGGGCTTAAAAGAGGAAAGTCTTAACCTAATGAATGCATCACTGTATCTGGAAAAGGTCAGATGTGACTCCTTTGTCTTTCTTGGGGGTATGCCAATAAGAAAAGTCGTTTTTCCCTTGTATATTTGGCAGAGATCTCAATGTGGGTGCAGCATCTCTGGGGTGTGGCATGCTTTGGGTTTGGGGCGGGGACAAGGTGGGGCATATATTTGATTGCCAAGCAGAAATTACAGCTGAATGTAGTTCTGCTTTGTGGGGCAGGGTCCCCCCCCTCCCCCCCGTAGAGCCAACTTCACATTTATTTCTGAGGGGAGCTGGAATGTGGGGTGTGGCCCATGCAAACCAAGGGCCATGGTGATGCTGTCTGAACCTGCTGGATTATGTAAACAGAGCCTGAGGGGTGTGACAGCACTAGGCAGAAATGTAACACCCTCTTTTTGTATCCTTCCTCCCTAGGCGTTTCTGCTGCCTTCTGGGCCTGACCCAGCAGTTGATGTTGATTCTCTACTCTTCCCACTGTGCCTCTGTTGTCCAGCCACATCCCGACTCCTGTTGTCTGGAGCGTTACTGAGCTGAAGACTGAGGACAGTAAAAACCTCCCAAGGAATCTGGAGACAGTCCCTTTTTGGCGGTGATTTGGAAGATGGTCTCTTTGTATCGGACAATTCATTTTCCATTGATGGGAGCCCAGATCCCATCTGACTGTAGCAACTGGAGGACAGCTCAAGGCCATATTGGATACAGCTTCCCAGGCAATACAGCTTGGTAACAGTTTGGAGTGCACAGCTGGGAAGAAGTATCCTGTGGAACAGCAGGAGCAGCCACCGCCACAGTTCTGAGGAAGGGAAATACTCAGCGACAGACAAAGTGCATCTGGACATTTTGCCCCCCCACTTCCCTCCCTTCCCCCACCCCTGTGATGGAGAGTCTCAACTCCCCCACATTATGTGTGGCTGGGAACTTTCCCGAGTTCCATCCCAACGGCATTATTCAGCGAGCCCGAACCCTGAAAAGCAAGCCGAATGCCAACTGTAGGCGAAAGCGAGAGTTCATCTCCGACGAGAAGAAAGATGCCAGCTACTGGGAGAAGCGTCGGAAGAACAACGAGGCTGCTAAGCGTTCCCGGGAGAAACGGCGCTTCAATGACCTGGTTCTGGAGAATAAGGTGCTGGCACTCAACGAGGAGAATGTGCGGCTGAAAACAGAGCTACTGCAGCTGAAGCTGCGTTTTGGCCTCATCAGCACAACAGCCTTCATGGAAAAGAGCCAGCAGCTGAGCACTGCCAGTGCCAACAACCCAGCACACGTATATGGTGTCGGCAACAGCAGTTTGTATCCCAGTTCCCTGTCCCGAGCCTCCCACTCAGAGGATTCGTCTGAAACTGAGCAGTCAAGCCGGGACAGTGTAAGTGTATCGGTAGCCAAGTATTCTCCCCGGGACTCTCTTTCTGACCTGTCTGATGGCTCATCTCGGGACAGCCCTCTCCCCCAGACGCTTGAGGAAGCCCAGGCCATCCATCGTGTCTATGGGGATACCCCCTTGCAGCCTTACCCAGAGCCTAAGGGCTCAGTTCCCCGTAGTGTGATCCTCTTCAGTGCCAATGGCTTCACTGCAGTGGCCCCTCCGCAACCCTTGCTTCCTGAAGAAGTGGGGCAGGCAGAAGGCTGTGGGAACCAGAGTCCCAAAAGCCACTGCAGGGGGCGTGATCCCCACTGCTCACAGGGGGAGCTCCAGACCCACTCAGGGTATTGCTCAAAGTCCCAGAACTGTAATGCTTCTGACGGTTATTTGGAGGGGGAGCACATAAAGAAAGTTGAAGAGCCTAGATCCCCCTTTGAGGGTTACACCAGTGAGGAAAGTGAAGAACCCTCCTGGGGATGTTCCTCTGCTCCCTTCCCTGTGCCGTTGGACACCCACCCTGACGTGAAGACCGCAGCTCTCCCACACAAGCTTCGACTCAAGTGCAGAGCGCACAGCAGTGGGATTCATGAACCATTCCCCGGATCTAGCACTGCTCCTGCTGGCTGCTGCCAGGGAGTCTCGACAGCCTCAGATTGGGACAGCGACCGACATGATGAGATGTCAGCCCTGGTGCGGCAAGCCTTGTTTCTGAACGAGCCCCCCGCCTCCAGTGGCAACTTGGAAAGACTTTTGTGTCATGGCTCAGGGCTGCCTCCAGATCACTCAGTCCCAAAGGACCATGTCAGCAGGTGGGAGGATGCTTGTCATGATGATGGCCCCAGACCAACTTGAAGAAGACCTAGGTCTGGATAAAGATTTGGAAAGTAAGAAGAAGAAATTGAACTGGGTGTTGGTACAAGACAGGGATTTTACATGGCCAAACGAGCATTGGAGAAGAGGGCCATGGCTGACCTGCACCTGCTGACTTCAGAATCTGGGGGGAATAGGGATCATGAGATGGCAAAAGAGGATACGTAGGTTGAACATGGGGAATAGGGTGGGGCTGCCTCAGAAAAAGACTTTGGAATTACTAAGGTATAGTGGGTGATGGGACTCCTGTTTTCTAAGGCTCCAGAATTCAGGGTGTAGATGAGATGTGTTTTGATGGGTGAATGCCTAATGGTATTCTAACTTGATAACAATTCTGGCATTGTGATCGATAGGAGAGTACCCAAAAGTTGGTGTCTAATCCATTCTGCACTGATGTTAAGGTTCTTGGACACCCACAATAAGGATGCCTAAATGGATTGTCAGTGACTGTATTTTCTCTGTCAGAAATTGCTTGGCCAAACCAAGCATTGTGTGTTTTTAATTACTAAAATAAACCTACAGAAAAATGTTAAGAAATGCTTAAGAGTTGTTGACTGACTTTGGAGCAGAGGAAGATTGACACAGAACACACAGGTGGGTACCTAAGTCTTTTAAGGGCAAACAATGTACTTTTGCATTATGACTTTCCATCCAAGAGCTTCACAAAGAGAAATAAAACGTATACTAAAAATAGCTAATGAATTAATAAAATAACAGTTATTTGGAATGGTGTTCCTAGAAGTTACATGTAAAATCAGGATCAGACCACAATTTATTCTTCATAAATGGATGACAATCTTAACTTGGGTTTGAAACCAGCAAAGAAGGATCTAGCAATGTGCTGTTTTCACTGAACTTCTGGAAAAATTTGGTTTCACCTCAACTAGAAAGTGGCGGCTGAAGAGGTTAGGGTGCAAGAAAGTTACCCTCTCAGGTTATGTAGAGTTAAGAAGGTCAAGCTTTAGTAACCAATAAATAGCTAATGTAATTCATTCAACACCAGTGTAATGTGTTTCTTGCATCTTGTGCCAGTAAATAGAAATAGCATTTGTTTATTTGAGTTCCAAGCCTGCCTTCTAGTTGTAAGCACAGTTGACTTATAGTTTTAATCATTTTCTTACCATTGGGGGAAATCATCTTTCTCCCCATGTGGATGTGAAATATTTAAGTCTACAAGCAATGGATATTTGAGAGGTTGATGAAGGGTTAGATTAAGGGTAGAGCTGTGCTTCAACTTTTGATGTTCATAATGTGAGTTTTATTTTCTTAGAGGAAATGTCTTAATTTTAGAAAAAAGGATTCTTGTAAGAGAGCACTAGAAAGTGTGATTGCTGTTTAGTACAGTAAACCCTTGATTGAATGGACCTTTGTTTAGTGGCTGTTGGACTTAATTGGCAAAATCTGCTGGATCCAGGCACTGAGCTATGCCCTAAAATACTGATGAGGTCTGTTTTTGGCAGATGATATTTGGCCACAAAATGGGTATTGTTGTCAGTAAAGGAGACTTTCACATGTGCAAGTGTGTTTGGGGGTTCCAAAAAGCCTATTACTTATTTAAAAGTTTTTTTAAAAAAATGCCTGATGCATTTATTCAACTTTAACAGACACCCTTTAATTTTGCTAAGGATTTATTAGATGGTGGTGGTGATGATTATTTGCAAGAGATGAAGAGTCTGAGGCATTGTGATTTAGCTCTGGGAAGCCAGCCATTTTTGTATTAATTCTATTCTAATGAGTCAGGACAAAGACTATTCCTGAACTAAAATTTCTGATTTTTTCATCATATCTACTGTTGGTTGCTTTGGACAAGGCAGACTTGAGCGAGAGATGGGAGTGATGCTATTCTCTATTTTAAATCCTTGCCCATCACCTGGTTTTCTGCATCACTGACAAAGCTATTAGCCTCTTTTCCAAAGCTGGACTTTCTCATTTGGTTGAATCTGTGGGTGAGGGTAGGATTATCCATGATTACCGGGGGGGGGGGGAAACTGTGTCATGAAAAGTAGGTCACTAGCCCCCCCCCCTTGCGCACGCACACAAGCATGCAGCTCGAGGCTGGCTGAGAGCCAGTGTTGTATCAGGAAGCCAGCCCCTCCACAAAGCCTAGCCTGTGTTGCCATAGTAACAGTAGCAGCTGAAAAGAGAGCAGAGAATGGGTGAACCAAGAGGGAGTGTGGCCAGCCCGAGATTTTTTTTTTATATGGCTCTGCTGACTACCAAGGGAACCTGCTGCTTTGGCCGTATCCAAGGGTGCGGCAGGAATTACATCTTCCTCAAAAGAAAAAAGGAGGATGTAATGGAAGTCAAGCAGAGGCGCCAACTTGTTTTTTTTATTATTATTACCAACTTATTACACAGACCTTTGGCAGATGGCTATGATCCTCTTGCGAGGATGAAGGAGTAGAGCCACTCATGGCTGGACTGTAGCAGTGCGCTATAATGAAGCTGCTCTTGAAGACCACACAAAAGTTACACTGCTCCCGAGTCTGTGGTACATGCAATGTTGGATGTCCCTTGATTTGCCCATATCATGTCATGACAGTGCGAATTATACTGGCTCCCATTTCTTTCTAGTTGCATTTTGAGGTGCTGGTTATCACCTTGAAGCCCTACATGTACAAAGCCAGGCTATTTGCATTAGGTGGTCAACCTCCAGACCCCTCCTGCCTTTTTTATAGCAGTCCCAGCTCCATGGAGCACCCATTCCTTGCATTTGGCAGGCCCCATCCTTTTATTTTGGCTCTTTCCCCCAGCACTGGGACAGAATAAGATTGGAACATGGAAATGGTTGCTAGATGCATTGGAGAGCAATGGCTGAGGAACCAGGTTTTGTTTTTATGGTTTTATCGTATTTATTGTTGTGAGCTGCCTAGAGTTGTGTTTCTTGAGATCATATACATCTTTTAAATTTTAAAAAAATAATCTCAATTTGTAAAGCTATAAAACGTTTAAGAGTGGAATGAAATGCAGAAAACAAATAAACATTCAGACAACCCTTCAACAAATGGGCCATAAATTTAGAGGTTGGGTTTAATATGATTTTTAAAAATGTAACCTCCTCAACCTTTTGTAGCTGAAATCCTGAATTTATTAACAGTGGCAGTATATAGAACACACCCATTGTTAGCTGTAGCATTGGCAGTAACCTTCATCCATCTTGGAAGCATTAAAGTGATTTAATAACCATATTCAAACATACAGCCAAATAGAAATGAATTGCCCTAAAACAGCCTTCTCCAACAAGATACCCTTTTCAACTTCTGTAATTCTAGACAGGATGGGTAAGGCTAGTTTAGGTTGCTAATGACTGCAATAAAATAAAATAATGCCATATAAAAGTTATATGGACTGTCACAGAACAGTCTAATAAACTAATCTCAACAAACAATACAAGCTGGAAGGATAGATACTGTAATCAGACCTGAAGTAAGACAACTTCCCTAGTAGTTCTACCAGTTTAAACTTAGAAGCTACTTAAGATTCCTTTTCTTGATTAAATAAATATATCAAGCATTATTCTCTTAGATTTCCACTTAACATGATTATGATCATATCACCTCTTTCAGTTACAGTACTTCTCATCTTTGAAATGATGGTATCCTTTTTGTCCTTTTTCATTGACTTGATGGACAGATCCATCTTGGTCTTCTCTAATATGTTCATTAAAAAATTATGATGGTCTAGTTCTAAATGTAGCCTGTAGTTCAACTTGTAACAACACACTCCTCAGTTCACAGATAGTTCTCAAATTTTTCTTGAGGACCATTGTCTTAGATGGCATTGAAGATTACCTTTAGATAGTTCAGTATATGTAGATGCATCAGATGCTCCTAACTCTAGTTGGAATAATTTATCTATATAGTGGTAGCTTTTTTTATTTATTTAATGTATGGTATATCTTACATGGACTAGTGGTAACTCTTAATAACTGCCTATTAATATCAGCTGTGAGTGGCATAGAGCTGTTGCCCAAAGGGCAAACAGAAATGCTAACTTGAATGAGTGGGGTCCACCCTGTTAGCGCTTGTGGCATATCATTGGAGCTTGTTATAATGCAGGAAGAGTTTGGCATCATGCACCCCAGTCAAGAAAATATATGCAAGTTCCACTCAACCTCAATTGTATGTGATCCATTTTCTTGCAGTGGCTATCTAGCAGTGTGAACAGGCCCATGAGCTGATTGTGGGTCAGGAAAAAAATGAATATGTGATAAATGATTGCTTCATCTCAATGGCAGTATTTGCCTTGAAGATGAAGCAGGAAAGGACCTGCAGCTCTGTCTGTAAGTCCTGAAACTCGGAAAACTCAGGAGGGTGGAGACAAAACAGTTCTACCATTTCAGGGAGATATGCTGTGTTAAGGTAAAGGCTTTGTGATTACTGGGATAGTTTTAATTGTTCCAGTGGCTCTTTGCCCTTGGGATAAGCATGTTGGTAAATTGGGCCAGGAGGCGTTAGCTGCCAGAATCTCCCTCAATCAAGAGAAAACAAGGAACCCAGTAACTAGATGAGATCATCATCACTGACGTTTGAGATCAGGTGACCACTTGGTCACCTTTTCTCCTTCAAAGCCATGGCCTTCCAGACATTGCTAAGTCACTATAAAGTCAAGTGAGTAGTGACAGGACAATCTCCACAGGCTTGAAAACGGGTGTCTCAAGAAAGGCAGCTGCACCTCCTCACTACTGATGAATTTGGGCTTAACCTTAACCAGCACCTCTGTGGAAATTGTTATTAGGCGTTACCTCATTCTACGTAGGCATTCATGCTCTGTAAGAGAGTGAATGCTGCTGCTTAAGAGTTGGTGGAAGCCCAGGGGGTCAGGCTGTCCCTCTTCCTAATATCAAAATGCCGTTGTAGTAAATTCAGATTTCTAGCAAAAGTGATGGCCCTTGTTATGTGAGGACAGGGTGGGGGTGGGGTGGGGAGAGACAATGCATGGCAAATAACATGGGAGAGAAAAAAAGCTGACCTTTTTTTTTTTATTTTGCTCTACTCAACTTTGGGATGTCATATACTTCCCAAAATTTTCTGATGTGTTTGTGACATCTTGGTAGATCAAGCTCAAATTTGATATTATAAATATAATACTGTACTTTAATACTATAAATATAAAATTATGCCCTGATAGTCTACATCTATCTTGTTGGAATGTACTAAGTGTACCACCACTTCCAGCAATAGTTTGTCACTTCCCTCAAAAAGCATGCTTGTTAGCATTTCAGACTGATCTTCAGCTACTCATTCACTGATACGGATTATCTACTGGGAAATTCTGCACAAGCCATTCTGTCACTTCCTTCTTTTGCACAACTCCCATGCATTTTAATCAAGGCTTATACCAATTAAATTCTTTCTGTATCATGTCTCAATAACCTTCTGAACAGTAGCCTGCATTCATCATTCCTTGGAAGGATGTTTGGGTTTATTAAGAGATGTGTATGTGAACAGGCCAGTTCTCTCTTATTGTTTTTTTTTTAATTTCCAAGGTGTTTTGTAATTTGGGGAATAGGTCTTAATAACTTCCCTTATTCCAGTGCTCAATCCCAAGATACAAAGGGGAGAGCTTCAGATGAGGCAGGTTTAAGAGAGAGAAGACATGGTCATTTAGAAGCCACAGCATTTGATGACATGGTTCAGGCTGGCAAGTATTTGAATATTCATTCTAATTAAATCGAAAATTTAGATAATAAGACCTTATCAATCAACCAGGTCTAGAGTCACAAATTTGACCAATGAAACCATTCTACTGGACCAGAGATAACCCTATCAGATCAGCCAAGAATTGCTTTACTGTTTAGTAGGTCTGTTGGCTGAATACTGAAAGAGCAGCCCAATCAGTCACTCAGACCCAGTGACAGAATAGCCTAGTAGGATGGATTGACTCTGTCTAGTTTCCTTGTCTTGGCACACAATGCCGTGTGAGAGGAGCCTCACGTGCACAACAGAAGCCGTTTGTAACAGTAACCTTCTGGCACAATGCCTTTGTTCTTATGTAACACCCAGCTCAGGCTGCTGGAGGGAGGAAGCCCGAGAGTGGAATGGGGAAATGATTCCAAGGAGCCATGTGACTCAGGCAGCACATGAAAGGGTGAATATCCCTTTGGTTAAGACTAGCTGGGGCAACTCTACCTTCAAGCCCAATTCCTTCCACACCCTGGTTTCTCACCCTAAAAACGTTTGCCCAGTCCCTGGATTCTAGGAAATAAGGGGTGGGACAAGCAGTCTTGAGATGAACCATCTGCTTTTCCATCAGACGTTCCCCTTCCAAGCCCAAATAATCAGTGATCAGAGAAGGTAAAAGCCAAACACGCTGTACAGATTGGTTTATTAACATGACAATGCTTCTGCCTGCGTAAGCCAAGAGACAATTTTGATGGTCCAAGAGAAATACTTCGCAGGCAGATTACGTGGCAGTCAGCTTCCTAGCTCCTTGGGATGGAAGATAGGGTATATGCCTTTATTCACAGTACAGACAGTACAGCCAGAGTCTTTCATCGAGCACTCATGCATTACATCAGAGAGGGAGAACATTCATACACATACACAGTACCTTCCCTGCAAGGTAGGAGCTCCAACCCTGGAGGTTTCCTCCTGTCTTTCTAATTGCTTTGCTCCCTTATAAGGAAGAGCTCCTTAGCTCTGGATTTGGAAGGAAAATGAACTTTGCAAATAAAATGCTTTCCCCACCCACATATTTGCCTCCCGATTCCCTTCTCCAAAATTTAGGAGTTCTGCACCACTTCATTTCAACATCTACACAGTACACTACATTGCAGACTTGCTTGGAGCAAACCTGATGGCTAAGTACTGGGCCAGCTCTCATGCATCTGGGAGAGTTTTATGGACTAAGTGTGATATTTAGGGCCAAATAAAATCTGCCATGAACCTTGCCGAGTGTGCCATGCTGTGTAGCTCTGGGCAGGCAAGGCAGCTCCGTGGGGCTGCATTTGGCTTAGTGAAGTGACTGAAGAGGAGCATGGAGGTTGCAAAGGGCTCTTGGGGACTCATAGGATTGTGCTATTGGGGTAAATGGAGGAGCGTGAATGGAAAGATGGTGATGCTGGCTAATAGGATTGGAATTGAGAATCAAAAGAGGAGAGAAAAACAGACTTATACCATTTAGCTGATATTTGCATAGAGAATACCTTCCCTTCCAGGTGGAGAGGAAAAGCATTGGGGGTGGGGGGAGAGGGGAGACCAGCAGCTACACCAGGCAGTAGCAGCAGTGCTATTACCATTAAGACAACTTTGATACACTCCTAATGATATGGTGCCAAATCTGGGTTGCTAAATTTGAGAACTGAACTTCTTTTTCAAGGCAAAGCAACCAAGTCTCAGGATGAACAGAGAGAAGCCAAGAGGAGCAGGCTCTTTTTCTCATTCACTGGACTCCATTGCATCAGAACTGGTATCTGCAAAATGCTTCTGGATAAACAATCTATTAAGTGCAACCTGATTTGAAATCACAGCTGTACACTTAAACATGACATTGCTAATTTACAGCACCATCATGCATGATGACATCTTTGCCCAAATAGCAATGACATAAATTCATGAGTGGGCAGGATGGCAACGTCATGCATTTTGACCAATGTGGTCAAGCAGCCACCTTAATTTTACATGATCCCTTTATTGCAACTTAGCAGTTTACATGAAACTCCTAATACTTGTTCCTGTCTCTTTAGGAGTTCCACAGTAGTTCCGTATCCTAAAGGGACACACAAAGAGCCTTATCTGTCCTATATGCCAATTCATAGGCTCTGCCTATTTTCCTCCTATTCCTGATAGTCCTAGGAAGCCAACCAGGTTTCCAGTGTCAGCCATTTCAAAAGAATAGGGAGAGGGAAGTTGAAACAGGACTTTGAGACCTGTTCCTGCACTTCTTTGAACTGAGCTTCATATGCACTTCCAGATTTACCAGTTTAGATTGCAGCATTCTCCTCAGTCACTGTCTATTAAGGCTTTTGTCAGAACCCCAAAATCACAGTCAGAGAATCCACTTGCATAATAGGACTATCAGGCTGAGAGCAAAACTAAGTGAGCTCATTAAGGGCCGTTATTAAGGGAGAGAAGAGCAAAGCCTGTCCACAATGAATTAGTGGCTTGGGATGTTGTGCCTGCCATCAGCGGCAAGGATATTAATATGAAAACTTATCTTCCAAAAAACACTAGGGGCAGATTGAGGTTTCATCCATTACACTGCAAAAAGACAATCAAAGATACTTTGGGTGCCTGATACAAAAATGTCCCAATGGTGAAGAATTATCCAGAGCAAATCCTATTTCCATTGAACTTGCATAGTAAAACTTCCCAAACATCATGCCCTTAGATCAGAAATATTCTCCATCAATATTTTTGATTCTACAAATCCACTGCTTCAGGAGACTAATTTACCATGACTTCATGATATGCAAGCTTTTTGTCCCATTCAGCTATAAATAAATAAAAATATTAGCTCCTCTTCGGGATGGAACAGATTTACAACCCCACAACTAAAGGCTGACCCACTTACTTCACCTGATAACTCATTTGTTATTCAAATTGCTCACATGTGAAGAACATATATAACGCCAATAATTTATCGTTGAAATTAGGAAAGCAAAATAGAAAGAACCAGCCTCACCTGAAGCAGACAGAAAGGTGACTTGTTATGCAGGTGGGTGAACTGGGGACGTGAATATTGGAGCTGCTTACTTGCAGTTCCTTTGATGCTAATTTGACAATATCCCAAGAGCTCTCCTGTCCACTCCCTCAACTCCCATGCCCCAGTGCTAATCATTCTGTGACAAATGTGCATGACATTGGACCTTCCTCTTTGCATACAACCTTGCCTGCAGAGATTCAGATGCCACAAGAATTTTCACTGGACTTTTTGAACTTTGTGAAGGATGAAAACTTGCTGCATTCAAACATTGCCTGGTGTTTTGCATTCCAATTCTAATTGTTTCCCTAAACATCAATTCTTATTATTTTTTATTATACAGATTTCAAGAAATAGCCTGAAGCACAGTACAATGGGTGTGAGGTTGGGGAAGGGAGTGATCACAGTATTAACCATTTCATGTATAGTTTTACTTGTGTATATATATATATATGTATATTTATATATATATTTGTATTTATATTTATATAAATATTATAATATAATATATATATAGCAAGAGATATGTATAGGTACTTTACAAGGCTTAGGAGTAGACATGCCATTCACAAAGGGATGGCTGAGGCGGAGGCACTGTTGCCTCTGCCCTTCGTATTCACAGAGAGCTTAAGGAGCGCCCCCTTCCAGCTCTGTTGGGAATAGAGCTTTGCTACCTTACTGCTGCCATACCATGAAGGCTGGAAGGCAAATACGACATTGGTTCTACTAGTATGGTCCTGGGGGGCCAGGAGGGTGAGAAAATCAACTCTCCTCTGGTTCAGTGAGCAGCCCCTTTCTTCTCCAGGGTAGGAGCTGGGGGTCGGGGCGTGTCTCCTGCACACTTGCTCCCTGATGCCAAGACAGGTAGCTCTTCTTTCCCTCGTTTTCCCTTGGCTTCAGCTGAGCTTCGCTTCAGTCCATTCTTGGTTTCCTCTGGGCAGAGGCAACTGGGGTTTTTTACACAGGTTCCCAATGTGGTGTGCTCTTCCACGACCTCCAAGATCCACTTCTCCTTGGGCGAGCCAATCTTGTCTTGGACAGGCTGCACAGTGGTCTTTCCTGGAGGGCCAGGATCTTGGCTCTCTTTCGGTTCCAACACAATGGGGACAGGGCCCCGGGGAATCACATCTGCCTCCAGGCTGCCTTTTCTGCCTTGCTCGTGCTCTTGAACAGGGCTCAGGGCTTTAGTCAGGGCTCGGTTTGCTGCTGCAAAAGCCTCCTCAGTCTGCACAGCTTGGCTCCTCCTGCAATCTCCAGGAACAGCATCTGGCCCCCTTGCTTTGGCATTGGTCTCCGAAGCTGCTTCTCCATCTCCGACTCCAAAACTAAGGGGGGATTCCTGCCGGCCCAGGCGCCGGGTGGCCAAGGGCTTTGGAGTGCCAGATTCACTGGGACTTTCCCCATCTGACTCAGCTAGGCTGTGAAGGCCAGGCTCCCCATAGAAGTCTTTGCGGTATTCAGAGTGCACCACCTCCAGGCTATGTTTTCTCACTACCACCTTCTTCTCCGCGCTTAAGAGAGAGCCCAGTTTTTCCGCTGATTGCACCCGCTTCAAAAGTGGTGAACGAGGGGGCTCTGCGCTCTTGGGGCGTGGCCGTACCACTGGTGGTGAAGAATGAAGCTTTGCAGGAAAGCTCTGGGTGGTGTTGGAGCTGCCCACGGTATGGCCGGGAAGTGGCGGCGGTGAGGATTGTGTAGGTGAGGGCGTATGTGCCAGTGGTGAGAGGGGAATGTTTCCAGCTGATTTGCAACGGGCCGAACGGTACTGGCGATGCAGTTTGGGAGATAGGCCATGCAGAGTGCTGGGCCGCATGTGGTGGGACGTAGTGGCGGGTGAATTGGGTGTACTGGAGGCTGGGGAACTGCTCTGAGAAGAGGCACCTACAAAGGGATAAAGAGAGGAAAGATGAGATGTACCATGGAGCATTCTCTCACGCTTTTAGAGAATCAGAAGAGGTGCTGTGGGTTCCCCTGCAAGGAAATGGCATAGGGCTTCCATCTTACAGATCCACCTGAAGACTGACCAGGGCATGTTCCTCATGCAATTATTCACACTTACATTTTTACACTGATCTAGATCAGTCGTTCTTAAACTGGGAGTACTATGGCTTTATCTTTGGGGTATTGGAGCAATTTGTAATTGCTCATTTGTGAGTTGAGGATCCAGTTTAGGAACTGCCACTGCTATATTTCATTATTTCTTTAAGTGAGAAACGCAGAGAAGAATCTTACAATCTCTCTCAAACCTCCTATCAGATGCATAGGATTAGTTGGAAGGACCACAATGGGGATTCCTACTTGGCAATGGAAAAGAGCATTTTACAGAAATCAGGCCTTTGGGGATGGGAAGTGGAGAATCTTTGGCTCTTTAGATAATGCTGATTGGAAATGCTAGCTAATATAACCATTGGGTAATCCTAGAAATTATGGTTTAGCAATCTTTGGATTACTGGTTTCCCATCTGAACTAAAGAATATCACCTTTTTTTATGAAAAGAAAGCTTGATGAAAAAAAGAAGCCAGGTGCCCCAGCTATGTCTTCAGTCTTCTTCAAAGGCCAAGAAAAATATTCCTAGCATATAAGTCTGTCATAAACAGTTCTCATTATCCTCCCTTCCCATCCAACCCCACCATTAGCAACCATAGCTGTCCCAACCTCTTACCTAGGTATGCAGAGTCAGGAGTGGACCTCAGGCTCTGGGTGGGTGAACGGGCACTCAAACCATGGGTGGGTGAGCCAGGCAAGCTATCACTGGAGGATAAGGAGCGATTCAAGGATGATAAGCTACGGCTGGTGTGCAGCAAATTTGACTGTTTGGTGATCTTGCGGAACAAGGAGCTGCGCTTCTTGCTGCCAGAATGAAGAAATCACATTGAGCAGGGCATTACACTAGATGAACTCCCAAACCCCAATGAACATAGAGGGGATCAAGCTATCCTTGATACACCTTACTTGTTCCTTTAGTTCCCCTCCCATTCTCTCTATGCAGCTCACCTCTCCTGCCCTTCTTTGCTGGTGCTCCTCTTGTTTCTTCTAGCCATTTTGGACTTGTAGCTGCTCTTGCGGGCTGGTCCAATCCGGATGGAGGTGTTCTCAAAGGGCGTAGTAGTCACCATCACCTTATTTCCACTCTAGGGGAAAGAAAGGTAAGCTGGCTGTAGGAAAGGAACAAAAACACAGGGTCTCGGCTCCATCAGAGACTCTCCACATTTCTTGCATACTTCTGCTTACCTTTAGGATGAGTTCCACCACCTCAGTGTGCACCAGACCATGTACTGGCTCTCCATTGACATGAGTAATGAGATCCCCTGCACACAGACCTGCCTCATGGGCTGGACCCCCTTCCTCCACATGCTGTCAAGAAAAAAGCCAAGAGAATGTCTCAAGACTGCTGCCTCCCATTTATTCATAGGACAATAGGTTCATCGTTGTGACAGGAGAGTCCTTGCAGCTAATTTCTATCTCATTAGCTATAAGGCTCTTTCTTGACCATTTTCTTATCCAGAATGTCTTCTTACCCAGACAATGTGATCCACGCTATACACATCGCTGTCTCCCAGATACACACGGATGGCACGCAGTGTGAAGCCATACTTCTTGCCTGACCGCTGGATAGTGATTGGTGAGCGCAAGCTGGTGACCGCAGGAGAGTAGTCTCGGGATGGGGAGGAATCTCGGGATGAAGGATTAGAGGAGAGTGATCGGGGAGACATTGGGCTGGCCAGTGGTGAGCTGCTATGCTGCTCCACTGAAAGGAGAGAGCAAAAGAAAATTAAGGGGTAAGCAAGATGCTTTCCATGTACATAGAGGACAAGCGTACCACAGGGCTCTTTGCTTCCCTGCTGTAGTATCTGGAGACCAGTTTCTTGGGGGCATTGGCACCAGCCTAGCTTTACCCTTTCATTATTTTCTGCCAGCTCCCAGGACATTTTGGTAAGGGAGTGGTACAGAATTTAGAACACTGGGGAACTACTGGAGGACAGGTAACATTAAAAACTGGTCAGTAGAGGTTTTTTAATGAGGAATAATAAGTGTTTTTGCAGGCTCCAGAGGTTAAAAAATATCCAGTACAGATAGTCCTCGACTTATGACCATGATGGAACCTGCCCATTATGGTTGCATGTTGCGATGGGCTGCAACAAGGTTCTATTTGCTTGGGTAGTTTCTGGAGCCTCCTTAAAAAAACCAGACCCCTTACAATCTTGTGAGAAGGTACTACTTGCTTGCAGAATAGCATGAGAATGCTGAGCTTCACTTTGCATCACATCGGCTGGGCTCCTCTGTGTGCTGGTCATTTCTGCTAACTGGCTTTAGGCTCCCTTGTGTGGCCGAGTGGCTGGCTTGGGAGCAGGCCGAGCCTTGCAGGGACCCAGTGGGATGGGTGAGGGTGATAGGTGGAGCATCCCTGTGGTCGATGGTAAGGATAAGCAATGGTGAGGGCACTTGCAGCAGCAGTAACTTTGAAACCAGGTCATATAAGCATCTTTGGGGGGAGGAATCTGTTGTAACTCTGAATTGTCATTAAGTGGCCAGTCATAAGTCGAGGACTACTTGTATGTGTTTTTCTAGCTGGAAATGTTTCCCCAAGTAATGTATCATTGGGATATTTCGGGTGACTCTTAAGTACATAGTACCAACCACTGACACATACAGACAATTACAAGGGCTGAGGGCATGGTGCATTTTCAAGCTGCACATAGGCTACCTTGGCACAAAATTCAGCCTTCCAGTTTCTAGCTGTCGATGACTAGAGAGATACAACCGAATGTGTGCCAAGCGAGACCTCAGTGGGTATGACTGAATCAGACTCTTGCTACTGGTCAGGTGAGGTAGTTTTGGGTGCCTCCCCCTAGCTTATTTACCTCTTCTCATAAGTAACAGAAGCAGAGGATTTGAACAGAAAAGATCAGCCATGCAAAGAACATTCTATCAAGCAAATCTGCTTCATTTGCATAAACCCTACAAAGAGTTGCAGCATCCCACTTCTGTTGTGACAGGCTTTTTGCAGAATACATACAGCCCAGCAACTACACTAGAAGAACCAAAGGGCAGGGTGGGTGGGTGGAAGAGATCATGCAAAGCCACAAGACAACCATTATGGGGACTCTACTGAACACAAGTTTGGTACTAATTCCTATTAGAGTGGGGAGAGAGAATCCCTGTACCAAGGAAATGGGGGACTCTAGAGGAGCTCAGTGCTCAGGAGGGTGAAGGGAACATGAAGGACACAGTGCAAGAGAGGGCGGGATGGGTGGGTGTTTTAGGCCAGTGGTCTGTGTGGTGAACAGCCTGGTGGGGCAAAGACAGAAGGTGACTGGAGGGTGTTCAGTGAGCGTGGGCGGGGCAGGCTCAAAGGAGGATGCCATTTCTAGGGGTCTGGGGAGTGTGTGTGGGGGGAGGGATGAAGAGGAGGAGGAGGGGCGTACCTGTGGGGATTATGACCGACAATGCAGTAGCTGAGGCAGATTTGATGACCTTGCCCCCTGTGCGGGAGCTGCGCTTCTCAGCCGTGGCGGTGTCCCCTGAGAGCTGTTGGTGCCGGGCCCGACGCAGCACCAAGTCATTGGTAGCTCTGGGGGCAGATGGGTCCAGCTCTTTGGGGGGCTGTAGCTCACCCGCTTTTGATTTATCGCCTATTGGGGAGGGGAGAGAGAGGGATGATGACTCAAGCCCTAGATCACAGGACCACACTCAGGGAACCCCACCTCCAAACAAGAGCCACAGGGCACCACCACATGAACTGCCCACCATCACCCCTCCACCCCACAGAGGGCATTGTGAGGATTACAGATCCACCCCTGTTCTTTGAAGGACCGCTGGCAAATAAACCATAATGCTGCTCGTCAAACCCTTCCCAAAACAACAGCCTTCATCAATCTGATGCTGTCCGTGTGTTGCTTCAGAATTCCCAGCCAGCATCATCAAAGCATTCTGGGAAATATAATGCAGCAGGTAGCAGGATTCAAGAGAAAGTGGAGATGGTGATATGAGTATGCATGTGCCTGTTTGCGTGCATGTACACCGAGGCTTTATCTGCATCATCACGTAACATGAAAGGCTTAAGCTTAGGTTTCTGGTCCACATTCTAATAGGAGTGTTATGAAAAGGAATGACAAATGATGGCTGACCCTTTAAACATTGAAATGTGCTTGCCTTGGTATTGCTATTGCTAAACGGTCTCGTGGTCTGAAAGAAGGTGCTGTTGCACAAACTAAGTTGCCAGAGAGTCAAAGATGTGCAATTAAGATTCTTGGGCTGCTAAACTCTTAGAAACCTTGTCTTTTCTTTTCTTTTTTTTCTGACCTCTTAGAGAGCATGCAAAGGGATGGAATGGGTCCTGTTTATCCCCCTTGGGACTCATCACCAAGGATGTTGTTAAGTGGTTTGTGCCTCACAACTGTCTTTGTTCCACAAAGGAGCAGACCATCTCTACACCAATTCTCAGGACATTTGTAAAGCAGAGCTGGAGTTTAATGGTTGGGAAATCCCAGCTTGCAACCTACCCTTCAGGGGACTCCAAATTCAGAACGGTAAGTAATGGCAGCTTCCAAAAATCACATTACGTTTGGAAGCACCAAACACTTACAACTCAGCAGTCTATTGCCGCAGAGTAACCAAGTGAGGAATCAAAAGCCAAGCACAATGGAGAGCAGACTTCCTGTTCAGACAAGAGGCAAAACTTGTACTGTGCAGAGTTTCTTATTAAGCATGTCTCCTGGTTCTCTTTTCCCACATTAAGACATACGGTACCTTTCTTAACAGCAACATGATGACAACATGTAGGGCCAATCTTTTGATATAAAACTCAACTATGATATAAACTATGCAAAATAAACATCATTATATTGTAAATAAAATGGCTTCGGAAGGGTACAAGGCCCTAAAACTAAATCACAAACACAATATCTGCTAAAGGGAAATAAGCATGACTGAGATAAAAATAAAATAAAATGGGTTGAAAGGACACTGTCTTTTTAGGGCTGCTAATATGAAGAGAGCACTTTCTTACTTCTGCAGAAGTAAGGCAGCATGAAAGCTTTTATACATACATACATATGCACACAGTTGTAAAAGGAACTGTTGCGTCACTCAATGCCACTAACGTTTGAAGCCATCTCTCTCAAAAGGACAAGAAGCAATGGTCTTAAGAGCATTCAAAAACTTCCATCTCTGGATGTAATGCGTGCGTGTGAGCAGAATTCCTGCCTTAGGCATCACAGTAAAAGGCCAAATTTAATATCCATTGCCACTATTCTGATACGTTGCTTGAACATGCACTTCTTGCAACAGCTGTGCTACCAGGGGAGTGGGAGCCAGGGCAAAAATATGCATTTTCTCAAGCCAAACCCTGCGGCAGGTATTTTGGAAATTTACTATTTCTTCAAAACAGACGCCTACGCTGGGGAACAAATCGTTGAATCCCCACACTTGCTGGGATCTGGGCCTCCAGGTTGTAGTATCTACTGGAAAGACAACCAGACTCTGAATAGACATTTCAGGTAAATACTGAAATGAAGCCCGGAGGCTTGGAAACAGTCAAAGGTGACTCAAGCTACACTATCCAGGTGCTGTGCTATCCAGTGAAATGAGATCACTTTGACCAAGAATGCTACTCCTCCCTAGAGAATGGAAGGGAGAGGGATTTGTGGCCTAGAAAAGAGGTGAAAAGAATGATGATGGACCAAAAACTGGTTTAAGCCATAGTGGAGAGATCCTGCAACAAATGTAGGAAACCTTTGACTTTGGTTTCTTTTCTTAGCCCATCAAAGCCACAGGATTTTCTTTTTTCTTTTTTCTTTTTTTTGCAAACGGCTACCTACCTTGCCATAGTCTGTACTCACCTGCCTCAGTCTCCACAGGAGCAGGACCCTGTGCAACATCTCCTGCTCCCTCCTTGCTCTCCTTGCCTTCAGACTGAGGGGTGGCTCCTACAGGCCCATTTTCTGCAGGAGCCTTCAATGGTCCCTTGCCAGGAATCTCATTGTCACTTTCCAATGGCACAGCAAAACGGCTGGTATCCATCAGGGCTGAGAAACGCCGTCGGGCTCCCAGTGGGGGACTCGAATCACTCTCGGTGTATGATGACTCCGAGGCCGAGAGTTGCTTCCTGTAGGACAGAAGCCAGCAAACTGACTTAGCCTCGATATGTTTGGACCAAAGGTTGTTATGAAAAATTCTGCCAGGGTTAACTGAAGTCCACAAGTTTCACCAGGACTGGTTCACTGAATCTCAGTTTGGTTCTGCCTTGGTCAGTGATAACAAATTGTAATCAGTGAGGCTGAAACTGAGCCCATGAGCTCTCCTCCTCCTCCTCCTTTTGGTTGCTTTGCATCTTTAGAGTTAATACCATGTGAATAAACAAGACCTTTTAAAATATGACCTTCCCTCTTAATAAACGTATTTATTACACTTTATCATTAGGTTTTTTTTTCCTGGAAAAGCCATCTAGATTTCATTGGGACAGATAGTTTCTATTTCTACTTGTATAGACATTTTGACTGAGTTCTTTTTCCTTTTCAATCAATTTTTTGAAATAAGAAAACATGTACAAATGAAAAGCAGCACTTTTCACACCTCTCTCGTTTCTCCCCCTCTCCCCCCTCCCTCCCTCACACACACAAACTGAGCTGCTGCTGATTATGCTAGATATATGATCCATTTTCTCAATGCCAAAAGTGTTAGTTTCCACTGCCACATCACCAAGGATTTGAATGTTCAGAAAGAGACCTCCCATCCCTTGTTGCCGAGTAGCAACAGCCAGCTCACCAGATCTCCCAAGGAGCCCCTCAAATCCACACTGACCTTCTCTTTCCCTAGCCACCCTAAATATAACCCTCCTGCCCTGGGAAAGGGACAGTCACTGCAGAACAGCCCAGGTGAGACTCACATTTCTGGAGAGCTGGTGCGCCAGCTCTTGTCCCGAAGCGTGAAGCTGCCGAGGCTTTCCCGTTTGCTAAGCCTGTCGTCTTTGTGTTTGTTGCTTTGATCCCGCTTGGTGACACCTGAAGTCTTTTGCTCATGCTGGGAGAGGTGCTCCATACTGCTGTACACCTGGAATAAAAGGGCAAAGAAGAAGAGGAAAGAGATGGGCTGTACCAGTTTAATGAGAAATATTAATGGAAGATATATGACACAATTCAGTCACAATCCTAGCCACAAGCCACAAATTCACCTCCATTCCCAAGATAGGAATAAAAATCCTCTCCCCAACACAAGAATTCATGATGAGCCTTCACACCCTCCTGTTGGTCAATTCTCCCACTTTCCAGTCTATCCCAGATCACTTTTTCCACCTATCAAGGAGGAAGGAAAATCTCAGTAAGAGGTCATGTAGAGCAGTGCCCCCCAACCTTTCTGGCTCAGTGGACTGGCAGTGGTTATGGAGGCAGTGACGGCAGCAGTGCGGGTGGGGGAATGGTTTTGCGTGTGTGTAATCTAGATCCTGCGCATGTGCAAATGAAGCTTTGCGCGTTCACCCAGCACTTGGGTGGCCCAGTTCCCAACAGGCTGCAGACCAGTAGGGTCTGCAGACCAGGGGTTGGGGAGCCCTGACATAGAGAATTGGCCAGGGCCAGAGAAACTAAGCTCCCCTCCCCTGTCAATCATCTCCTAAAACTGGACTCCCCTTAGACACAAATTATCTCAGCAAACATGGAGGTAGGAAAACACACAGCAACTTATATGTGAGTAAAAAAGTATTTCATAGGATTGTGGGACAACTATCCCCAATCCATGCTTCCTTATGCTTCTTTGTAGCACTGCAACCTAAAATATCTGCATATCCATGATGTAAATTTCAGACATAATCTGTTTTAATTTCAACCTTGTATAATCTTTTGGACAGTGCAAGCTAATAATAAAAGCAGCAGAAGCATCAACCATTTCACAGAATTATTCAAGTGTCTGCACATTTTATCTTCAATCTTGACTACAGAGTTTGAGGCATTATTTGTTAACTTAAAAAAGATTTAAATATGCATTTTAAAAACAGAAAAGATTGTCTTGTGAGATGGATGGCTATGCAGATATGATATAATAAACAAACAAACAAACAAAATTAAAATGCAGGTGAATAAACCAGGATATGAATCTAAGGTATTGTGGCTCAAAGTTGGCTTCCCTATTTTGGTTTTAATGGAAGCCAGTAAATGTAGTTTCTGGTTTGTATTTACTGGGAACTATTTGTAACCTGCTCACACATCCCATGGTTCTTACAAAGCAAATAGCAAACTTTGGTTGCCCTAACACTTTTCCTAATTCAGTGATGAATATGAATCTGGCACTCTCCAAGTTGTGCTATAAACAACTGGATGGGTGACAGAATGCCCATTCCTGCTCTTTATATGTACTCCACAGCATCCGTGCAAAGGTGTTACAAATCAATTATTAGATTTTAAGCCCGTTTTTATTTTGTACAACTACAAGGGGCATACATAGTGCTCCCTCCTCTTATTTTCTCCCCAATAGTCACCTCTGGTTGGAGGAGGGGGACCGACTGGCACAAAATTCACCCAGCCAGTTTTCATGCCTAAGGGAAGACCAGGACTCAGGGTCTCCTGGTATTTCGTCCTAATCCTTTATTCTCCTTCTTTCACACCAAAGTGGCCCTCAGAAAGAATTGCAGTAAATAAGGGCTTTACCTTGCTGAATCTGGGAGAACAAGATGAAAACTGGCGTATCTCCACTGGTTCATCTTCAGTCGTATCTTCATCATCATAGGAATTAATGTGGTGGTAACGATCAGAGCGGGCTAAAATGAGAAAGAAGAGCTCATGAGGCTCACAGAAATCCAGGTGGTATAACTTCTGGGACTTAGCCCAATGATTTTGCTTCCCTGTGCCCACTACTTAAGTGGCCTTAGGTAAACAAAATCTCAGTACAGGGTGCTCTTTCCCATGTGCCTTGAAAGAGTCCTCTTTTAATGTCTCATAACTGACTGGACTACATTTCTCCTGTCAGAATCTCGCAGATCTTGTTTTCACAAGACAGTCAGCATCAAATATCAGAGAAGTAGATATGCTTTAAAACTTTTCCAGGAATAGAGGCAGTGTCTTTTCATGTGCCAGAACATTGGATCTTAGTTCAGCACCGGTGTCAATGGCTACCAGTTGCTGTCTAGAAAAGCATTTTTCAAAATTAACAACTTTTACAGGTAGTCCTTGACTTACAACCAGTAGCTTAACAACTCTTCAAAGTTACAACAGACTCAAAAAAAGTTGCAACTGCCGCACTATCTCCAATGGTCATGTGATCACATTTCAGGCACTTGGCAACTGGCTCACACTTACGACCAGTCATATGATCATGTTTTGGGATTATTATTATTATTTTGCTGTTTTCTGACAAAAACCACCTATTGGATAAGCCAATTTGGCTTTGTGACCACATGATTCATTTAATCATCATTGTAAGAATGGTCATAAAATGGAGTCCAGTCACATGATTGCAATGACTGATGAGTAAAATTCTGGATTCAACTGTGGTTGTAAGACTACTGGCTGAAGATTCTGAGAGTTGAAGTCTAGACATCTTAATGATGCCAAGATAGAGAAACACTGTTCTAGGATGTTTTCCTGGAAACATTAGGCAGCTATTCTGCTTGGCAAACAAGAATGCTTCCATTAAAGCTACATAGCCTTCCCCCCTCCCCCCTCCCCCTTGTTGTGGTCCTTATAAATATTGCTCATTCATAGCTGCTATTTTATCAAGAAAAGAAACAAAATCACAAAAATACTTGGGATCTTTCTATAAAAGCCAGTCGAGTGATGATGATTTAAAGGTGTATGGTCAGGGACAACTAGGTAACTGTCTTCAGCGGAGTTCAAACTATTAAGCAAAATATTCAGGTTGAGGCACAGAGAGAAAGAAAAGTTAACACTTGCTGTCAAAATAGCTGGTGTCTTCCTCAGATTCCAGATGAGGGATGAACTCTGCTTTCTGCCTCAAAAGCCCATTCCAATCTAGTTCTTTGAAAAATGCATGCTGTTTCACTTCATAGGCGCCACCTGTGTAAATGAAGAAAAACAAGGTTTTGCTGTCCTCTGCTGGACAAGATCAAAACTCACTGTAAGAAAAAAGAATGAGCCAAGCAGCCACCGTAGTGCTTAGCTAAGAAATTTGGATCCTGTTGCCAGATACTTTATAGAGAGAAAGGATGGGGAACTGGGGATGCTTGCTATGGCCATAGTTGGTCAACTCTTTGAAGCCTAAGAGGAAAGAAAAACCTCTTTCCTTATGAGCTGGAATGCTGTACCCATAGCTCCTTCCCTCTCTTGTCTGACCTTACCTGCTCCCAGGCGGAGAAGAGGATTGGTTTGCAGGAGGCAAGAGATCAGATGCTGAGCATCTGAGGGGAGCGCCTCCTCTCCTTCTGGCCACAAGATGTCATCTGAAAGCAAGGAAATAAAGACAGGCTGTTGCAATCGGATAATGGCACTTGGGAAAGCAGATCAGGTGGAAGAGGCTCCAAAAGAGGAGAGGTTATAAAAATAGCTCCTCCTACTGAGGCTGCAACTTAAATGATGTAATTTAAGAATACAGGGTAGCAGGAGCTGCATCTCAAAACGTCGGTTCTACACAATGCTTCCCTCACAATTTCATGTTGCTCTTTACTTCCTCCATTTTATTTCTTTATCCAGAAGAAAAGCCACCTGTGACTTCATGGAAATGCCCATGGCAACTTCTTGGCAAAAATATAGTAATTTGTATTTTCTCTGCCTTTTTTTTTTTTTTTACTTGTCAGTTTAGTCTAAAATCTACCTACAAACTTGGAACAAATTCTAAAGTAAGTAACCAATGATCCCCTAAGAGAAGCAACACTTGCTGTACGTACCAGTGATGACCTGGCCAAACAGCTCTTCAGGAGTGTCTCCAAAGAATGGTACACAGCCCACCAGAAATTCATAGAGGATGATGCCCATGGCCCACCAGTCCACTGGCTTCCCATAACCTTGGCGAAGGATCACCTCAGGTGCAATGTATTCGGGGGTCCCACACACCTGTTAAGATACTTGTCTTTATTCAGCTGTCAAAAATGCTGATCCACTGAGTGTCAGGTATCTCAAAACTTGCAGTGCATGGTGTTAATTGGGTCAAATTAAATATGGGAACACTATAAATTTCTCTCTTACATATAACACAATTTGACATTGTGTTTTTTTCTAAGTATAGAGGTACAGACATGTTAACACGAAGCAGTAAACAAAGCTTTTCTTTGATCATTAAAAAGTCAGTGTGCCAAATAGTTAAAGTCCACAACAGATATTAAAAAATGAAAAAGATTGCTGTCAGTTGCAATATTTTTTTTTATTTGATTTATATACCGCCCTACTCCTGAAGGACTCAGGGCGGTGAACAGCCACAGATAAAACACATAAATACAAAATTTAAAAGCAAAGTAAAACCGAATTAAACAATTTGGCCCAAGACGGATTTAAAACCCCAATAATTTAAAACAGATTAAAATTTACATTTTAAAAAGGGAAAAAGGGAAAAGATTAGGCCAGGCCTAATGGAATAAAAAGGTCTTAAGAGCATGGCGGAAGGTGCGCAGATCCGGGATCATCCGTATCTCCGGGGGGAACTCATTCCAGATAGTAGATGCCCCCAAAGAGAAGGCTCTCCCCCTGGGGGCCGCCAGTCAACATTGTTTGGCCGACGGCATCCATAGAGAGCCCCTCTCTATGAGAGCATACCGGCCGGTGGGAGGCTATTGGTGGCAGCAGGCGGTCCCGTAGGTAACCAGATCCTAAGCCATCTTGTATCATCTTGTATTTTGTATTATCTTGTATTTTGTCTCCCTAGTCCTCTTTCAAGTGGCATAAGGACTGTGCAATACTTTATAACTTTTCTCTATTACTGTATTTCAAATAAAAATACATAACCTCAGAGCCGGAATAAAAGAAATCAGAATGGAAAATCTACTAGATTTATAGTTATATTCATAGATTCAGCATGGCCTAGAAACCAGGAGACTGTGAGTTCTAGCCCCATATTAGGTATCAAAGCCACCTGGGTGACTTTGGGCCAGTCATTCTCTCTCAGACCAACCCAACTTGCAGGATTGTTGTGGAGAAAATAGAAGGAAGAAATATTAGGCATATTTGCCACCTTGAATTAAGAGGCGCAGTGGTTAGAATGCAGTACTGCAGGCTACTTCTGCTAATTGCTGGCTGCCAGCACTTTGGCAGTTCAAGTCTCACTGGCTCAAGGTTGACTCAGCCTTCCGTCTTTCCGAGGTTGGTAAAATGGGGACCCAGATTGTTGGGGACAATATGCTGACTCTATAAACTGCTTAGAGTGGGCTGTAAAGCACTGGGAAGTGGTATATAGGTCTAAGTACTGTTGCTATTGCTACTAATAAAGTAATAAAATGGGATAAAAATCTAATAAATATATCAATAATAAAATATCTGCATCACTGCTTTCATGGAATTTTCTGACAGCTTTAGCTTTTTGAATATCTGACTTTTTTCACATTTAGTATATGGCAGCACCACAATACAAACAGACTTAAACAGGGTTCCACCTGTTTGTCTAGAAACTCCCTGGCATCCTTCTCAATATGACCTTCATACAGGTTTGTGGTAAGGCTCATCAGCCCCATCTTGGAAAGACCAAAGTCCGTCAATTTGATATGTCCCATGGAAGTGATAAGTAGGCTGTGGAGAAAGCAGAGGAATAAACATCAGTCAGAGAGAACCAATCATAGCCACTTCCTAAATACAGCTAAAGACAGGCCTGGTCTTTTAACTTCATACTTGTCAGGCTTGAGGTCACGATGGACGATGCCATAGTTATGCAGGTACTCCAGGGCCAAGACAGTCTCAGCAAAGTACATGCGGGCCATTTCTACAGGCAGAGCCCCAATGTTCTTCAACAATGTTGCACAATCCCCACCTGCAAAGGAAGGTGAAATGGTTAGGAAGATGGCTAGGATTTCATTCTATTTAGCCAACTACTCTCTCCAGTTCTTTGACTGAAACTTGCAGTCTCAAGAATATAAGAAGTGTGATTCTGGAGGCTGTTGTTTAGCCTTCTTTATCAGATGCCTTATAGGAAACCCACAAACAAAATGAGTATATAAAAGCTTCTTCAAGTATCTCTATCTGCACCTGATATTCAAACATATTGTAATCAGACATTATCTAAAAATAGGAGATAACAATCTCGGTCAGAAGGCATGCTAAGCCAGAAGTTTGGGGGATTCTCAATTATTGGTGCATACCAATTTATTGTGTTTTTTTATTATTATGCTAAGCCAAAATTCTAGGGCTCATATTGATATATGGTAAGTAGATGCTGATAGCCTTATTCTCCATGAATTTGTCCAGTTACAACCTAGTAATGAGTTTATCTTCCTTCTTTTTTTTGGTAACATTTTACAAATGTATGTGTTATCCATTCCTGTATGTTTCTGGGTAGCAAAAATTCCACGGTCAAGAGCATCAAAACTGAAAATAGAAGTTGTGAACCCTATTAATATGTAATTTAATGAACAACCTCAACTACAATTGCCTTGCCATAGAAAAAGCTGCCTTGGCTATCAGTTGTGAACATTTTGAAGGTAAAACTAAAAAAAATGTCCCACTGAAAACATAGGACCAATTGCATGGGAATAGGTGGCTCCCAAGTAACTTAAAACTCCAGGTCTATGCCACATAAGGCCTTGCACACCTGAATAGGTTTTTTAAGCTATCAGTGTTAACATCCATAGCTTTACTTTGTAGAGCAAAACTCATAATTTAACAACGTATGTGGAGATCTGTATTATCAGCTACTACCTATAGGTTATGCAAACCCAATCATAGACAAACCACACTCAAACTCAGTCCCATTATTGAAATGGGAGTTTTTACAACCAATAGGCACCATTTTATATTTGCTTATATTCTGCATTTTTCATTGTCCTTTTCCTAATTTGCCAACCTAAATAATCCAACATTATTAGCAAACTTGCCACTTTGCTTTCATCAGCTAATTTATGAACAAGTTAAAAGCACCAATCCCAAATACAGATGCACTGGCTACACACACTGTACGTTTTGTTCTTTGAGCCAGTTACTAAGCCTTAAGTGGATGCACCTTTTACCCCATAATTGTTCAATTTGCTCAGGAATCTTTGTCAAAAGTCATCCGAAAGTCCAAGTAAGTGATATCTATTTGATAACTTCTACAATATGTTTGCTAATATTCTCCAGCCATGTTCATTCTTCTTCAGGAAAACTTATCCTGTATACTCGACAATTCAGTCAGTAACCATGTTTTCCAGCAATATATCTGTGATTTGCATTAACCTAACTGGCTTGAAATTCCTGAGAATCTCATTTGCACAGATTTTTTTCCTTTGGCTATTTTTCAGCCCTCTCCTAGGAAAGCCTGTAAGATGTTATGAACTATATCTTTTTCGCCACAAGATCATCAGTTGCACATTTCAGTTTTTTTTATTTAAACAAAGAGTTTCCTGTTTTGTCTACCCTATTTAGGTCCATGCCTCAGACTTACTTTCTGAAAGTATCAATTCAGGTAGTTTTCTGCCCTATATCTTCTAGAGGGAAGACAGATGGAAATAATTCATTCAGTTCTCTGCAGTCCTTATCTTCCTTCTATATTTCTTTTCTTGCTTTGTGATGTAATAGCCCAGCTAGTTTTTCCGGTTTTAGATGTAATTATTGTTAATTGTTGCTTCTAACAATTAAACTCAACTTTCTCTTTTATAACTCTCATTATCTGTTCATTTTGTCCCCTGGCCTCTTTTATTATCTTATTTACACATAATTTGTAAGATAATGATTTATGGACTATATTAATGGCCTGCATGCTCTCCGGATTTCAAACTTTAATTTCTTCATTTCAAAAAGAATACAGGATGCTGAAATGTCTTCTGAAATTCACAATCATAATGTCTTCTACAACTTATCTCAATTTAAAACTGGACTAGCAATTGGAAGATTTTTTTCTTGAGTGAGAAACTGAAGCACCATTCTTAGAAAGTGATACCAATAGGATTAACTGCAACTGTTGGAAAACTCTTCTCAAAGTTTGACCTACGTTTATTTGGTTAATGAAGAATGCATATATTTTATACTTAATATTATTTGCTAATAATTATTGTTGATAGAGTGTTTCTGCAAATCACATATGTAAATTTTAATATGGAACTTAAAGTGATTGGTGTGAATTTGTGATGCTATTGAATGAATCTGCTATCATACTAGCCCCTCAAGAAAAGAATATTTTTTGTGAATAAAGAGCAAATTAGATGTACCATGTACCCTGCTTGAATTCCTGTTTAAGTGTTTCTCCTTTCATAGGAAAAACTGCTTCCCCCTCCCTCCATTCACTAAAGGGAGAAAAAATTCTGTTTTTTCATACTTGGCCTATTTATATCAATCCTCTTAATTTAAAAACTCTTTTCCTGTCTAGTGGAATGGACTGGTTTTATTAATAGGAAAACAAATTGGTGGATAATGTGCTGTGATTTCTTAAAATTAAATATACTGACTGTATTAAAATGAATAATAAATCAGTATGGCACAAAATGCAGTCCAATGGCCACAACAGCATCCCTTTTGCAATCTTCAAAGCCTGTCTAGTATGACACTATTTTTGCAATTTTTTTATGTTCAGGGGATGAGTCAATGAAAATGGTTGACTAAAGCTAGCCTGGCACACATTTTTGTTTGTAGAAGTTGTATATTCTTGTAATTCATTTCATTACCTTAAATGTATTAGTTATAAATACATTTATAACTTTTATTGCTTTTAAATTGGTTTTATAATTGGGGTGTTTTTAATCTGGCCAAAGTATTTAATGTATTTTAAATGGTTTTTAACGTTTGTATTATGTATATTTTACTTTTTTGGCTGTTCACCGCCCTGAGTCCTTCGGGAGTAGGGCAGTATATAAATTTAACTATAAACATGCCAAAATTCATTGCCATTATATAACTCTTGGTGGATTAAGATTAATATGCGTTTTCAGATGCTTTTCAGGCATGCAGTAATATTTTTTCATCTCAGTTCTTACAGGTCTTCAAGTATTCTCTGGTATGACACTGCAAAGTCAGAACTGAGTCTTTTCAACTTCTTTGAGAGGTTGTATCACATTATCAAAGAGTTTCAACAGGATATTAGACTATAACTTGGATGTGGACAACTTCAATGGCCATAATTTCCAATCTGGAAAGTTGTATTAAGTCAATACATTAGGTAAAATAGCCCAAGAGTGCCTACCCGGATGGAACAGCTGATTTTCAGAGTTGCAGGCAGAATCTTCCCTCATCTTACCTGAGCATTTCAGGGAATGAATATAAATTCTTCTGTATATAAGACATGTGCTTAAGTACTAAGTTACGGCCACCTCCTAACTATCATTCTTGTAGGTAATCTATTTAGTGACACATTCATTATTATATTTAGTAAGATACAGTATTTGTTATATTCTTTCAAATAATGTGCTGTTAAACTTAGTGTTTTCTTTATAAAATTCAGCATCCTAAGGCAGCCTTTTCAAATCAGCTGCTTCCAAATAGACTGACTTCAGCCTATAATGCTGCAATCAGTGTTGCCTATGTCCAAATCAGAGATTACAGAAGTTGAAGTCTAATATATTTGGAGTCCAGTTTGGATAAAGCTGTAAATGACCTGTAATTTAGGGCATATCAATCTAACCAATTCCCATGGACTGCTGCTAACATGACATAACTCTTGCATAATATTGGATGGAGATTGCCATAAAGATCTTGCATCTCACAGGTACCAACCCTTACAAATTCTGAAACTGCATACCTTCAACATACTCCATGACCATGCAAAGGTACCGTTTAGTTTCAAAAGAGCAGAACATGCTGACCACAAAGGGGTTCTCTGCAAAAGTCAGAATGTCACGCTCCACAAAGGCTTGTTGGATCTGATTGCGCAGGATGAGGTTCTGCTTATTAATCTTCTTCATGGCAAAGCGCTGGCGGGTCTCTTTATGTCGCACCAAATATACAGCTCTGAGAGAGAAGAAGAAAGCAGAGGTCAGCAAGAGGCATTTTTAGGTTCTGCCCCAAAAGTCTATATTTGCCACAAAAAGGAAATTGGAGTCAATGTATCACAATCTTTCTGTAAACTACCTTTATTTTCATATTCTTTAAAGAAAGATTACTGGGGCCTTCATATTTATTAGAGTTCACTTCCTTTTTCTGGTTGGCTAAAAAAACTAACATTTACAGAATACTTTGTACAGGAGAAAATTAAACATGGTCATACGCCTGTCTAGTGTACTTCGCTACAGCACATTTTAAGATAGAAAAATCATTTTGGGCTACTACTCAGTGGGAAGTCAGAATCCAGAATTATTCTGGATTTGAGATCTTGGTCTTGGAAAGAATATCTCCTCCCACCTATTCACTGACATTGTCTTCAGAGGTTCTCCTCCAATTGTCCATATAGCCCCAGAGATGCTAGTGTCTTCTTGAGGAATGTCTTCATCAGACAGGCTTGTTTGGAATCTATATTACTCTTCAATATCAGGTTAAATTTTATTTTATTTATTCAATAATCAACTAATCGAAACATTGAACTTGTTTTCAAAATCATAACCTATATTTCTGGCCTCTTTGAACCATTGTTCTAATTTAAACTCCGATTTGCTATAACTGTGGAGTAGAGCCCCCTGAGCTACATTATCATTATAGAAACAGAATGACTGGCTCAAATAAACATTTGAAGTGCACGCGATTTGGAGCTACAATGTTGACCCAGAAGTAAAGATCCTTTCCTGCAGCTAGTGGATCCAAGGAGCCTGATGTTAATAGTGCACTCACCCATAGGCCCCATTGCTTATAAGTTTAATAGTTTCAAAGTCTCCTTCTCCTGGTGGCTTCTTTGGCTTTGGAGTGGTCCCACGACTCTGCAATATTAAGCATTCTGAGTGTGAGGCCACAAATGATCCATAAGGAGACAAGAATTCAGTTCTAACAGAATTTACCTTATAGGATGCTTCTTAACACAACATTTGAATCTGAATTCCGTCATTCAGAAACAGTAGTCATTTCACTTATAAATGCAGAAATATCCAAATTTAAGAAGAGCCAAGTGCACAATGAAATGCATAGTTAAGTAACAGAATTCAAATCCTAATAACGCAATATATATATATATATATATATATATATATATATATATATATATATATATATATATATATATATATTAATCCAGGCAGAATCTCTGTTCTTCAGGAAAGAGCTACTATCATATGTATGTTCATCACATTCTCACCAATAAAGAACAAGAAACTTAGAACAAAGCTGCAAAACCTTTTCTAAGTTGCAAAACACAATAGATCTTGCAGTGGCCACCTCATTCCACAAAAGTAGGGCTAAGACAAAGTATGAAGGAGAAAGACCAAAATTATGACTGATTCTATGTAAACTTTTAATCTTCTATTGAGAGTTAATCTTTGTAAGTCTTCAGAAAAAATCATGAAGCCCTAAGGATTCTTCTACCATTTATTTACATTATAATATGTTTGCATATTAAGGACTTAATTGATTCACTGTGATTTAAAAATCAAAAGTAAATTCACCATTCATATTTAATAAACTGAAAATGACACTGAAAACATCATGCCATCTGCCAATTTAACTCCATTTCCAAAGAGCAGCTGGTTAGCTTTCTAGTGCCTCTGAAACAATTATGCATTTGATGATCTTCCAAGGGCCGAAGAGGAGGTGGAAGAGGTTCCCTTAGTGCAGTGTGTCTCAACCTTCCTAATGCTGCGACCCCTTTAATACAGTTCCTTATGTTGTGGTGACCCCCAACCATAAAATTATTCCATTGACCATTGAAAATATGTGTTTTCGGATGGTCTTAGGCGACCCCTGTGAAAGGGTCGTTCGACCCCCAAAGGGGTCCCGACCCACAGGTTGAGAACCACTGCCTTAGTGTCTCTCTATTCAGCCTTTTCTGCCCAAAACAAATATGCCCTCCCTGAATTATTAACAGATAGTTGTAAGGGAGAGATTGAGCAAGGGAAGCAGTTCCAGCTAGGAAAATAGTAAGATTCAGGAACAATGCACCCTCTAATTAATAACTAAGGTTAACATCCTGGACCTTCCACCACTTTCTTCTACTTTCAGCCTATTCCTTTTCCCTCACACATGCAGGTCCCATGTATAATCCATCTATCCTCTATCTGTCTGTTTTGTTTCTTGTCCAATCTCTTATGATCACTTCTCCTTCTTACCTTCTCCTCTCTTCCATCAGTCACATTCATAAGCCATCATTCTTGCCCAGGCTTCTTCCTCTTGTCCCTTACCCATCTCGTGCCTCTTTCATAGCGCTCCTCTCTTCCATAAGTGGATTTTTCTTCCCACCTTTTTCTCACCCATTTCTAACAACAATTGTTGCTGCCGCCACCACTGGGCAGAGCAATTTAGAATCAGTTTGTTGTAAGGAGCAATAGTAACTTTCCAACATCTTCAGCTGCACTATAAAAATCAAAAAGTACATTTTGCCAATAGCATATAGCCTCACTGACATCCTTCAAAGCAGAAATGGGCAATTTTCTTCAGGGAGAGGGTCATTATTTTAGATTATTTATTGCTTAGCCATTCTCCCCAAAATATTGTAGGGAACATAACTGAGACATAGGGTTCAGATTTTCATTAAAATAAAAGATAGATATAGTAATACCTCCAGAAGGGATATATACTTTAGATAGGAATTAGCCATAAAATTGCATAAATACAATCTAGGGGAGAGGTCACAAAAATGGGGCTAGGCAGCTGCACACAGGAAGCCCACCTCTCTTTTAAATTGTAGCCATCTTAAATGGCTAATTGAGTTGCCATCCCAGGATCTGCTTTCATCATGACTGAACAAAGGTGATTAAATTTCAGCACTTTCTCCAAAACTTTAACTGCCTTAAACTTTAAAATGTGAGATGTGAAAATCCTAAATCAGCCTACAGGTTTTACTATATTTAGTCAGTAGATCAATCAAAATTCGTAGTTGATTAACTAATTCCAAATTAAGGGCACATTTATTTCACTTTTTATTGATCAAAATATTAAAGATAGTCTTTCCTTGTAACAAGCAAAGCTGGCATTTGTTTACTACATTGTACATAATTTCAAACATTCTTCAACAGTTCAAAACCACATACACCGAGAGAGGCTGAAATATAATTAAACAAGTCCATGAGAGGTTTGGATGCATGTATTTTAGTTAACACGTGCCCCCCATTCCAAACGACCAATGTAAAAATAATTGTTGAAACTGAGGGAGGCTTGCAATATTGTAATTTACTGGATAGACAGCATTATTAGTTGCCCAAGGGGAAAAAGTAGGAAAAAGGTAATGGGTTAGTGCAAATCTCTTCCACAAGCAAAACCCAGTTTAGGCAGCTCTTTGAAATTAGGCTTCTGTTTTAGAAACAATATGTATTGTATCTTAATTAACCTTTCTAGAGCACTGTGTGCATGAAACCTAGGATTTACTTCTGCAAAGAAATGCAATCTATGTTGATTCTCTCACATGAATACATATTAACTTACAAAAGACAGATGTAAGTATATTGGAGGAAATTATCTTGGAAAGCTAAATACAGTATAAAATAAACGCATGAAAAATACAATATAGTACATAGTGATTGAACACCACGACTTCCACTACCCAAAGCAACACTGTACTCTGGAGATCACAAAAGTTGTGCTGTTATTTAAGTAGTACCCCTCCTCCTAAAGTATCTATATTATTGATGTCTAATTTATTTCCAGTTGCTGCCAGTATAGTATAGAACTTTAGATATTATCCTGAATTTCAAAGATTAGGACTTCTAAACATGGGGAAGAAGGAAAGGCAAATGATATGTCCCTGGTAAATGCCATAATTTATGTTTTTGCATCGATACAGTTTTTGGGTATTATATCATTGCACATTTTTACTCAATTTCAGCTTGTTATGAAAATTTCTTTCTTACACAAATGGGATGTTCCTCTGAGGCTTAGTAGTAATGACAGAATGCAAGTGAGGCATTTGCACAGCATAGTGAACAAATCACAATAAAGGTGAGTCTGTGGGAATCCCTGTGTGGAAAAAAAAAACTGGCTAGGATGGGGTTGGCCAAGCTGACCTGTATACTGACCTCGGTGAACTCCTCTGTCTCAGGTGTGTTGGATCCTCCACTATCGTGCTCCTCCACATACAGCACATCTGACGACAACAAGGTTTGGGAAGAGCCAAAGGGAGAGCCAAGGGAACAAGGCTTTAGCAACCCCATTGTCATTTATGAAAGCACAGAAAGGGTGAAATCTAGACACACACAGAGCCATGCATATACACAAAGGCACATGCATGTGGTATAAATGGGTATATATGAAAGCTCCATGTGTTCTAATGGCAAATCAGAAGATTCGACCATGCACTTGCAAGCACATCTGCATGCAGCTCAACACACAGCAGATATGCAAAAGCCGATGCTGATGTGCACATATTGGCAATTTTACTCACACTCACAATGCAATATAGATGCACTCATGAAATCCATCTTAGAGAAATATATACGTGTATATGCACATATTTAACACTGGATGCAGATGAGCATATGCTACCTTGCCAGTGTGAAAATGTGCATTGACAAGCTGAAGCATTAAAAAATAAATTGTCCTAATGAAGAGACACACAACAGACCTTCTAGCACCTGGGGCCTTTGATCTACCACTTTCCAGAATTTGTATACAAATTCCATTACTACTTCTCTGGAAATCCAGATCATGATTCCTAGTTAGACAACTTTGAATAGGATCAACCACACATGATGAATCCATGCAATGCTTCCACCGTGGAGAGGAAAAAGTGAAATGGAGGGTCAGTTTTGAATGGGAAGTCAAGTTGATGGAAAGGAGTTAACACCCCTTTTTTGCACATCAGTCTGATAAAATCCAGAGCCCAGATGCCTACAGCAAAGGTCCTAAAAATAAAAACAGAAGCCATTCCAAAAATTCTTCACATGATACGCTATTTATTCTTAGTTTTACTCAGATGAAGCAAGCAGCATAATCCAGCCTTTGGAATCTGCCACCTGTAGTAATTTCACAACCCCGGATGTCATGGATTGGAGTATCAACATTTAGATAATTCAGCCCAATTCAACACACAAGAAATACAAAGTTATTCAGCTTGGTAAAAGTCTGAAAGGAGGGAAATTGAGAAATTTTTATGTTAGTGTCTTTCCATACAATTTTTAATGGCTATATTGTATATATTTAGCTACAATTGAAAAAAAGACAATAGGGTTCTGAATTTCATTAAGTCACCCTGTGTATGTAGAAGCACTGGAGAAATAGTTGATACTGTAAAATAAGGTTTACCATAACACTGAAAACTGAGGTTTGAAGTCACGATGAGAAAAGATTTGCTGTTCATCCAGCATTTTTTTGCCATGTGAAAGATTCCGATCCCCTATCATAACTGGACTTCTTCTACAATTAGACTGATTTTCCTTTTACACTATTCCATATGAATTTTAAATTTTTAAAAAAGTGTGCATGCTTGGGATTTCTTAATAATTAAGGCTTCACTATCAGCTTTTCTCTTGTTAATCTCCAAAAAGTGCCTATGTACTCCAGCACTCTTGAAAGGAATCCCAGAAATCACCAAATACAAGATGGTAATCCAGAAATTTACTAGTAGATGACAAGTTATCTTCTTTTCCTTTCTACTGGACAGTTTGTTAACAAATTCTTAATAGCTCCTTAATAAATTTAACTTCTTTGTCAAGAATTTAGAAATATGCCTATAGGTTATCCTGGCTAACTTCTTTTTCCAACTCTGTGGAACTAAATTCTGTGTCGATTTATTTATATCTTACCCCCTATATAGAATAGGTAGTCAGATTTCCCTCTAAGATGCACAAGGAACAAAAATGGCCCAAGAATAAAGAATCATATTGAAGAAAATGAACAAATTTGTGCTGTGTGGAATCCATGTAATATTGAATTGAATAGTCAGCATGACAAATTGCCACATATCCAGAGGAGTTATGAAATGATCATGCTAATACATGCAAGAAATGACACACAAGTATGGTCACTTGACATATAACAAATATTGTGACTTGGATACATATACAGAGACAAGGCCACTTGGATAGCAGATAATTTTCGTGGTATTACCTGGAAATGGGTCTCGAGTCAGTCCCAACTGACTTATGATGTAACGAGGAATATCTGTCTTCACCAGATGTCCCTCTTTGGCATGGTCCTCGGCTGCTTCCAGCAAGTGGTAAAACTCTTCAGGATTAAACTCCTAGAGATAAAACACAGAGCAGGCCAGAATTAGGATTGAGATTAGCAAAGAAGAACTGATTTCAGGAACCACAAAAGAGATAGCTAGGGAGGTGTAATGCTAAAAACAATGGATGTGGACCTGAGTAACAGGATTCACAGGATCCGTAAATTGAAACAGCTGCTGTTCCTCAGGCTAACATCACCCTCAGTGTTTTATCAGACAAGAAAGTACCTTGCTGCTAGTTTTTTTTCCCCCTTAAGGATTTTTTTTCTGGAAAGAAAACAAGATGAAAATAGGAATGTGAAAACATTGATAATTATTTATGGAGATGGTTATCTGAAGTGCTTATGAAATTCTGTGAATTAGGTTGGGAAATTTCATAGTAAAATCTAAACAGAAGCCTTCATAGGGAAGAAAAATAGCGAGAATCAAGAGGAATAGTTGCTAGAGTTGCTATGTCCTGAAATCCTTAGTAGACAAATATGACAACATTTCTCATGGCTATTCCTTGAACCTGACTATAAACACAACTCCAGGAATGCAAATGCACACCAACATACTTAACAGACAAATCAAGGAGGAGTTTTGGATAGCTAAGTAACTTTATTCAAATATTAAGCAGCCCTAATTATGATAAAGAACAGCATCAATAGAGTATACAGTTCTGTCTGTCTGTGTATGTGTGTTTACATATGCATGAGTTTAAAACTTAAGGTTTTTTTCCTGCTTTTTTATTTATCAGGTTATTTATAGTCCATTTGGCTGTTGATGACAGTGGCACTGCATTTTCATAAATATCTTGTCTGTTTCCATGCACTGCATTTCCTATTGTCCTACCTCTCAATCTCATATTATCTATATGAAGCAAGGGAATTGGCAGTATATTTGTTTGGGAACTGAGGTCTAGAAAAACATGGGGCTTTGCAGGCCACAGAAATTGGCTAATCTGTGATATGCATTTTGAGAAAAAACTACATTTGTATAGAATCCAAACAATCAGACACCACACAACCAAGTCACTGGTTACTGCCTTCAATACTGTAGATAATGTATGGTGAACAACTGAATGCTAAAAGACCCCCTGACTCTATTCTTTTACACCAAGAGTATCCCAGCTGAGATGCCAGTGTATGGCATAATGATCAACCACTGTTGATCATTAGGAACTGTTTATGTTAACAGCCATCAGTGAAATTTAATGTTAATAAAAAGTTGCTGTTACTGAGAATTTGATTTCAACCACTGAAACATCTGCAGAGCTGAATCACAGTAGATAAATTACAAGGATTTGTAGCAAGACTGTGACCTCGAATTCGCAGAAGTGGAGAAAGACTGCAAGTTGCTAAATGGAGTCTCCATTTTTTGAGGGAATATTCCTCAAAATGCTGGCTGCTGAAAAGAAACAGTGGGAGAGGCCTTGCCTGTTGAATTTCCAGAAACATTTGCGTTGATGGATACAAGATACTGACTCCCTTCCCTAATCAGATGATAGTTAATCCCTAACACTGAATATATGGTTAAAATGGTCTATCCTATCATGTGGCACTTTATATTAGTCTTGCTTAGCCTGGCCTTGGGAGTTGAACTGAACTACAACTCCCATCATATCCTGCCATCATGCTGTATATGACTGGATTTTTAACTGATGGGTCTAGTAGGGATTACATTGGGGAAGATTGCTATGAGGAATGAAGAAGCCTTTTTACAGCTCCGTTTATAATCTGACCTAGATGAAAAGGGGGAAAAAGCAGAGAAGCTAAATAAACACAGCTAAGCATTTTAATTTTGTTTAAAAGAAAACCCTTCTGAAACCTATGTTTGAAACAAAAGCTTTGTTTGTCTCAATTCCAGGTTAGAGAAAAGGGAGGCATAAACAGGAGCCCCAGTCTGCCATCCTCCTCCTTCTGATGCTCCCATGTTTCTGGGCAGGACAACAAAGACAGCGTCAGCCTAGCCAATGCAGTGCAGCAACTGGCTGGTTGAGAAAAAGTGTTCTGTGATTGGCTGCTGTGTTGTCAAGGTAACACACAGGAACCTTCAAAAGTAGTCTAAGCAGATACAAGCTGGGTTGATGATCTGAGCCCTCCAATGATAAAGAGTAGAGCCCAGATGGGGAGATAGAAGGAATTCTTGAACCAGGTGGAAGCTTGCTCATGCTCAGCTCAGAACTGGTTTTCAATATCAGACTTAAAGGTGTATGTAAAGCAACAACATGGTGCTCTGCTTGGGAATTGAACTAGAAGAAGCTTAATTCCAGCTGAAAGAAGATCTCACTTCCTCCAGGAGGGCTTGTGATCATAGTTTTGGTGGTTAGGCAAAAATCCAAAGCTTCAACAAAAATTAAATCCCAAAGACCCATCATTGAATAGCATGGTGTACTATCCACATAGAGCTCTGCTGAAAATCCCATTTAGGCAAACAGCAAAACCACTTCTTTAAAATAAGCTGTTTTTTCATCAGTCTTTTTATTGAGGGCAATACTGTCTTTCAACAACTGTCATCAACGCTATTGACAATCACTTTTTATAAATATGAATATCTTGAAAGTTTAAAACAATCTTCAGAATATTAACTCCAATCTCCCAATCTCCATATTAAACCAGCTGTTAGTAATTTCAAAGACCGGATAAAAATATGTCTTTAATAAACCAAGAAAGTAGAGACTGATCTAATTTCTAAAGAAAACAATTCCACATTTGGAGATAGGAAGAAACCTTTCATGCAGTCCAGATGAATGAGCCTCTAGGACAGGGGTGTCAAACTGGATTTCTTCAAGGGCCGGATCAGCATTGTAGTTCTCCTCCGCGGGCTGGCAGGGCGGGGCGGTGGGTGGGATGGATGCCTCCTGCAGCACTCTGCTGGCCAAAACGGGACATAGGGCCCCCCCTGCACCTTGTTTTTACCCTCCATGGCCCATTTTCTGGGCCATTTTCAGCTTGTTTTTGGGCTGTTTTTGGGCCGATTTTGGGGCTGTTTTCAGCTTGGTTTTTTGGGCCTTTTTGGGCCATTTCTGGGCTGTTTTGGGGCATTTTTGAGGCTGTTTTCGGCTCATTTTTCGGGCCTTTCTTCTACCCTTTTTCTGGCCTTTTTCTGGCCATTTTCGGGATTATGGCTACCTTAACTTCAAAATCAGATTGTATTTGTGAGCGGGGGGGGGGGGAGGGAGGTATCTATCATAACTTCAAATGGTCGCTAAACAACCATTCATAAGTTGAGGACTACCTGTAGTCCATAACTTGTTCAAAGCTTTAAGTGTTGGAAAATAATCAGTATCTTTTAACTTTGGAGTAATACAGTTAAACAATCATTTACTGGTTTGAAACCTAGCTCTCACATAATGAAATCACCAGACCTGCTCTTCAAAAGTACTGAAAACAGGCTGCTGCAATGTAAGTGTGATAAAGACCAGATGTGTGTCCTTCCACTTATCACTCTGAATTATTTCCAAATCCTTTGATTGATTTAAATACTTTATCCTTCTTAATGGCGTCTCTTCCATTTCTCTTCCATTTTCTATTGCATAAATAATTTCTGAAAGCAGCTTTTCTCTGCTTCTAATTTGCTAGTCTTTAAGTTCTACCAGCATGGGTCATGTCTGTACACACTAGAAGCAAAGAGGAATAGCATGTCCTCAGATTTATTGGAATGAAAAATGACTCTTAACGAAAAAGCTTGTCTATCACCAAAATTACGTTCATCCTGCCTGGTTATTTGGTCCTTTACTGCACTTTTCATTTTCTTCTTTTTAATAAGTTGTTTTAATAAGAAGTTTAATAATAAGTTGTTGTCAGACAACAACATCCATAAGAAAGTATTTAAAAATGTCCTTAGTTTTGCGGGAGCCCAGTTTTTTGTTTTATTTTTCAGATATGTTCTCAATGTTTGAAAGCGTGCTATTTTTTGGATTCAATGACATTATTAGCTAATGATGTTGCCCATTTCCTCCTGTTTCTCATGGCCTGCTTGCCAGCCTACCTACTTTGTCATCTTCCTCACATCTTTTCCTCTTATTTCCCCCTCAGCTGGTGCCAGGGCCAGATTTAGATGAAAAGAGGCCCTAGGCTATTCCACTTATGAGGCCCTTTCACCTACAGTGAAAGTGTAACAATTTGAATGTAGGCCCCTCTTGATCTTGAGGCCCTAGGCTGAAGCCTAGATAGCCTATAGGAAAATCCGGCTCTGGCTGGTGCTGAAGTAGTAGCTGGTGTACCTCTTCTTCATGGTAATGTTCTCAGTAGTAAAGACTTCCTAAATGTCATAGCTCACTGGCCTCACGCAGTGATTCTAGTGTTTTCTTTTCCCTTCTGCCTGTTCTTTCCCTGAGCTGCTAATGCTGCTGCTGATGTGGATACATGCTGGGGCCGAAACCTTGGCTTTTTCTTGCTCTTATCTCCCACAAGCCACTTCTGCCCAGAACCATTGTTTTGATCTGTATCTGCTCCAAATAAAGACCATGACAATTCATATGCATGCATGAATGGAATGGAAGACAGCTAAACCAGGTGAGCTACAGTATCTTATCCTGTCTTACCATCTCAGTTGCTAGGACAAGGGGAACTCTTCACTCACCACTTTCTTCTGAATTCAGTGCAGCAAAGATAGCTGAAGGAAGGTAGAGGTTTTGTGTAATGTGTCTATCTATCTATCTTTGTGTCTGTGTGTTTAAGAATGGGTGTGTGGAGTCACTGTGCAGCCCACAGTGACTCTACAATATCACAAGCGAATTTTAAGGCCCAATGAAATAAATATAAACAAGAGGAAAGGAAGACCAAAATCATAACAATCTTCTTCCTAACTCCAATACTGCCATTTCCATACCTGTTAATTATGTGATCTTCCCTGTGTGGAATGTTTATATAGTCACTAAGATAGGCTTATGCTATGTTTGTATATAAAAACCTATCGACAACAGGGACACACACTTTGGGTCCTTCTGCCAATTCAAAGCATACCAACACATATGCATGCACTCCACCCTTCTATGCCTCACCAGGCATTCTAGTAGGCGAGCTGGACGGGAGATGATAATGAGTAGCTTCTTCACCAGTTGAGTGACAAAGGTCACCTCTTCACTCTCAGAGCGTTCATAAGCCTACAAGCAACAAAAGAGATGGCTCATTAGTGGAGGAATTAGCCTGCCATTATGTAAGACCACAGCACTTACCAAAGCTATCTTGCCATGACCTCCTTATTGGAGCCTCTAATTCCACCAGCTGACTAGGCACATCACAGCCTTTCCAACTTCCATCACTTAAATCTATTTTTTCCTCGTAAAGGCTACTCCAAGCCAGCTTGCTTTTTCAGACCCCTTTTGAACTAAGCTGTCTATAAGTTTTATTCATATTTCTGATATTATATTTCCCGGGCTGCTGACACTCACATCTTTCAACAACTTCTCCATGTTTTCTTGCAACTCATAGAAATAGACAGTAGTGATGAGACCCTCCTGGGACTTGGCCAAACAATCTCGTGCCAGTTCAATTACTTGGTGGTGGATGAAACTGAGCGCCCCATCAGCCAAAGGCAACACACTGTCTGGCTCATAAGATTTAATGAAATCTTGTAGCTTCTCTTCCATCTGCGCTGTGGCCTATTAGGGTAAGAAACAATTCTTACATAAAGTAAAAAAGGACACTCCCGATAACTCAGACTAAGCCCCATTTTTTTAAGCCCAGAAAAGAATCTGAGAATCTTTACCCTCAAACTTTACACTGCATTAACCACACTGTCCAGATTATCAAAGAGAGTAAGAGAGAGAGAAAGAGAGATAAAGAGAGATATAGATAGATAGATAGATAGATAGATAGATAGATAGATAGATAGATAGATAGATAGAACTGGATCACAAAGCCAGTCCTTTATTACTGTCTTTTTAAAGGGAATTAATCAGGATATTAGAGCTGTTTTCTTTAAAAAGTGTCTGTTCTATCTAGTATCAATAAACCTGTTGTCCTCTGACTTGGTTTCTTTTCTCAATTTTTTTCTTGGAATATTAAAATATTCAAGACAAAAAGAGACAATCTAAAGTGATTCTGTTCATTCTCAAAGTCATTTAAATGTCAAAAATAAGAAGGTGGGATGGACCCAATCTTTCTGCCTCCAGCTTGGCTGCTACTTTTTTTTCCTGTGTAAAACAGTTTGAGCTTCAATGATTAGGCTCTCTTTCCTATTCAACCCTTACCTTGGGGAATCGCTCTTTATAAACATGATTCATCATTACTATCTCATTGTCATAGGAGGATGGAGACCGGCCCGGACTGCAAAAAAATAAATAAACCACAAATCAGTTGTTGGTGATAGTTATTTCTTTACACTTTCTATTTCCCTCAATTTTATTTGAAAATCTCATACAGTGTTTATTTTACTTTATTCAATGAGGCGGTTTATACTGTATTGCAGAGGTTGGCAGACAGCAACTAGATATGTACTAAAAGATACCTATATAAATTTCCACAGATTTCTCACTCTAAACTATTTAATAATAACAGTACTAGAAGAAAACCCTGCCTTCTGACATTAGATGATTGGAAAAAAAGAAACTGCATGGGAAGGATGGATGATCTAAGGAAAACTATTTGTGCAACATTGTTGTGAACACTGAAAACAATTTTCTGGTTAAGTGTGTGCTTATCCTAAGTGCACATCCACCCTAATGAGCCAGTATTTTGCATCTGGAGTCAACTGCTCAGTCTACCAAAAAAAAAAAAAAAAAAGTAGATCCCACAACATCAAATAACCCTACTCTTAGTGCACTCACTTCCACAATCAGTAATCATTACACACCAGCAAAAGAGGGCACAAAACCAACAGTTAACAATAGGTAACAAGCTGGGATAAGGGAATGTCAGCTGGGATGGTAAAGCATGCAATGATAACCCTCAACTTATGTCCAGGTTACCATTTACAGCAGGTACGACTGCAATAAATGGTGAAACCTACAAAATGAGATCCCTCTTCTATTCTGAAAGTTTAACCTTTGTTTAAAATCGTGCATAATAATATAGGAAGTATTGTAAAAATATTGCCACCACTTTGGAAACAGTATGGCGTCCTTCCCCAACCTATTGTTCCTCAGATGTATGAGACTACAACTCCCAGCATTTTCAGCCAGCATGGAATTCTGGAAACTGTACTACCACATACCTGGAAGAGAGTAAATTGCAAAGGCTGGTAGAATGGAATTTGCCACAGAGCCCTTTGATTATAGATGTATTTCACTAATTGTATTACAGGAACCTTTCAATACAGTTAGTTTAACTTTTCTTTCACACTTCCGTTTTGGCTCATATCAGAATAGCAAACTGATCTTCTTAGGAGTAAGAACCAATGGGACTTTGATAAGTGTACCTAAGGCTGTCTCTTTGAAAATGTGAACTGCAACATATTTCATATTTACTGGTATAAGTGATATGTTGTATTATTTTGTGATAAATGATATGGCACGTTCTATTCCAGTGATGGCTGGAATAGCACCGAGTGCCCAAAGCGTGCACGTGTGCACACCCATAATGCAATGCACGCACACACGTGTGCCCTGCCCCCCGTGCATGCATGTGTGCCCCCTGTGTGCGCCCCCTGCGCATGCGCGGGTGACTCCTGTATGTGCACCCCACCCCTACGTGTGCACCCCGTGCATGCACAAGCATCTCCCGGATGTGCGGCAGAGACCCGAAAACCAGCTGGCCAGCGGGAGGTGCGTGTGCATGTGTGGCAGAATTGAGCTGAGGCAACGGCTCACGTGCCCACAGAGAGGGCATAGGTTCACCATCACAGTTCTATTCCATTCCATTTTCTCTTTTAGAAAACTGAGTCCATTCCTTAAAACTATCATATTGCCCTTTCAAAAGTAGATCATGGATGATGCTATTTTAGGGATGAGGAGTATCTTAGATTACTTAAGAGATATATACCTATAGGACTTTAGGTCTGGTAGCAAAGAAGCATCTCTAACTGCTTCAATTGATAAAATTGGGGTAGACATATGTAACTTGCTTAAATATATAGCTGTTGTACGATGCCAGAAGGGGGTTGTTTTAAACTCTTTGGCATAAAGTGTCCCTTCAAGATTGATAAGGGACAGAAAAAAGAAAGCACATCATACAGAATTGGTCATGCAGAGGGAAAAAAATTAGAAAGCAGATTTTCTTTGTATGTCATAATATAAAAAGTATTACTGTTTAGACTTGTATTGGCTGCTCATCCTTACCTGAGGCTCCGGGACCGGGGCCGCACTGCAGGAGACCGCCGCCCCCCGTCATCATCGGTTATACTCTCAGTGCTGCCAAAATGCTTGGACAGGAAGTGCAGCTCATCCACAGTTGGCTGATAAGGCAGCTGGTGAAGGCGCTCTTGGGAGGAGCAGGACGACTGTGAGGAACAGAAGGGACAGAGTTGGCCATGTGACCATTCACCAATGCTGAGATGCAGCAGCTCTATCGTGTGTGTGTGTGTGTGTGTGTGTGTGTGTGATTTCAAACCTCACTGAAGTACAACTATTTCTGGGATATATATCTCCAGTTCCTCTATATGGGACGCTCAGCTTTCCAATACATGCCACAATACTTGGCAAAAAGCAAAATATAATCCAACTGCTAATTACAGGTACCCTTGATTTATAATAGTTCATTTAGTGACCGTACACTGAAAAGTGATTTATGACCATTTTTCACACATATGATCCTTGCAGCATCCCCTTGGTCACATGATCAAAATTCAGATGCTTGGCAACTGACTCATACTTATGACCGTTGCAGTGTCCCAGGGCCACATGATCACCCTTTGAGACCTTTTGACAAACAAAGTCAATGGAGAAACCAGATTCACTTAACAACCATGTTACTAACTTGACAACTGCTGTGATTCACTTAACAACTGTGGCAACTGTTATTTTATGGCTGTTCACCGCCCTGAGTCCTCCGGGAGTAGGGCGGTATACAAATTTAATAAAATGAAATGAAATGAAAATGAAAAGTTGTAAAATAGGACAAAATACAGTTAAAAAATATTTCTCTTAGCAACAGAAATTTTGGCGTCAATTGTGTTCCTAAGTCGAGAACTACCTGTACATATATTGAAATCAATCTAGAGCTCTTTACATCAAGTCAGATCACTGGTTTATGCAGTTCAGTTCTGTCAATACTAACCAACAGGACTCTTTGTATTTTTGGTGGTAAGCCTACTTCTCTTTAGCAGTGAAAAGAGATTGAACTAGGGCCACTGGCATGCTACCCACATAATCTGCCACATGAGAATTAAATGCATGTTCATCTGTAACCAAGAAGCTCGCATGGCATTACAAACAGTGAACCATGCACACACAGCATTGTAGAGTATACATGTGACTGCAGCCAACTCTGTGGAATTAGAGAGAACAGGCAGATCCAATCTGTTCCCTATGTTCCATTATCTCACCTATCAAATCAGAGAGCTTAACAATATGTAAACATTTTCCCTAGAAGTACACTAATGTGCCTTAACAGCAGAGACTGAATCATTCTCTTTCCCTGGCCCGTTGGATGACTCTGCACTATGCAGAGTATACTGCATATACTTGATGGTGTTGTTTGTGTGAGCAGTTGTCCTCTGGTGATGAGTGAGCTGGTTTTAACAATTTCTTCTGAACACATACATTATTTCTAGTTCTCTGGGCATAGTGTTTCATAAGCAACACTGGTCTATAAAAGAGCTCTTTTATCTAGTCAGTTTTTGTTTATCTTACTGATACTGTAGAACTTGGAGTGTTGGTTCCATATCCAGATGATGGTAGGGAAGCCAAAGACCAACGCCGGCCATCTGCCCTGAAAGTAACAGGGTGAATATAAAAATGAGAATACTCAAGATGGGATGAGGTTGGGGCAAATACATAATCTGTGTGACAACATCACTGGGCAGATGCTGTGATATATGTACTACTATCACTGGGATGTAAGTATATAACTGCTGCTTTTCACACAGATTCCATCATCACATGTATCATTATCTTAATATCACTGTAATGCTCCAGATGTCATTAAGTGACTCTAATACTTACAAATGAAAGGCAGAATTAATCCTGATTAGAAAAAGCAATTTTGTCATAAATACAAGTTCAGTCAATTGTGTCTCATTTGCTGAAATGTCACTTACTGTAAATAACTACTGGTAATATCGACAAGAGGAGTCAAATTTAGCTTCTTGGAAGATTCTGGGCCATTTAAGTTATGTTACAAAAACTAGTTTAATCCAAAATGCTTTTAATCTAGGAAATCTAAGATTCTAAAAAGTCAGTTAGAAACAGCACCCACCACAAGATGTTAAACTGAGTAAATGCTGAGCTGTGATAAAAGTTTACTTGCCCTCTAAATCTTGGTCATATCAAAATCTAGGAGCTGATTTAAAATGTATAAGATTAATGCTAAGGCCATCAACAGCTGTGGAAGGTCATACTTTTATTCTGTTGAAAAAAGGATTTTATGCAGCAAGAAATAAGACAAATGGAGCACAGGGAAGCTATAAGATGGTTATGAATGGATGACAATATCATATGTCGCTCCTATTTTAACCATAAAATATGATGAATGAGCCCCAATCTGTAATAAACCCTCACCAAATAAATGTAAATCTGCTTATATATCTCTAAGATTGCAGAGTGGTGCTTAAAGCAGCCTTCCCTGAACTGATGCTTCCAGATGAGTTGGCATTGCTCATATTGATTGAATGGGATAGCAATCCCACTCAAATGGAAAGCACTAGATTTGAAATATTTTCCCCAGGCACATTTGTTCATCGTGACCCACCAGGGTTATACTGTGTCACCAGCCCAAATCTGTCACTGATTCTTCAGCAATATATCCATATGTTGGTAAAACTATTTTAGTACTGAATGGATCTGTGTGGACAACGTTTCTGTGCAATAACTGAAACTTTTGACCCAAAGGTTCATGAATTTGCTTGCAAAGTTGATTTCCAGTCCTACAGGTCCTATATATCAAACACCTTTAGCTAACTGTTGTCCAGTATGAATCCACATGACTTCCAAAAAATGCTATTTAAGATAATATCTGTAAAAATCAATCTATCCAGGAAAAGGTATGTGTGGTAAGAAGCACATACAATGTGTTCTTTCCTGCTGTAAGACATTCATGTGGCGCAAGTATTTTTAGGCAAGCACCCAGAAATGTAGAACATTCTGTCAGAAAAAAAAAATCTTTGTGATATAATAATGACTGTAATTTGGGTTATACTTCCCCCTTTTACTATCAATTAACCATATCAATAATTCACAGTGTACCAGATTGCAATTATATAATTCCAATCTCATCCATCTAATTTGATTACATAAACTTTATCAAGCATAGGCTTTACAAATAAAAAGCAATTTAAGTTATAAAAGCACTCATGCCTTTAGCTGCAATGCAAAAAATTGCAGAACAAAAATATGTAAACAACCCAGAATGGATTTACTCAATATTTTGCTAAGGGCCTGATGGAACCTCACAGTCCGTTCCTTTGGTTTTGTGGGTGGAGGTGGGCAGGAGAAGTTGTATGTGCCTGTCTATAAAAGGGCAGAGAGCAGATGGGAAGTAGGGAGCAGATGGGAAGTTCTTCCATAACCTCAAATGTCCCCGATGGGATGGCTTAATAGATCAAATATTAGAACAATTGCCAAAATCCTGCATTCTCCTTCAAAACTTACAAGAGCCAGGAAGCTAAGTGAACCAATAACATGACAACCAAATATGGAAAGTTTGTGGCTGAGAATGATCTAATTCCTGTATTATAATGGCCGGCTTGAATTCATAAAGACCAGGCATCACCAAAGGAAGTGGTAAACATTAGAAGAAAAGAGGCAAATACCCAAGACTGCAAATACAAAGAGCATAGGAGTTTGGTCTTTTTATATATATAAAAAGATTATCTTTTTTGTTGTTTTCCAGAAGTAGACCAGCAACTTTCTCACTCTAATTCTGGCATGTCACTTTCCTATAGAGGAAATATTACAGTTACAGTCAGTTCTTATGGACTGATAACAGCTGATAGGTAAAGGACTATAAAGGATGGATGACCAGTGAATCTTCTATGCAATTTATGTTTCTCTTGAGTCCCAGAGATGGAGGGTTCCTCTTACCTGCGGGAAGAAGCAAAGGAAAAGTGAGCTGGTGTGTTGGGGGAGAAATTCCGAGGACTGTCAAGGGGACTGCTACCTGCAGACAGGACAGGATAGGAACATACAAAATAAAATTAACATGTTGCTGTATGAGGCTGCTATTGAACTATGACCAAATCAAATCTATTTCCAGTAGCCAGCAAATTCTAAAGTTTGAAAAATCAGTCAAGATGGTACAACAACAATTAGCTAGCAAGATTGGAAAAGGCATAGAGAAGCTTGTTAAATATGAAAACAGAGAGAAGAAAGCCAAGAAACAGAACACCAGATGGATGGATGGATGGACCAATGGACCAAACACAGCAATGGATTGTTGATTGAGTCTTAAATGGTGAATTAGAAACTAATTAGAGGAAAGATGGAAAATCAGGCCAGTGGACAGACAACTTCAGAGAGTTAGAAGGATGGATAAGATGGTTGTACAATATATTCTTTATGTAAATATATATGTGGAATAAAAAGGCAGATGCCCTGGATACATAAAATAATGAAAAAACAAAGGAGGAATAGGGTGTAGAGAATTACAGAAAGATGGATGCACCACTTAAGACCAAAACTGCTTATGAATAATTTTCATAGGACTATTTTGGAGTCAATGTCATGCTTACTGTAAACACAAAGATAAACTCATAAGGATGAATAAGACGTGAGTGAGCATAAATTCAGATTTCTGTGGACATTTTGCCTCACTATGGCAAATAGGTACAACATAAAATTATGGAACACTCCACTCCACTCCACTCCACTCCACTCCACTCCACTCCACTCCACTCCACTCCACCCCACCACAACACAACACACACACATATCACATTTTGGTCAGTTCTGACAATGAGAAGGAATCCCACACTTTAAAAATGAGGGACAGAGCAAAGATTAAAAGACAAAGATATATGCCCTTGATTTTTTTTTTAAAAAAGGACATTGAATGATTCCTGGATAAGGACAATAACAATTGGGATACAGTATGTTATTTCTCAGTAACTTATTCAGTCTAAACAGGCAGCTTATTTAAAGAACGGCTTCTTGTTCTTGTCTAGGCAGGAACTGAAAAGCAGGACTTAAAATGCCTGGAATTTTCTTGTGGCTCATACACAATTTTGCAGGAGGCACTTCAAGGCTGGAATTCTTGGAAGAAGGAGGGCCGAGGGCCTAACTCACCAATATGACCTGGGAGTGGAGAGTGAGGTCGTGGCAGTGTTGGTGATGTACTTGTCAGGATCAGGCTTTTTCTGTTACTGGTTCGGCAGCTGTACAAAGAGCAGGAAAGAAGAAAGGCCTAAATCAGGGTGTGCATGGATAAAGAATGCCAACCAGGAAGAGGCTCCTTAGAAGACCACAGATGGAAAACTTGGTCAATTAATTATCTCCAGCTCAATTTGACGGACTACTCCAAACTGTAGCAGATGGTTACCTTTTGCAATCTCCCACTTGATTATTAGCTCAGCAATGAAATATGAAATTGGATTGTTCCACTGAGTCAGACCATTGATCTGCCTTACACAATGTTGCTTGTTTTGATTACTAGGTCTCAAGCTGACAATTTTCCCAGCCCTGCCGCTTGAACTCTGTTAACTGTAGAAGCTGAGGATTGAAGCAGAGACCTCTAAGGGAAGTATGACTTCCTTCTGGGATCAGGCCAGTTTCTTCATCAAGTTTTATTTCTCAAGAGGAGCTACAGGAAGAAAGGTTACTGTCATGGATCCAACATGATGTATGATGCAAACCTACAGCAATGGGAGACCATTACAAATGGACTTATCAACAAATGTTGCAAAAGTGGAAGGATTTACCAAGTTTCCTCATTCCTTCAACCTGACTTCCAACTGGAGCTCTAACACTAGACTCTCTCTTTCTTGCACTATCTCACACATATTTTTTTTAATTTATTTTTTAATTTATAAATTTTGGATTTATAATCTGACACCAGATTTTCAGCTTTTTTTCTCCCCTGAAAGACAAACAGGAGAGCATTGGCTGTTTAAGAAGCTCCATTCACAGTAGCAGAGCAAGGCAGAACAAAATTTTTAAATAATAAATAACATTTGTAAGCATGATTAGCAGTCTTACTTTCTCTCTCTAAAGTGACTTAACAGTGCCTTCCACCCATGGGATAGAAGACTCAATTCCACACTTGTCACACCTTGCCATGATGAAGTAATTGTCATATTATATAATGCAAAATATACAATAAGCAAAGCACTCAAAACAAAGATCGTCTGCCAGAATATATACAGTATGTAATTTGGGCTGGAACTATTTAGATGTGCACCTTGACAAGGACCAGCTTGGATTTCCTTGCAGTTCCTCAGGTGCAAGTGGTTGGATTTTGGCATTATTCTGCCAGCTTTTGTTCAGTATTGCAAAAGCACTACGGTGTAGGTTACTAGCTGTAGACAAGGCTGGATGTCTGCCCAAGCCTGCTGCTGTCAGATCCTCAGGTTGCATGGCAGCTCAGAGATTGTCTGATCATTTATTGTGAGCTATTATTTGCTGATGTATAGCAGTCCTGATATCTACTACGTGTTGCAATTCCAAGCTGACAAAATATGAACAACCTGAACGGGAAAAGGGCTGGTAAGTATGTGCGATAAAAAAATGTCAATGCAGTTTGTTCTTCTATACTACTTTACTGAAAAACAGTCCTGCGAGGGGAGGGGAGGTACACTTTGTAAAACTATATTCTGATCAGCCACAAGAAAATAAAAATGAACACAATTAATTGTTCATGTTCTCTCCATCTGTCTTCTATGCACGCTTCTTCCTTAAACAATATCAGAATGTGAAATTCCGGGCAATAATGCTTTCTGAAGGACTGTAATTTAAATATATTTTCCATACATTTAAGATGTATCATATCTGTTAGCCTACATGTCTTACATGCCACTGGTCGAAGAAAACTTGTGGTATCACAAACATGGTAATGTTGAATGATTTGCAATACTTCTGTTTTGGGATATCATAGTGACTAATCATGAGAGGCCTCTAAGAAATATTTTCCAGATGAGGGTACCACAATTTCCCAACTTGATGCCCTTGAGATATGTTGGACCAATACCCATGGCTTCTCAGCAAGCATAGGTGGGATCGTGATAGTTGCTTCAATATATCCTAAACCATGGGTCCCCAACCCTGTGCAGTGGTGGGAGAAAGTGTGAAGCTCTACTAGTGCAAGCAGCGGGCACATACACCAATCCATCTGCTTCCCACCCCCACCCCCCACCACTGCTGGTCCACAGAGCTGAAAAGGTTGGGGACCACTATCCTAAAGCATTAAGAAGAATCATTTAGCACCTTACATTTAAAGTCCTCTCAAAATTGAACTGGCACAACAAGGCTTCAAACATGATGATGAGCCTTGGTGGCACAGTGGTTAGAGTGCAGTACTGCAGGCTGGCTACTTCTGCTGACTGCCAGCTGCCTTCAATTTGGCAGTTCAAATCTCACCAGGCCCAAGGTTGACTCAGCCTTCCATCCTTCTGAGGTGGGTAAAATGAGGACACAGATTGTTGGGGGCAATATGCTGACTCGGTAAACCACTTAGACAGGGCTGTAAAGCACTGTAAAGCGGTATATAAGTCTAAGTGCTATTGCTATTTGTTTTGCTTGAGACCTATTAATCTTTGTAAATAAACCTAGAATCCTTTGCAAAAATAAACTCTCATATTGAATTATTGGCTACAGCTTTCTTAAAAATATTTTTCATTGTATACAGGTCAGTGGTGGGTTTCTACCAGTTCGCCCCAGTTTGCGCAAAGCGCGTGTGCGAAGCAAACCGGTTGTTATACCGGTTGAAACCCACCACTGATACAGGTAGTCCTAGACTTACGATGACAATTGAGGCCAAAATTTCCATTGCTAAGCAAGACAGTTGTTGACTTTTTGTCCCATTTTATGATCTTCCTTGTACAGTTGTACAATGAATCACTACACACAGCTGCTAAGTGAATCTGGCTTCCTCACTGACTTTCCTTGTCAGAGGATTGCAAAAGGTGATCGCATAACACTGGAACACTGCAACCGTAATAAATACATGCCAGTTGCTAAGCATCTGAATTTTGATCACATGATCAGGAGGATGCTGCAATGGTCGTAAGTGTGAAAAACTGTCATCTTTTTCAGTGTTTCTGGAACTTCAAGTGGTCACTAAACAAATGGTTGTAAGTCAAGAACTACCTGTGTTATACATAAAAAAGATTTATAGCATAGCTAATATTAAAAGAAACACAACAATATGCATAAGAAAAACTCTCAGTAATGAACCTCTTTCTCTCTTAAGTCAAACTTGGCTTGAGCCAAATTTCAAATAGAGGAATGGACTCTGAAAAGAAGAACCAATGAGCATCCAAATTGTTGCTTTATATCAAATGATACCACTAAAAGTCAAGTCACCACTTGTTAGCCAGACATAATTTCCAGCAACTTCCTTTTCCTTTTTTGAAGCCTTGGACAAGCATGAAATATTTGGGAGGGGGCAAATATTTTATTTGCACTGAGATAGGAGAAAAAGACAAGTCTTCCTCTACACACACACACCCCGCCCCCAATTTCTCCAAACTTTGCTGTAAATGAGAAAACACTCAACCATCCTTTCATCCTTTTCCATTAATTAAGAGGGAAGAGGGAAGGAAGGACTTTTCTGCGGTGATAAAATGAAGATTATGAATATCTATAAGAATAGTTATGATCAAGGAGAGAGTTATGGAATCCTATTCAACAGCAATTACTATTACTGGAAGCTGTAAAAATCCTGATGTGTGTCTGATCTATACAAATATTTCATTCTAAATTATTTAATGGTATTAGAAGTCAATCCTTATGATTTCCAAATAGTACACTTGATTCTGATTATTCTGATTAATCAAACATCTGCAGAGCAGAAGGATGGAGAAAAAAAACAAGGAAAATTGTTAAGGAACAGATAAATTATGTGTACACACACACCATTTTTCATAGATTTTTGTCTTATGCTGAATGTCCCCAATCATCAGAAGTAGTGGAGAGAAAATGATAGAAAGGTCCCTTGAACAATCCTTGAAGGAACAAACATGCTTGGTGCCAGAGCACACACCCAGGACTGCTCTTGATTTTTGATTGAGATATTCATCTCAGACAAGGTACAGTAGGAGATTTTTCCTGTGGATTGAACTTCATTCCATCACAAGGAACAAAACACCCTAGCCTAGATCATCCATGATTATGCATCTCTACATCTGAAAATCTCTCTTCAATTTGATGACATATATTTGTATCTATAGATCAGTTGAAGGTTGTTGTTTTTTTGTCTGTCTGTAAAGACCTTCATGCCCACCGATCTATTTATCTAAATATCATTTATCACTGTTATTTATCTAAAACTATCTATAGATTTTCCCCCTTTTCTTTCAGGTTTCTCAAGGTGCTTTTGCCTTAGGTTAGACAAAATGTTTGGGGATAATAGAGATGTTATGCTGGCCCTGTCATGCATCAGCTATAAAGCACTTGGATGCCAATTCAAAAAGAATTTGGTTTTTGGTAAAATTACCCTGGTGAATGGGTATCTAAAACTTGATAATATGGTGAGACAGAGAGACTTCTCCTGGGGGATGGGGGGGATTCTACAACCATAAATAAGACATGACCAGAGAAAAGGCCCTATTCTGCACAACCATACTGTGGCTATTCCAACAGGTAGAACTGAAACCAGGAGATCCTTGATAAGTATCAATACACAGACCCTTTGATACTAATTGGGGTCAAATTCTTCAGGAATTTATATGGTAATGTCAACAACATAAATTTGACTTAGTTGCTTACTGACAGCCAGTGCAAGTCTGGGATCTACAGATCCTCTGAGGGTGCATGGATAGATTTAACAGAGTTGTAGGTCTTCTACTCCAACCCTCCACCCAAGCAGGAGACCCTACACCACTTCTGACAAATGGCAGTCCAGTCTCTTCTTGAAAGCTTCCAGTGATGAAGCTCCCACAACTTTTGAAGGCAAGCTGTTCCATTGGTTGATTGTTCTCACTGTCAGAAAAATTCTTCTTATTTCTAGGTTGAATTTCTCCTTGTTCAGTTTCCATCCATTATTCCTTGTCTGGCCTTTGGGTGCTCTGGGTGCCATGCCGAGTATTTGAAACCATTCATTGTATGTTTTAGCCTCCAGTCCCCTAATCATCTTGGTTGCTCTTCTCTGCACTTTCAGTGGGGTTATGAACTTGGATGGGGAAAATATAAATTTATTGTTGTTTTATTTTATGCATTTAAATATATTTATGCATTTAAATATATATTTTCTCAAAAGAGAGCTATACACTTATCAACTTCTCAAATAGGACTATGGTACAAAAAGGTTAAGAATCCCTGCCTTGAGGTCTTGCCTTACAGAATCCCATGTGTCTGCCTCTTTAACAATCTGAGAGTTGCATTCTGTACCTGTTAAGCTTTTGGACCACCTTCAAGGGAAGGTCATATTGGTTTAATCCATTCAATCCATCACACTGAGTGAGCCATAAACTAGCCAATCACTTTTTAACCCAGGTTTGGGCATAGCCATCCTCAGTGTTAGTGATAAGGCAACAATTAACACCACAGCATGACTGGGTTCATACAAGGCTAGCATACATTTAGCTGGTATCTATCTGAAATTATTAAGGTACTAGTAATGGTAAGTATGCTAATCTAATTGAGGAAAGAGCTGCTAGACCTCTGCCGACATTCTGAATTCACAAAAAAACCCAAACTACCTATTTGTTTCAATAGAAGAAAATATTTGTAGCTTGGAGTTGAATTGTCAAGTCCTTGGTGTTCTCTGAGCTCAGAGAGCACAAGAAACCCAGATATTTGTTTTTTTCAGATAATCTTTTTAATTCCATACCTAAAGTTAAAAATTCCATATCTATAGACAAAACTGCTTATTGATATACTGTAGATATCTTGTGAAATGCAGCCTGGACACTCTTACTCTGTTTCATCTTCTGCAACCTGAGGTTACAGGCAATCTATCCCAAAGCTTAATAGTTATCAAATATGCTTGAACTATGCCCCATTCTGGTTGTTGAAAGGGTTGGCATTATGGATCCATCCTTTCAGAAAGAGAACTAGATCTGGTACAATTTTAAGATTGTAGGAGTGTTTTTTTTTTTTTTCAGAAGAGCAAAGTCTTGATAGTCAAACCTTGTTACTAATAACCGTTTATAATATTTTGAATTATGTATCTTTGCGGGCCTAGTTCAAAGGTTGATATTATACTCTGTAGCTCTGGTCAAGATATCCCAGGACTTGGGCTGGATTGGGAAGTTTTAAAAAATGGCATTTGGAAGAAAGTGAACGAAATCCATTTCCATAATAACTCTTGGGAGTCAGTCAGTCAGTCAGTCAGTCAGTCAGTCAGTCTCTCTGTCTCTGTCTGTCTCTGTCTCTGTCTCTCTCTCTGTCTCTCTGTCTCTCTCTCTCTCTCTTTTATAAGACTGCCCATCTCATAAGAAGGGACTCTGAGCAGCTTACAGCAGAAAAAGAGAAAGTGATTAAAAACAATAAACATGTCAAGCATAGTCATTTTCAATAAAAAAGCAAACAAGAGTTTTGATCATCAATAGAACAACCTCAAGATCTCACTGCCTGCTGAGACCCACAGGACCGATGAAAAAGCCAGGTCTTCAGGGACTTCAGGAAACTAAGGATGGATGGAGCTGGCCTCATTTCTGGGGGGCGGGGGTGTTAATGTTCCATAAGGTGAGTGCAACAGCAGAAGGCTCGCCTCCTCAGGCCTACCAAGTGTGATTCCCTGAAAGACAGAGCCTGAAGAGTACCTCTTTTGACCTATCTGATGGGAAGAGCAGATGTAACTGGGGAGAGGCAGTCCCTCAAATTTCAGTTGAGCTTTCAAAAACAGGAGATTCACAGGTATGTAATCTTTGATTAATAAAGATATCCAACTTATAGAAACTGCTGTACAAATTTGCATGCTTCATAAAAGACAATGGAGGAGGAGGAGCCAAGGCACGCATCTTATGAAGTGAGTGTATGCATTCAAAAAAAATTTCTTAGTCTGAAAAGATGCTACTGGACACTTCATAGAAGAATCATTAGTCAGGCTGGGTGAACTAAACTGGTTCCTTACATAATTTCTTAAGATTTTATTTACATACCATATAATGAATCATTATGTGATTTCACATCACTCCATGATTCATAGCTGTCTCCACTGAGAAAGATGAATTACAGTTTGGAATAATTTTGAAAGTTCATCTTCAGGGCAATGGAAGGGAAAAAGCCTTGGTCCCAGAAATCCCATGCTAGAACCTTACTGCAAGAAAATGTTATAAATTACTTTTACTGATTACATACCAACATAATTGTTGGTTTTTATTTATTTTATTTTTGTTGAACTTTCTAAGGGGCCCTGAAAGAAATTATCATTAAAATGTGGCATATTTATGTACAAAAGATTAAAGTGAGCACTTGAGACAGAACAGTGAACCCTTCTTTGAAGAGAGGAGTCTTTCGTTTGCATATCTGGAGGTAAATATGATTACATGTTTACAATTCATATTCAGCATTTCCATAGTGCTTTAAAAAGGGTGCAGCTGGCTTGTTCTGGTATCAGGCCATGCATATGCAAAAGAGCAGCGGGATTGGTTTTTTTTAACAAACGGGACATGTGAATTGGAGGTCCCTTCTCTTTCTTCATACTGCTGCTTCCAGAATTTTTATTCCAAAATTGATTTTAATTCCCAATTTATGTTTCATGCTCATTTATAGAACTATAATTATTACATACTAAGCGCGGGTTGGCAATTGACTGAGGCAAGACGGTTGTTTAAATAAGACAACCCTTTATTGAATGAGCTAACAAGCTAACAAGTAGAACGAGGCAACTCCAGAAAGATCCCACACTTTACTGTCTGACAGCTCTTTATATACTTCGCTATCAGATGGCTAGCCAATAGCGAGGCTGCGTTCTCCCGCCTTGACACAGTCACAGAACAGCCAATTGAAATGTGCCTCTACATTGGCACGCTCCACATTCGATGTGGTAGCCTTGAAGACACAACAGCCCTTCCCTCCAGGATGGAGCATGCATAATCTGACAAGTATGCTGGAGGCCGACAGCTCCGCCCAGATCTCCTTAATGCAGGGGTGGCTGCCACAGGAGAAGGTGGTGGCCACTGAATCTCCAGAAGTCCCGGCGACTGTGCAATGGATTCGCTTGGAGGCTTCTCTCTCGAGGGTAGGCCTGTTTCCAAAGGTTGTTGGTGTGTTATCGGAGTCAAGTTGGTTGTGGAGGTTGGTGCCTGCCATTCCGGCTGTCTGGCCAGAAGGGGCTCATGCTGGAGGCTGTCTGGAGACACCAAGCGCACGCTCTCTTAACTGGTTGATGTGTCGCCACCAGGTCCGGCTGTCATTAAGTTCAACCCTACAAGAGTAGGGTCTGGTTATTCCTGTTATGTACCCAGGCATCCACCTAGGTTCGCCCCCATAATTCATAGCATAAACCGTGTCTCCAATGGCAAAAGTTTGAGCGTGGTTGGCAGTGGATGGTGTTTGTTTGGCTGTATAGCTGGGGTGGAGTCGGTCCAGGTTAATCCGGAGCCATCGACCCATCAGCAACTCCACTGGGCTTCGGTTGGTGACTGGACACAGAGTTACATGTTGCACCAGGAGGTATTTGAATACCCTCTCCTGCCAATCCCCAGGGCTTAACTTACTTAAGACATCTTTGGCTGAACGGACCATCCGTTCAGCCAACCCGTTACAAGCCAGATGGAAATGGGCTGTCCCAGCATGGCGAATTCCGTGCCCAGTGAGGAACATCTGAAAGGAGACTGAGGTAAACTGTGGGCCATTGTCAGAAACCAAGGTGTCGGGCAACCCGTGGGTGGCAAACAGCCCTCTCAATACCTTAATTACTCCTCAGAAGTGGTGGATGCCATAATGGTCAATTTTACCCACTTGGAATAGGCATCCACCATGACCATAAATGTGCGCCCCAGGAATGTCCAGTGAAATCCACATGGATTCATGACCATGGTAATCTAGGATTCTCCCATTCCCTAACTGGGGCTGCTGGTGGTGCTGGCCGGGACTGTTGGAATTCCTGGCACCTAGCTACCCATTCAGTGATCTCCTGGTCTTACCCTGGCCACCAAACATAACTGCAGCCAAGTGCCTTCATCCTCACTATGCCTGGATGCGTGTCGTGTAGGCATTTCAAAATTGGTGCTCGCAACTCAGTCGGGACTAACACCCTGCTTCCCCACAAAAGGCAGTTCTTTTGCACAGACAGCTCATGCTGTCTAAGGCCGGAATTCAGCGGGCACCATGCCCTGTGGCCACCCCCTGCGTACCCAGTCCAAAACCTGTGTCAGTATTCTATCTTTTGCTATGAATTTGGCGAGGTTAGCTGCAGTCAAGGGAACCTGCATGTCCTCGACTAACAGGACCGAGGAAACAGGGGCAGGGTCAATGACGGGTGCTGGGAGAGGGCAGCAGTTTAGGGCATTGGTGTGGCCTAAGGTTTTTCCTGGCCAATGGGTCAAATGGTAGTTATATAATGCCAGAAACACTGTCCACCGCATCATGCGAGGGGACAGGATTTGAGGGGTTTGACGGTCACCTGCCAACAGACCCAAGAGAGACTTGTGATCTGTAATCAGTTTGAAAAAACGGCTGTAGATGTAGTCGTGGAATTGCTTGACTCCTGCCACAGCTGCTAAGGCTTCCTTATCTATCTGGCTGTAGTTCTGTTCAGTGAAAGATAAGAGCTTGAAAAATAAGCAATAGGGACCTCTGTCCCATTGGGAAGCTTATGACTGAGAACAGCCCCGACCCCATAAGGTGATGTTTCACATGCTAACAATAGTGGCAGACTGTCAGTGTATTGGACCAACACTGCGTTTGACATGAGCAGGTCATTGACCGCAGTGAGAGCGCAAGCCTCTGACAGACCCTGCATCCAAGGGGATTTATTGTCTAAGAGTCTGTGGAGTGGTTCTGCTACTGAGGCTTTGTGCAGCAGGAAAACAGCTGCACAAGGAGCCCCAAGAATGCTTGCAGTTCTGCCTTATTCCTAGGGGTTGGGACATTTTTTATTGTGTCCACCTTGGAAGGAGTCGGGTGTATTCCCTTGGAGTCTATGAGAAACCCCAGGAATTCTATCTTATTCACCCCCAGTCTGAACTTTCCATGGATAAGCTTGAGACCAGCCTGCTGAAAATGGGCCAAAACAGCACACAGTTTGCTGATGATATGTGTCTGGTTCCTAGAGGAGATCAGGACGTCGTCAAAATAGGGCATGATTCCCAGAATGCCCTGAAGCAGCCGCTCCATTAGGCTCTGAAATATGCCAGGGGCCATGCTTACTCCAAATTGGAGGTGGCGGCATTTAAAAGCTCCCCAATGCATGACAATGGTCTGAGCCATTGCAGTGGCATCATCTACAGTGAGCTGCTGGTAAGCTTGCGCCAGATCAAGCTTTACGAAAATGCTACCATGACCCAAAGAATGAAAAAGGTGCTGGACTACTGGAACAGGATAGGTGTGGGCTTGTAATGCCCTATTGGGGGAACATTTGTAGTCTGCACATATTCTAATTGTGCTATCAGGCTTAATGGGAATGACAATAAGGGTTTCCCAATTTGAATGATCAACTGGTTCTAGGATGCCTTGGGCTATTAATTTATCGAGCTCCTCGTCCACTTTTGGATGGAGCGTGAAGGGCACCCTCTAGGTTTTAGGCAAACAGGGGCAGCCCGTGGGTCTAAACTGAAAGAAATGGGACCTTATATTTACCCAAGGTGCCATCAAAAACATCTGTGAATTCATTGGTTAACTCTGCGAAGTCATCTGAAGAGGTTGAATGGATGCCAGATATGCTGAGTCCCAAAGCATGGAACCAATCTAACCCTAATAGGCTAGGAATGGCATCCTCCATGATGACAAGCTGCAGTGTGCTGGTGAAGTTGGAGCTTTCAACTTGAAAGAAGCCCCTTCCCAAAACTGGGATAGAGTTTCCTTGATAGTCCTGAAGCCTGATGTTGAATTGATGTAAGCATTTTTTAGAGATGTTGGGCACCACCTTTTGAAAGTGCACCAGGAAATGATGGATTTCGAAGAGCCAGTGTCTACATCCATCCTGCATGGCACACCCTCTATTTTGACGATGAGGTAAAGCTTGTTGTTGTTGGACCCAGTAGTGGCATGGCTACAAGCTTCTTCAGAGTGGCAAAGGTCACTGGAGATTGTGAAACAGTCTTGCTCTTGCCTTGATATTTGTGATCTGTTGTGCGGCCATCTGGTGTAGGAACGCTCAGGTGGCTTATCCCAATGGTTTGGCTGGTCAGTAACAGGCAGAGGGGTCTGGCAGACCTTGGCCAAGTGACCTTTCTTGCCACACTGATGACAGATGGCAGTTTTGAACTTGCAGGTTGCCCTGGGGTGGTTCCCACCACAACCACTGCATGGAGTCTGAGGGAATTTTTTTTGGTGTCCATTTTTCCCGGTTAATGTTCTGAGGCAGCTAAAATCACCATCATCATCAGATGTCTCATCCAGGTCGCTGTTATCTTCATGATGAACCACTGCGGTTTGGCTGGCAGGAACGGCACCAAAATGGGACTTCTGTATTTCAACTGTTGATTTATTAGACATCTCAGAGGCACGGGCTTCATCAAGTGCGGTCTGGAGTTTGAGCTCGGTCCGTGCTAACAGGCAGCGTTGCAACTGCAGGTCTTTCACACCACATACTAGCTGTTTTAGAAGGTAGTCATCCGGGTCGTGAAAATCACAGTCTAGGGTGGCGGTCTGTAGGGAGGCCATATACTGATTAATGGGCTCTCCCTCCTTCTGTGTCCTTTGACGGAACGCGAACCATCAGGATATTCGCGATGGAACTTGGGCGTAATGGTTCCTCAGTTTCTCGAGCAGAACTTCCCAAGGCACGGTATGGATGGCTTGAGGGGCGACTAAATCCTGGTTGTTCCAAACATTTTGGGACCACATAAGTTTTAAAAGTGAGCTCTCTTCCAGCCACTTGACAGTTCTGTGAGATTGTTTGCCTGCAGGAAACACTCAAATCTTTCCAAATACACGTTCCAGGTCTCGGTGGCCAGGCTAAAAGCCACAAATGGGGTCAGTGTAGCCATCCTGAAAAGGACAAGCTGCTGCGGAGATTGCCTCAGTGACTAGGCAGTGTTCAGCTCAACATGCCTTTGCTCAGCTCCATGACTCAGCCTGTCATTCACCTCAGAACATCCCATCCTGATCGCCTGTATTACATACTAAGCGCGGGTTGGCAATTGACTGAGGCAAGACGGTTGTTTAAATAAGACAACCCTTTATTGAATGAGCTAACAAGCTAACAAGTAGAACGAGGCAACTCCAGAAAGACCCCGCACTTTACTGTCTGACAGCTCTTTATATACTTCGCTGTCAGACGGTTAGCCAATGGTGAGGCTGCGTTCTCCCGCCTTGACACAGTCACAGAATAACCAATTAAAACACGCCTCTATGTCGGCATGCTCCATATTCAATGCAGTAGCCTCGAAGACACAACAGTAATACATAGATAATGAAGTACTGGGAAATACTTTATAGGCATTCTCAATCCATTCCCAATCTGGACTGCAAAATTCCAGATGACCTTTAGGGGTGGAGGTGAATTTCTACGTCTGTCTGCCTGTCTGCTTCCATCTATACTTTGGACCTTTGCAGTCTAATTATGGTATGCCAACCCTTTCATATGGGAGCAAACCCGACTGAATACAAGCTATTTTATCTTCAATTTTTCTATCCTGGTGCCCAATGGAGATTTTGGCTAGGGGGTGATCCAACCAGGACTGTGACAATTTTGAAAATGACTAGGAAGAAGTAGATCAGATTCTCGCAAGAACAAGCACAATTCTTTTTTGGGGAAAAAAAGACATGATAATGATGGTTATTAAGGGAGCTGCTTTTCTTTTCAGGCTTGCATGGAAAGCTGTAAAAATCAGGCTACCTTAGTGAATACCATAGAGATGCTGTTGTTGTGCAAGGCAGAAAGTGTTTGTTCTGGATGTATCCCACTACATTCAATATATCTGGACACCAAGTTAAAGAAGACAAGAAAAATGAACAAGGGATGTCATTGCGATGATTAAATTTGGGCTAGCTTTTAATTTGCAGCTATTTCTCCAAATACTTAAAGAAATTATAGCCAAGATTTAGAAAGTAACAGGAACTGTTTTCTGAAATCATTTTTCCAACTCCAGTGCCCAAACTACAGTTGGATTCCTGCTAAATTATTAAGCCTTTCAGTTCTCAGCCTATCTTACTTGGTCAACCTATTGAGAAGTAATCCTTACAAATACTGCTCAGAATTCCTCAAAGGGATAAAAATGTGACAGGAAAAAAATAACCCATTCAGCCTATTAACAAATCAGGAATATTCTTCAAATACAGTAATTCTTGAATAACTTAGAACGTAACTTTCCTATAGATGGAGCAAAGGGGCAGAAGATAGTTCTGTCTCTTCTCTGGTTCAGCTCCCTTCTTTTGATACAAATATTGTGCTGTTTAAGTCTCCCAGAAATTATGTATTTAAAAAGAGCCTAAATTTACTTTGTTAAGTGTCTTTTACTATTATAGTTCCATGCAAAGAGTTACTGTAAACCACCTGGACACTAGGTGAGCTATACCATATATATATCTATGTTGATTATACCCTTGCATTCCCCAGGACATGCATATCTCCTGCATATGTCCACTTCCTCATCTTATCTTTTTATTGAGTTATTAAGCCAAAATCCATCGTTCTAATTATCAATGTTTAAACAAAGGGCCTATTCTCTCTACAGAGAGATAGATGAGGCACAGTTAGCTGAACCTCTCCAGTGGAAATATGTAAATTTCTAGTATGTTAGCACAGCAGGGAGACCGAAATGCAAACATAATCCTTAGAGACCTGCAGAGTTAAGAATGCAGCTCTGCAGCCTAGCAATCCTGCAGCTGTGTTGCATTAGGTGCATAGTGCATATTAGAAGCATGGGATCTGCATCTATTCCCAGGCTTTACCCACCACTGCCCTCCTATCCCAATAGGAACCGCATTATTGCTGTACAGCAGTTATCAGTTGTTGTGGTGAATAGGAGATGGAAGAGTCTGTGTTGGTTTAAATTGTTTTCCATACAATCATCTCCAAATGCTACAGAACCTATATCAGATTCTTAAGTGACAGCTGTGGTATCATGAACATGATGAAGAGCAGAAGCCCAAATCTCTGCCCCACCTGATTCCCTCCCTTTCAGTCTCTAGGCACCCATCTTTCTAAATCAACGGTAAAATGCCTTTGGCTCTGCATCTCTCCATCAATTCAGCCCCTCCCTCACCTTGTAATATCCCAGGTACTCTCAACCTCCCTCCAGTCCCTTCGCTAGTCTCCCCACCATCCTCAGGTCCTCCTCTAGTTGTTCAGCACCCCTACACAGGTCAGAGAGCAAAGGATTCAGATGATGGGGCACTCCTGGGCTGGAATCTGAGAGAAAGATGCAGAGAAGGACAGACCAGGAGGAAGAACATGCCACTTCTCCATAGGCTGGGTAGCCATTCATATACATTGCCTGGCTGTTGCCATGGCATCCTATTCTTCACAAGCCCTTCTCCCAACCCCTACTCCATGAACTGCGCCACATCCCCACCAGCCACTGCAGCCCCCCTCACCCCCGAGCCGCCTCCCCAGGGATCCTGAGCTGCCTGGCCAGGATTTGCAGGGAGGGGGAAATCACAACCCACCACCCCTCACAGATACAAATAGCTTTAGAGTCTGTGAGTTTCAGGACAGAAAATCAAGGAGGATGCCGCAGGAGTAAGGAGAGGAAAATAATGAAAAAGAGATGGAGAGCAGGAGAAGGGGTGGGGAAGAAAGCGACAGGAGCAGCAAGGATGGAGGAACAGAAACAGAGGGGAGAATGGGGAGGGGCTAGCAATAGATGGAGAAGAAGAGGGATGGAGGCCAACGCTCCCTTTCCCCCTTGGTACTATTTTTACCTTTTCGTGCGGCGAAACATGCTGCTGTCAAGGAAATCGGGCATAGAGAAATTGGAGAGCGCTGTCCACAAGGACTCAGACATCATCCCCCAGGGGGGCCATAGTGGTGAGTCTGGGAGGGCTGCCTACTGCAGAAGCTACTTCTTAGCCCCACTGGAGCAGGAGAGGAGGGGTGGGGGTGGGAAACCTTTCCTTTGGAAGAAGAAAGGAGATCTGCAATGGAAGGGGGAAGAGAGCAGCAGAGAAATAGAGGGAGTGAAGGGAGGGGCACAGAGAGAGGGCGAGGAGGGGGAGGCGTGAGGGGGCGGTGCTGTATGAGTGGTAATGTGTGCTAGAACACACACTGAAAGTGCCTGTGCTCTGCAAATGGGTGTGGATTGTGTACACACACGTTTGTTCGGTACAAAGACAAAGGTTTGGTTTATGCAGTATTCCTTCCAGTCAAAGACTGGAACCAAATAAGGATCCACTGCACGGAAATAACCTGATCCTTTTCTACAAATAACACACTACTTCCTAGCTATATCTGTATATATCACTGCCTGGAATGCAAAGTAGTCTGGAGCTAAAAAAATCCAAAGATTGCTTATGGACATCTCTAAACATGCACAAGATGCCTGACTATATGTGATGCTGTAGGTGTTGTCGCCAAAAAACAAAATAAAGCAAGGAACTCTACCCAAAATTGGAACACAATTGCCTGCTTAATTTTAAACTGCTCAATCTGGGTTGAAGCTGATTCATCCAACCAACAGCAGCTGATCTGCAATTTAATGCTAAATCTGGGAAATGGGACACGTGTCACTAGATGGGGATTCTTTGGATCAATGCAAGATGCTTACAGTATTTCCAACAAGGTTCCATTATTTGTTGAGTCAGTGGGACTCAATAAAATCATTTAGAGATAGATATTAATCTGATGCTTGCGATTAAGTCAATAACAACAACAACAATAATAATTTATTAAAAAACTATATGCCTCCTGACTCAAATGTTGTCTTTTATCTAAGAGAGTAGTAGAATGTAATCTAATGATTAAAATGTTGAATTAGGATTAGGAAGATTTGGGGTCAGTTTCATCTCACTCCTGCAAATTCACTGGATTCCTTGGGATAATATCACTGTCCCACATTCCAACCTACTTTATAAAGGTCATGTTATAGGATGTGATGGATGTCACCTTGAGCACTTGGAGAAAAGATGGAAATTTATCTAACAATAACTCCAATAATAAATAAACCATATGATTTAGATATTCAGGTGGGCTGGGAACTTGGGCATAATCCTCCAAACAACAACAGGGCTCTTTGATAACACCTAGAGGAACTTGCCTGAAGGAGCCCTAAACAAAATTTCCACATAGATGGAAAGTTTACATGTAATGAAAACAATTAGAATAGACACTTTCTGTTTTGTACTTCCTCATCATAGTGAGGTTGGGGAACAGAGTGCATTAAATTAATAATTCCTGCTGGTCCATTCCCATAACTATAAGCACTACCATAACATTTTGATTTTGATGTATGAAATCTTCAAATCTAAAAACAAAATCTGTAATAAATGCTAGAGTATTTACCAAAGAAATATAGCTATGTACTACGTTATTAAGAAACAGGTGTCCGCTATTAAGCATACGTGTCCAGCTAAACATTCTACTTTAACACATTATTTCTGCATGAATGAAAAAGGCTTTCTTAAAGGTATGATGACTTTTAAGGTTGGCTTAGTCTATTTTGCCTTTTCAAATATATGGACTGTCTAATGCCATTGCATCCTAAGGTATGTTGGAGAAATTTTTCCATTTTTGAAAAGGTGCTGTCTTGCCCTAAAAGTTAGAAGTACTTGTAAAGAAGTTGAAAGCTTGAATCAAAATCTCAGAAACATTAAAACCTTGCTCTTGACTTCTCCTGCCTATCATTGGTCATTTGTCCCTAATATTTCTGTTCTTCCTCTCTACTCTATTCAATGTCTTTGACTTCACTTCATTTTAAACCAGAACAGTGCTGGGAAATGCAGCAAAAACATGCATTAAACACAGCAATGGTATTCATTTTGTACAAACGGCATGTTGACATTATAATGCAAGTGAAATGCAAACATTTCACTTGCATTATAATGCACAGGGGAGGTAACTCATTTCTAACTTTTGTTAGCTCAGTTCTGGATCAGCAAAGATTGCAATCAAAAGTTGGAGAACAGTTTTGTGTCTAATAAGAGCAAATTGCTCAGCACAACAGAAGTACTGGCTAATAATAATCAGCCATGATGAGTAGCTTTAGTGTGATGTATGGTGTCTTTACCTGAATAAGTCCAAGGACAATACTACATTGTTAAAAGATGTGGCTCCATCTGAATGTTTTGTCTCTACTGACAAGTTGGTGTTTCCATATATGTGTATGATTGAAAGTGAAAAGCTGTCCTCTGGAATTCTATACAATAATCCCCTATATATAAAATCAGTTGGTCTGCCCACTTTCTCTTGAACTGTTTTACTATTCTGTGTAAAAAATGATGCTACAAAAAGCTGGAGCAGAGAAAATGGTGATAGATGAATATGAAGCTAGGCTTTCATTTTATGAGGCAGCTACTCAAAATCCTCCAGAAATGAATTAAGAAGTATAGTCCCTCACCTTTTGGGGAAACCATAAATGTCCTTGTGATATCAATAGCCAATTCCTATCAATTGTACAATCAATGTATAATCAGTATAAATCATTTCAGATTTACTTGCATACATAGCAGCTTATACAATGCAAAAAAACCGTCCTTAACAGATATGGAAGCATCAGGTAAAGAATAGATGAGAGCATGCAAAAATAAGCAAGAACCTTAAATACACATTTCTTGTTTTCTCCATTTTATAAGTTGATTACTAGTAAGTACACTTTGAGTGTATTTCAAACACATCTGTCTAGAAACATGAAAAAACTAACAAATAACTTCTAATTTCACATAATTAAGTTTCCCTCTTGTGAAGACTTTTCTCATCTAATATCATATACATGTCTCTGTGTGTACACATATATATGTGTATGTGCATATATATATATATATACACAAACATACATGTATATATATACTGTATGTTTGTGTGTGTATATATATACACACACAAATATATATGTACATACACATACGTGTGTGTGTGTGTGTGTGTGTGTATATATATATATGCAAGTTTTAGTGTATTCGGGTCTTTTCCCGTGTAAGATTGAGAGTATCTTGGCGACGTTTCGATGAGGTCCCACTAGTCATCTTCAGGCTGGTGTCTTCGGCTTTGTGCTTGTGCAAGCAAAGCATGATCGGAGCTGCCGTCTCTCTATAAATCCTGGTGGGGAGGTGTGGGGTGCTGGCTTTGTTGCTGTGAGCGGGTTGGTTGCCTGTGTTGTTACATCTTGATGAGTTGATGTTTGCAGATTAGTCAGCTGTTTTGTAACATCCTGTGTGGGTGAGGTCCTTGATGTGTGTCCATTAGTCTTTTGTGTTTTAACGACCTGGGTAATGGGCTGTGTGTTAACATCCTGAGTTCTAGTATTGTGATATCCTGAGTTTTTTGATATCCAAAACAAATACAACCCCACTAAGCACATCCTAGATCTGACCAACCACTGCCTAACCAACACATACTTCATCCACAATGGACAAAGATACAAACAGATAGAAGGAGCACCTATGGGATCACCCCTCTCACCCGTCATTGCAAACCTATACATGGAACACTTTGAAACCAATGCTTTACATAAATCTGAATACAAACTCAAACTCTGGCTTAGATATGTAGATGACACTTTCATAATTTGGCCACACGGAAAGGAAAAACTGGACAACTTCCTCACACATCTTAACAGCCTACACCCCAAAATACAATTTACTATGGAAATAGAAGCTAATAACCAACTCCCCTTTCTGGACGTCCTAATCTACAAAAACCCCAACGGCTCCCTAGGACACACCATCTACCGGAAAAAAACACACACCAATCGCTACTTAAACACACAATCATATCACCACCCTGCACAGATCAACTCCATAGCCAAGACTCTCATTTCCAGAACCTGACCACCTAGCTGACAAAGACCACCTGAAAACTGAATTACAGACTCTCACAAACGTATTAATCTCTAACGAATTGCAAAGAAACACAATTACCGACCTAATCCAAAGGGAGACACCCCCCAAGAACCGGGACACAGAACAGGACAACGCCCTCCTCCCTTACATCAAAGCCACCACAGATAAAATCAGCAAAATTCTCCACAAACACAATATCAAGACAGCCTTCTGCACTGACCAAAAAATAGCCAACATCTTAAGAAAACCCAAAGACAGGGTCCAGCTAGAAAACCAAGGAGTCTATGAAATACCATGCAAAATCTGTCCAGTCACATACATTGGACAAACTAATAGGAGAATAAATGCACGCATTGCAGAACACAAGAACGCAATCAGAAAAGAAGAAAAAACTTCCTCCCCTTTTCCAGCACCTTAAAACAATAGGACATGAATTTGAAGGAACCAAATTAATCTCCAAAACTGAACACTTCAACAAGAGAATAATCATGGAAGCCATCGAAATAGAGAAACACCCCCACAACATGAATAAACGCGACGATATCTTTGGATCGGACATCTGGAAACTAGCCCTAGTCAACAGACGAGTCCCAGTCATGAAGATTAACACCGGGCCCAAGATAATACATGACACCACCACCAATCATCCTCACCAGATTCAAACCCAAATCCATCCCATAGACGAAATACAACCACCATCCAGAAGCCAAACCATGGCGGCATCATCAGCTGCTGCACACACACCCCGATCCCCACACAAAGCAAACTGACACACGCCATGAACACATGGCAAGACCTCAAACTCAGAGCCAAACCAAAGCCCGGGATGTGGAATCACAGCCATCTGCTCAGGACATTACATCAACTACCCAGCCCATTACCCAGGTGGTTAAAACACAAAAGACTAATGGGCACACATCAAGGACCTCACCCACACAGGATGTTACAAAACAGCTGACTAATCTGCAAACATCAACTCCATCAACTAATCAAGATGTAACAACACAGGCAACCAACCCACTCACAGCAACAAAGCCAGCACCCCACACCTCCCCACCAGTATTTATAGAGAGATGGCAGCTCCGATCACGCTTTGCTTGCACAGGCACAAAGCCGAAAGTACCAGCCTGAAGATGACGAGTGGGACCTCCTCGAAACATTGCCAAGATACTCTCAATCTTACACCGGAAAAGACCCGAATACACCAAGACACACACACACACACACATATATAATTATTACCTCCAGAATTCCCAGCTAGCATGGCTTTCTTCAGTTTTGAAAGCTACAGTTCAAACACACCTGTGAGCTTCCAGGTTCTGATGAATCTTTGCTAAATAATCGATATGGACCAGGAATTTCAGAGTAGCTTCATTTTATATTTGCATCTCTATTTATTTCTCCACATATGGAGGAAATGCAACAGTAATAATCTAAAAACGAAAGTGTAAACAATATTAAGGGATCATACAAATTCTTTTGAAAGTTTATTATACATTAATTCCAACATTAGATATGACATATTAGTTTTAATTGAAACAGTTTATTCAGGAAGATAAGTATACTTCAGAATATTTGACCACAGAAGTAAAAAGGATATATATTCCACAATTCCCAAACTACAATATTCAGTAAAGAAGTGAAACAGACAGATTTTTTTAACAGTGGTATAATCATCAGCCATTAGATTATTCCTTCAGAAATTGCTGCATACTGCTTACCATTTAAGCACAGACTCAGCAACTGCTGAGAAAACTTTGTTCTTAAGGAATACAAACACAGTTGCTGATAAAATGGTAAAAAAATACCTGTATTTTTATTAATATTTTTTATTATTGCCTACACAGGCTACTTTGAAGAGTGAAGACAAATGTCTTAGCCTTAGACACAATATTATTCCATGGGTGGATTTCCAAGAAACCTAACTGCTATGCAGGAAAAAATATACTAAATAGATTCTGGATATGTCCTAAGTTGCAATTAACCAAGGTACTATCATTTCTCGACAATTACGAATGTTTCCACTATGTTGCCTCATTCCAGTCCATGAGTGATGCAGATTTAACTCAATTGGGGTTAAAATAGCCTTTCTTTTGGACGTGTGTGTTCCCTACCAGTGCTAGACTCTTCTGCTGCTGTTTTGCTATTTGCTTCCTAAAGAGCTGAATTTAGCAGGATGTAAAATTTTAAGAAAGTTATTTGGTCTATAATGCGAACCTTTACTAATATTAGTTGGTCTGTAAAGTTGTAGAGCCTGAACTAGCCTAATAGAAAAATAGTGTAACAGTGTGAAAAAGTGTAATAGTGAAATGTCAGGACCAATACACACTCCTTTTTGTCTCTACCATAGAACATTTAGAAGTCTGCATGTCAACAATTGGTGACTACAAAGAAAAAGGGAGAAATCCTAAATAGCAATAGCACTTATATACCGCTTCACAGTGCTTTACAGCCCTCTCTAAGCAGTTTACAGAGTCAGCATATTGCCCCCAACAATCTGGGTCCTCATGTTACTGACCTCGGAAGGATGGAAGGCTGAGTCAACCTTGAGCCTGGTGAGATTTGAACGGCCAAATTGCAGTCAGCCAACAGTCAGCAGAATTAGTCTATTAGTACTGCACTCTAACCACTGCGCCACTGCAGCTCATAAATAAAAGTACTGTCTTCCCATTATTATGTTCATGATGCTTGTGTGTGCCAGCATGGAGTCTAAGGCTCCAATAGAACAGAATATGTGTAAATTAGGGTTGAACTGTGGGGCCCTTGGTGCTCTCTGAGCTTTGTGAGGGGTTTTGCAGATGTTTCACTACTCAACTAGATAACATAATCAGTGCTAGCTAATCTTAGGCTCTTCTGTACTGCAGCCTTAAGTTGCTTGACTTCCATGCACAGGTGGATGGAAAGAAAGCTGGCTTAAGACATTTCTTTCCAGACTTCCTCAACTTTGGCCAGAGCAGATGTGCTGACCATGGCCTCTGGTTGGAGAATTCTTTATTTTCCCACGGGTGCTGCTTTCCTTTCTGTGAGTGGGTCTTTATGGATACGTGGTCTCCACTGTTAGACTGAGAAGGTTATTGGAGTCTTAGTGGACAACCAGCTAAATATGAGCCAGCAGTGTGCAGCGGCAGCCAAAAAAGTCAGTGCAATCCTAAATTGCATTAACAGAAGGATACAATCAAGATCAAGTGAGGTACTAATACCACTCTATAAAGCCTTAGTAAAACCACACCTAGAGTACTGCATCCAGTTTTGGTCACCACACTATAAAAAAGATGTTGAGACTCTAGAAAAAGTTCAGAAAAGAGCAACCAGGATGATTAGGGGACTGGAGACTAAAACATATGAAGAACAGTTACAGGAACTGAGCATGGCTAGCCTAATGAAGAGAAGGACCAGGGGCTGCCACAGAGAGTAAGGGGTCAAGTTATTTTCCAAGGCACCTGAAGGCCAGACAAGGAATAATGGATGGAAACTGACTAAGGAGAGATTCAACCTAGAAATAAGGAGAAATTTTCTGACAGTGAGAGCAATCAACCAATGGAACAGAAGTTGCCTTCAGAAGTTGTGGGAGCTTCATCACTGGAGGCTTTCAGGAGGAGATTGGACTGCCATTTGTTGGAAGTGGTGTAGGGTCTCCTGCTTGGGCGGAGGGTTGGATTAGATGACCTATAAGGTTCCTTCCAACTCTGTTAATCTAATCTAATCTAAATGTTATTCTTTTCCAGACTTTTTGTATGAGCCTTCCAATAAACTTGTAAGTGTTTCACTAATCCACAGGTGATATTAATAAAACAAAGCCAAATCAGAGATTCATCAGTCGTGATCCCTTCAGAAGGGGGCAGGCAGCCCAGCAACCTAGGACAAAATTACTGTGACGGGTAACCAGAGAGGCAGAAGCATTCCTGCCACAATGCACTCAGCCTATTTATTTATTTATTGGATGTGTACAGCTCCCCATCTCACACACGAGATTTTCTTAAAGCACAGGAGGAAAACCGCTCAGCACTACTTATACTGGCACAAATCGTAAAACATTATTTTTATTGCACAGAAGGAAAAGACAGATGGAGGTGATCCTCCCATTAGCTTAAGGACACACAGAGGGCAACATCATGCCTTCCTGCTCCCAAGAAGCAATTAGTGGCCATACCTGGCTGTGCCAATCAACCTTAAGAGCAATGGCAGACAGAATTCTGCTTTCAGACTTACCCCTTCCTGCCATAGTGTCCTTACTGGTGGGTGCTGTTCCTGCCAGCAAGTAATAGCTTGAAAAGAATGAGAAGCAAAGCCAGAAGACTCAACCAATGTCTTTGGCTATCATATGTTGCACATACATCCATGGAATAGCATCATTCAGCAATGACTCACAAGAGGCACCAAAGAGGCAGGGTAGCATTTCAATGTACTGCTCTGTACCTTCAAAAGTAGATGAATAATTCAGTAAAGAGATAAGACCCCTTGTCCCCAATGTGGAGTAAGTATTCAACCTAAGTTTAATAAAAGTAGGACAGGGGCAGGCTGGAAGGAAAATTAAAAGAATAACCAATAATAACAGCAAAAATACTGAATTTTGGTTGTAGGGGCATTTAAGGATAACATTAGAATGGCTCCTCTGTTGTATCTGTTAAAATTCTCCTCCTTTAGTTATTCTCAGTGCTTAAAAGTTCCACATTGTATTCTTTATCAAGCCAATCGTAGACAATTGTGCTCAACTTGTGCTTTCCAGATATATTGGGACTGCCACTCTCACAATCCTCAGGCAAGAGGATATCAGATTAGGAAAAGCTGAGGTACAGCTTCTGTTGAGGATGTGAAGCCTGAAAAGAGGATCCTGCACACAGCAAGGCAATTTAAACACTGTGTGCACATAAAACATTATTATGGGAAGGTTTGGTCACCACAGGTTTCATTCATTTATATAAATTCTTCAGCTAGGGAGACAGCATGGATCACTACCAGGATAGAAGAAACAGCAAGGCTACAATCATTCCCCCTCTGAATGTTCTTATCAGTGAAAAATATTTTACTTACCTGCTGCTTTTTCTGGGCAAAGGGAGGTCCTTCTGGAAAGGAAAGAAAAAACACTTTCCATTAGTTACAGCTCCAAACTGAGAGCCAGGAGAAAGGAAAACTGACTGCTCGTTTTCACATCCTATTCTTTGTGGGAAATAAACAGTAAACAACCTCAGTCTTGACTGTCTTTCCCATTTCTTGAATAGCCTTGTCATCAAGAGAGTATTCTGATTCATACCAATATAAGGTAAAGAGATTGTTTGTATAGAAACCAGCTGTTCTACAGGCAGAGGGTCAGCACAGCTAGTCAACAATTATTTTCTTCAACAGCTTCAATTGAGAAAGTTATACCAATAAAACCCAGTCAGAAATGTTGAGAGAGACTAGATTCCACTAGACAAAAGGAGGATGAGGAAATCCACTGGAGTTAGAGCAGCAGCTAACACAGAGCAACTGAATCTGTGATGATGCAAGAACGGTTTTCAGGAGGTTGAGGCAAGGATACATATTTGTTATGATTGCAGGAGAGCAGAGGAAAACAAAAGGAAAAGACAATGATGATGATTTGCACATAATTCAGCTTCCTCAATTATGACCCTTGTGGAGTAGACACAATTCCACCTCTCATGGTTGGGAAGTCGTAAGTATTTAGTCACAGCAAGTCTGCTGAAATCTCAGAAGCTGAAGTGATTATTAGCAATTACTTTAGCTTCTGAGATTTCAGCAGACATGCAGTGACTAAATACAGTTCCTGCGCTCCAAGGGTGAGGCATTCAAATCCTCCATACATTTACCTCCTTGCCTTGAATAAATGATGTAATATAATACAAATAAAAAGGCAGAGTAAATTACACAAACAATAGAAATTAAGCAAATTAATTGACTTTATGCTGTGTCAACACATTGAAAACCTTTTTTCCTTGGGTGTTTCATGGGGGGGTGGGCAGGATTTGAATTAAAATATTATAGAATAAAAAAATTCTGTTTATAGGATGATGGACAGTAGAGAAAATGCTTCTGAGGCAGTGTCATAAATAAAAATGAAAAAGGAACAGTCTGCAGGTTTCCATAGACTAGGTGTGTGTGTGAGAGGGAGGGGGGGAGAGATTGGGACACATACACAAATTTATTTTGACAGAGATATTGGATTTTCCATATTGATCACATGCCGGAACATATACTTATAAAATGCAGTGCAATTGCCAAAACCTTATTTAATTTTACTGTTTAAAAGCTTGGATTCCAATGGCAGTCACTCATTTTGGACTGAAATCTCCCTCTTTTCTGACAGGATGAAAAAAATGTGATATCAAGGATTACAAGGACAGCAGGATTCAAAAGTAGATTTTTGTAAACACAAATTTGTAAACACAGGAAGGAGAGGGGAGTGGGGGAGAGAGAGAATGGCTTCTGCATGGTATCCAATGTCTCTAAGCTTCATACGGCCCCAGATGAAAACTGTCAAAAGCATTATAATGTGATTTTATTTTTCATAAGATTGCAAAGAAAAACCATAAATACATGGTGTGAATGCAATCCTATTAACTATCATTTTAATTCAGCTGAACTCCAAATGAAATTAAATCAAAGTTAATGTTTGTCTGGATCCGATCCCCCACCTCAACTTTCTAAAGATTTTCATCCCAGAAAATATTGTGTAGCTCTGCCCTATATAAGCAATTTTCAGGAATCAGAATTTATTACAGCCAAGACAGGTCTGAGGCAGAGTCTGTGCACTCAGTTGAATACAAATTGGTTTTATTTGTGGATGATGTTATTTTGTTTATTTGTAAACCTAATACTATTATTCCAGTGTTAATATAACACTCTTTTTTAGTAAAATAGCAGGATGCTATATTAACTGGTCCAAATTAAAATTGATGCCAATAAGTGAAATTTCATTTACAGAATATCAATGCTTCATTGATATGCATTGAACCTTGGGAGTTGGGCGGCATAGAAATATGATTAATTAAATTTCTATGTGCATTCCAAAAGATATACTTTGGTTAGCCATAAATTTATATACTGCTTCACAGTGCTTTACAGCCCTCTCTAAGTGGTTTACAGAGTTAGTATATTGCCCCCAACAATCTGGGTTCTCATTTTACCAACCATTGAAGGATGGAAGGCTGAGTGAGCTGCTCAGAATCACTCTAGTGAGTGAGCTGTTAAGTTAGCCTGCAATGCTGCATTCTAACCACTGCGCCAGCACAGCTCTTACAATAGTTAGTAATGGTTAGTAATATTTAGTAATATGTCTCTTTCACTGTGCTTTTAGTTAAGTGTTTATTATTTTATTATGCTACTGTAAACTCCCCAGAGACACTTAGATGAGAAGGGCAGTATAGAAATTTAATAAATAAATAAACATGTAACATAAATAAAATATAGGAAGATATTGGTTTAGAAATTGATAATGAGAGTCATTAAATCTCATCCTTTGGTAAAAAGGGAAAATTCTCAAAATGAATATTATTCTCAGATTTATATGTACAGTATACTGACAGGAATCTTAGTTCATGTATCTGGAAAATATTTTCAAAAAATACATCCTTTGTTTAGAAATTTACTATGGGGTTCTTTGATTCTGACAATACTTTATTGAAAATGCAACTACAGTTAATGAGGGAGAAATCTATTTTCCGAATCAGAAACTACTGAATATGCCATGCTTACCTGTCATCAAATATTAAATATTGGGAGCCAACAATTAATTTTCTGATTTGGGAAACTTTGGAATATATAGTACCTTTGGTTGTATGGACAGTATTAGAATCAAAATGCACTAGAACTCTAGTACCTCTGGAAACAATGTCAGAAAATTATTTTATTCTACTTACTTATTTGGATTGTTTAAATCCTGCCTTTATTACTTTTATAAATAACTCAAGCAGTGAACATATCCAACATATCTTCCTCCTCCTATTTTCTGTACAATAATAACCCTGTGAAGTGGGTTGACCTGAGTGACCCAAAATCACTCAGATGGCTTTCATGCCTAAGGCAGAACTAACATTCAGAATTTCCTGATTTCTAGCTTGGTACCTTAACCACTACATCAAACTTTAGAGCAAATGAGAAACAATAGAGGTGATTTTTAACATATATGAAGAGATAAATTTCATTTTCTAGATGTAATCCAATGATAATATTTATTAGCAAGTTTCTTTGGACCAGCAAGATTTTCAGCTTCTGAGACATCTGAGATACTAAAACAACTTGTTAAATCCTTTAATTTTTTTAAAAAAAACTATTATAGTATGAGTTTTTGTAGATATTTGTTGTCAAAACCACTTGATATGCAGATACTAAAAAGTAAATTAATGGCCTAATCTATTCACTCAATGGCCTGGAGATCTGGTTACACTTTCCACCTATGACAGATGTAGACTTTGCCTCCAGATGTAGACTTTATATGGACAAGCATAATGAAATATGGAACTCAAAAAATACAGTAAATTAAAAATGATAGTTATATAAGTGTATGTATATATATATATATATATATATATATATATATATATATATATATATACTGAGCTGGAGCTACAAAAAAACCTTGGCTACGTAGGGAAAACCTGGCTAGAAGAAAAACATATATATATATATATATATATATATATATATATATATATATATATATGTAGGTCTTTGGTTATTCGGGTCTTCTCCCACGTAAAATTGGAAGTGTCTTGGCGACCTTTCGACGAAGTCTCATTCGTCATCTTCAGGCTGGTGTTCTCGGCTTCGTGCTTCCAGGAGCAATGTGAGATCGCAGCTGTCTCTTCCTTTTAACTGCTAGTGGGGGTGTGAGCTGACTGGGTGGGAACTTGGCTGTGTTCTGATTGGGTGGAGGTGTGTTCTGATTGGTTAGGGGTTTGGCTGTGCTTTGATTGGATGGGGGGTTGGTTGTGCTCTGATTGGCTGGGGGTGTGTTCTGTTTGGGTGGGGGCTTGGTTGTGCTCAGCTTAGTCTGAGTTGCAGGGGGATTTGAGCTGGTGAGCTGCGTTGTTGTTTGGCTTCGTGTTTGTGGCCGTGCGAGCTCTTCATGGTGGGTGTCAGTCTGTTTCATGTATGGATTGGAGGGGTTTAAAGTGGCTGATGATGCAGCTGCGGTCTGGCTTCTGGTCCTTGGTCATGGTTCATTATCAGTGTGGGTTTGAGTCTGCTTTCTGCGTGGATATGTGGTGGTGACATCCTGTGTGGCTCTTGTGTGTGTGGGTCTGGTGTCATTCGTCGTGTTAGGGACTCGTTTGTCAATAAGGGCGGGTTTCCAAATGGCTGGTAGGCGGGAGGTATCGTCTCATTTGTTCATGCTGTGTGGACGTTTTTCTATCTCGATGGCTTCTCTGATTATTCTGTTGTTAAAGTGTTCAGTTTTGGCGATAGTTCTGGTCTTTTTAAAGTCAATATCATGTCCTGTGGCTTTAAGGTGTTGGACCAGGGAAGAAGTTGGTTCCTCTTTTCTGACTGAGTTCTTGTGTTCTTCTATGCGTGCACTTATTCGTCTGTTGGTTTGTCCGATGTATGTAGTGGGGCAGGTATATGAAATCCCATGCACCGCTTGCCCCACTACATACATCGGACAAACCAACAGACGAATAAGTGCACGCATAGAAGAACACAAGAACTCAGTCAGAAAAGAGGAACCAACTTCTTCCCTGGTCCAACACCTTAAAGCCACAGGACATGATATTGACTTTAAAAAGAACACTTTAACAACAGAATAATCAGAGAAGCCATCGAGATAGAAAAACGTCCACACAGCATGTATATATATACATACATATACATGCAGTTCAATAATATTTATATTAGATAAGTACTGTATATACAGAATTGTAACTACTAACAATAGCTATAGTTATAACACTATACAAGTATTCATTTTTCATTTTTCTGTTGTATTTTTAAAAACTTTTTTCAAAAGCACTTTTTGTGTGGGTTTCTTTTCTTGAGAATGTTAATCTTTAATTCCTATACTGTTACAGTTACTATTTTAAAAGCGATAAATAATAAACAATAATATTTGAAATACCAGTAGCTACAATATCAATGATGATGTCTATTTCTATGGAGAGATTATTTCCAAAGGACGCTAATGAAGGAATGACAGATATGAAACAATTTTTCCTGAAGCAAACGTATTAGAACCAGAAATACTGCGTAATAACAAAAGTGTGAATTATATGACAGAGAAGGCATCTGAAGTTGAAACACAAATGAGAAATGAAAAGCATGACCTAGGTAAAGACTTTGCACTGGATATACAAAAAAGTTGGTTCTTCTTCAAAAGCTTTGAAAATCAAAGTGGAAAAGACAAATGACAAATCTAGACAATGGCCTAGACAATGACTTTTGGCTGCCTTTACAAAAGAGGTTTGCTAAAACATTGAAGAAACCTTTGCAATGGGAAAAAGAAAAATTGAACCAAGATAAATTCCTACAACAATATCTGACTAAATTAAACATTAAGATTGTCAGAAATAAAAGGAAAAATATATAATTGACCAAAGTTAAAGTAAGACGTTTCTGTAAAACTCTGTTAATGCTTTACAGTTTTTTTGCTGACACTAGGACTGAAAAGGGTTAGGGCTGATGATTTATGAATTTGCATATAGATAAGGAATGTGTTGTGGGAAGAACAAATATATTGATAACATTATAGAGGAGGAAGAATTACGTTTGTTTATACTTTTTGAGATGGAAGATTGCAGGTCACTTCTTTATTTCTCTTTAAAAATTTACTTCTTTTTTTCCTTTTTCCTTTGCATTTTATACTTTCTATTTCTCCTTCTCTCTCTGAGTTTAGTTTGTATTTGTTTTTATTATTGTAATTAAATCCTCAGTAAAAAGGTCATTTAGAAAAAAAATGCCTCTGTTCCTCTACAAATTATCATGTCGTCATTCTGCCAGGGTGTTTTGAAGTTTAAAGGAGTGGCTAATGGACTATCTTGCTCAGGTGTCTTTAGGACTCTTTAGGAAACAAAGTGATTTGAATTTCTGGGTTCTTTTTTCCTATCCTCTTCCAGTCCACATTCAGTATTTAGCTGCATGCAGAAGCCGCCAGCTCCACCTTCATGAACGCAGACACATCACACAGTTATTTCATTTTCAAATGAGAGTAGGAACTTTTTATTTCTTCCCCAACCTATTGCCCTCCAGATCTATTGGACTACAACTCTAATAATGCCCTCTGTTGCTTAGAGAGATGGGAGTTGTAATCCCAAGCATTCAGAGAGTACAAAATCATAAAACTTATTTTAGGCATCTATTTTTTGTCAAGCAAGCTAAGACTTCCCCAGACTCTTTCTACTGTATTAAGGAGTAGACTCTTTCTACTGTATTTATGGGTGGTATATATTGCCATCTAATGGACATTGGGAACTTTGCAGGCCAGATATAATGGTCCTCCTTTTTCCTGTTTATCTCATCTTCATGGATTAGAAACATGAGATAAATACGCAGCAAAGGCTGCTCCTTTTGATGAAAGGCTGCTGATTCTGCTTTATTTCAGTGACAAAGCCTTAGTTCAGTCTTCTTACCATTATTACATACAGTAAACTGAGGGGAAAAAACAGTGAGTTGCAAAGTCCAACTCTCAAGGATTGGTAATGTAGATGATGTTGAGATACACAAAGGTTATTTGACCATCACGTCCCAACATGTCCTGTAGTGGCATTTACAGGAGATGCTTTTTGCACTGGATATTTCACAGGCACCCAAAAATACTAATGCCTAGAGTTCCTTGAGTAGGTTTCATACAAATGTTAATGAAAGATAAATAATTATCCAAATAACAAGATTAATTATTTAGCTGGTCTGCCTAGAGATGTTTATTTCTATTTAAAAATATTTACAGAATATCTGAAAAATATTGAAGTAACTACACTTGGAAATAAGGGCATGGAAGGAAGAAATGCAATTAAATAAAACTGCAATTATGATATAGGTCACATACAATTACAATGAATCTTACCATGCCAAACATTGACAATTTTTAATCTTTGTTAGCTTATTGCCCAACTGTTCTTTGTTAGTATGCAATTCCAAAGACTTTCCTTACATCTTTCTTATAATCCTTGCACTTGGATTTTGACAGCTTTTTGTTTGAAAATTATCTTATGTAAAGTAAGGGAACAATGAATTAGTTAAGAGATAAGCACATAATGCTAAGACAAGATTTTAAAACCATGATCTATTGAACAAGATATAATGATCTGGATTGCACATAATTCTAAGCTATACAAATGCATTTGTAAGTGTGATACATCAAAAACAAATCATATTATGAAGTAATGAACGTGTGAATCTAACCACTATGACTGTTAATTGAGTTGGTGACCTGAATTTCTCTCCCTGTTCCAGCATCCAATTCTACTTAATATATGCCACAGTCTCTCTAGAGAAATAGCTTGATGACTACTCATTTCATAGGATAAATATCATTACTTCTTGTAAATCCAGCAGAGTTGGAACTGGAAACTGTATGGCAAGATGATCAACACTGACAACTTGCTATGAGGGGGAGGATTATCACAGCACTTTTTGACACCTCATGTAAGAAAGCATCTCTCTTTGTAAAACTGATTTTTCAGCAAGTTTTTAAAGCCTTTCTTTGATTTGAAATTGTCAAAGATCTATGCAAAACTGGTAGAACATCATCTGTGAATTAAATGGACTCTGCTGGGTTTTTCTGCATTAGTCTTGCGCAGAAAAACCGAAGTTTCTCATAATCCTGTATTGATGGTCACATTGAAGAGCCAGACTATCAACACATAATCTCAGACAAATGTAGTTCAGTTCTCACAGCAGTCTTCTGAGCAGTGGCCTCTGTGCTTGCCAAATTTTAATTATCTGGACCATGCACAGATGTCGACCAGTGGCACACAGAGATCTGTTTGTGGTGATTTGTTTTACTGTTACTTGGGCATGGCACAATAGCAAATCAGGACTAAGCCACAAACAATTACTATCTAGACATCATGCTAGACTGCAGTTGCAATCCAGTTTTGGGATTATTTTCAGAACAGTAAAATATAGGATTTAGTGTATACACCACATATAACCACTTGTCCATTATCACAGAATGCTTAAATATTTAGGTCTAGTGATTAAGGTACCAGTCTAGAAGCCAGAAGGTCCCACTTTAGGCATGAATACCAGCTGGTTGACACTCAGATCAGTTACTCTTTCTCAATCCACCTCATAGGGTTATTGTTATGGGGAAAATTTACGAGGAAACAGTATTAAGTACTCACTGCCTAGAGTTACCTATGAAGTAATAAAGGTGAGATAAAAATAAATAAACAATCAACCAGTAGGTTAACAATAAGTCAAGCTTTGAAATGGTGATATACTATTTTAAACAAACCGTGTTTTCTTCACTAATCCCTCTAAGCCAAAATAAGCAACCCACATTATATTTTGACAGCAGCTGTCCTTTTGAAAATGGTAGAACCAGCTAATTTTGCATTTCTCAAGTAACTTTCCTTTCCTAATCCTTTTACGTTTCCTAAACAGTCAACTATCGTACATATGTAGAACATGTACATGCAGAAAGCTACATTAAGAAATGGAAAGATAAGTCACACCCAAAGCCTCTTTCTAAAATACCATTCTGAGGCTAGATAATAAGTAAGTGTGATGCTTTAAATAGGCTAATGTTATACTGGTCAGTTGTGGCAAATAGATCCTGATACAGGTAGAAAAAAAATAAAGGAAGTAGATTTACAATTAGTCATTAAAGGTTTTTGCAGAACACATTCACAGTGGTATCAGACTGGAAATTATTTTTTCTCCTTTACTCCTTTAGAAGTAAAGTTTCAATCTATTTAATGAGGATATGTTTTTTAAAAATCCTTGTAACGGTGAAGATCTCAATGCATTACATCTGTCCACCTCACGTATAAATATGAAAGGTTTTAAATTTCAGTAAGGGAAGAGATGCCAATAATTGGCACATTCTTTCAACATACCATTTACCTTTCTTAATATTGTATGACTATCTATTTGAAAACATATCTCACTAAGCTCAACATGATTTATACCCAGGAGACTATAAGTCTGTAGCACCATGCAGGCATGTGGTCAAGGGTAGCTTCCTCATTCAGTCAGAATGGGTTCATTACAGTATAGATCAGTTTGGTGTGGTAGTTAAGACACTGATCTAGACACTAGGAGACTGTGAGTCTTAGTGCTGTCTAAGACATGAAAATCAGCTGGGGGGCTTTGGGCCAGTTACTTTCTCTCAGCCCAACCCACCTCAGAAGGTGGTTGTTGTGATGAAAATAACAGAAAATGAAGAAGCTAAAGTACTCTGGGACCAGGGGTGAAATGCTACCGATTTGCACCAGTTTGGGTGAACCAGTAGTGATAAAAACTACCAGTTTGGGCGAACTGGTATTTCCGAGGATCAGCTGTGCTGCGAAGTTTATATTTGCTAGAAAGCATGAAATCCTGCTTTCTAGAGAAGCTGAATTGCACAGCACAGCTGTTTCCCCCCGACCTTGCTGTTCTACTTACCTGTTCCCAAGCCTCCTTTATTCGCACGCAGCACACGTTTGGCACAGACTGCGCATGCGTGTGCTTTTGGCGCACACTGTGCATGTGTGTACAGTGTGCTTTTGGCGTGTACTGTGCATGCACAGCACGCATTTGCCACGCAGCGTGCATTTGCCACACACTGTGCACGCGCAGGCAGCAAACTGGTGGCAATCTGCAGAGGATTTCACCACCGTCTGGGACTTTAGAATTCAAACAGACAGATACCTGCCCCATAAAACCCCAAACTTAATATTTGTCGGTAAGAAAGAGTTTAAAAAGTCTGTATAATGGATGTGGCAGTACCTGGAGACAGCAGAATAAAAGAGAAAGAATTGAAGAAGATAACAAAATACAAAGACCTGCAAATAGAAATAGAACGACTATGGCAAAAACAGCAAAGGTAGTACCAATAGTAATAGACACCTTGAGTGCAACTCCAAAACAATTGGAGCACTGCTTGAATATCACTGGCATTGATAAAATCACCATCAGTCAATTGCAAAAGGCAGCTTTACTTGGAACAGCTTACATCCTGCGATGATACATGTAACATCATCACACTTTCATATCTGCCTATCCCATGTCCTTGGGAAGGACTTGATAAGTGGACATAATATTATGAATAATAATACAACTTGACTATCATGACTATGTTTGTCATTAAACATTGCTAACTCATATTATGATCAATCTAACAAAATATAGATTGGAAAAAATATATTATCGGCAAAACAGGCAAAGCTGAATTCTATACAATGAAGCTGGGAAATTCCAAGACAAATGGAAAAGGAGAGGGAAGTTTTTTAAAGTCATTGTTCATTATTAGCTGATATTCACAAATCAGACTGTGTTATGAGGCCATTAATGTATTAGGTCACATGTTATTTCTCATTCATTGACACATTAGGCTTTCTATAGTGTGAGTCAAGCCAAATAAATGTTTTCCTTAGAGAAATATTGTAAAATGATCTAGCAAGCAGATTTCAAGAATAGATGTCTTAGTAGAAGTCTTACAGCAAGAGGTTTATAAAGGAATATACCTGAAGTGTTTTACTAAGCCAGCATTGATAGATAGATAGATAGATAGATAGATAGATAGATAGACAGACAGACAGACAGACAGACAGACAGACAGACAGACAGGCAAGGATGGATAGATATATAGATGGATGGATGGACAGACAGAGATAGATAGATAGATAGATAGATAGATCGATAGATAGATAGACAGACAGACAGACAGACAGACAGACATATATCTACTATGTACAAACACAATTTGCTGGATAGCTACTCCAGTGTTTAATATGTGATAGGTATCTGTTAAACTGGTAGGATGTCTGAATTAGATTGCAGAGGCTTTTCATTTTGTCTATCATTATATAACAATCTACTGGAGTTTTCAGTATATCAGAAGATGATTGATCTTCTGATATACTGAAAACTCCAGTATCAACAGATAGATAATGTAACAATGCAGCCATATTGTGTGCCAATTTCCTTCAGTCTTCAAACACATTCTAATCAGTCATTGATTATCAGAACTTCCTCAGTTGCAATTTGAAGATCCAGATTAAAAATATGCCCATGTACCATTAAACGTGTTTTATCTTGGGAACAGTGGCCCTTTTTAATGATCATAAATAGAAATTCTAATGAGAGATTAGACCTTTCCTTGGCCAATTTAAACATTTTTAAAATGATCACAATACACTACCATAAAGACATGAAATCACAAGAACAGAGGGGGAAAAACCAGCATAAGGAGCTTTTCAACAAGTTAACACACAATTCTACCAGTGTTTATTTAAGGACCTACTCCTACATATTCAGCCTCATTTCCCCTGCTTCTTAGTTTCAAGTACATTCATTACTTAATAAATAAAATGGAACAGAACCAATATTTGAGCACAATAAGTAACTGTCGAATCATCGAAGCTTGACAGTAACATTCTGAAGAGTAAATTGCTGAATCAGTTCCTCTTCCAGAATTGGGAAAGTATATGCATACAAAATTTCAAGACTGATATCAGCCCTTTGAAACAGGCCAGGACTCCATAAGAAATACTGGACTTTATTATCTTGGTATAAGGCGCTAGTAACAGAAAGCCTGACAGCATTTTCCCAACTTTAAGGGGCAGCTTTAAATGCCTTTTTCTTCTTTTCACAGTTTAACCCATGTTTTGCATTCCTTTGCATTCCTTCTCCAAGGTCAGCTCTGTGGTTCTTCACAACAGGGGGGATTATAATTGGCAGGACAGTGTGCGGAATGTCACAATGGAAACAAGGGTGCTTTTCTGTGAGAGTCACACATAAATCAAGAGGCACAGGGTTTGCATCAAGGTACTCCACCTGCCATTTTGCTAATTTTGACATCCCCACTACAGATGCTGCTTCCAGGAGAAAGAAGGTGTGACAGAATGTAGTCTGAATTCCCAGGAGGGATGGGGTGCATTCCAGAGGAACAAGATACTTTTGTTTGTTTTTTTGTTTTTTTGTTTATTTATTTATTTATTTGTTCGATTTATATGCCGCCCTTCTCCAGAGACTCAGGGCGGCTTACAATGCATTAAGCAATAGCCTTCATCCTTTTGTATATACCTGCTTAGTAGGGTTTTTTGGGCCCCCCTAAGCGGTGTTCTATTTTATACAAAGTCAGCTTATTGCCCTCACAAACCAGGTCCTCATTTTACCTACCTCGGAAGGATGGAAGGCTGAGTCAACCTTGAGCCTGGTGAGAATTGAACTCGCAGTAATTGCAGGCAGCTGGCAACTAAGTGCTACTATAACAGCAGTTTAGTCTGCTGCACCACCAAGGCTCCTGCAGTTTAGATAGTTTGTATGAAAAAAGAAGGTGAAGATTGCTCCTCCTTAATAGTTCCCAGGCTATAGGTTTTAAGAGGCTAGTAGCCTGCTTTAGTTTGGCAAGATTCTGTCTGTAAGTGAGGAACAATAAAAGAAAATCTGCTTAGAAGAATCACAACATGTCTTTCTTGGCTGTTGGAACCAGACAGAGGGTGAGTAAAAGGACAATAATAATAATAAAGGATAATAATAATTTTGTTGAAATCAAAGCAAATTATCAAACAGACAGCAAGCAAGACTCTTCCTTAGGTTGGAAAAAGACTTCTTGAAATGGTGCGTTTTGTCCTGAACAGCTTAATATAAGAAACACAAATATGCACTACAGTGCCCCCACTCCCATGCCCGATGCAGACCGATCCCCAATTGTGAGCATTGAACATAGTATCTAAATAGGCAATTGGGAAGCTGGTTGCATCCAGGAGTTTCCTTTCCTGCATATTAATTTGGTGTCAATATCAGCACTGCATACCTGTGCCTTTTAAGACATGAATGCATTACGTATCAGTATCATGTGAATAATTCGTCTTACTTTTCAAGAAAAGAAAAAACCCTAAACTATTTTTTAATAAAATGTAACCAGCCCAGCCCAGACTATTATTTTTGTCATCAAACAAAGTCTCAACTCAGCCATCTAGCAAAACTAAGGGGCCAAAACATGGTTTATAGTTGGTCAAAAACAAGAATCAAACAAGTTGATTGCAACCTATAAACAATAGTTCCTTTGCCAACTCTAGTTTGGTATAATATTAGAACTGGGAAGAAACTAACTAGAATTATTATTTCTAATGAATTTGTGATAGGTGTGGTTTTAATTAAACGGATGCTTTCCTTGGCTTAGACTTTATAGCAGAACTTTACCTCAGCATTTCTTTCAGGAACTCAGGAGGTATACAAGTTTCTGCCATTTTATCCTCAAAGCTATCCTGAAAATTAGATTAAGCAGCAACAGGATTTACTGCAGTCACCCATTAAGCAAACACTTTGATCTTGGTTTCCTTCATCCGACATTCAAAGCATTTCAACATCTCCCAAAGATTCCCTGAAAGCTAGAAATAGTAAATCTGGCTTTTAATGCATGGTTTGATTAAAAGGAGTGCTTGGTTATCAACATTCAACAATGTTTTTAGATCCACTTAAAATGCTTTTTCTAAACACTTTGCTGAACTGGCAAAATTATTTTCTTTCTTTACCTTTTCATATCCATGAATAATTCTATTCTCCCCCCCCCCCTTTTTTTTTAATTCAAAAATATGCAGTGATATCACTTGTGCTGAATATGGGAAAGGAAACCTTGAAACTTGCTATCTGTGCATTGTAAATGAACCTTCTATCTACTGGAAATGTGTTTATTTTTGTCAGGAGGCAGAGGAGGATGGCTATAGAGAGAGTTCATTCTTGCATATATTGACACCGCTCATTTGGTGTTAAAACATATTCAGGAAATAGGGAAGAAAAATGGATTTAGCCTAGGGATGACACCAAAGTTTGCCCTAGATACACATATACACATATAAAATACACAGTATCTGGTGGCAACAAAATTTCTAGGGTACTTTTTACTACCAAAAAGACACCTCAAGTTGTCCCAACAGTTGGCTGGAGCCAATTGAGATTTAAGGTTGGTGTGCTTATTTATTTATTCATAATATTCATAAATACTTTTGATAATTGCTATGGACTTTCTACATGACAATCTCTGAGCTAGATGAAGGCAACATTGTGAAATCACAATGAACCCTAGTATTGAAATAAGCTTGGGCATATAAAGGCAGGCCTCAACTAAACATTTGTTCAGTGACCATTCAAAGTTATAACAGCATTGAAGAAAGTGACTTATGACCATTTTTCACACTTACGACCATTGCAGGATCCTCATGGTCACATAATCAAAACTCAGATGCTTGGCAACTAGCTCATATTTAAGACGGATGCAGTGTCCTGGGATCATGTGATCCCTTTTTGTGACTTTCTCACAAACAAAGTCAATGGGGAAGCCAGATTTACTTAACAACTGTGTTACTAATTCAACAACTGCAGTGATTCACTTAACAACTGTGGCAAGAAAGGTGATAGAATAGGGCAAAACTCATTTAACTGTCTCACTTAGCAATAGAAACTTTGGGCTCATTTGTGGTCATAAGTCAAGGACTACCTACTCTGCAGTCCCTCACATATATTTTTCAGACTGAAACTGCATAGAAATGGGAAAAAAAAATTAGAGCAAGCATGCAAAGCATCATTGACGCTCAATGATTTGCTCCTTGGCACATTCTGAACTTGGTGCCTTCCAGGTGGATTGTATCAGAATTATACAATTATAATTGTACCAGAATTCCCAGCAGCTTGTCAACTCATACATCCTGCAAGGAGCTGAAATTTTCAGTATTGGATGCAGTGATAACTCTGCTTTACAGAAGCAATTTAGGCATTCACAAAAAGAAATAAACCTTTAGATCCTGATAGGGCAAGAAAGCTGCATGATAGGATATCATTCTAATACATTTGCTTGCCATTACGGTCTTTCTCCTATAGCAAATCTTAATGCAAAGAATAGTACGGAAGACTAGGATATTATAATAAGTCGAATAACAGATTTAGAAGCCATGCCTGCTTTTAGTAAGTGATTACACCTAGCTGATCTTAGCTGAGTTTGGATACTAAACAGGTGTTTGGATAGAAGACCCACACCCCAAACCCTAGGAATTCAAGGACTATAGCAGTGGTGGGTTTCTACTGGTTTGCCCCGGTTTGGGCGAAATGGTAGTGGTGGCAGTGGGAAGCTCCGCCCACCTGCCTGGACGTCATCACAGGCACTCTGCACATGCGCAGAAGGTTCTGCGCATGTGTGTGCTCACAGTTCTGAACCGGTAGCAAAGATAAGTGAAACCCACTACTGGACTATAGGCTCGACTTGAAAGTTGAAAAAACATTCTGGAAAGGGCAATGGCAAACCACTTCCATATTGTAGCCATTAGCTGCATGAACATATTTACTATATATTATCAAAGCTGCATGGACATGCCCACATAATCATCATATATGTATTGAGGCCAACTTGAAAATATATTTCTTAATGATTTCTTTTTCCTATGGGGAAAAACTGCAATGCCTCTATTAATGCAGTTGTTTTCTCCTCTATTTTTCTAACCTATCAAGATCATTCAGAATTTTTCTGCCATAGTTTAAGGTATTAAGTATTCCACTCACCTTTGTGCTTTCTGCAGATTAGATAAGCACTGCTCCCACCCTGCCTCCTCCAACTCATTAATTTAAAATGTTACAGTACAGGACATACAAAAAGCTCAGGGGTGAACAATGGAAGAAGAAACCCATTATAAAGGCTGCCTGCCTTCTCAAAACTCATTTTAGCTGCAATATTCTGGGTATCAGTTGACATCATAAAGTGCTTTTTAAGAAATCCGTGGAGCATCTCAGTATGCAGATTCAGCAGCTCAACACACTGAACTGAGATAGATCCATCTCAGTGGTCAGCTGGTCCTTATTGCAACCAAGGGGTCTGCAGTTTGATAGTTAGAAAGACTGGAAAGAACAGTGTGCTATGCAGGTAGTCCTCGCTTAGCAACTGCCTCAATTAGTAACTGTTCAATAGTGCTAAAACAACTTAGCAAACAGTCCTCACATTTACAACCTTCACAACATCTCTTTACTTTTATTTTCACTCACTGATTTATAGCATCCCAAGATGTCCTCAAAGAAAAAGAGAAATAACGCTGAAGGAAAGCATGAAGCAAAATTGTAAACACAGCCACGGCCATGTGATTTGAACTTAGCAACCGCTCCTCTTAACCAAAGTCACCCTTCCCAATGGCAGTTGCTAAACAAGGACTTCCTCTAGTGAATAAGAACGTCGGCTTTAAGTGAAAGTTCTGGGTTCAAATTTCCAATCCGTTTTGAAAGTTTACTGTGACATTTTGGAGCAGACACTAAACTATTGTTCAGTCTAGCCTGCCATAAACAATAGAAGTGGAGATTGCAGTTCCATAAGGGAGCTCCAGATTGATTCCTTGGCAGCCCTAGTTCAAGGCTTCAGGTAGCCTTCTCCCCAAACAAACCTCATCTAGACAGGCTACCAGTATGAGCAGCATGCGAGGCTCCTGCGAGGATAAAATGTACACACGTATTTTTTCTACCTAATCCAGACTTCCAGGAAAGGATGGGTCACTTGTCTTGCATTTTGCTGGACAACAGGTCGTTTTTGACTTACAACCACAATTGAGCCCAACAAGCGAAACAGTTGTTAAGTGAGTTTTGTCCCATTTTATGATCTTTCTTGCCACAATTATTAAGTTGTTTGTCAAAAGATTGCAAAACGTGATTAAATGACCTCAGGGCACTGCAACCATCATAAATATGAGCCACTTGCCAAGCATCTGAATTTTGATCCTGTGATTATGGGATGCTGCAATGGTTGTAAGTGTGAAAATGGCCATCAATCATTTTTTTTAGTGCTGTTGTAACTTCCAACAGTCATTAAACGAATGGTTGTAAGTTGGTTGGTTGGTTCAGTACTGTACACTGAAAGAAAAATTCCAGGGTTACATCCCAATAAAATATTGGAAGTGATTTTTAAATTTTCTTTAAGGGCTATTTCTCATTCTTTTGGATGGGAAATTAATTGGTCTTCTAATACTTTTTGTAGTTCTTCTTCCTGGAGCAATTCTACTTCATTGTGGCACATAATGGTCAAACTGCTCATGATTTCATTGCTGCCCTTAAATTTCAACATACTGCTATTTGCATAATTGAATATCATATAATAATGAGTGAAATCATTTTTTGTTTTCCCTTCAAAAATAGCTCTTTTCAAAGCACTGAATGAAAGGAGGCTGCTAATGAGATGGCGGTGTGTGTGTGTGTGTTTCAAATCACCAGCATTAAATACATTTGAGGCAGCCCTCCTTCTCTCAACAGTTCTGTGAAATTAATAAAAGAAAGGGGTTAAAAAAAATAAGCAACTCCCCACCAAAAAAAAAGCCAACCTCTGAAATAAGCATTGAAAGAAAAGCAAGAAATACATAAATGGTAAATATCTATATTTTTCACTTGAGAGATGTAAGTATTGCATAATGAGTATAGGACAAGCAGTAACAGAAATCCTGAATCGAAGTGAAAGAATTTATATTTCTGGTTTTGCAAAATCTAAAATCTAAACAGGCAAGTACATTTTAGTTGTATTATGAATTTTTCAAGCTAATATCTAAACCAACCTAAGGAAGCAAGGAAAGAAAGAGAGGAAGAAAGAAAGAAAACATGTTTACAATGTTGTCAGATTGGCCTCCAAGGGCTTCTTCTAAGAGCTTTGGCACAGGAGGTTTCCATTGCAGCTTTTTGCTGCTTTACATTTCCTAACAATGAAGCGGGGGGCGGGGGGGGGGGTATCATGCAACATTAGGAATCAGCCTTCCCTGATACGGCAACCCATTTGTATTGATCTACCAATTTAATTCCCCCACATCTGGAAAGTACCTATTTAGGAAAGGCTGCTTTCCAAAGCAAGGCAAGAAATCAGAAAGATGTGTAGGGGAGAAAGATCTCATAATCCCTTTCTAAAAAGCTCCCGATTCAATAATATTATATCTCACCAGTGGACACTGAGAAGAAAGACACATTTTGCAGCTCAGAAAAGCAATAGGACAGAAATAGCAGGAGAAGGAAAAAGCAGGGAAAGTATTTTAAAATTAAGAGAGAGAAACAAGAACACGCTACCAAACACTGGGAAGTGTCCAACAAGAAGCCTAAAATACGATGATGATGTGATGCTGATGTGAATCTCAGTATGGGAAATCTCAGAGGGGCAGAAATAGTGGGTTAAGGTATTGGACAAGAAATGGGAAGACCAAACTCCCTCCTCAGCCATGGATGTTTTTGGTTGACTTGGTGTCTTTGGCTCAGAGTTACTCTCTCTTAGCCAAATCTATCTCATCCATCACCATACTGGCTGCCCATGGTATGAGATCCTCATCAAAGACTCTTCCCATCCATAGTGTAATGGTGGCTACTTGAGAGAAGGCCTTTTTGGTGGTGACATCTTGGCTTTGAAACCAACTACCCCAAAGGCATCCTTTGGCATCAGCCACCAATCCCTTTAGTTTCTTGGGGTCATTTGATTTTTTTTGTGTGTGTTAATCTGCTTTTATCAAATTGCTTTTTAAAAAAGTTAATTGGAAATATTATTTTCTAATGCTTTAAATATTTTATTGTAACTTACATTTAAATGCATTGCAAGGACAGTGCATCCAAATAAAATATAAATTACATATAATTAAATAATCCTTCATTACACAACCCTTCTCCCATTCTTCCTTTCCCACAACCATTCCGACCACACTGTACTTAGAACATTAAGTTCCTTGGGGCAGGGACCTGCCATTTTAATGCTATAAAACATTCTCTGTACTTAGGGAACGATTGTCCCTCATTTGTCTGGCATCCTAATCGGGAGGGTCTCTTATTCTCCTGCTTGCCTGAACCCTTGCAGGAAGCCAGGTGGAAGATTCGGGGTTCAACCTTTCACTTCTGCCCCAGCAGATGGGATGGAGAAGAAAGGCAGAATTAACCTCTTTCCAGGCAACCATCTCAGCAACCTATTGCAAAATGGGGAGCCACCATCTCAAATCCCCAAGAGAACTTGGGCTCTTCGGAAGACCCGAACCACAATTCCCACCATCCTCGGAACGGTAGCCCTAGCCTAGGGCGTCACAGCTTGATTTATTTGGCGGCACTTAAGACTGGCAGAAGCTGACCTGGTTCTCTCTCTCTCCCCCCCCCCCAAATTTGGCTGTTCTTACTTGGCTTTCATACCGCCACTGCTGCAGGTAGCCCCCCGCCTTCTACCCCCGATTTTCTCTCCCTCGCTGCATCAGCACAAGATTTCGTTTGTTTGGGTCTGGCGCGCAGCAGGCGACCCCCTCGGCTCCAGCCTTCCCGTCCCGGCAGGAAAGCCGATTGCCGACCGGTTGGCCCCGCACACACCTGTGCCCTGCAGAAAGATGAAGTCATGATCGCCTCCCTGCCCGGAGGTTCCCTCAGGGATGGCGGAGGAAGGCTGAGGCGAAGGAGAGATGTCGCCGCCGCTCTGCCCTCTCTAATCCTCTCTGGCCAAGTCTCATTGGCAGCGCCAGCATTAATTCGATCTCGGCCGGTGGGGCGATGATTTCTTGGGGTGGGGGCTCTGATAGCGGGAAAGCTGGCAGGCTAGCGTGGGGTGGGGGGTGAGAGGGACAGATCCGCCGAACGCTCTTTACCTGGAGCCTCCGCCGGCGAATGATCCCGGAATCGTCCATCGTTTCCCGGCGGCGCGAAGGGCTCGCCCCATCGATTCGCCGCGCCTCCGGCAGCCAAGTGTAGCTCCCGCGCCGCCCGCACTCTGCAAGGCCCCGGCAGGAGTGGGCCGGCCGCAGAGGCTGGAGCGCAGGGCGGGGCTGCCCAGGTGGGCTGCGCGGATCGGTCGCCTTGCCTCCCAACTGCGGTCGCGGGAACGACCGGCCGCCGGCCGCCCTCTGGGACACGTCGCCTGTTTCGTCTTAGGCACGCTCGCCTTCCTCGGATTTTGCGAACGGATCCGGGGCCCGAATTGGGGCCACACTGCGCCCCTCTGGCTCTCCGCCAACGAGCGCGGCGTGGAAGCTGCAGGAGCTGCAAAGCGGCCCACGAGGAGGTGGAGAAAGGGACGAGAGGGCGGCCCTTGCCCCTCCTCGGCTCCCAGCTCTTTGCGCCGCGGGCGGGGTTGGCGCACTCGCTGGCTACCGCCAACCCGACCTTGGTGGCCAAGCAAGCGACGAAAGATGCGGCGCCCCCTACCTCGCTCAAATTCCGCTCCGGGTGCCCTTTCGACGCAATATACCGTGTCTTCGTGGAGGGCAGCTCTGGAATGGAATCCGGCGCGTTCCCACTTCCCAATTATTTGAACTAAAGATCCTCGATGAGAACCAGAAACTTTCTTTCCTTTGGGACAGGAGGGAAGACCTTAGAACCGACCCTTGCCTGTACTTAACGTTACAGGGCATTAATTCAGTGTGGACTTTATTTCCATAGAAATAATTGGATACAATCTGATTACTGCAGAGAGGCTTGTAAGCAGCAGTCTGCCTCCATCACATCCACAAGACCCAATTGAATCAGACCCTATTTCTGGGAACGGTGGGATTCTGTTACGTTTTTGGGATATTGATCCAGGGGGAAGAACCTCAGTTGTGGCTCCCTGTTGTATTCATGTGGCAAAGGGCAGACCCTTTTTCCTGGTGAAATGAAGTGGTCTGATTAGGTTTTGTTATTCTGCAAATCTCTGCCACAAAATAGCAGCTATAACAGCCGATGTGCCAGGAAAACTGCTTCCTTGGATTGAATCTCAGATCCCTTTGGTCACTCCACAGGAAGCCATAAAAAAATCAATAACATAAAATAGCTGCCAAGAACATTCAAAACGACTCACATTAAGATCAGCCATGAAACAGGTTCACCATGCTACTAGAGCCCCAGGCAAAATGGCAAAGCCAGGTTTTTAATGTTTTGCGAAAGGCTAGCAGATTTAAAGCAAGTGTAATCTCAGGAGCATGATATTCCAGAGGGTAGGCAAAACAGCAGAAAAGGGTCTCTTCTTAGATTGTACTATAATGACTGATATTTTGACTTTTTTGACTACAGCCTGCAGACATCCTGGTGTCAAGCAAATGGCTTAGAAAGTCATCTAACTTGGAAAGACAATGCATTTCATATGTAAATGCATATGAACCTTACCACTATGTAAGGTTGCAATGTCAAACTTGAGTCAAAAAGTAAGAAATACTAAGGAATGTGTGGACTTGCTCTAAGCACTTGTCGTGAGGTTACTTTCTTATTGCTAGGCCATTTCTCCCAAGGACAGCCTGTCCACAAAACTACCCCAAATAGCTGAGTGGTTCCTGCCTAATACCCAACCCTTGATGGACAAAGCACACAATTACATGAAAATACTCTTTTCTTTTGTGAATGCTTCTCCCACACACATCACTTTCTCTCTATGTCTGTTCCACAGGCATACCTGTTCTTCCAATGTCCCAGAGCAGGACAGTTGAAAGGAGCAGGAAGACAGCCTAGTCTGCCATCTCCCAGGGCTGTTGCTCAATATCTCTGATCTCCCCACTGCTATCAAGAATATTGAGCTGGGCTTTGGGAGGAAGAAGAGTGCAACAAGTCCTCATGAAGAAGTGACACAAGCTCGGGCTGGCACTTTATATTCTATCAGTTTCCTTGACAGGAATCAGAGGACTGGTGTCATGCTGATGCAAAAGTGGCCATAGCTCCTAAAAGCTCCAAGACCTTCATTTTGGTGTAAGGACTACATGCAAGTGTTTTGGGGCACAGGTAAAAATATGATTTGTGTCATGTAACATCAAACAGTAGTTTATCATTCCTCTGCCCAAAGCAGCTTTATATGTTGCTTTTATTAGTCCAGATTTTTTAACTGTCTGACAGAGATTCATTAGAGATTGAAGTAGAAATTAGGACTGACAGAATGAGAATTGGGCTCTCCCATGAAGCTACAGATAGCCCTTGTTGATAGCAATTGCCTTGTTTAGTCACCATTTGCAATTTTAACAGTGATTAAAAAGTAACTTTGCAATCTTTGTATTTACCACCTTTGCAGGTCTGTAAAGCATGATGAGATACAACCATGTTAGGAATTGAACCATGTTCTAGTCTAATATGATCAAAAACACTGTTAACTAAAGCTGACCTGGAATCATAGGCTAGAAGGGACCCTGAGCACTAAACCCAGATCCATTACCAGTAGTATTCTTTGTCACCTGAGCATCATACGGTAACCTTACATGATATGAAAGAATGAACTGTATAAATATATGTAGAGATAAATTTCCTATGGACTTATCTTCTAAACAGAAAATTTGCTTGGTTTACACCAAAAACACAGCAAAATGCATTTAATTCTGTCAAAAACAAAATGAAAATTCTATACATTTTAATCTGCGATATGAGGATATTCATGTACTGCACAGAATGTGGATGCAATAGTAGTATATTATGATTTTGTATTGGAAAAATGTAAGCTTTCCCACATTTATGTTCCTGCCAAGGGAAACATAATTTTATCAGTGACTGCTTTTCTGAAGGGGGGCATTGGAGAGATTGAAAGGGATGAAGTGCTGAAAAAGTTCATATTTGGAGAAGGTGATAAGCAGAGTATCACCATTTTATGAAAGGCATAGATTTATGCTGCTCTATGACCATCATGAAGATTTAATATTCTCTCTCTCTCTCTCTCTCTCTCTGTCTGTCTTTCTCTCTCTGTGTGTAATAAGATTATTTGAAAAAAAAGAAAAATATCTATTTGAACATATGCCAAGATAAAGATAAAGATAAAGATAATGTATAAAAATCCAAATATGTATTTTTGAAAAGTATGTCCTCCCATTTCCTGGATGCAGCGCATTCATCTCAAGTCACACCAATAGAAGCAGAAGGAACTAAATGAAGTTCCCTGACCAGAGTCAGAGCAATTCAGGTTAACAACAGCTCAAGTTTCCTAGAGAAAGAATCAACTTCATTGCTAAAGGGCTTTCTAAAGAAATTTCCCAAACACTCTATTCTTATTGTATATATTTAACATTTGAATAAGGCAATGGATTCATGAAAAGCATAAATAGGTAAAAATCCATTAAGGGGTTATCAATAGTTTATCTGATTTGGAAACATTTAGATTTTAACAGACACTTCAGGGTCCCCAAGTGATGTTGGCTGGGGAGCATACTGGGAAATCAGAAAGTATGCCTTGGATGACATGGCTGTCATGGATGGACCTTAGCAGGATGATCCCAGTCAAAATAATTTTGTGGCAGAGAACTCTGAGTGGTTTCAAAGTATTATTTTCTTAATTCAATTTATTTCCATGTGAAACAGTGAAACAGAACCAAAACTTTCCCATCCTTTTCCTCTGATTTAATTGTTTAGTTATTTTTTTCGGGAAACATGATTCCATACGTGATTTTTTTGGTTATTATCTATAAATTGTTTGGCTGCCACCAGTAAAAAAATAAAGAGGGTGGGGAACCTATATTTGCAGTATACCTGCAAATATACTTACAGTATATGGTCCTTTAGAGAGTAACTAATATTGCATTTTCTATTATTTAACTTTATAACTATGAACACTATACAACACCAATATTATTTAATAATCACTTTCCATTATTGATCAGTTTTTCTACATTCTCAACTGACAAAATATTACTATAAATGCAGCTTATTAGTACTGAAAAAACCATTCTTCAATAATTTTCAAGGAATTTTCTCTTACACGTATCCCAATCCCAATTACACGTATCTATAGATAATAGATATTTTCTTTGTGTTTAGTAATTATTTATATTTTCTGCTACTTCTTTTATACAAGTTTTTCTAAGGTCATCTAGTTTCTCCCCAGGTATCTGGTTAATCATTTACATGTATTTATTCATATTCACTTTGTGCTTTAAAAAAGAATGTCAAGTCCTTAAAATTGGTTAAATGGCCCTCAAATGACTCTTCTCAGTCAATTGGCATTCAGATTATTATTATTTGCCTGCCTCTCTTATAAGGAAATTCTTATCTGGGTCACTGAATATTAAGGTAGGTGTTATTGTTTTCCATTGGGAACAGAGGGGGCCTACAATGTAATTTTCGGTTGTATTTACACTTTTAACAGTTATATACTGAAAAGGTGTTTTATAATATGAATGTATCTTTATTATAGTGAATATTATTGTTATGCTTTTAATTAATCTTTTTTTTTCTAATTGCATTTGATAGAGGTTTTTACTGGCAGAGGAATAACAAAAATGATGGGCGTATTAATGGTTAGTATCCCTCTGCATATTTTAAATTTGAAACTCCAACCATTAATTTTTATTTGCATATCGGCAGTTATGATTATATGAATGGCTATTAAATGTCCCCAACCTCTATATTTTAACAAATTTTGATGCCTCAGTAATTTTCTGACATCTAAACAAATTAAAGTAACACATACATCTAATAAATTATACTGTATTCACTTGAATCTGTTTTCCTCTTTTAACAATTTTTGTTTATCTCCCCCCCTTAATTCTACCCATATTTCCTTTGCTTCTGTTCATTTGTATCTCTCTTTTAGTGCCATTATTTCTTGTTCTGTTGTTTGTATCTTAATGCTCTATTCATTGTTTATATTTTATTTCACTAGTATGTGCCTTCATAGAGTCTCAGGTGAGTTGCAAATAGCCATTGTGTTAAAATAGAAGTATAATCAATTTGTGTATCTATTGACTCTCTACAAAAGATCCAAACATCAATGAATTCATGATTTGCCAATATATTTTTAAAGGAGTATTGTATTTTTTAATTGATGTTACTGTCTGCTATTAAATCAAAAACTTATCTGGAAAACCATATTTCTTTTCTAAAAATTCATTTCTTTCAAAGTTGGTTGTAAAAAAATTCCATTACTGTACTTTGAATTCTGAATTAATGACTTTCATATTTCCGGTACTAAAAATACCTTCCTTTTCGATCTTGGATTTCATTTTTCAATACCATTCAAGTATCCTTTGCTATGAAACCTGACACTATCCTTGATTTTAAATAGTTTAAAGCTGCACAAGATCTTCCCATGAACCATTTATCAGTTTATCTGTTATTTTTCTTATAGTAGGCTTCTATTTTGAGCTCTTGGAGGAAATGTGGGATTTATTTATGGGACCTCCTCTCCCCAATTAGGCCTTCTCATTCCGTCATGTCTGCCAGGAAAGGCATGCCCTGGGGGGTCCTGTCCAGGGAGGGACCCAGGAAAAGAGCCTTTGATGCTCTGACACCCACATTTGCAAAATCATTGTTCCCTCTGATTACATTGGCCTCAACTCAGCTAGCTTTCCATAAGGCCTTCAAAACATAGTTGTGTCACTGAGCTTGGAGATCTGGATGTGTGCCAGAGCCTGTGAAATGGTTGTGTTGATCTGTTCCTGGTCGGTTTTGGTTGTTACATTGGCTACCAATTATATAAGCATTATTTCTATTATTATGTGTTGTTTATGGGGTTTTAAATTGTTAACTACCCAAAGTCATAGATTTGAGATGGGCTGTCATATAAATTAAATAAATATATTTACCTCCTTAAATTCCATGAATACAATAGATTATTTTGTTTTGTTTTTTAAAAAGAGCATTCAGATAAAATAAGTGGGATGGAATGTGCACTTTGATCAGTGGATCAAAGTTGTGGCAACACACAGCTTTCCCAGGGAGGAGGCAGTAAATCTCATCAGAGAGAGTCCCGGATTAATAGACTGAAAATTCAGGGTAGCTACAGTATACTCTACAATTTCTAGTAGGTTAGAAGATTATAGCTTAAGTTTGGCAAGATTCTGTCCATTAGGTGAAAGCGAGTAAAGAATAGGACTCGTTTGGACTTTGCTGTGTAATCTTTGAGTTTGGGCCTGACAAAAGGATTGGGCAATCTTTGAGAGATAGGATTGGCAACACAGTTTTTGTTTATGTGGAAGAGTGCAAAAGGCCTTCAGGTAAATTTGTGACATTATCAAAAGGCATATAGCTAATTTTCTTTTTGGCTCACTTTGTGGGTGTGCAAGGTAGGAATGACACTGGGAGGTCTTCAAGAAGTTAAGTATTCCTTTTCACCCTTAATCTGAATTAGAAAAAGAAGCATTTTAAACATTTTTTTCCCCCTAGCAGATTGTAAGAGTAAGTAATGTTTATATAGTTTTGGGTTTTCCCCCTACCCCCTACTGTTTTAATTATTCATTTTGTTTTACACATCCTGAATGTGTCAGTACATTACATATATCTGCTAGCAGCTGGAAAATGGGCAACAGCATATTGGCTTCTATGGAAGAATTTCTAGTCTCTTCACAGGATAGTGCAGGTGTGGTTGGGCTTTGGTTGTGGTTATGGCAGATTAGTCAAAATATGTCTGAATTGATCAATTATTACTTAATGCAGGATGGGTATAACTCAGGCTAATAACTCATCCTACACTTTCTCTTACTTGCTGAAAAAGTGATGTGAAGGCCTTGATTAACCAAAGCCAAGATGGATAGTAGAAGGCAACATCTATATTACTATCTGATGATGAATATGGAGGATTATGACTTGCAATATAAGGAAAGTAAATTAAAGAACATGACTGATTAAATGAAACCAAAGAAAGAAAAATAAATGTAGTTCTTGTGTGTGCAACTAAGAGAGCAGGAAAATTGCAATAGTTCTAAATAAAATGGAGTTGATGGAAACGTACAGGATGTGGGAGTTCCATTCAGCAGTGGGACAGGACAGATGGATATCCTCTTGGGAGGTGCTGGGGAATCCAGTTGTCTCCCTGCTATGGTATTTAATATCTACACTGAATTGCTAGGAGAGAAAGTGTAGAATGATTTTGATGGAAATACAAGATTGTTTCTGAAGTGGATGAAAAAGGCTAAACAAGGAATGCCAGCAGAATGAATCCAGGTAAAGTAAAAAACCAGTGAATTTGCTTAGGGTGAAACTGAAGGAATATTTTAGGGATTGGAATTGAAATTTTAGAGGTATATTGAAGAATGGAATTGAAACAAATACTGTAACTGCTAATGTCAAAGGAATGAATGAAAAAGAAGGAATAAATGCTATGAAAATGATAAAAAGGGGAAGGTGTAGGTAGCATTATTGGAATGATGTGCACTGGTCAGTGTGTGTGTGTGTGTGTGTGTGTGTTTGTGAAGACTACAACTGTGCCTGATGTCTGGAAGATCCCATTATTTCCCCCCAGTATATAGTGTAAAACTATAAGGAGATTAGTTTGAAAACTATGACTTGGAAGGTGTTTGGCAAAATCCTGACTGAAAGGGACGACAATACGATGAGCTATAAATTGAGCAGGGCCATGCAGACCACATTCTTGCTCTTCAGCAGATCATTGAGAAAGATACTAATGTGGGAAAGAAAGATTGTTATATATTAATTGTTTTAGAGAAAATAAGAGTAGTGCATGATAGAAGTGAAGCATGTGTAAGAATAAATGGAAAGTTCAATATTGAGCAAGGGATCAAACATGGCTAGGCAGTGTCTCTTTGGTTGTTTAATGTATTTCTGAAGACAGGCATAAGGGACTTTTGAGGCGGGTATATTGGGGAAATGTATGTATATTGTTAGGTTGTTGACAGAGAATGTGAATTATTTGCAGTGAACTTTAAATAGTTTATCTGCTGCTGTAAGAATTATGGACCTAAATATTAAGACCAAAGTTGTTGTGTTTGACAGGAAAAATAAAGCAAGCAGTTGCAAGATATGCATAAATGGGAAAAAAACAATAGAATAAGTAGATGATTTTTAAAATTTTGGTTGAATGTTCACTAAACCTGGAAGAATGGGTGGAGAAATTAGATGTCCATTTGCTGTTAGAAAGCTAGCAGATAGTTATGGATGTGTTGCAAGGAATGCTTTTTTATTGAACAAAGTAAAAATGGATGAATATGATATTTCTTCTTTCTATGCAAATAGAATATTCTACCTTAATAGCATATGGGTCTGTCAGAGGAAATTTAAAAGCTGAATGCTTTGTTCAAGTTGAAGTACCTCAGTGAAGTACTTAAGAACTATGAAAAATCTGGTCAAGAATGAATGGGTACTGAATATAAGTGGATTGACTATAAAAGTGAGTGACAAGTATGAAAGAAATGTATTGAGGTGGTTTGATCGTATAGAGAGAATGAATGATGATAGAACTACAAAACAAGTATATGAAGGAGGAAATAATGGGTCAAAGTGAGGAGGAAGAATGGATGGATTTGATTTGCAAGCACCTAGAAATGAACAAGGCAATCACAAAAAGCCAGCATGGGTTTGATAAAAACAGATTATGCCAGACAAACGTTATTGCCTTCTTGGATAAAATGACTAAATAATTGAATCAGGGAAATGTTGTGGATATAGTTTACTTAGACTTTAGTATGGCATTTGACAAAGTAGACTACAGCCTACCTTTTGATACAGCAATGTGGGATAGACAGTACTATCACCAGATGGATTCACAGTTAGCTAAACAACCACACCTAGTGTGTAGTTCTCAATCTATGTGGAGGCAAGCATGCAATGAGGTACCTCAAGGTTCTGTCTTAGGCCCAGTACTCTGCAACATATTCTCCAAAACACATGAGGGCAGGAGGAGAAGCAATGGGTGAAAGCTCATCAAAGAGAGAACCAACCTTGAACTAAGGAGAAATTTCCTGAAAGTGAGAACAATTAACCAATGGAATAGCTATCCTTCTGGAGCTGTGGGTACTCCATTGTTGGTGGCTTCCAAGAAAAGTTTGGACAGCCATTTGTCTGGGATGGAATAAGGACTCCTGCCTTGGGCAGAGGGTTGGACTAGAAAAGGTGCCTTCCAGTCCTATGATTTTATGATTCTACAATGAAATTGATGAAATCCTCCAAAAGAGAGAACAAGGGGGACAAAGAACATGGGACAAAACTAATGTGCAACACCTTACACTTACAAACTGTTGCAGCGTTCAATTTGGGTTCTTTGCAACCAGCATGTATTCATGATGATTGCAGTGATATGGGGTCATGTGATTGCCATTTGAGACCTTCCCAGCCAGCTTCCAACAAACAAGCAAATAAAGTCAATGGGGAAAAATGGATTCACTTAATGACTGCATGATTCACTTAACTGAAGTGGTTTGCTTAACAACCGTGGCCAAAAAGGTCATAAAATTGGGCATGACTCACTTAACAACTGACTTCTTGGCAATGAAAATTGTGGTCCTAATTGTGTTTGTAAATTGAGGACTACCTGTGAATATAATATTTTGAAACCCTTCATATAAAAAAATAGCCTAGCAAGAAAATGGGTTCTAATGCAGCCTCTGCTTTTCTCTTTGGAGGGGATTCATGCAACCATTAATTATGCAGGGAATCGGCAATCGGATGAGGGATAGCTCCAATTACCACCCCTCAAGAATAAGCCTTTATGAAGCACAGTTTCTATCAAGCCAGTAATTGCTTCAGTTTAGGATTAATCATTAGCCTTTTTACCATTGGTTAGGTCTCCCATTGATATTCTGTTTCTCTGGCTTTTCTCATTCTGGATCACCCACTACCTGTTATCCTCACAGTTACAAGTCAGAGAGGGAAGAGGAATAAAAGTAGCTAATGAAAATACAGAGAGCAAGGCAACTGTAATAAAAATGTTAAATTTTAAAGAAGCCCTTAGAGAAGTGACAGAAGTCCTGTCACAGTACCCTGATATAGGTTCAGAGCTGTCTTGCATTATTGAGCATTTTCTGACCCCTTGCCCCATAGGAAATGGAGAAGGAGAACAAAGTCTTCCAGAATGGCAAGCTGGCTTTCCTTATCCATGTTAGGGAACCCTGGGATTAGTCTGATGGTTATTTCATCGTTCCCCATTACCAAATTCTCTCAGGGTTCCTTGTGTGAACAAGATGAATCCAGATACATCCTGATTTGGCAAAGGGTAGAATTACAAAAGATTAAGATAAAAAATATTGGTGAAGAAGCTACAGAAGAGAAACCAAGAGGAGAAAGGCATGGCTGTGCTGCTGATGTTGGCCACGATCTAAAGCAGGGGTTTCCAACCGTGGCAACTTTAAGACTTGTGGACTTCAACTCGCAGAATTCCTCAGCCAGCTGGCTGAGGAATTCTGGGAGTTAAAGTCCACAAGTCTTAAAGTTGCCACGGTTGGAAATCCCTGATCTAAAGGGCATCAATAAAAAACCTGAGCAGAACTTGGTGAGATTTTCAACTATGTTTACACATTGCAGAGAGGAGGTTAATGCAGTCTGGTTCCATATGCTCCTTATTTGTTTATACCAAGTTTCAGCCTTCTTTGCATTATTAAAAGATTTCCTAAAATCATAAAAATATGAATGGGAGAAAAGACCACTCAATGAAGTATGCTTGGGCATTGGACATCATCTTCTGCTTTGTGACAGATCAGTTGTCCTTTTTCAGGGTTCGTTTACAGAGAACAAAAATGAGCAGTAGTATTGGCCATGTATACATTTACCATACCTGAGGTAAAAAAAATCCCAGCAACTACTAGGTAGCAGCAAAGATAAAGAAAACATGGACTATTTGCTTCCATCTAGTGATCCCCCCGATATGACAGCTGTAGGCATGTGAAACTAGGAAAGTGATGGCGAACCTTTTCAGTGCCAAAAAGGGAGCGTGCATGCATGTGGATGCCACCAAATGCAAAAAGGGAGCCCTTCGTGCACTCGTCAGGGCTGCGACCAGGAAGAGGAGCTGCCCAGGGGGCATGTGCGTGCCAGATAAGGTACTTCCAGTTTCCAGCAAGTCTTCTGGTTACTGCCATGCATGCACACATACCAATCAGCTGGCTGGCATGCATGCTCACACCGGAAAGCGGAAGACCAGCTCTTCCGGTTTCCAGCACTGCCGCATGCACAAAGGCCAGCTGATTGTCCCGTGCACATGCGCGCCAGAAACCTGGAAGAGGAATGGGCGACACCGCACATGCAAGTGACATGGCTCCGCGTGCCACTTTGGGCACACGTGCCATAGGTTCGCCATCATGGAACTAGGACATGGATTGTATTTCTTTGCAGTCTTTCCATCCACCCCGTCATCCTGTCCGAACCTATCCTTCCATCCCCCGCCACCACCACCACCATCTAGTCTCAACTGTCAGTACCTATCCTTCCATCGCCCACCATCACAATTGATCGAATTTCTTGGATAAGAAGTGAAATGTTTTCTTCTTCCTCAAAGAAAAAAAACAGTCCAGAGAAAAAGCACTTTTGAGACAACTATGACCTGGATGACTGAGAATCTCCACAGACAAACAGTCACAGCCAGCTTCTGACAAGCAAAGTCAGTGAGAAAGCTGGCAGGAAGTTGCAAGTCACAGTCACATGATGTTACTCCACTTGGGGTAATTCGCTTAACAACTGCAGTTGGAACTGATGTTGCAAGTCAGTGTGGTTATGTGACATCATTCTTAACAACTGCTCCCACTAGCAATGGAGTTGCTGTTCCCTACTGTGGCTGGTAAGTGAGGACTATTTATAAACAGAGTTATTTTGTCACATTCTTCCATTTACTTAGATTTTTAAAAAAAGCCTGGTAAGATCAGAGTGGTATTGATAGTGGTGGAATTCTCCCCTCATCTTGTCAGGTTGCCACAGAATGCAATATGGTTTTATCCTATACTGTTCAAAAAGCACAACCTACATACAAACAAAACCACAATGGCCTTTGCATAGGCTATACATTTAAGATCCAAAAGATCTTAAATAATCAGAACACTTCAAGCTACCTCTCAGAGAAAATTCTGCAAGGCCAATCAATATTACCTCAACACACATCCAATGTTGCAGAGAAATGGAGAACTACAATATAATTGACTCTCTATGTCTGAGAAGTAAGTTAAGGGAGAGATTTGAATCTGTAACATTTCTTTCCTACTATACTACTCCAACCCAGTATATTAGATGAACAGACAAAATAATGCCATTTTCGTATAGTGAGAGTAGAGCAGTGGTAGGGCAGAAATGTTTCTTCTGTGCCCAATGATTTTTCTATGCCCAGAAAAATTAAGCCTGAAAGCAAATGGAGATGGCCTGGGTTCCCGCCCACCCTCAAAAATTAGCTTTGATAAAATATTCATGCAGGTGATTTATTATTAAAGTTAGAAGTGCAGGCAAGGCAGGCTCCATAATGAAAGAAAGGGAATTTGGCCTCTGACCCACCATTAGAGGAAAAGAGAAAGAAATCAGACAAAGAGGTAGCTAGGCCAGCCTGCTGGCGGCTACAGCTTGTTCTCTAATGCTGGAAACCCAAAAATCATTGCAGACGCTGTTTACCTTCCAAGCTCACTCTGTAAATTCTGTAAGGCTAGACAGGATATTTTTCAGACGAAAGGATAAAATGTTTATAACCTGTTTGTGTTTTCATGCTGGACTGGGTAGATAAGAAGAACCTAGGACTCATGTACCCTATACAGCAAAGATTTCCAGGTTTGAGAGGATATTAAGTACAGCAGGGGTCCCCAATCCCCGGTCTGTGGCCCAGCACTGGGTCGCGGCATGCCAGAAACCGAGCCATGCAAACAAGCGAAGCCCCATCTGTGGGATGCGGACAGTGTGTGAAACCACGTCCCCTGATTTCTTTCTCCACAGAACCAGTCCCTGGTGCCCAAAAGTTTGGCGGCCACTGAAGTACAGCATACCTCCTTGGAGGCAAGGTGCATTACTTTAAGCTATGTTTTTACACATGTTTGTTTTGAATAAGGCTGATGGACGACTGACAAATTTGATTCTGAAAAGGAATATAGAATTGATTGGAACAAATGCATATAGCCAACACTGTTTTTTCCCTATTTCCAAAGCTATGGAGTCAGATAAGCAATTCCAAAACAAACCACTTGTTCATTTTCTATACCAAGTCCATTCTCACAGTGTTTGTTGACTTCCTCACCCCAGCCTTCTTTAGCAAAGTTGACACAACACACCATTATATTTGGTCCACTTCAGTGGTTAAGGTTCAGACACTCTTAATCTAAAATGTGTCTGTCAAGGGGAAAGATTAGGCGAAATGAAATAAACTTGTCACATACTCCAAGGCATTCTTTTTATGTTATAATGCTGTGTCCCAGCATTCATTATGGAATGTCGTTTAATTCTTGTGACACACATATGTATTTAATGTGGCTAGGTCAGTTGCTCAAAGAATAACACCCCTCTGTGTTGCGGACACCAGGCTGATCCATCAAATCCATCAGAATCCATCAGAAAATCATCCTATGACTGACTCTCCAGGGAAAATATAGAATTAGGAACACAATGTCATTTTCAAGCATCATTTGTGTCAGGATCAATCAGATTTCTAGCGTCTCAGCGTTTTTCTTAAATTAGCATAGAGATTGACATGACTGGTCCGGAGGAGCTCCAGTATATTTTAATAAAAGTAGGCAGTTTTTATTAAAATAATAAGTATGTCAGTTAGTGACATTCTTTTTCCTTCAAAACAAGTCACAGAGCAGGTCTCACTCAAAGACATAAACCCAATGTTTCTTTCAGGGGAATGAAGAATCAGCATCATTAAAAAAAAAAAGCTTGGTGACATCATTTCTAGCCAATCTATGGTCTTTGTTTCAAGGATCTTGAGTACTGCTTTTCTAAACTATTAACAATTTTTAGTAGAAATTCACCCGTACAACAGGATTACATATCTGACAAATAACAATTTAAAGCTTCAGGAAAGCAGTTTAACTAATGTTACTTGATAAAACAGAGTACCATTTGATTTGGTCAGGAGGTTTTTGGTTTAAAAAGGAAGATATTTACATGCAACAAAGGATCATAAAGAACATGCTAGTATATCTGTATATTTCCTGCAGCAAGCTGGTGATCCCTTTGAGTGAACCAGAACTTACAGTAGCTGCCATTACACTCTTAGCATAGGAAGAGGAGAAGAATTACACATGCCCTTTTAAAAACATACCAATTTGTTATAAAACAATGTTTTGTAGATTTTTAAAAAAATCAATTTTGTCTTCTGGTGACATGGACAAGTCCCCACAGTTTTCTTGGCAACATTTTCAGAAGCTGTTTGCCATTGCCTTCTACCTAGAGATGAGAGAAAGTGACTGATATGAAATCATCCAATTGGCTTACTTGCCTGGGGAAGGAACAGAACACAACTTTTCCCATTCTTTCCCCAGACCAGGATCCAATAAATATTTCACAGTGGAAATGACCCATTTTCTTGCTTTACTGTCTTTCAAGGGTGTCAGTCTAAGACCACATCCACAGCTGTCCCTCCCCACCTCCGGAAAGTTTAAGGACACTCTTGACTAAAGAAAGAACAAACTAAAAACTAAAGATCATGTGAAACTTTTCCCTGAACCAATTTCTGTCTCAAAATAGTTCATCAGATGTTCTTTATATTTAAAATATTCTGGGTTTTTTTAACCTCTGTAAAACTGGTTACAGGAAAAGAATGAGCCCCAGGTCTTGGCCTTCACTTACTCGAGAAGCACAAGCCAATTGGTAATATTCGGGAAGCAAAAGTCTTCTGAATCCAAAGTTAGGGTTGGGTTGAGTCTGAAGCTATTTTTACCCATCTAACCCCTGGCAGCTTCATGCACCATGTTAAAACGCCTACTGCCTACATTGCCTACTTAGCTCAGGATCGATATGTATAAACTGATATATTCTGCTCATTGATGATAACTTATACTAAACTAATGGAATCAAACTGTATATAGAACCTCATAGGTGATCCAAAGAAATAACCATGGTTATTATGAAAAGCCATAATAAATAGAAGTTCAGCAGGACTGGAATGATCCTGCTCTCACAACTCAAATCCTGCAGAAAAGTCATTAGTGAGTGGTTTATATCTCATATCCAGGCTTGAGGAAAGACTACCATAGATCCAGATAATCTATATCTTTCAAAACTCTTTGTAACTGTCATCCCATCACTTTCTCAATAACTTTCCCCAAAAAGAGGAGATTGGAGAGCAGATGTTGGCTGCTCATTACCATTGGATCCAGACAGAGGTGGCATTCAGCAGGTTCTGACCAGTTCTGGGAAATTTTGAGTAGTTCGGAGAACCAGTAAATACCACCTTTGACTGGCCCTGCCCCCATCTATTCTCTGCCTCCCGAGTCTCAGCTGATTGGGAGGAAATGGGGATTTTGCAGTATCCTTCCCCTGGAGTGGGGTGGGAATGGAGATTTTACAGTATCCTTCCCCTGCCATGCCCACAAAGTCATGCCATGCCCACCAAGCCACACCCACAGAACCGGTAGTAAAAAATTTTGAATCCTACCACTGGATCCAGGTCTGGCTTCTTGAAGGTAGATGAGCTTCACTTGCTTCAAAGCTATTGAAATCTCTTCCACTCTCAAAAAGGCATTAATCACCTCCTGGATCTGATTCCTTGTGTAGTTCCTAGCCATTTTTACGGTCAGTGGGACAGGATTTGGCCTCCAATCTATACACTATATTGCCTCAGCTGTTGCTTTTGTATTCTCTTCAGTTGACTTGAAGTGGTTTATAAATTCATAAATAAATGTGCTGGAGCTAAGATTACAGAAAAAAAGTCATTGACTTCTTCAAAGTCCACAGGCTCAAAAACCTCTCTGGTAACATTGCAAATGTTGGCTCTGTCATTTCAGCGAGTCCTGTCTATTGATTTCTGCTTCTCAGTGAATGTGAGTGCTTTTATCTATAAAATGCTCATCCTAACCGTAATCCACAAAACACTCTGTCAGATGATCACAGTTTACATTAATTGGTTTTTCTGTCACTCCCACCTTAAAAGGGTCATCGGGGTATTTTGAATAGTGCAGTAGGCCAACACCTCACAAGTGCAATAAAGGCAGGGAAATCAATCTCCTTTGCCATTCTCCTTTGCACAACAGGCTGAAATCTTAGCTAAGACCCACGTCTTGTTACACGTCTCAATTTCTGCCATCACCACTCCAAGTATTTCTTCACCCATCTTATGTTCCCGAGTTCCTCTAAGAAGGAGGGCAATATTTCAAGAGGCTAACGATATCACTGCTGTAACTGGCTCTAACATGTGGCAGAATGACATGGTTACCTCTGATTGCAACAAGTGGGAATAAGAGCAACTGCTATATGTTCAGTATGGCCTAACTTCTAAGTTTAACCTTGTGCTTTCAGGCACAGTGTCATCTCACCAAGAGTGGAATTAGATTCAAATGCCATTCCAAGTAGCTTGACACATAAAGTAAGAGAAAAGCTGCCACCTTTTCCTTCAATGCTGTCTTGGACTAGCCCTGACCATTGCTGCTTGGGACAGCTGTGATGTAACCTGCTACAGGACAGAATTTCTGGCTACTTCTTCGATATGCTGTCCTGCAGATGGAGCAGCTCCCAACTCATCAGAATCAGGAGATCCTGAAAACCCACATGGTTCTACCTGGTCTTTAAAACAGCCTTATCACAAACTGAGTTCCTCCTAGAGTGAGGAGACTTCAGGGTCAAGGTAAGTCCCCAACTAGCAGAGAGATTGTTCCCATAAATATAAGATGTGTAGTATATCTAAAAACAAGTTCCAGGTCTAAGATAAAACAATTTTGGTGGTAAAATTCTGATGTTGGTCTTTTCTTCCAACACTTATGAATAGTTCTAATTACTTCTGCTTTCCTAGGGAAGACTAAAGTAAGGTGGATGATTATAGTTTTGTAACGAACCCTACAATTGCTGATACAATTATTGAACCCATTTTTTACATGCCAAACTAAAAAAATGTTCTTTTCCAGATTGTACCTTGATAAGCCTGCCTACAAAACCGACTTTTTTTGCTCAAAATTATTCTTGTATTAATAACGACCAAAGGACTTCCTTTCTAGAACTAACCAGTGAAACTAAAAAACTTAGGTTTGAATGCCTCACTATCATGCTGAAATGAAAGCTATTGAGAATTATATGTGCATATACGGTATATATGAGGGCCATTTAGAATGATGGCTACAAGTAGTCCTTGATTTATGATCACAATTGGGATCAGAATGTCAGTCTCTAAGCAATGCAGTTGTTAAACAAATCATCATGTCATTGGACCCAATTTTATGACCATTTTTATTGCAGTGAATCATGCAGTCATTAAGTGGATCCAGCTTCCCCAACTGATGTTGTTTGTTGGGAACTGGCTGGGAGGATTGCAAATTGTGACCTTGTGACCACAGAACGCTGCAAGTGGTGCAAATATGAGACAATTGCTAAACACCAAATGGTTATAATGTGATTACGGGGTAGTATAATGGTTGTAACTTTCTGGATCAGGACTCCTTACGCACAGTCACTCAGGCTCTGGTCACTTCCCACCTGGACTACTGCAATGCTCTCTACATGGGGCTCCCCTTGAGAAGCACCCGGAGGCTCCAAATGGTGCAGAATGCGGCCACGTGGGGGATTATGGGAGCGATGGGCCGCTCCCATGTGACACCCCTCCTGCGCGAGCTGCATTGGCTCCCGGTGGTCTTCCGGGTGTGCTTCAAGGTGTTGGTTACCACCTTTAAAGTGCTCCATGGCACAGGGCCTGGGTACTTAGGGGAACGCCTTCTGCCACCAATAGCCTCCCACCGGCCAGTACGCTCCCACAGAGAGGGACTCCTCAGGGTGCCGTCAGCCAGGCAATGTCGGCTGGCGATCCCCAGGGGGAGGGTCTTCTCTGTGGCAGCACCTGCCCTCTGGAACGACCTGCCCCCGGAGATATGTAGGATACCAGATCTCTGTGCTTTTCGCCGTGCCCTCAAAACTTCTCTATTTCACCAAGTGGGCTGGCGTAACCCCCCCCCTTTAGATATTTTAATTGTAATGGATTTTAGTTGGGATGTTTCAAATCTGGGCCAAAATTTGTTTAATTCTTTTAATAATTTTAAATTTTGTATTGGATGTTTTTTATTCTTGGCTGTTCACCGCCCTGAGTCCTGCAGGAGAAGGGCAGTATAAAAATTTAATAAAATAAAATAAATAAATAAACTTCAAGGATGGGTCATAAATGACTTTTTCTGTGGTAACCATCCACTAAAGTCAGGGGTGTCAAACTGGCGGCCTGCGGGCCAGATGTGTCACAGGCAGGCCATGCCCATCCCCGCACTGTGAAGGGAAAAAACATCACGATATATCATGTGATGGCAACGTGACACCGCATGTTTGACACTCGTGCACTAAACAAACAGTGATAATCAAGGACTGCCTGTATGTGGCAGTAGAAGAGGTTGAAGGTGAAAATTTGTAAAGAGAACAAAAGGAGGCAGAAACAGGGAAACAGTTCCTTGAAGTCTGTTTAGGCCTCCCTTGCCTAGGCCAAGCTGAACTGTCTCTTCCATGCCACAAGGCATAATTAAAGCAGGAAATACTGGAACATTAGCATGTTGCTATGGAGGCAGAAACTGAAAACTGAAGCCTTGGCTTTATGTGGCCATGGTCAAATTTTCCTCACACATTTTTGCAAGATATTCCAACACATGAGATCTAGTTGTCATGGAAATTCTAAACCATGGTCTCCAGCTGGGGAGTAGATTTGCAAATATGGGTCTTCCATTGCCAAGGAGACAAAAGTTAGACATGTATCTGCTTGCAGGCAGTCTCTTGTCCCAAGGGAAAATTACTACAGTAATAGGTTTGCCAGGGACATCTGAGACCACAGCTCTGTTGTTATGTAGAGCTTTATGCTTCTAGTCTTTTACAAGATACATCCTCAATCCACTTGCCCTGAAGGAAGTCAGCTGTGTCACTGAAGTCTCTGTAGAATCAGTTTAAGAGCAGCTTAATGCTGTTCTTTAATGTTCTTAGGAACAGGTCATCCTATTTCTGATACACTGATAAACTATTATGATCCAGGGTCACAGACTGTGATAGCCTTACTGCTATCTAAAGCAAGGCAGCTCCTTCAGACATCAGGCTCAGAGCAGTGATATCTTGTATGGTCACACATCAGTTAGTTTGACGCCGTCAAGGGCTGTGGGGCATTGCCTGTTTACCCCAAATGCCCTTGGTCAGCATTTGGATCCATTTGGTGTTCAGGCAGAATCCTGTTCTTTCTGTTAGTTAAAAGAATGCAGAAGGGGGTAGCTGAAGTTGTCAGTCACAGAAAAACCAACAAAGAGTGTTACATTGGAAGCATTTGCATTTACATATGTTAGTTTTAAGTACCTCTACTTGATAGTGTACAAAAACACTACAGAAAATGCAATGCATGTGACCATTAAAAAACTAATCAACAAAATATGCATAGAGCCTGGATAGTGTGGTAGATAGAGTGACAGGTTCAAATTCTGGCTGGTATGTCTTAGGCAAAAGTCCCCTAATGCTTCATCTGCCTATCTTGGATATGAGAGTGACACAAATTATAAGAGAGTCATGCCAGCTCAGACATTGTCCATTGCTGTAATTTGAACAAGAAAATCAATAGATTCCAAAAAAAATTATATTAATCTATTAACAGAACCATCCATTAAACAAATAAAAGGAAAATGACTAGCATTAAAGGCAGCAGGATCATTAGAAATCAGGCAAATCTGATCCAGGAACAGATTCTACTACAGCATCTTTCTGTGCCCGAGTATTCCATGATAATAATTTAAAATAGAGGTTTATTTAACTAGAAAATGCAACTTGCATAATAAAATGATGCCAGTGTTTTGAGTTGTGCCTTTAAACCAGCAGATTTGATTCAGCTTTCCATTTTAATTATGTCTGGATGCAGGATTTCCCTGGGCTTAAACTGCAATCACTAACTAAGCTGGAGCCTGCTTCTTTGTTTTCCCTGAAAGAATATCATATATTCATTTTCCAAGTTACTCTGGGTGGGAGGGAAGGAAAACTGTAAGTGATGTGAATTGATTGTGGCTCCCATGAGGGAAACTAAAGCCCACTAGATTTAATTCAATAAACTATGATGTCACCACACATTGTGGTTAATTAGAGCAGGAGGTAACTCCTAAATGATTAAGATTTTCTTAACTGGAGGTCTGCAAAAATAAGTGATTTTTTCCAGAGAAATTTAGAGCATGAATTGCTTTAGTAGCCCTGCACACTTACTTTCCAATTTCACTTTTATCCTGGAGATTTCTCAATTAAAAAAATCCTGTATGGCCCTTTGTGATCAGGGGCACGAGGACTCCAGAAGTGATCTCTGCTAAAATGCACTGTGTGGGCCAGCAGCATCCAGCCCATTTTTTCAGCCTTGACACAAGACCAGGAGATGGCCCAGATCAATATATTGAATGGGGATTACAGGGGTGAGAAGAGCAAGTCTAATGCAGAGCATTTAAGTACATCAGTTGGCATTGATGAATCCAAAAAGCACAGCCAACCCTAGTTTAGCTGCCTAGAGCAATTCTCTAGCAGTCCCATTTTAGCAGATATACTGGCAGTAATCCAGATTTCCATGGGGGCATATTGCAGAGTCCACTCTGTGCATATCCTGGTGCAATCGAGGCATAATCCCTAAGTAAGCCACAGGACATTGCTTCCTTTTGGAAAGGCAGCTGTCTGGGGTACCAGCCATTTGGATGATTATACACACACTATTATTGCAGCAACAGTGTAGGGCAATGATTAAAGTTCTAGACTTGTATTAGGGAAAGCTGGGTTTAGATCCTCACGTGTCCCCAAACAAAAGTGAAAATAGGACAAGTTGATGAAAAATACAGTATCTAAACAAGGTCTTTTATTGGGCCAGAGATCCAGCCACCTCAGTCCCTTAGAACTCAGTGATTTCTACCAAAGAACATGCTTGAAGAGCAAGCTTGTACTAAGGGTTATTGTTATGTGTTGTGGAGGTACAAAATATGGTAAATAATTTTGGATTCAGTTTTGGAGCCAATGTTTAGTTTAGGCAATGCAAATAATCTTCAAATTATTCACTCCAAAGCACAACTATTGTGCTATTAAAAATGCAGGGAGGAGTGTTTTGTTTAACAGGGAGGCTGTTTATTTCAATGTCTTTCCATTGCTCTGCAACTTCTGAAGAGATGAGTGTGCTCTGGCCTGGAAACATGGGGAGCTGGCAGCAGGCTAGTGGACTACATTTTGAGACTCACTGAGTTGTCCTGTGGTCCATAATTGCAACAGAAGAATAAATGGTTGGTACAACTGGGAAAGTGCTCTTTTTTCATATCCATTTGTTGAACCTCAAATGTTAGGAGAATGCAAAGGAGGGCATTCATAATGGATGCCCTTAATGGAATGGATTTCTCTGGCAAGTTCTTGTGAAAGGAGAGAATATTATGTCTCTGTGCTCCTTAGAATCCAAAACATCAAAACCAACATTCCAAAGTAAATTGGCAACCAGCCTAGATGGTCAGCAATGAGAATAATGTAATCCTGGTTTTAGGAAACCTTCTTCTGGTAGTTGCATTTTGAACTGTAGATTGCAGAGACATGAAGATCAAAAATACACGTAGGAAAATGCCATGGCATTTGCATGCATCAATACAGACAAACATATGCAGAGCTGCAACAGAAGTTATATCTTGACATGTTCGGAGAAATCTGTCTTATTGTCAAAGAGATTTCCTCCAGTGCTGCTTGGCAGACTGTTTGAAGCATCTTGTCATCCAAAACTCTCCTGAGGATGTGATTGATTTATTAAAATGCATCAGGATGTAAATATTTATGCAGCTGCCTTTTTTATGTTTGATCACCTGACACTGCCAAGCTATGTTCAAGGGTAGGCTCTCATTCAGTATATACTTGCTTGAAGATGACTAGAGGAGAAAGGAAAGAAGCTGAGCTCTGGTTTTCTTCAAGTAAATTGGATATAGTTGAGGAAAAGTACTTTTCAGTATTAGTGCAAGTAATATTCATGTGGACTAACTAAAAGAATTTACATTCCTAGCTTATTAGAATTATTTATTTCATTGTATGGAGCAATCCAAACTTGGCAGGCACTTTCAAAACTGATATTTAAATTGATCCCCAACAACCCTTTTTTTCAAATATAAAGCCTGCATTCATTCTTCAATTAATTTCTTTTCTTTCATAATCCATTGCCTAGCAATTGTTCTTATGTTTAGTCCAGATTGATCTTTTTCTTTCCCTTGACAGGAGAGCTGCCTGTGGCCCCAGGACTGCAATCCAAGCCTTTGTGTGATCCCCAGAATCCTTTTTGATCTTGTTGCCAAAAATAGATTGCTTAAATGGGTGGCAGGTCTGACCCTACTTAGCTTTTCCTTTTCCTTTTTTTTTTAGGATGAGAAAAGGTTGGTGAAGGATATTTTGAGACAGGAAACTTGTAAAATGTGGTTAGGTTAAAGGGAGGGGGGAATAAAAAGAGAGACCCACATAAAAATATTCTAAAAGGGAAATCTCGTCCAAAGCGTCACTTTCCCCCATTGCAGCCATCCCCGTACACTCCCCGTTGTCCCCCTACGAGTAATATAGTCCCAAGTCTAGCTTAAAGATCTTTGTCACTTGTGAAAATTCCCCAGTCTCGGCACTGTTTGGATAGTGTGGTGTCCGATTTCTTTCGGAGTAACCCTTCCTTGCAAAAGGAAGCATACCACAGGTTTCCAATTCCAGACGGAGAAAGGGAAAAACGGGGTGAGGTGGGGGGTGCGGAAAAGGTCTAAAGAGCGGGGGAGAGAAGCGACGCCGGGCTACTGTAGGCGCTGTCCATGGTGACTGACGTCTCCTCGTCCCGCCCCCACCCGGGAGTCTCCAGCGAGAAACGGCGATTGGCTCGTGCCGCTGCGCCTGCCTCTCGCAGCAGAAGCGGCTCGTCTGGGATCGTAACCAGGCGCCTCTTGTCTCTACAAGAAGAAACACAAGAGGGGAGGAAAGGACGCGTGCAGGGAATCCGCATGAGGTCTAGTGCTCGTTACCACATTCAGGGAAAGCTGTCGGGGCGGGAAAAAAGGAAAGGGAAAGGGAAAGGCGCGGTGGGGGTGGGGGTTTCTCTATTTTGCAAAAGGATAGAAGCTAAGTTAATTAGTTTACTTTGTCATTGCACCTCGTACAACGAAATTAAATGCCATCTTCAGTGTACATTAAACATAAGAAATAAAACAAAAACACACATTCTTCACATTCTATACAATTGAGTTGAAAACCCCTGATATTGCATTAATATTGCACTAAGAAGGGTTGATAAGCGACCTGTCACTGTACTTTAAATAGCGGTATCTAAAATATATTATGAAAACAAATCTGCCCTACTCATTTCCTCCCTCCCTTCCTTATGCAGAGGAGAAAACTGATTTTCTCCCTTCAGGGATCTCCCCTGTCCCCTTTCCTCTGAATCCTATTTGCCTCTTACTGCCTCTCTTTGCACAAATGGCAATTATTTGTCAGTCTCCCCCCCCCATAATTTTTAAGAGATTTCTTGGAATCTGATTTCTGACCACCTTTCTTTCTTCACAGTTCTCTATCTGCATTGAGGTGGGATCCTTGATTCATCCTCTTTTGAGCTCCTTCTCCAGGTTCTTAAAGCAGGAATAAATTTTTCCACTACAATACTTTCCTAGGGATGCTCCTGATCTGCCTGCCCTTGTCACTTATTCAGCATATTGTCATCATCATGTATTGCACTCTCAACAACTCTGGGCAGCTCACAACAAACACAAGAGTTGCAATAAAATCAATATAAAAATAAAGATAAAAGACAGAAAGTGCAATGAAGTGAGGGATCTTCCACTCTCACTTCAAAGGCCTGGGTGAAGAACCAAGTCTTCATGGCTCTTATAAAGAACAGCAGAATTGGGGCCATCCAGACCTTGGGGAGCGGAACCGCATCCCAGAGGGCAGGCACTGCTACAGAGAAGGGGGCCTTCTAGGTCCTGAATAGATAACATTACTTACTTGAAGGTACCCTGCAGGATTCAATCGGCTGGGCAGATGTTATGGGATGGGTTGGCAACCTTAAACACTCAAAGAGCCACAAAGGTCATAACTGGAAGCCCCCCATTCAATTCTGGAGCTGACTGGAAATCCAGTTCCCCCACCATAGAGTTCCCTCCTTGCACGGTGTCCTAACCGAAACCCCTATCAATTGTGGAGCTGAACGGAAAACCTCTCCCTTGCCATAGAGTCTCCTCCTGGAGCACCGTGCTTTCCCCCTCCTAACCAGAAGCGCCTCTCAAAATTGTGGTGCTGACTGGCGACAGGGAGCTGCAGCAGAGGGATGAAAGAGCCACATGCAGCTCCAGAGCCACGGGTTGCTGACCCCTGTTATGGAAGAAAGGCAGTCCCTCAAGTAAAAAAGCCCTATGCCATATGGGGCTTTATACTGAAAGTAACAACCAGCAGCTTGAATTGCATCTGGAAGCAAATTGGTAACCAATGCTCCTCATGAAAGATGGGTGTTAATTACATGAGTATACTGAAGCATGCTATAATTGCTCAAACAGCTGCATTTTCTTCTTTCTTCATTTTGTATTTTCATATGTAATATTTACTTGACATTTTTACTTGCCCGTACCAGTATTAGCAAGTGTTCACCAAATTAATTGTATTTTCTGGTTTGCAAGATGCACTAAACTATCATCCTGACACGCTGGATAGGTTCACATTATAATAGCAAAGAGGTTGGCCTAGAAGACAGTCCTATATTTAAGTCTACCCAATTTCTTCTTTTGGTTAATTCTAATTCTAAGGAAGTCATGGGCAAATTTTTAATACAACCTTAGAAGACTTTTTGTACACCTAGTATGGATTATATTGTATGTTTGCAATTACCCTCACACTCCATCTAGAAATGTAACATGGTCCAGATGTGCAATGACCCAAAGTTATTCTTTCTCTCCTTGTCCTTTTAAAATGGTATTTCCTGAGTAATAGCCTCCAAGAGCAGAGAGGAAAATCTTCTAAATTACAAAGGGGTAATTTTTTCAAGGCTAGAATCAATATTTAATTGTGAGGGGAAGGCAAATGGCCATATTATCTGGGCTAGTTATATGAATAATGTGAAGCCATGACATAGAATTGATGCAAAATCACAGGGGAGATTTTTCTTTATTTTTGGGGGTAAGCGGGGAGGATGGAATTTGGGGGATATTACTTTTTTGTACTTCAGCCTTTTGGTTTAGAATAGAATAGAATAGAATTCTTTATTGGCCAAGTGTGACTGGACACACAAGGAATTTTTTTTTAATTTGATTTATATGCTGCCCTTCTCCGGAGATTCAGGGCGGCTTACAATGCGTTAAGCAACAGCCTTCATACTTTTGTATATTTATACAAAGTCAGCTTATTGCCCCCACAAACTGGGTCCTCATTTCACCTTCCTTAGAAAGGATGGAAGGCTAAGTCAACCTTGAGCCTGGTAAGATTCGAACCTGCAGTAATCGCAGGCAGCTGTGTTAACAGGGTGCTTTAGACCACTGTACTACCAAGGCCCTTTGTCTTGGTGCATTGCATACGCTCTCAGCATATATAAAAGAAAAGATATATTTGTCAAGAATCATAAGCTACAACACTTAATGATAGTCATAGCGAACAAATAAGCAATCAAATCATATTAGGAAACAGTCAATATAAATCGTAAGGATACCAGCAACAAGGTTACAGTCATACAGTCATAAGTGGGAGGAGATGGGAGATAGGAACGATGAGAAGATTAATAGTAATGCAGACTTAATAACTAGTTTGACAGTGTTGAGGGAATTATTTGTTTAGCAAAGTGATGGTGTTCGGGGAAAAAATGTTCTTGTGTTAAGGAAGGTGGACTTAAATCCTTTTCTTTCCAGGGGGATTTGGATGCTTCCCTCTTGCTCAAGAACACAGATGATTTCCCATGCTCCTTCCTGCTGGATATTATGCTGGATATTATGACCCCAAAGAGGAAATCTTAAGCAGGCAGGTAACAGTTTTAGTTTTAAAGACTTTGCAGTTGAAGATGATTTGCTTCACAAACAAGTCAGACAGCCTCATAGAGAACACAGATTTAAAAAAAATAGCAGCTGTTCTGGAAAAAAATAACAAACACAAATCATACAAGAAATTGCACTGTACAGCACTGAGACACAAGTGCAGTGCAAAATGAGTGCTTCTTTGCTACTTTATTCATTTTAGAGTAGATTGTAATAAGCTCTTTTATTTGGGTCTGCCCTCCAGCCAGAATTTGTCTGCTTTATTTCTTCCTCCTCTGAAAAAAATATCCTGACCTCTTCCTACTCTTTGACCTCATATCTTTCTTCCTTTTTTGTTTCTCCCCCTCTGTCATATGCTTCTCCCTTTCCTTTTGGATTTTAAATGACTTTGCTTTACTACTGTTGATTTCACTGACCCTTGTTCTCGCCCTACTTTGTTACTTTGGCACATATCCATGAAATCAGAAGGAAATGACATCCACAAAGTACAGGATAGTGATCATCCCATTCTTGACAGTTGCCCTTTAGAAAAGAGTTGCTGCTGATAACCCAGAACATCTAAGCATTCAATAAGCTAATGAAATACATAGAGTGAAAAGAACTCTTTCTTCATTTCAAGCCTCCAAAGATGGAACTGAACTTCAAAAAGCCTTGATAGCTTTTTTAGTTTAGTCTGCTTCTGAAGCTCCTTTGCTAAAGTTCAAATTCTTTAATGTGACTGGAAAATATCGGGGGTGGTGGGGGAGAGAGGGGGAGGCATGAAATCCTCTTCCCTGGTTTTTATATTATTAGCTTTTTGGTTACCAGCAAGTGTCTTTTGCTTGGAGTTGTTATATATGGCTTGAATGGATTGTAGCATAAAATGGCACATTACTTTGGAAAATACATGAGAGAATAACTGCTATGTGTGAATGATGTTACTTGTCCATAGTCTTTTCAGAATATAAATAGATGTCATTGGGTTAGAGCAGGATATGTTTGTGAATAACTATTATCAAGGTTAAATCTGAGTGCATGAGGGGAGGGGGAACTGTGTTCAGAGATCCAATTGCTCAACATGATTGTTGAAATAGAAAAAGCAATAGTTACTTTTTAAAGGAGGGAAATCTGGGCTTCACTGCAGCTACTTTTGCCAAAATGTGCTTAATCTAGCTATCATTTTTTCTGACTTTGCAGATGCATTGAATCCAGTGGTGGGTTGCTCCCAGTTCGGTCTGGTTCTATAGAACTGGAAGTAAAACCGGCAGGAGGCTCTGCCCACCCGCCACAATGTCATCATGGTTGATCTGCACATGCGCGCACAAGCAAAGCAAGTGCGCACGTGCGCTCCCGCTGCGAACCGGTAGTAAAGGTAAGTAGAATCCACCCCTGATTGAATCACTACCGTATTTTTTGGAGTATAAGATGCACCTTTTCCCCCCAAAAATAAGGTGACCAGATTTTAACATTGGTAAAGAGGGACACCATTGTGGGCGTGGCTTATTTTATGGGCGTGGCTTGGACGTCATGTGACTGGGTGGGTGTGGCTAGCTGGTCATGTGACCGGGTGGCCATGGCTATGTGTATAGGGACTACTCAAAGGGCTGAAAAAAGTAATTTCTGACAGGTCCTCGCACTTTTGACTGGTCCTCACACTTATGACCATCCTCATATTTATGCCCGTGCAGCATTCTTAACAACCATGTCACTCATTTCACAACTGCTTCTCTTCACCATGGTGATAAGATAGGGCAAAAAACGTAAAATGTGAGGACAGTCGTAAGTTCGAGGACTGGTCAAAAGTGCGAGGACCAGTCAAAAATAACTTTTTCAGCCCTCTGAATAGTCCATATGCACAAAAGGACTAACCAGAGGGCTGAAAAAAGTCATTTCTGACAGGTCCTCGCACTTTTAATTGGTCCTCACACTTATGACCATCCTCATATTTATGCCTGTGCAGCATTCTTAACAACCATGTCACTCATTTCACAACGGCTTCTTTTCACCATGGTGATAAGATAGGGCAAAAACATAAAATGTGAGGACAGTCGTAAGTTCGAGGACTGGTCAAAAGTGCGAGGACAAGTCAAAAATAACTTTTTCAGCCCTCTGAGTAATCCATTTGCATAAAAGGATACAGCAATTGAGAGGGATGAAGGAAGGGAAGGGAAATTAGAGTAGGAGTGAGGGTAAGAGAGGGAGGAAGAGAGGAGGAGAAGGAGAAAGGAAGAGGAAGTAGAGATGAGAAGAAGAGGGTGGGGGGAAGAGAAAGTAAGAAGGAAAGAAAAGAGAGAGGTGGTAGGTTTGAGGAGAAAGATTGCTGTACAATAAAAAAGATGAAAGGGAAGAAAGCCAACCCCAAACAAATATAAAGATATTAAGATAAAGAATGAATTGTTAAACTTTAAAGAATAAAAGAGAACAAATATGAATAAATAGCAATAATTACAAACACACATACAAACATACAATGTATTTTCTTTGAACAGAATATTTGGCTGGTTCACAAATTTAAACAGTGTTTAGTCATTTCAATTAAATTTACAATTTCTATATTTCCTTTTTGCCATATTTATTCCTCATCTATTTTTTTTAAAAAAACAATATTACCCTTCATCCTCATCTCTAATCTTAATCAAATTCAATTTTTCCCTTCTATTCTATATTATACCCCTTCCCATTGTCATCTATTTTTATATCCATCCTCACATTGGTTAATTATGTAATACAGTTGTTTAATACAAATTCAACATTTTAATATAAATCAATTAGTTATATAACTATCTGTTTTTGTATATTAATCAATATGAACATGAATATTCCAATTATTTCCATGCAATCCAATTTCTTACAAATCAATTAATTATATTTACCAATAATAATAAACCAAATAATTTCCCCCATATATTCTTCCAAACCACAACTTAACCATTTCTGCTTTCAACACAATATACAATTAATACTATCTCAATTATTACAATTCCCTAGTTAAATAGAGCTTTTTTTCTTTTGTGTTTTAAAATCTTGAACTCTCCTCTTTTGCCCTAAATTTCCCATTGTTTACACCTACCTTTTTTGGTGAGGAAAAAGAAAAGAAATCTGCTGCCTAATTTTCCAACGTTGGAGAAAACAGCAAAGCCAACAGCCTGTTTTACTTTCAGTTTCGTTTTGAGCTTGGTTTGCACAAGGAGAAAAAAAAATCTGTTTGAGCAATTTAGCAAGCAGCAAGAGCCCTGCACAAAACAGCTGAGAGCAAATCAGCTGAGAGTGGGGAAGCCGAGCTAATCAACGTGCTAATTAACCTATGCAGAAGCTGTAGGGGGCTGTTTTTTCTATTTTTGCAGGCATGGGTCTACTCATTTGTTTTCTTTTAACACAGAACAGCTGTAGGGCGGCCCTTTGAAGCCCCGCCGTAAGAGTTTAAACAGTTTTTTTCCCTCTAGCCATCAGCTGGGACTCAGGAGGCAGAATGAAAAATCGGGACTTTTTTAAAACGCCGTGGGACGCGGGACAAATTGCTAAAAATCAGGACTATTCCGCCAAAAGCGGGACGTCTGGTCACCTTACCCAAAAAAGAGGGTGAAAATCTGGGTGCATCTTATACTCCGAATGTAGCCCCGCTCAGCTTCTCAAATGAAGGTTTCAGAGGCTGAAAAAAGCATCAGAAAAAAAGCTTCAGAAAGAAGCCCCCAAACAGAGCTTCAGAGGCTTTTTTTCTGAAGTTCTGTTTCGGAGGCTTTCAGAGGCAGGAAAAAAAGTTTTTTCTGAAACAGAGTTTCAGAAGTTTCAGAGGTAGAAAAAAAAGCAAAAAAAAAGCAAGGCACAGAGCTCACAACCAAGGAACCTGTTACTAAAATTCACCTCTGGGAACAGCTGATTGGGGGTATTCCGGGAGGCCAATCCACCTGCCAATCAGCTTTTTTCTTATTTTCCTCCCAAAAACTAAGGTGCGCCTTAGTTTCTTACCATATCAGAAAAATATGGTAATTAATTGAGCTGGTTGGATTCAAATAACATGCCCCTGAAAAGGAAATTCAACATTAGCACTAGCTACATGTGCTGATGTCCAAATGCAGCTGCTAAATCTTCACTGGGCAGTTTAAGACAGTGGTGAAATCTAAAATTTCTTACTACCGGTTCTGTGGGCGTGGCTTGGTGGTGGTGGGGTAATGTGACTGGGTGGGCATGGCCATTTTTTTTTTACTTTTAAAAACATTTTTTCTACAACATCTTCGGCGAAGAGGTTGTAAAAAAATGCTTTCAAAAGGATATGACGATCCCAGCTGAGTTGCCTGATCGGCAGAGGCTTTTTTTCTTTTAAATGCTCTGACGATCAGGCAACTTAGCTTGGATCGTCAGAGGCTTTTAAAACCATTTTTTCTACAACCTCTTCGCCAAAGAGGTTGTAAAAAATGCTTTTAAAAGCCTTTGACGATCCCAGCTGAGCCACACGATCATTAAGAGCACTATGCAACATCAGTCTGTATGAGATTATTTCAAACATTGCACGGTACGCATAATCCCATTTATATTGCCAGGTCTGGTTAAATATAAAAAAATTAGGTGTTCAAACAAAAATATATAGGATTCGGGACTTCTGGTTTGCTAGCCTCCGGTGAAGACGGTCCCTTCTTAAAGACCGCCAGCCCCGCCGCCTGTAGAGCCGCTTCGAGATCGAGAAGCGGCTCGAAAACTCCGAAATCCGTAGGATTGCAGGAGGAGGGAAAGCAAGGTACAGGTTGAGCCCCTGTGAGCCCCCAGAGAATCGCTACTGGGGAGGAAACAGGCGCGGCTCCCTTTCAACTTGCTGAGACTCCGGACGGCGTGGGACGACTCTGCTTTCCGCAGAGCAAGCCTGCTGCAGCAAACAGTTAAACTGAATGAAACCAACCTTAACAAATAGCGGAAATATCAACTTGAACCCTTAAATCTGGAAATCGCAATTATTATTGCTTTGGTGACTTTTTGAATTAAGAGAAAGTTTGAACGAGTGAAAGTGGTTTGAAAAAAAATGGCGCCCAGCTGCAGAGTTAACAGGCTGAGAGCAAGAGTGGATTTGTGAAGTTACTTTGATCTGCTACAAAGTAGCGCTGCCTGTAATAAGGAGGAACAGGAGAAGAGGAAAAAATTCTTTTTTAAAAATCTGAGCTTGCTTCAGTTTAGCTTCTATCCCCAATTTGATTAAACCTGGGGGATTTTTTCAGAGGACTTTGTGGTGGTGGAAAAGGAAAAAGGATCTCCTTTTTCAGAAATTCTAATCTACGTGGCAGGATGGCTTCAAAGAAGCAGGAAGGAAAGGCAGCGGGGGGGGGGATCCCCCACACACAAACATGAACAACAGCCTCCTCCTGTTCAACAGACTCAAAAAAAAAGATTTTGACTTTGAAAGCTTAAAAGAATTTATTTCTCAGGCTTTGGATGATAAATTTCAAAAAACTTAACAAGAAATAGATGATAAATTTCAAAAATCTCAACAGGAAATTATGCAGGAAATTAACGAAATTAAAAATGTGGTGAAGCAGGATTATGGCAAGGTGACTAAAAAAATATCGAATGTGGTGTCTGGTCTGTCAGAAATTATTATTAAAGTGGATTCCAAATTGGAAGAATTTAAATCAGAAGTCAATGTTAAAATCAAGGATACTGACTATAAAATTTCGGATGTGGATGACAAAATGCAGAGAGTTGAGAACGAAATTACAATGATGCAGTTCAGGGCCATGGAATTCGCTATAAGGCTCAGAGGTATTCGAGAGGATGACAGACAGGACCTGAGACAGATCTGTGCTGATGCTTTGGCTGTGTTATTAAAAATTAATCCTGAACAGGTTTTTTACAAAATAGACAAAATTTACAGAGTGAATTCCTGGGTGGCTAGACAAAGACAACTGCCTAGAGATGTGGTGATATATTTTACAGACAGAACAATAAGAAATGACATCTTGCAAAAATCTTTTCTTTCCTCTGTGCAAGTGGGGGGAGTTCAAATTGGAGTTTATAAAGAACTGCCACCTAAAATGTTAAAAGATAGGAAAGACTTTGGTTTCCTAGTGAATGAATTGAAAAAACAAGAGATAACATTCCGGTGGGATGCCCCAACTGGTATAATTTTGAAATACAATGGAGAAAGACATCGGCTGAACACTGTTGAGAAGGTGGAATATTTTTATTCTACTGTTTTTAAAGAGAGATCACCATCTCCATGTACATCCACAGTGTTGGAGATTAAGGAGAGTGATAAGAAGCAACCTCAACAAGAAATAGAAGAACAGTCTAAGCAGGCGGAGCCAGTGGAAATGCAGGGTGCTACAGGAGGTTTTCTGGAAGAGCACTTGTTAGAATCCTCTCCAATTCTGGACCCGGTTCGGATGGTTGAAGTTAAAGACCAGCGTATAACTTGTGCAAAAGCTAAGCAACTTAAAGAAAAGCAACAACAGGAAAGACAATATAAAAAGGGAGCTAAGAGTACTACACAAGAAAGTGAAGCTATGTGGGGAGCAAAACCGAAGATTTTGGAAGATCTTCGGCTATTGTGCTCATCACTTCAAAAAGATGAAGATGACAATTAAGTGTTTATCTTGGAATATGAATGGGCTGAACTCATTACAGAAAAGGAAGAAGTTATTTACATATTTGAGACAATTTAACAATGATATAATCTGTTTACAAGAAACTCATATTAGAACTCAAGATCAAAAATACTTGATAAACTCAAAATTAGGAACACATTTTATAGCTTCAACTTTGCAAAAAAAGAATGGTGTGGTCATTTATGTAAATAAAAGACTGACAGCTAAAATTATAGAAGCAGATGAAGATGGTAGGTTTATAGCAATTGAACTGCTTACAGTAAATGGCCAAATTCTTCTGATTGGAATTTATGCTCCTAACCAACAACAGGATCATTTTTATAAAACTTTGCACACTAAAATACTGCAATGGGATTATAGATCTATTTTAATTATGGGAGATTGGAATGGAGTAATTGATTCCAAATTAGATAAAAAGAGTTTGGCGAAATCAAGGATTAGACTACCACAGACTTTTTTTGATATGAAAGAAGACTTGGAACTAAAAGATATCTGGAGAATACATAACCCAAAAGAATTGGATTATACTTTTTTTTCTGATAGACATAGATCCTTCTCTAGGATTGACTTTATTTTGTTATCAGATGATCTACTTGTTAAGACAAAAAGAACAAAGATTTTCCCAAGAACTTTGACCGACCATAGCCCAGTATGGATAGAAATTGAGATGGGTAAGATTGAGAGACGATTATGGAGACTAAATGAAAACTTGTTCAGATATGAAAAAAATATAACAGAACTCAAAAAGCAGTTGAAAGAATTTTTTGAAATGAATCTGAATAAGGGTACCCCAATTGAAATTGTCTGGGATGCCAGTAAAGCCTATATGAGAGGGATACTCATTCATATGAATTTTAAACATAAACTGAATCGACAAAAGAAAAGATCTGAACTGGAAGCAGAAATAAAGAATAAAGAACAGCTACTTATTAAAAATCCAACAGATGAAAGAATACGTGGTGCTATAAAACTTTTGAAAGACCAATTCCAAATGTTTATGGCGGAACAAGTTGCAACAAATCTACAATATGCGAAGCACAACACATTTTGTAACGCCAATAAACTGGGCAGATGGTTGGCCTATACATTAAGGAAGAAGCAGAGTATATGGACTATTGATAGTATTGATATTGGAGGGAAAGAAATTTTTCAACAAAAATTAATTAAAGAAGCTTTTGTAGATTATTATACCAAATTATATGCCAAAGATGATATGCAGAATGGATTTATAGAAAAATATTTAGATAATAAAAGAGTTACAAAAATTACTAATCAACAAAAGGAAAGAATGAATTATCCTATAACAGAGGAGGAGATAATAGCAGCAATCAAACAATTAAAAACAGCTAAAGCTCCTGGAACGGATGGTTTAACTGCAGTGTATTATAAAACTTTGCAAGCAGAAATGGTGGAACAACTCAGAGACTTATTTTGTAACATTCAACAAGGGGGTAAAATACCCCCATCATGGACAACAGCCTATATTTCCTTGATACCAAAAGAGCAAGCAGGTCCTAAAAAAACGGAGAACTACAGACCAATATCTCTTCTGAATAATGACTATAAAATATACGCAAAAGTACTAGCCAACAGGTTGATGCCAGTAATCCAAGAGGTGATTCATGATGATCAAGCAGGATTTATCAAGGGTAAACACATGAAGGACAATGTAAGGCAAGTAATAGATTTATTGGAATATCTTGAGAGGAATAAACAGATACCTGCGGTGCTGGTCTTTTTGGATGCGGAAAAGGCCTTTGATAGAGTGGACTGGAATTTTCTATTAAAGACTTTAAAAAAGATGGACTTTGGGGACCAATTTATACAGGCGGTCTCAGCAATTTACCAAGAGCAAAAGGCACAGATTATTATTAATGGAAGTTTGACAACAGATTTTAAAATTGAAAAAGGAACAAGACAAGGATGTCCGTTATCCCCATTGCTCTTTATTTTAACACTAGAAGTCTTGTTGAATACAATACGGGACTCTAATATCTTGAAAGGCATAGTGATAAGGCAAGAGGATTACAGAATAAAGGCATTTGCAGACGATCTGGTTGTTACCCTAACACAGCCGATGGAATCAATAATCCAGATGAAAGACATTATACAAGACTATGGTACAGTATCAGGTTTTAGATTGAACCAGAAAAAAACTAAGATGATAGTTAAAAATATGACACAAGATCGCAAACATGAACTTGAAAGGAGGGCAGGTTTTGAGATTGTATCAAAGGTTAAATATCTAGGTGTTCAGGTTGCAGACTCAAACATGAAACTGTTTCAAAATAATTATGAGGTGTTGTGGCGAGATGTGCAGAAAGATATGGAGACTTGGAAAAAACTGCAGCTGTCTTTACTTGGAAGAATAGCAGCAGTTAAGATGAATATTTTGCCAAGATTTCTTTTTTTGTTTCAAATGATTCCGGTGCTTAAAAGCGATAAACAATTTAAAGAGTGGCAAAGTGGAGTGAATAAGTTTGTCTGGAACGAGAAAAAGCCGAGAGTGAAATTGAAAATTATGCAAGATGTTCCAGAACGGGGAGGCCTTAAACTTCCAAACCTACAGTTATATTATGAAGCAGCAGCTTTATCCCAAGCAAGTGATTGGTTTGGAAGGAAAAAGACTGGAATATTGAATATAGAAAGTTTTGATCTCGAATTTGGATGGCATGCTTACCTATTTTATGAAAACAAAGTGGATAAAGTATTTAAAAGCCATATATCTAGAGATTCCTTGATGAGAGTTTGGAAGAAGCACCGATTCAAATGGGATTACAAAATACCGCTATGGCTGGATCTTGGTCATATCATGTGGAATACAAATATAATGTCACTCGGGGGGGGGGGTTTATACAAAGAGGTTCTTTTTACAGATGCGGGCAGATGGCAGTTGAAGACATTAGAGACACTGTTGGATGAAGGGATTAACTTAACTTGGTTACAGTATAATCAACTTCAACTGAGATGGAAAGAGGACCAAAAAACTGGTATTATGTTGCATGAGGAAGAATTGGTTAGACATATAAAAGAGAAAGGTCCAATGCATATTAAAAGGCTTTATAATGTTTTGTTAGAAAGGGATTCAGAAACCGAATTGGTTAAAGATTGTATGAGTAAGTGGGCACAAAATTTTGAAGAACCAGTGGTGTTGGAAACATGGGAAAAAATTTGGGTTCAGAACGTTAAATTTACACAGTCACAGAATTTGAGGGAAAATTTCTATAAAATGTTTTATAGATGGCATTTAGATCCTAAGAAATTGTCATGCATGTACCCTAATGTTCAGCCAAAATGTTGGAGATGTGATTGTTTAGATGCTACATATTATCATGTCTGGTGGACTTGTAAGGAAGTTAAAGCTTTTTGGATAAAAATTTGGTGGGTTATGCAGAATGTTTTGAAGAAAAAAATTCAATTTTCTCCACAATTGTTTTTACTGGGTATAGTTGAGGGTTTTACATTGGGTGAAACAAAGTTGATTTTGTATATGATAACAGCAGCGAGATTATTGATAGGTAAATACTGGAAAAATGAAGCTTTGCCCACTATCGAGGAATGGACTTTGAAGATGGCCAGTTTTGCAGAGATGGCGAAGATTTCAGCATATTTAAAAGATTGCACACAAGAGACTTATGAATGGGAATGGAAAAAGTGGATAGATTATGTGCAGACCAAATATCAAACCAGGAAGTACCAAATAGCTTTTATTTGAAAACGTTATATTAAGATAGAAATTTTAATTTAGTGAAGATGAAAAATTACATGGGGGATGGAGGGGTTCAAGTTTTTATATAAAGGGTTTTTTTTTCTGATGTGAGTATATTTTGTGGAAGTCCGGGGGGAGGGGAGGGTTAGGGAGGGTTAGGGAGGATGAGGTTGGGAAGTTTGGGGTGGGTTGAGGGGGGGGGGGAAATGGGGTGAAAATGTAATTGTAAAACTTTTGCAATAAAAAAAATAGGATTCAAATAATGGGTACTACATAAGTCATACGTTTATTTTGTCAGGCACATATAAGATAACAGGTAAAAGTATAAACATAATTTGAATACATGAAAAGAGTAAGTAAAAAGGAATATTAGGACAGGGAAAGTAGGCACACTGGTGCACTTATGCATGCCCCTTACAGATTTCTTAGGAATGGGGTGAGGTCAACAGTAGACAGTTTAAGGTTAAAGTTTTGGGGGTTTGGGGAAGAAACTACAGAGTCAGGTAGTGCATTCCAGGCATTGACCACTCTGTTACTGAAATCATATTTTCTGCAATCGAGTTTGGAACAGTTTACCTTGAGTTTGTATCAGTGGTGGGTTGCTACCGGTTCTCCCTGATTCTTGCGAACCGGTAGTGGAAATTTTGAGTAGTTCAGAGAAAACCGGTAAATACCACCTCTGCCTGGCCCCGCCCTCAAACTATTCGCTGCCTCCCGAGTCCCAGCTGATCAGCTAGAAGGAAAAAAACTGTTAAAACTCTTGCCACAGCACTTCAAAAGGCTGCCCTACAGCTGATCAGTGGTAAAAGGCAGTGTGGTGGTAGACCAGTGCAAACAAATGGGTAGACCGGAACGCTCCAAAAACAAATGGGTAGACTGATACGGCTCTGCAAGCAGTTAAAAGCCTGGTAGACCAGTACTTCTGCTAAATCCTAAGGAATTGTCAGATGACCATGAAACCACGCCCACAAAATAAGCCACGCCCACAGAACCGGTAGTAAAAAAATTTAGAACCTACCCCTGGTTTGTATCTATTATTTGCTCATGTATTGTTGTGGTTGAAGCTGAAGTAGTCATTCACAGGAAGTACATTGTGGCAGATAATTTTATGTACTATGCTTAGGTCAGACTGAAATCTGTGTAGTTCAAAGTTGTCTAAGCCCAAAATTTGAAGTCTGGTGGCATAAGGTATTTTACTGCGGTTAGAGGAATGGAGGACTCTTCTTGTAAAATATCTCTGGACTCTCTCAATTGTATTTACGTTCGATATGCAGTGCGGGTTCCAGACAGATGAGCTGTATTCAAGAATTGGTCTAGCAAATGTTTTGTATGCTCTAGTTAGTAGTCCAACATTACCAGAGAAGAAGCTACACAAGATTAGGTTAACAACTCTTAATGCCTTTTTGGCAATGTTGTTACAGTGGGCTCTGGCACTTAGATCATTAGAAATGAGTACTCCAAGGTCCTTGACAGAGTGAGGGTCATCTACAAGGTCATGTCCATCTAATTTGTATTTTATGTTTTGATTTTTTTTGCCAATGTGCAAGACAGAGCATTTGTTGGTTGATATTTGAAACTGCCACTTGTTAGACCAATCTGACACATAGTCAAGGTCTTTTTGAAGGGTAGTTGCATTGTCGGTGGTGTTGAATAGTTTAACATCATCAGCGAAGAGAACACAGTTGCTTTTAATATGATCACAAAGGTCATTTATGTAAAGTATGAAGAGTGTTGGACCTAAGACACTGCCTTGGGGAATACCGCTATTTACATGTACAGGATTTGATAGAGCGCTTCCTATTTTGACCACTTGTCTGTTTGACAGGAAGGCAGCTATCCATTTATGTAGGAGTCCAGAAATGCCATAGGATTTTAGTTTTAGAAGTAATTTGTCATGTACCACTGAATCAAAAGCTTTACAGAAGTCTATGTAAACTGCATCTATTTCTTTGCCCTGGTGGAGATGTGTAGTCCATATGTTTTTTGCAATGTAGTAGTTGTAGATTACAGGATAATTTTTTTCTGAAAAAATTATTTTTTAAAAAAAAACATGAAGTTAATGGACACTTCTTCAGATAGCTTTTACACCTTGGCTCAGACAGAATCGTGTATATATATATATATATATATATATATATATATATATATATATATATATATATATATATATATATATATATATATATATATAATATATATAAATATATAAATATATAAATAAATAGACCTAAAGGTGCTTTTTCCAAAAGGCAACTGAACTTTCTTGATTTTCCTTTTGAAAACATTTTTTCAAACACTTCTTCACTTTTGAAGCTTCTTGCATGAGAAGTGAAACGTTTTCAAAGGAAAAAAAAATCCAGTTGTTTTTTGGGAAAAAAAAAACCTTTTAGAACAACCATGACCTGTATGACTGAGAATCTCCATAGATAATTAAAATATATTTTTATTTAATAATTCATAAGATAGTTAATTGGATTACAGTCCCATATGTGTATGAGAGGAAACTATATTACGGTTTTATACTTGGCCCCTCAAAATGATCAGCAAATAATTTGGTTACTAAATAAATTGCCTATTAACTATTGCTACTGTAAAGACAAGATAAAAAGCACTATATAAATAAAGAACCCATGAAAATAAATTTCAGTTTAAAGGTGCCCTCTTGCTGAAGAACTGCCCAATCCAACAGCTAGAATTATCCAGCACTTTTTAGCATTCATGATATACCATCATTGTATACATTGTTTATTATGGCCATGTTGTGTTATTTGAAATTATTTTTTAAATATAAAATTATAGTTATGAAAACTAAGCAGCCAAATAGATAATCTAATCGTAGCCTTTTCTTCGTACGATAAAGGCATACTGTGTTACCAGGATTCTTTCTAATTTGTTATCTATACACATAGCTGGAGATATGCAAAATTTATGCAAGACTGTCTCTCCTTTTGAGTGCTGTTTTAAGCTTTTAGACAACAGATCCGTGAGGTGAAGTGGCGCCCTCTGTCGTCTGTTAAACGACAGAGCGCACCTTTCCTCTTCCTTTCAAAATAACCCATTTGCTGAGAGGGGCAGATGGGACTAGTAGGCGCATGCGCACGAAGTGGGCGGGGAAAAGTCGTTAAGCACATGCGTGAATGATACTGTTAGGAGGCAGAAGTATGAAAATGTTCAACAGACACAGTTCAGCGAAAAAAATGAAAATCGCTATAGATTTTCCTCCTTTTCAAGATTAAGACTGTTATAATCTCTACAGAAGATGAACTACATCCTCATATCAGCGTGAGAAAACCCGCTCCGCGTTCAAATGGGAGCGTCGAAAAAAAATTGCAGCAGTGCGCACCTCTTAACTTTCCTATTTCTTGGAAACCTGGGAAAGCCTGCAAAACAGTGGCGGATTGCGCATGCGGAATAGAATTTTTTGAACGCGTCCATGGGGGGCACATGATGCAGGTGACCAATCAGGGCCCTGCAGATCTTGACGGCAACCAATAGAAGTGGCGTATTCCTAACAGGTTTAAGGGCGCCAGGATTGGATTCGCCTGGGTCGGCGGCATTGGGTAAGGAGTGGAGGGCTCGCGCTCGAGTGGCGAAGGTGGACAGTTGCATGATATGGATTCTCACGTGCACGCTTTCGAAGTCTGAGAGAGGGAAACCATCGCTCGGAGCTTGTATTAATTGCCCAAAAGTCAGCTTTAGCGCTGTATTGGAAGTGCATGTCAATAAGGAGCTCGCTAGCCTGCTTAGCCTTTTTCTTATCTTGTGCTATTGTAGTTATATCATACTTCGTTTTAAATATAAGAAGTCCCTTTTTAACTTGTTTTGGTTGGTTGGTTGGTTGATATATCCCATTTTTTCTTCAGAACTAGCAGTCCTGCTGCCCTTTACTTACGACCACAATTGAGCCCAAAAATTCTGTTCCTAAGCAAGACAGTTGTTAAGTGAATCACTGCAATTGTTCAGTTAGTAACATGGTGCTTAAGAGAATCTGGCTACCCATTGACGGCTTGTCAAAAGGTCACAAAAGGTGATCACATGATCCTGAAACACTGTAAGTGTCCAAATTTTGATCACCTGACTAAGGGAATGCTGTAATGGTCGATGAGTGAAAAAAATGGTCATAAGTCACTTTTTTCAATGCTGTTGTAACTTCAAATAGTCACTAAATGGATGTTTGTAAGTCAAAGGCTGCCTATATATCCCATCTTTTGTTCCAAAGAGGAAAAGGTGCACATAGCATCCTATTCCCCATTTATTGACCACAGCAATCTTTTGAGGTAGGTAGGTAGAGAGATTGGCAGTCCAAAGTCACCCAGTGAGTTTCCATCAGTGAAGAAGATGGAGGACACGTAAAAGCTATTCAGCACCTTAACCATTATACTATCCTAAAGTGATGCATATTTTCTTGGAAAACATAAAATATAGACCTGAAAAAGGGACAAAACATGAGAGAGGATCATAAAAAAGTGTTTTTATAGCTTTGTTTTACAAACAAAAAATCCAGAGCAAAACCAAGAAAATAAATGATTAACTTAATGGACAACTTTCTGAAATAAAGGATTGCCTTTTGTAATAAAGGGCTTATGGTCCCTGTATCTGCTGGGTTTCAGGTATAAACTTGCTAGGTATTCACTTTTCTTTCCTAAGGAACCATGCCTTACTAAGATTCCTCAAACATCAGGATTCTTCTCTTAGCTTAGCACTTGCAATGGCTGCTGTCAGTGAACGAATTGAAGATATGGAAAAAGTGAGAAGGGAGCTGCTCAAACTGCTGTCAGAAGGCAAGGCAGTGGACATGCTGAAGCACAATCTGTCCCGACAGGATCAAATGATTGACAAACTCTTGAATACTCAGAAGACCACAAAACAGCTGATCAAAGGTACCTTTTGGCTTTTCCTGACTTAACACTGCAGTCAAGTCTTTGTTGGTTCTTTTGTCATTTAAGGAGGAAAATTTAAACTTAACCACTGATAATTGAGCAGGGCTTGCCTAACCTCCATGTAAATTGTGTGGCATTTTTAAAAAGTAGGAAATTGTTTAGTATGAAGAGTTATTTTTAAAAAATGGAAGTAAAGTTAGGATCATTGCAATAGACTTGACAAAACAGTAAGGATTTAAATCCAATATCACTAAAGCTGTGTGATATTAGATGGCATTTAAATAAAATATACTAAGGTAATTAGGATCACAGCTCAATTTTCTGGTTCTATGCTCATTTTAAATTATTTTGACAGTAATAGTGCAACAAATGACAAGCTACTGGTTTTATACACAAACACACACACACACACACACACACACACACACAGATCCTGCTTAAAATTTATTGTTTTAAAATATATTGTGATTTGCAACATTTGTTATAATAAAGGTCAAATTAATCAGAATAGAGCTGGAAAGGATCTTGGAAGTCTTCTAGTCTAGCCCCCTGCTCAAGCAGGAGACCCTATACCATTTCAGACAAATGACTGTCCAGTCTCTTCTTAAGAACCTCCAGTGATGATCAGAGATAAAATTAAATTTTATACTACTTTGGAAGTCTCGTATGTTGAAAATAGAACAGTCTTACTTTGATATCTGTAAGCAGTCACATATATAATTAAAATCTAACATATTTGAAATATATATTACTAGGTTAAAAAGATTTACATCTTTTTTTTAAAAGTTTACTAAGAATTCAAGTCAAAAGTTAAAACTGAGCATGGTAGAGGATTAAAAGTAAGCCAAAGGGCCACATTTTACCCATTCTCACATTTGCTAAACTCAAAGACTAAATTGATCTGGAGATGCATATTTGACCTTTTTTTAGTATTCCAGTTCTCTCCTATAGCCCATTGAATTTGGATTACTGCTATGTACTCAGTGGAGAAAATATGTTGTTTTAAACATGAATCAAATTGTAGTTTTGGAAATTCTACTGTTTTGAAATGGTCACAGTTTGGCAAGGAAAAAGTTGGAAAGTTTTAGTTGTTCCCTTTTTCAATTTAATAAAACCTATAGGAACATCCCTGACAGATATTATGGGGCAAATAGTGCAAGGTTGGTGTATGTTGCCTTGGTTTATTCAGAAAAAAGATAATTCTTCATGCTTCCACCATTACCAATTTTGCAGCTCTCAGCATCTATTATCTGACTGGTTTTCCCATGCCTTTCCTTCCCACTCTGAACTGCTACTGATCTCCATGTAATAAAAGAGCAGAGAAGGCAGCCATTGATGTCTATAGGAAGCACCACGGAACCTCCTAATATAACAATGATTATGCAGCTGAATAACCAATGAATAATGAATAACCACCAAATAATAATGGTCATTCATTTCTCATGTCCTTTTCATTTTTCATTTCTTTCCCAATTGCCATTATCATCACTGCAAACATTACCATCAAATAAATTATCCACTTTGTTTTTTTTTTACTATTCCCTCATGCCGGAAATCTTCATTTTAATTTCCATTGTAAACAAGTAAGATCCATTTTGTCACATAAATCAAACTGATATATTTTAACTTGGATATGGGTTGTTTGAAACCAACTATTCTTTAAAGAGAATGGTTTTTGCATGGTGCATACTGCACATCCCTGTTGTATATTTTATGGATTATTTTCCCCAAACTAGGGTTGTCAAATTAATGAATTGTTGCTATACTAGCAAGGATTATGAGAAATTTTAGTATGTTTGGAGATCATCAAATTGAAGAAAACTGATAAAAGTATTTCAAAAATCATTGGCTGCAATTAAACTAAGGCCCAGTCTAATGAGAGAATTTGTAGAAATTTGTTGAGTATTTTAATAGATGATGAGAAAGAAAACTAATGCTGAAAACTCAGTTTTGTTAACCAGTTATATTTTAACTGGATATATACTGTATTCTGCTTTCACTACAGAGCTCATGATTACTGAGGAGAAAGTGGCACAGAGACTTTCTGACAGGGAAGAGGAGTTGAAGGTGAGTATCCAAAAGCTGCAGGAAATTGAAGAAGAATTGCTTCAGACAAATGAAAAGGATGAAAAATTGAGGATCAACACTAAATATCCTTACATGTTGGCTTCTGGTGAGGAATTAGAATAGAATAAAATAAAATAACAGAGTTGGACAGGACCTTGGAGGTCTTCTAGTCCAACCCCCTGCTTAGGCAGGAACCCTACACCACTTCAGACAAATGGTTATCTAGTCTCTTCTTTAAAATGTCCAGTGTTGGAGCATTCACAATTTCTGGAGGCAAGTTGTTCCACTGATTAATTGTTCTGTCAGGAAATTTCTCCTCAGTTCTAAGTTGCTTCTCTTCTTAATTAGTGATGTGTCTGGTTTTATATGATTTAACACCTCTGGTTTTTTATGATTTAACATTTCTATGACTCTGTTAGTCAGAAGCTGATATAATAGCAAGTATATTGCATAAAGTACTGGCAGAATAAGGAATAAGTGCTAAGAAGCACAGGCAAAAACAAGCTTTTTGTCCATACTGCTGTCTTTTACAGTATAAATTCCTAGAGAAAGCAGCAAGTTTTTTCCTAAACCAACTGTTTTTTATCTTAATAAAGTACTGTATGCAGGAAAAGGTGATGTAATATGTGTAAAACTGCATGGTGAGTTTCTTAGCTATAAACTTTTATCTCTGTTGTTGAGAACACCTCGTGACCAGAATTCAAAGGTAAACAAAAATGACCTTTAATCCCAAGGTAGGACAGTATGACCAGAATTCAAAGAAATTCTGGTTGTACTGTCCTATTTTGGGATTAAGGGTAATTTTTTTTTCAGTGTTTCTGGTGCTATGAACAGGAAGCCCAGCATCTGAGCCATCTGAAAAGGTCTTGTTGGCTTGACAGAAATTGTGTCCTATTATGCTCCATGGTAGAGTTGGCATAGTTCTCAAGATGTTGAAATCAGAAGTACAGGTAGTTCTTACTTACAAGCAGCCTCTCAATGGCCACTCAGTTACGGTGGAGGTGAATGAGTGGGATTTACAACTGATCTTCAAAATTCTGATGATCATAGTGTAAGTGCAAGTAACCCGATTACAATCTGGGCACTTGGTGTCTAACCTGTATTTACAACTGTCTCAGCATCCTACAGTCATGTGATTGCCATTTATTTATTTTTTATTTGTTAAATTTGGTGCCCATTTTGCTGTGGGGTTACTCTGGGTGGTATACAACAATAAAACGGAAAAAATGATAAAATTGTAAAAATAACAAAAGTAAAGGAATAAAACAAAAATAAACAGGAAATACAGTAATATGAAGTTAAAATGATGAGCAGAGCGGAAGCAGGAAGCGCAGGAGGGAGGTGGGGTCAGCAAGTTAGTCCATCAACCATCTCCAGTGATGTACTCCTTGACTGACAGGGGCTCTCTATTTTTTTGTCCATTGAATACTATGTTGTCTAAGAATCTTCCTGGCTTGTTAATAGCAATAGCAATAGCACTTATTGCTTATATACCACTTCATAGTGCTTTACAGCCCTCTCTAAGCAGTTTACAGAGTCAGCCTATTGCCCCCAACAATCTGGGTCCTCATTTTACCCACCTCGGAAGGATGGAAGGCCGAGTCAACCTTGAGCTGGTGAGATTTGAACTGCCGAACTGCAGCTAGCAGTAAGCTGAAATAGCCTGCAGTACTGCACTCTAACCACTGCGCCACCTCCGCTCTAAAATTGGTGCTTTGAGCAGGATTCCAACGACACCTGCCATCTATAAAGTTTACTCAGAGCAAGAAAACAATGACATGTTCTATAAACTAACTAGATTTTGCTTTAGTTAATTTGGATTTTGAAAATAAAAGTGAACCAATGAACAATTCTATGGATGGCCTCTTCAAAAAGGCTTGGCAGTTTGTACTTGTTCATTGGGAGCAGTTAACTCTTTTGCTCAGATTTTGATTCTGATGCAAAAGAAAACGGGACAACCAATAGATTATTTGGTGCAGAAGTGTACTTTGGTGCCTAAATACCAAGGATTTCCAGGCACTTATTTTGAAACATGGTTCAGGTAACACAGCATCATTTCCCACAATATGGAAACTATTATTGATGGAGTATTATTAAGAGCTCTGTTAGTTTGGAGAATTACTTGAATTCCTTCACTCACACAATATACTGAATTAAGAAAACAACTGGAGACTTTGAGAGAAGAAAGCAGGCAGCAGCAGTGGAAAGCAACAGAAGAAGCTGAGAGATCTATGTCAGCTACGTGAGTAAAAATCTTACCTAATCTCTCTCATTTGCAAAAGGTGAATTACAAGACTAGGCTACTCATCTTCTATCTTGGTTATCTATTTCCTTTATGCAAGTAATTTGAGTTGGACAGCCAGATAAACATTCTAAATTATTAAAATGGTGATCAAACCATAAAAAAGCTACATTAATGTATGTTATTTTCCCCTCCCCCCAAATTTCCTTTTGATTTATCATGGGGATACATGTAGTTTGACAATCTTGTTTTGAAGTTATGAACTTTAGTAAAAATATACATTTATGGACAATTTAAACTAGTTAATGCATGCAGTATACTTGGAACACTTGCATGCTTTTTTTTTTTTAAATGGGACAATGGGAAAAAGAAGTAGACTTTTAATCAGGGTCCCCAAATTCCTCAGTTCAACAACCCTCATGAAAACTCAGATTATATTCATCAGCTTTCAGACATTTATTTTGTGAAGATAATTTAATAAAAACTACTTTAGACTACTACTACTCCCTTTGGGAATCAATATTGACTATTTTGAGACATCCTGCTTTGAACAAAAAGCAAAGCAGCACTCCAGGAAATCACCGCACAGCCAGCTTTCCCTTGCTTTGCATTTTCCAGATTCATTTGACACGAGGCCTGTGAATCATTAGTCAACATACCCTATGAACAGATTTCAGCAGTTGTAGATATTGATAGGATCTGCACCAGAACAAGCAACTCATGTTTTGTTATGTCTGCCAGGTATCTTGTACATCTTTATTATCAGATCTGCCAGATTGACTGGGACTATTCTTGTGAACCACCTCTGATCAAAGGAAGTATCCTTCTGTAATGTCTGGATTCCTGGGAGGGAGAGAGGGAGTGTATTCCAGAGAAGCAAGACACCCCACTGTTAATAGTTTGAGGGCGAAAGAGAGTGAAGACAGCTCCTCCCTAATAGATCCCAGAGTTTATGTTTTATGGTGCAAGTAGTTTGCTTTACTTCGAAAAGATTTCTTCTATAGGTGAGGAACATAAAGGAAACTGCTTAGAACAGAGCTGTGAAACTCATGGCCCGTGGTCCGGATGCGTCATACACTGGCCACACCCATGCCCAATTTAGCAAAGGGGGAAAAAGTCCCATTAAGTCATGTGATAACGTGAGTTTGACACCCCCGGCTTAAAAGAATCTCAATGTGTCTTTCTTGGTTGTGGAGCCTGATGTGTTCCATTCCATGGAACGGGGGGTTGGATCAGGGAAGAAACTCAGGTAACTTTTTCCTTAACTATTTTCTTTGTTCTCAGCCCATTATGGACCAGATATTGCTCAATCTATCAACCTTGACAGTAGTCAACATTCTCCTTGCTTTATCAGTGATTACCTCTGGAACCTGGTGAATACATCATGGTGAATAAAGAAGCTTTTGGCAAACTGTAGATAATATAGTAGATATTCCTATTCAATGGCTCATTCTATGTTATACTTTTTGGCAGAACAGTATACTGAAGAGTATTCATGGAATAATACAGACTGAAGCAAAATAAACATTAATACTAATCACAAAAAGTGTTTTATTCATGTGAGAACTACTTCAAAACCAGTTTCCTAAGAGGATGTACCACCCACAGGTAAGGGGAAAAAAACGCAGTTAGCCATCTGGGTAAGCCCTTCCTTGTGGGATAATAGAAAAGCAGCATAGGCAAAGGTCCACCTGAGGTTTTCAAGTTGTAGTGAGCAGTGTTCACTTACAGTGCAGTCAGAAAGTATTCAGACCCCCCCACCCCCTTCACGTTTGTCAATTTTGTTATGCTGCAGCCTGGTTATATAGTTAAAATTCATCTTTCTCATTTAACTATACTCAGTACCCTATAATGACAAAGTGAAAACAGAATTTTAGAAATGTCTTGAAATTTATTTTAAAAAAATTGAAATAACACATTGGCATACGTATTCAGACCTTTGGCAACAACACTTGAAATTTAGCTCCAGTGCCTCCCATTTCTCTTGATGGTTGCTGACATGTTCCTACAGCTTGAGCAGGGTTGAGGAAAAGCTGAATGGAGCAAAGTACAGGGATATCCTCAATGAAAACCTGTTCCACAGCGCTCAGGACCTCAGACTGGGCTGAAGGCTTACTTTCCAACATGATAACGATCTTAAGCACACAGCCAAGACAACACAGGAATGGCTTAGGGACAACTCTGTGAATGTCCTAGAGTGGCTCAGCCAGAGCTCTGTCTTGAACCCTACTTAACATCTCTGGCAGATGTTACTACCCTACTTAACATCTCTGGCAGGATCCGAAAATGACTGTCCTCTAATGGTCACCATCCAACCTGACTGAGCTTGAAGGAAGAAAGAATGCAAGGAAGAATGGCAGAAAATCCCCCAATCCAGGCGTGTGAAGCTTGTTGTGTCATACCCAAAAAGCTAAGGCTGTAATTGCTGCCAAAGGTGCTTCAACAAAGTACTGAGTAAAGGGTCTGAATACTTATGCCAATGTGATGTTTCAGTTTTTTCTTTTTAATAAATTTACAAACATTTAAAATTGTTTTCACTTTGTCATTGTGTGATAGAGTGTAGATTAATGAGAAAAAATGAATTTCAACAACACTAGAATTGGGCTGCAGCATGACAAAATTGACAAAAATGAAGAAGGTCTGAATACTTTCTGAATGCAATGGACCTGCAGATCAGCAGTCACAGAACAGTGCCCCACAACCTTTCCCCTTTCCTCACCTGCACCTGGACAAACTTGACAAGCAAAAAATTAACCTTGAACTGGTTGCCAAACTATGAATAATACACATTTCTAAGGAGGGCTCAGGGCTGCACTATGTACAAAATACTTCCACCCATCCTGATTTGGAAGTCATTTCCTGAAGGTCCATTCCCTGCCAGGGGCCAGAAAAGAGACAGCGTGAGTCGAGCTCTCCTGTAGTTGTCCCAGAGAGGTTTCTTTCTTCACTGATGCATCTATCCCAAACTGAGGCAGGAGCAGCGTGGAGAGGCAACCACAGATTTGCTTGTAAAGCACAGAGCATGAGCTGTTCTTCATTGTTGCCTCAAGACCGGTTCAAATGGGAGTTAAAGCGTTTCTCATCTTTTTGGCACTTTTCCTTTATTCTGGCAGAATACAACTTGGCAGCAGGTATTTCATAATACTGAATCTTCTCCAATTTGTTTTCCCCCTTCCATTTGAAGGGAAGTGGAGCACATTCCATGTTACCATTAACAATGGCATTTTTGCTGCTCAGTTTGCTTGCAGCATGGCTCCATGGTAATGGCAACGCCTACCCCACTGCGGCCTGATGTCATACAAGTTACTTCAGTCCAAGTATCTGTGGCGGAGTCATAACATTCAACGCTGTCCAGAAATGTTTGTCCATCATAGCCACCTGCAGGAAAAACAATCAGCAATTAACCAAGAGGGGCCAGAGGCTACCTTGAAGGCCCTTGACTGAACTCGGCTGAATCAGAAGCAATACCCCAAAAGCCTTGTCTTCTAACCGTGCAGGACAACTTTGTACTCACAGTACAGCTCTAATTCCCTGGGTAGAAAGTAGCTCTATTTGGCAAAAGGTAACAGCCAGCCATGTGGAATCTCAGCAACAAGGAAAAGAGGGTAGAAGAGTCTTAGCCATAGTTAGCATGTAAGACTTCTAGCTGGGAAACTTCTGCCTCTTGCTAGCATAAATCCTGTTGCTTTGCTACATCCGTTGTGTGTTCTAAAAGGTGACAAAATGTATTTACTATGCTGAATGGGGCAAAACCTTGATGGCATCATACAAATAAGAATATAAATGACCCTGAATTATAATTATTATGTAATGTTATTTGTCCTTGGTTTTTTGATCAAGATTTCCAAGAGCCAGGTGTTTCAGCAGATGGAAACACTTTAAGACTTACCAAAATTGCTATGTGGAGATAGTGCGCACACTAATAAGTAAGAGCACTTCTACACACATTTGCATCACTGATTTCAATCCAGTGTATCTCAATATAATGTACTCAAGGGCTCACTAAGCCATCCAAGTAAATATGTGCAAGAATAGATTATTAGCTGTAACAAATAAAATATGGCTTTGGTTTCCACCTCATTAACTAAGTGAGCTAAACCACCCCTGGACCCAATGCCCATAGCTTGTGTGACTGCTGTTAGTACTTTCCCATTCAGCCAAGAAATACTTGCTATAGTCCTTGACCAACGTACCTAGCACGTAGATCTTGCCTTGATATACAGTGACCCCGAGGGCACTCCGACGGTGCTTCATGGGTGCAACAAAGGACCAGGTGCCCACCTCCACATCATAGCGCTCCACACTGTTCAGTTGGTTTGTTCCATCGTAGCCTCCCATGGCATATATGCAATTATTCAGAGCACAAACTCCTGCATTAGGAAAGAACAGCATTAAGACAAGCATGCCTTATTCCAACACTCAGGGGATAACACATTCTCAGGATCAGGATCTCTTGCAACCTTAATCTGCAGCGGAAAGCCTGTTGTATTTAGTGCTAGGTTAGAGTTTAACAATGCCTGGAGGGCCTTTTACCAGTGCCTGGAGATCTTTTCTATCTATCCTGGGCAATATTTCTCAAGTAGAAGGCAGTGTTATTCTTGGACCTAGAATGTCCATTTTTTGGCATCAAACAGAAGAAGCAAGGAAAGAGCTACATTGCTCTTTGAATGTAGGGAAATCTCCTCAAGCATATGAATACCATGGAATTAGCAGGCATGAGGTCTCTACTCTTGCTGCAACCAAAATCAGCCTCTAGTTCATCCATTTCAATTTAGATCCAGAACTCCAGTGAAAACTAAATTGGACAACTATCACCATTTGGGTGTGAAGCAACACTCCACATAGTCCAGTTTATTGTATTACAAGTAGTCCTTTGCTTACATCCATTCATCCAGAGCCGATTCAAAGTTAGTGACACTGAAAAAATGGAGGTGTGAAGGTTCTGTCTATCACAATTCTCTTGCGGTCATATGATTGTGATCCAGGCACTCAGGTTGGCAGCTTGTGATTTCTCCCCACCTCACCAAAGCTTGGATCTTGCTGCCTATTTCTAGCAACTGGTAGGGATCAAGCCATAGCCAGTGCAGCTCATTGCACCAGAAATTCTGCCCATTTCCTCAAGATTAACAGGTTCAACCTTTCCAGATGATATAAAATGTTACATCTTTGAACTCTGTGCTGCCAGCATCTAATTCTGCTGGGACTTTATATGCCAAGTGCTTAGCTAACATCACAGCAACCGCCTGCTAGATATTCCTACCCATTTCTGGATACCGCTACCATCCCTAGCAACAGAACTAAGTCATAGAACCCAAATTTACTCTTCCACTAAGATAACAGAATTTAGACTTAAATTGAGGAGGTGGAACAACAAATGGGAAGAGATAGTAGCGAGTTACAATGTGCAACTATGAAGGTTCTCTGTTGAAGGTAGACATAAAGCTCAGAGGACAATTTTCCCTGCCTTGTTTTTTGAGGAAAAAATGAAAATTTTGAGAAAGAATAAAAAAGTGAAACAAAACAACAAAGAACTGTTTTCTTAGATTTATGAAAGGAGTATGACAAAGGGCTCCTATGTTGCTGTCAATCATTTCCTGCAAATAGTGCCCTACAACTTGTTACAGGAATGCTTTTTAGACCATCAGAAGAAGAAAGTTCCTGCAAAGGGGGGACAAGTAGGGCATGAATAAACCAAGTTACACATATTGCATATTCTTAAAATTGTAATGTGAAAGTGACTCGTATAAAAGTGCATATATTGCCATTTGTCCAAATTTTAAATTTCCATTAAAACAAAAAAAAAAGGCCAGTTTTTCCCCCCTGTGGTTTCTGCACTTGCAGAAATTTTACATCTGTAGTCCCAAGTATGGAGTTCCTGCTGCTGCGCATACCTGCTCCACTCCGAATAGTTTTCATTGACGCAATAGTCTCCCATTCATCACGCTCTGGGTAGTAGCATTCGGCAGTGTTGTGGCGGTTAGTGCCATCATAGCCCCCCACAGCATACAGGAGTCGGTTCAGCACAGCCACGCCGACCCCAATCCGCCGCGTCAGCATAGGAGCCACTGACTGCCATTCATCACGCTCCGGCTCGTACCTGGAGGAAAAAGAGATGCTACATCAGGTTCTTGTTTCTGCTGTCCATGTTGTTTGAACAAGGATGCTAATTGACAGTTGCTAATTTGCTGTGCCAGTTCTCTGTAGAAGAACGGAGAAAGCTGGATGAAGGATGAATCAGGAAAGAGATGAAGCAATGATGGATTTTCTTTAGGCCTCTCTACTACAATTTTAGAGGCTCTCCAAAACACTTTTTCCCATCTGCACCATTAAGTCTTCTATGCATTTTCTTCCTTTATCAATCCTAAGTACATGAGAAAAAATCCAGGTGTCCCTGTTACCTTTGCCAAGGCGGCCTCATTCTGATATTACTACAGACAGGCTGATGGGAAAGTCAGTAGCAATCTCTTTCCCTCCACATGGGAACAGCCCAAGCTATCCAATCACATTATGCAGACACTTGAGACACCCCTTCTCTCATAAACTAGCTTAAGTCTATTTGTGCCAGATCTGAATAAAAATGTCATTTTTAAAAAACAGGAGAAATCTTCAAAAGGATACTGTAAGAGTTCCAAGTAACACCCCCAACGAAATCAATACACCAGATATACCATTTACCAGAGCAATACCCAGGTCTCTAGAGTCTTATTAAGACCATTTTGCATTTGTGAAGCCTGCCCTGCAAGGGAGCAGAATATACAAGCCAGATTAGGGAAGACTGGATTATTTCAATGCTTCTTTTTCCCTTACCTCTCCACACTGTTGTGATGAGTGCTCCCAAATGAGCCGCCCACCGCGTAGATCATACCATCAATTACTCCCACACCAATTCTGTTACGGGCCACACTCATAGGGGCACAGGGAGACCATCGATTGGTCATGGGGTTATAGCAGTCAATGGCATCTGAGTCCATGTTGCCATCAGGAGAGTTGTTCCTCCCCCCCACCGCGTAGAACAGTCCGCTCACTACGCAGCCAGCTAAGCCGCTGCGAGGCACCTGCAGGTCAGCCAGTTGGATCCAGGAGCCATCAGAAGGATTGTAAGCCTCCAGGTAGCTCAGGGAGTGGCGAAAGTAGCCCCCTGCCGTGTAGATCAGCTGACCCACCTTGGGTGCACGGCAGGGTATGTCATTAGTGGGTTTGTGCAGGGTGAGATCCTGGAAGATCTTGGCCAAGTAGTCCTTGCAACGGGAGTCCGACTTAAGGATTTCACACTTCTGCAGCTGCATTTGGAGAAAGTGTGGTGTGAGGGAATGGCAGCGCACGGCTTTCAGCAAGGCCTGGACATAGAGTCGCCGGTTCTCACAGTCATATTTCACCCAGTTAATGCAAGCATGGAAGACTTCTGACTCACAGCGCACATTCAGCTCATCCCGGCTGATCAGGGTCACCAGCTGGCAATGTGAAAGGTTGAAGAACTCCTCCTGCTTCGACACCTACCAGAGGAGAAGAGAGACTGTGAGCAAAACCCACAAAACCAGATGGATGATATGCTCCTGAGAAGCAAGCTAAAATCTGCTCTAGATGAGCCCTAGGACTCTTTCTGCATAGATGACTGGATGGTTGCTGAATGTCACACAGAGGGAAAGCACATCCCTGCAGAGATCTGCTCACAGAAAAGAAAGCAACTGGCAACTGCTTTTCTAGCACTGGCAGGTGGGATAAAGAATCAGTGGAATCCATCATTCAGGGCCCGTTAAAAAACAAGGTCCAAACAGAATATCTGACCAGCATCATGATCAAAACTTGAAATCCAAACACATTTTTAAAAACCAAGTTAATCTTCAGCCAGATTCAACCAGTAGGTGAAGGCTGCTATGAAGAACTGCCCTAAATTTAAAGAATATAAATAAAGTTTTGGGGGAAAAAATAGAATTTTTAGCCTCTGAAATTATCAGTATGAAATGATGATCTAGCAACATTCTAGAATCTATAAACATATTTTTATTTTGTCAGTCATAAAGGTTGTTGCCTAGATAAAAGATTTTGGACTGATAACTTCTAGAACAGAGGTTTTCAAACTTGGCAGCTGGCTGGAGAATTCTGGGAGTTGAAGTCCACAAGTCTTCAAGCTGCCAAGTTTGAAGACCTCTGTTCTAGAATAACAAAAATCCTAAAAGGAGAATGAGTGGATCCTTATAGGGTTGATGTAGGCGCCAATACTATTGTTGACAACTGGCTGAAATAATCACCCTGCCTACTTTTACTCCTACACAGCACCTTCTAAACTCAATTTATCAGATGTGATCCCCAAGGAAAGCAGATCTCTTCTCAGGAGCAAAACAGGTTTTTTTTTTAATTCAGCTCAATCTGTCAGGAATATTAAATTATAATTTGGTAGGGTAAGTGACAATCCATGGGCAAGACTCTGGATATCTATAAAAAAAGTGTAAGACTTATGGACATCTCATAGGATAAATACAATACAGTAGAAATAAGAAACACAGAACAAATACTGGGTTTGAAAAAGGCATTTTTATGAGACACATCAGGTACTTTCTAATATTTCTCTTCATTTCTTTGTATTTTAATATTACACCTCATTTTGACTTCCGGTTTGCTGTTTGTCCCCGCTGGACGCTCCTTTGGGATCGTCCCACCCACTGCCTGTAAAGAGCCGCCTTTATAGCGGAATGGCGGCTCGAAAAAACTCCGTTTCCATGAGGAAACGGAGATAGAGCAGGCTGGGGTGGGTTGAGTCCTCTGCCTAATCCCAAAAGTTTTTTTTTTACTTTTGGGACGGAGCGGAAGAGACTCCCCGTATCCCCAGCCGATGCTCCGGGCTCTGGGAGATCTCTGCTACATGCAGAGCTAAGGGGCAAAAGCAAGCCTGTAAATTTGTTAAATTAACTCAAGAAGACGTCAGTTGGACCTCTGATCCTGAAGCGCAAGTATTCTTCTTATTGTAGAAAAGTTATTGAAGTTGTTTAAGAAATGAAAGGAAAAAAAAATTTTAAAATGGCGATTGCTGCTGCGACTGCTGCGGCTTGAAGAGAGGCTGAAAGGGAAAGTCCTTCCGTTTTCTATTACAAAGTAGCGGAATGAATACTTCTGGCCGTAATTGAGGCAAAACCTCACTCTCACTCTTGCTTTTTTTTTTCTTTTTTTTTTCTTGGGGATCTGATATTGATCTTGGTTGGAAACAAGCTTTTTTTTTTCTCTCTTTTCCACTAAATCTTGTCTGTGTGGGAAATGGCACCGGGACTCACACAGCTAGACAAACGGGGGGGGGGGGGGGGGGAATCTCCCCCATTAATAAATTACACCAACAAGTTTTAACTCTCCAGTGTCAGAAACCTGATTTTAATATAATAGAATTTCTTCTTGAAGAGATTGTAAGAAGGGATGAGATTGTGAACCAGCAATTTGAAAAATTTAAGCAGGAAATTAAAGAAATTGGTGAACTGGTGAAATCAAAGTTTGACTTTTTGAATCGAAAGATTTTAAAAACAGCTAATGGTTTATCAGACTTTCTGATTCGGGTGGATGCAAAGACTAAATTATTAGAGTCTAAAATGAAGGAAACTGAGGAGAATTTGGATGACATGATTCAAAAAATTAAAAAGGATTTGGTAAACATTCAGGATAATAGCTCAGAAGACAAACCTAAAATGGAGGTTGACCAAAAGACTGGTAATGAAGAAAATGTGCAACAGAGGATTGAAAGAGAAGTTTTAATGATTCAATATAATTTTACAGAATATGCAATTAGACTGAGAGGTTTGCAGGAAAATAATAGAGATGACTTAAGGAAAATATCTTCTGAAATTCTGGCTGGGATTTTAAAGGTTCAACTTGATGAAGTGTATTGTAGGATTGATAGAATTTACAGAATAAACTCCTGGTTGGCAAAGCAAAGGCAATTGCCTAGAGATGTGGTGATCTATTTTACAGATAAAGAAATTAGGAATAATATTGTGCAGAACTCTTTTAATTCTACTTTGCAATTTCATGGAAGAAAGATTTGGATTTTTAAGGAGCTCCCGACTAAGATGTTAATGGAGAGGAAGAAATTTGGCTTTCTAGTGACTGAGTTAAAAAAAAGAAATATCCTATTTAGGTGGAATGCCCCAGTTGGTTTAATATTGAGACACCAAGGAGTAAGATATCAACTGAACACTGTTGAAAAAGCGGAAGAATTTTATCAAAAAATTTTAAAAATGAATTTAACATCTTTAGGCATAATACAGGATAAGCAAAAGGAGTTGGAAACAAAAAGAAAATACCAAATTACAGAGGCTGTGGTGGATAAGTTGTCTTTGGATTCTCTGGATACCCCAGCTGGACTGTCTATAAATAAGAGAGCAGTGTCATCCGACTCCAATGTGATGAACCATCAAGTCACAGACAAGTGCGCAAATCAACCAGTTGATATACAAGTGATGGAGAAGAAAGATGAGATGATAAAACTAACTCAACAAGATCAACTCACAAAGCAGAATGAAAATCGATCAGCCGATACACAATTGGTAGGCACGAAACGAGGATGGAAATTCAACCCGCAAAAGAAAAAGAAAAGAAATAGATCTCATAGAAATAGCAATTTCTAAACCAAGCAACAGTGAAGCCAGGGACTTTAAAAAATGAATGAATATCTGAAAAGATAGTGGAGGCGAACAATTGTTTAATACTATCCTGAGGATTGTGGCAGATCTCTGTAATGCCGTGATTTTGGGATGTGAAAAGAGCCTTACTTTGTTGGATTTGAATTATCTACTCTGGATTTCTTTTACTGGTGAATATATTATGATTATTTTGAGTTACAAGGCAAGAGAGTCACGCTGGGGCATGCAGAAGATCTGGTTGTTACCCATTAGGATGATGGGAATCAACAATCCTGATGAATACCACAACTACAACTATATGGATATAATTATAATGTCACTCGGGTGGTTGTTTTTACTTTTATATATATACGAGGATATCTACTACTGATGGGGGCAGAAGATGATTGAAGATTTTGAACAAACTGTTGCACCAGCATGTTATTTTACCCTATTATGGGTGATGGATTTAACGATCCAGTGGAAAGACATCAAAGAAGATACTATATGGATTATAAATTTATTGTCTTTTTTTTTTTAATATAAAATGGAATGCATATATAGATATGTGTATATTTTAGTAAAGTGGGCAGTGGGTTATATTTAGAATTGTATTGCATGATTTTGTAGGAATTGAAGGGTTGAAATAGGTTAGTTTTCTGATTGATTAGTCTAAGAAAAAGGATCCTTAAGTCATATATTTAGGGGAGTGGAGGAATTGGATAGAACTGAATAAACGTTAAATTTGGATGTAGGGAGAAGGCTGCTTTAAAATGTTATATTAATATATATAAAAGATTAAATGTTAAATTGTAATAATACACTATAAGTTTAGGGGAGAAGAAAAAGGGCAGATTATCGTAAAAATGGGAGTTATAAGAATAATATGCTAAGGGTCAGTATTCTGAGGAGGGAGTAAGGGAAAGGAAAGATATTATGTATGTAATTAGTTATGAAATAGCCTATTGTTGTGAAGAAGTCACGGGGGGGATGGGTGGTGAGGGGGGGTTAGGGAAGGGGGGGAAAGGGGGAAAAACTTGTATTTGAAAACTTTTTCAATTAAAAAAAAATATTACACCTCATTTCTTTCTGTCTTTCTATCATTCCCCCATATGTGGCTATTGTGTGGTATGTGTGTCTATATGTATTCATATGTATATATCCCTTGGGAATACATGACAGGCAAATCAAGAAAATGACTTTCCTGGATGACAGTTTAAATCAGCAGCAGGAAGACAATAAAAATTCCCAGCTTGGAATGTGGTTCTTGGTACTAATGCAAGGATTACAAATAAGCCAACAGGAAGCTAGACTTTTCATTCTCCGTTTGCTATCAGGACTCACTAGACTGTCCACTGATGAATGGAAACAGTGTGAAATGTTTACGCCTATTGCAAAATACATTTGAGGCAATATCATTAGTAGGCCAAATGAAGTTTAATAAAGCATGCAAGTTTCCAATTTTTAGAAGAATTCTTCCTCAGGAAACATGGCAATTAGAGAATCAAATTGGAATGGGATTCAAATGAGGGATTCAAGCCACTTTTGCAAGAGTTTTTTATCTAATGAAGCCCAATCTTAAATTCTGAAGCTGGAAGCTACAGATTAGGCTTCATCAGAAACAAAACAGATGTCAGATTACATACAAGTTCTTTTATGGTCTGCTAGGATGAAGAAACAGGAAAACAGTTGTTCCCTTATAAAATCCAGGTATTGAATTAACTTTGTTTTTAACAAAAGGTTTCCCTGTAGGAGGTTTAGTTCAATAAATTAACCAGGTTAATTTATTAGACTGACTCTAAGCAGTAAATGCTCCATCTTTGTCACAAAGGTTGAATGTTTATATTAACCTAAACCCAAATGTGGCTTGTTCACTGCACAACTGTCCAAAACATGGTAAACTGCACAACTGTCCAATACAAAATACCCCCAAACTAATTATCATATTTTGTCTCATTTCTAATGTTTCGCACACATAAAAACATGTAATGTGCCTGGGTATTCTATCTCATGATTTCTTCCCATGCTTCTGCTGCAGTTTTGCCTTTAAATCTTTTGCCAACAGCAACCAGGAATTCTAACCAAGTTAATGTGCAAAAACAAAGGATGTGCAGTGCAGAGAGATGAAGGGGAGTAACCACAACCTGGCCCTCCTTTATCCAGTCACTCAGGTTTAGGACTGACAACGAAGGAAACCCAAGGAAGACAGATGGGCTATAAAATTAGGAATCCTGTTTTACTTGATCAGCCCTTTTAGATGGGCTTTCACTAATCACACAAAGCAAAGCTTTATTAGTGTCTGATGACAAAACTTTCTGGTACATTCAGCACAGAAATCAAAGGGACTACTGGAGCAGGGAGAAAGCAATGCCAGGGTCCTTTGCCAATCCATGTTACTTTGTGCTGAATCAGCAGGGAGTGGCAGATCTAGCACAGAAACAGCTAATTCATGACCACTCCCTGCTTCCTCTAGGCTTCTGAAATGGCTGGAAAATGAACCCTGCAGTGGAAAGAGGAAGCCATGCCTCCCCTGACAGTCCACAGTATTCTCAATTCTTCCTCCCAAAAGAGAGATTGGCATTTACTCTTATAATTTAAGAAGGAAGCAAGCAAAATTCTTACAGGCTAGTTACTGTTGGGATCTTAGCAACAAGACGGCCAACTTCTCATCCGAAGGTGACAAAATAAAAAAAAAGAGGGAGGATATTTTTGAATATTTATGAATAAACATGGAGCAGCGCTACTACATTCACTGACACAAAGTTTATGCACAGATTTTTCATAAGGACAAGGAAACACCCGCTTCCGTGCAGAGTCTCGTGTGACATAGTCTCCCAATTTCTGTTTTGCACTTTTTAGCTAGAAGATTGGTTCTCCCAGGAGAAATACTGCGATGGCCAAGTTTAGCAGCTAAGGGCTCTGCTAGGAACAGAGAGTTCTTGACCACCCTCAGCCATGGAAGCTCATGGTGACTTTGGGTCTATTATGCTCTTTCTATGTCCAACTTCTGATAGGGAAGATGTTGTGGGGGAAAAAGGAAGGAAGAGTACTAGGTATGCCACTTAGGACTCCTGAATGAAAGGCAGGATATAAATTGAATAAACATATCAACCAACCTGTTAGCTTTGTTCTATTTGCAAATTTAGAAAAGAGGCAGAAGCCAGTGATGGCTACAGAATTATTTTTTTACAACTTTTCAGTGTTTATCAAGCGATCACCACAAAGTAACCAAGTTTCCAGCCCCTTATGTCTGCAAAAACACAATGAGTATATATCAGACATCCAGGTGGTGACTGGGAAAGATTTGCAGCACAGAAAAGGGGGGGGGGGGGAATAGTATCTTGCCTCTTTGGAAGAGATAGAAGAGCTGTTCTTTCATAATCAAGAACAGAAAATAAATTGTGAAAAGCAGTCAAAAGCAAAGCCATTTTCTAATTCAGACGTTCTTTGAACACTAGTATACGCAGGCTGTTCCTGTTCCCCTTGGTGCCCTTTCCTCGCACATGTTCTCACCTCTCCAAAATGCATGTAGATATATTCCCGTGCCCGCTGGTGGAGTTCGGTACAGCCAATCTGTTCAGCAAAGTTGGCGATGCCAATGGCATTGCTGGGGTCCAGCTGCTGCACCAAAAAGTCACAGCAGGCCTTTACCACACTGTCTATCTGGTACATGACAGCCCCATTCATAACATGCAGCACACACTGCTCACCCACAGAAATGGAGGCGGTGTAGGCAAATTCAATGAGGCGCTCCATTACTTTGGGGTGGATGCCCTCAATGGGGATTATCTCCATACCCTGCTCCCGGAGGCCATTGGTGAACATGGCCTTGAAGACTGGACTGGAGGAGGCCAGCACCACCTTGTGGGCCTGAAAGTCGGCTGGGGGAATGTCCTTATATTTGACCCGCAAGGTGACGTCACAAAGTTGCTGACTTAGGCGCAACTGATTCATAATATTGAAAGCTTGTTTGGTGTGATCTTCCAGGGTGTAGCTGAAAGTGCGACTGCCATTGTGTGAAGGAGTCACCTCCGCCTTGCACTCTGGGGCATACATCACAGAAGCAGTCGCGTGGTCATTGCACGAAGGAATGCAGGAAAAGAGACGGGGCACCAGCAGAGGCAGCTAAGCTGGGGGCCTTCCTACAGAGGCCTGGCATGCAGCAAAGTCTTGATACCTGCACAGGGGACAGAGAAGCAAGAGGTCTAGTTAGGTAATGTACGACCCAAGGCAATAGCTCAATTCTGGCTTTGCACTGCTGCCTCACTCAGCTCAATGAATGAATATACCCTCCCTCCAGAAGATCATCTTTAACCTCCCCACATCTGTGAAACCAGGCATGCATATAGGTGAGGTTTGCCAGACAAAGAACCTGCAATCTTAGCTCCAAAGAGTATCAGGTACACTTGAAATGGAGAAAATTAAAAACAGTTTAAAAATCAAAATACTTACAAGGGAATATTGCGCAGATTAAGCTATTCCTCCCCCCTTTTCCCAATTAGAAGAGGGAGCAAGATGTCCTTTTCGTGTGATTCCCTCAGGTCAACCAGAAGTACAGATAACTTTCTACTGAGAGCGCCATACAATGCCACTCTGTGCTACTTAACACAGTCATTATGACTCAGCAGGCTATAACCTAGGACTGCTTAGTCATTCCAGGGCCACTGAAGTTTGTAGGTATTTCCTCCACTATTTGCACTGGAATCAATATATTATTGTAAGATTAATTCATATTCTTCCTTCACAATAGATTGTGGCTTTTTGGGATGCCTACAAGTAGTGGTGACTCTTAGCAACTGCCTGGACAAGTCCCTGAAGTTTTCATGGCAAGATTTCAGAAATGGCTTGCCCTTGTATTCAGGCCAAACTGGAAGCCAAGAGAAACTCTGACTAAATGAGAAAGATGGGTCATAATGGATGAGGTTCTGAAAGATAAGACATCCCTGTAAACCCCTTCACTGCCACTTGTCCATTTCTTTTAATCCACAGATGTGGCTTATTCATGAAAGGCATTTTAATCAAAAATCTAAATCAATCCAATGAAGTGGGTGTGTGGGGGGGGGGGAAAGCCCCTGAAATTTAACAGGTGGTGAGGTAGTGTTTGCAGCGAGATGGGCGGCAATTATTTATTATGCCTCTCCAATGAAGATTCTTAAAAATGGCATTGCATTGAGCCTGGGGGCCATGTGTTTTTGATTAGATTATTGTAGCAGTTGCATACTCAGTTCACATGGTCACATACAACAAGGTGTTTTCATGCACAACTACACACACCATTGCTGTATGTTCAGGGATTCCAGAACTGGGGAATCCAGTTCAGCTGGTGTATATAGTGAAAATTATCCTGGTTTATTCCACCAAGAGACAAGATGATGGCATATAGCAGGAATCTTTAGGCTTTCAGGTGGCAAATCAGCATACTTAAGACTCTATTCGCTAATGAACATAAGCCCCAGGTTCAAAATGGGCTCCAGACTTAAAGGACAGGCTGCTCTTAAATATACTGTACTGTATGTGCTTCTGATCTGGGTGGTGGATCCAGCAATTTCAGCACAGAAGCAAATAAATTCAAGCAGCCTGAGATCTCTTTACCTTTGTGTGGAATGTAAATGGAGGATTTTGACATTTTGCCCTGTTTCCTCAAGCTTGACTCACCTCCCATGACCCAATGAAAACAAGCTGCAAGTTGCCAAGGAGATAGCTATTTAAGTCTGAATTTCTTCATAATACCCATTTCCTGCTCTCCATGTAGATAGGGCCCTTAGGATAGATATGCCCAGTGGTGGGTTCCTCCCAGTTCAGCCCGGTTTGGCTGAGCCGGTAGCGGTGACGATATGTTGTCACCGAACCGGTTCTCTTTGTTTGGGAGCTGGATCCTCCCGCCCCCCTGCCCCCCCGCGTGTTATTCTTACCTTTTATTTGGCCCCACCCCCAATCTATTGCTGCTTCCCGAGTCCCAGCTGATTGGCTAGAAGAAAAAAAACTGTTTAAACTCTTGCAGTGGGGCTTCAAAGGGCCGCCCTACAGCTGATCAGTGTTAAAAGGTAGTGTGGTGGTAGACCGGTGCCTCCAAAAATGAATGAGTAGACCGGTGCCTCCAAAAACCAATGAGTAGACTGGTGCCTCCAAAAACCAATGGTAGACCGGTGCCTCCAAAAACCAATGAGTAGACCAGTACAGCTCTGCAAGCAGTTAAAAGCCTGGTAGACCAGTATCTCTGCTAAATCCTAAAGAATTGTCACATGACCATCAAGCCACACCCACAAAATAAGCCACACCCACAGACTCGGTAGTAAAAAAAATTAGAATCCACCCCTGGATATGCTCCATTATGGATGGTTTGTCTTACCAGTTCCTGATGTCCTTCCTGAATAGCCAAAGCAAAATTCACAAACCACCTCATTTTTCCCACAGACATTGCTCTGATTCAAAGCTCTGCTCTCATGGCTGACCTCTCATGCCAGAAGAGAAGCAATCAAGAATTCATCAGACCAGGATGAGAGGACCAGGAGCACTGTTGGCCCAACATAAACAAATACAGGCTTGTTCTTTCTAACTGGAAATGGAAACTGTGCCCAGATGATGCATTTTTCTTCTGAAGCACACCTATGAAATGAATTATGAAGCCAGAAATGTGGTCTTAACGGAGTCATCTAATTGGGCACAAGGAAGTATCTTGTTTCCTCTGGGTTACAAAACACTCAAGATAGGGGTGAAAAATTGAAAGAGGTTTGGGGAAGACAGCAAACATTCTAATAGGATAACATATAAGATAAAATATAGTAAAATTGGAAAATAGGAAGAAATGGGAATTTAAGTTTTGTACCAGGGGTCCTCATGGTTGTACTTGTGAACATCAGTTTGTTCATCTGCACCCAAATAAGAGCCTGTAGTACAGTGGACTAAAGCACTGTTATTAACATCTGCTGCTTGCAATTACTGCAAGTTCAAATCTCACCAGGCTCAAGGTTGACTGAGCCTTCCATCCTTTCTAAGGTAGGTGAAATGAGGACCCAGATTGTGGGGGCAATAAGCTGACTTTGTATAAATATACAAAAATATGAAGGCTATTGTTTAACACGTTGTAAGCCGCCCTGAGTCTCCGGAGAACGGCGGCATATAAATTAAAGCAAAAAAATAAAATAAAAAATTAGGTATGCAAGGATCCCAGCCCAACAATTATGTTTTTTTTTAAAAATTACAGCTGCTGCCTTAATATAAAATTAAAATTTTATTGGCAGAATCTTCTCTGTAGAATGTTATCAATTGTATCATCAGTATGGACCAAATATAGCAGTTATCAGGCTTTAATATCAGCATATGGAATTTGTTAGAGGGTAAATAAAACCTGCACATTAAGGGCCTCTGGAACAACAAGGCTATACGGTTACATCTTACTTTTGTCCAAACAGTCTAGTGTGCTAGTAGGGTTCCAAAGAACTCTTGTCTACCATAGTTCCAGTATCAATATTCTATGATGGATTCGAAAGGGAAGGATACTCTTTCTTACAAGTAGTAAATCCAATAGTCTACTAATAGTCTATTAATACAATAATTCCAGTGTTGATGGGCTTATCACCTAATAAAATAAGTGAGGTACAAACAGAGTTGATTATAAAATTGTATTTCTCTGTATTTTTTCTAATTCAGTAGATGAGCTGTAGCCATCATCAAATGTTTTAAGAGATGTTGCAAGAACAGTGGACAAACATTGCAGATGTCCTAGGAAGGGAATCAAAACAATCATATCCATGCATCTCTATAACTATGTCAGTTCCCGCTAAAACTGACCTAATACAAGATTTGCTTCCAAAATGCATCATCAGAGCAGAAAATCATGTATTAAATGAAATGGGAATATTAAATGTTGGAGTTAGCTGGAATTGTCACAAAATGTGACATATCGTGAATGAACCATAATTCTAGTACATGCTGCTCAATTGCTTCTTTTTGGTTCCTCTCTAGTGTCTAAACATGTACATTTTCTCTAATAAATGGATTATAAACCTGGCTCCTCCTTCCCAAACAACTCAGGAAATAGATGCCAAAAAGAAATCATGGCTTCTGATTCTGACTTGTTAGAAGCCAGCCAAGGCTGCTTGTAAATGCATCTACAGTACTACAGTAGCACCTGTATTTTTTCCCAAGAGCAGTAGAGCAAGAGTAGTCAAGAACTGTCTGCCATTCATGTTTGAAATCCTGGCTATAACATACAAATACATATATGTCAGAACTTACCCTACAGTTAGTTATGCAGAGATAGCATATGAGTATCATTAAGAATATCAGAAAAGAAGACAGATCCCACATATCCTGTTGGTAGATTCCACTCTATCTCCACTGTTGCAATCAGTCTCCACATAAAACAGAAGCTGGGCAAGAATTTGGAGAAAGGCAAGTATAGAGAGCCAGTTTGGTCTACCAGTTAAGGCATCAGGCTAGAAAGAGAGACCATCTAGTCCTGTCTTAACCATGAAAGCCAGCTGAGTAACTTTGGGCCACTCTCTCTCAGTCCATCTTACCTCATGGGGTTGTTGTTGTGGGGAAAATGGTAGGAGAAAGGAATATTGGATATGTTTGCCACCTTGAGTTATTTGTATAAATAATAAAGGTGAGATATAAATAAATAAAAAGAAAGTAAAAGAAATATCACAAAAATCATATCAGTATTAGGTTTGGCCAGGCCATCAAAGTTTTGGCCATTTTCTAATTATTTTCCAGATCTGAGTTTGGAATAAAAGAAAAAAAACATGTAAATGAAAAATAAATGAATATATGTGAACTAAATAATAAAATGGACATATGTGCATATTTCTTTAAATCTTGCAACTACTTCCAATTAAAGCAGTAATCATTCTAAGTAAGCACACTTTGACCATGTTTTGAAGCCCAGGAGGATAATCTAAAGGCCAGATGCCTATCTACTGCTACAGGTAAACAAAGCCTTCCTCCTTCCAAAGTCATGTGCTTTTAGGAAGAGAGGTCAACTTTAGAACTTGATACAAGAGCCTTACTCAGCTGCTCTCTATAAACAATGATGCAAAAACACCCCATTCTTGTACTACTTCTGCTGAGGAACAGTTTCTTTAAGGAGAGGACAAGTATGCAAGTAGTGCAGAAATAGGCTGAGAGTTATTGAAAACCATGCCAAGAAACCATGCCAATTGCCACCTATGCCACAGTTGCTTCCTCTGCGTACTGAATTCCCAGCTAAAGTCAGAAGACCTTCCAAGGATTTCCCATATCCCAATGAGATCATAAAACTATTGCACTTGCAGAGAATCTCAAGAAAGAAGCTTATGAATCTAGAGTCTTTTATACCTGCATTCCTAGGTTTATTCTATAGCTAGTCCAGCTATTATGTTGTTTTGTATCTATCAATCAGTTTTTGGAAGATGTTAAAAACACCTTTAAGACTTTAAGCAATGTATCTTTCTTAATGAGTATTTGCCTGCTTCCACCCGTTTGATCTAATTCCTTGTTAGGATTTTTTCCCAATTTAGCTTCTCTAGGCTGGCTCACATTGGTAATGGAAATTAAATGATCAATCTTTGGTGCAACCTTTATTAGAGCAAAGAATTCTTTCTTTCTGATGTACTCCATTCTACAGTTTAGGAATTTTATTAAATCCTACCAAAATATTTTTTCTTTTAAATAAAGCAAACTTTATAATTATGCTCAAGACTCTAAGCAGCATTGGACATGGTTACTACTTACACAGAAAAATTCCAGAAAAACAATGGTTAAACTGGGAAACAATAGGGGGAAAAAAAACCACTTTGGAAAAACAGCAGTAGCAAGCTACTTGTATGTTGCCAAGAAAACTACAGGGAAATGCCTGGTAATCACCAGGAGTTGAATTCAATTTAAAGAAGACCTAATTTTATTTCCTGTGGATTACCTGTGGTCCTCAAATACCTGTTGCTGAAATACAATGCCCAGCACCCTTATTATCCATACAGGCGAAGACTGCTGAAAGTTGTAGTCAGCACAATCCTCCTCCTTTAGTTGCTAGATCAATCAAATGCAGTATTACTGGATCAGCAAAAAAACAAAAAAAAAACCCCAAACAATTTGAACACCACAAAAGCTCCAGCTTGCTCTTTTAGTTGCGAATGAAAACCAAAGTTATGACAGATAATCTTTACTCCCAATTTTGCTTGCCTTGTTTAATCAAGAAGCACTTCCTTCCATAACATTTAACAGAACATAAAAGCCATAACATAGAAGTTAGAAGCCTATTGTGGGATGAACGATTTTTCTTCAAGATAGAAAGTTGCATCTCTCTGGTTGCTTTTCGGATAGCATCAAGTTAGCACTAGCTTAGGCATTTGGGCTTGTAGGAGACAACACCTATGAAGCATTTCTGAAATGCAACAGATATGGAAGAGCTCTAAGAAATTGGGGGGGGGGGGGCGCTTTGTAAGTCTTAAATTTCCAAAACTCAGAGTTTACAATATATTTTGAATTTTTTTTTTCAGATTATCAATTAAGAATCCATCAACACACTATTCCTCTCCTCACAACTCTGTTTTCTCTGCTTCTCCTCACCCCAAGCTTTAGCTGACAATTAAGGATGAGGTCACCTAAAGGAGACGCTGAAGAGAGCTTGGTTGATGTCACTGTGGTAGGCCCAGCGGGATGGACGACAAGCCTTCCTTCACGGAATTGCTGCCCAATATCTAAGTACAGTTCTCCGGCGGCCACATACAAACTCGGCCATTTCGTTTACGGCTCACACGTGTTCTTCCACTAAGGACAACTTGGCCCAGCATGCTCCGATTTCCTCACTATGTTCCTAGTCATACTGCGGGCCGTTCTTTTCTTTCACTGAATGTAAGAGGCCAGCCCGAGATCCCTTGTACGCGCTTGGATCAGACGCGCAGGAACACCGACATCGCCCGGGATCCCACTGACACGGTTCAAAATTGCGTCCTTCCAACTTCGAGCCAACACCTCCAGGCCTCTCTCCGCTCCAGCTGCAAAGCCTGGAAGTCTGCACCCCCTCGTACCTTACTCTCGCTCGCAATCACAACAGCGCCTCGTCGAACGGCCCCCGTGCCCAACACACAACAAAGGCGCTCGGGCTCCCGCCTCTCCAAAACCCAGAAAGAGCCACCTGTCCCGCTCGCGGCGGGTCTCAAGAATTCGAGCCATTCTCCCTCCCCGCCGCCATCCACCACCGGTCGCCCCTTGGAGCTGCTGCAAGAAGAGAGCGGGAAGCCTTGCAGCCCCGGCGCAGCCTTCCAACTCCGGCAGAAAGGTGGATCCCAACCGCTTTGTCCTAACTACGCGCTCGGTTGCTCGGAAGGGATGGAGAGGGAGAGGAGGAGGCGCAGCAGAGCGCGCGCGGCAAGCTCCCGCCCGTGCACGGGGCCAAAACCGCTGGCGCGAGGGTCCACACTCACCCCTCCACGGTTGCCCCCGAAACCCGCTTCGGCCGCCGCCACCGCCTCCTTCCCCACCTCCGTCCAGCTGAGCGCCCCACCTCCTCTGTCCCTCCATAGTGCAGCCAGCCACCAGTGCGGGTGGGGAAAGCGGGGAGGGCGGGAGGAGGAGGAGGAGAAGAAGATGGGGTGTAAGTCACCATGACTAAGCAAGTGAGAGCACTAGCCGCCCCGCTTTCAGAATAAGAGTCCCTCAGCTTGCTAAACACAGGCCGACTCGGCTCTCAGGGGAGGCGGATCGCTACAGGAAGCCGCGGGGCCGGGCGGGCGCGGAGGCGGATCCAAAAGCGAGGCCAACCCGGGGAAGGGAACGGAGATTCCGCGGTGGGGAAAGGCGAAAACCAAGACAAGAGGGAGGCCCGCCCATTGCAAATGCGCGGAAGCGCTTCCACTCCTCTCGCGCCGTGCTGGGAGCCTCGAGCGGGCTGCGGCTCGCTTTCCCGATCTGGCCAGAGAAGGAAAGCTGACGGCAACGGCGGCGGAGGCGGCTTTCAAACACGTTTGCAAAATTTCGGATTGCAGGAATTAGTTTCGATGCCGGCGTGGGGACGAGACAATCTTTAAGGGACAATAAAATGTTTTAATTTGAGGAGGGGAACCGGCAGCGCTCCAAAAATGGGTGGGGGTGGGGGCAGTGGCGGTGGGGTTAAATAAAATCCAATCCCAACCGGACGGTTCCCGGGTTTCCCATCAGCATTCTGAGCTGACGACAGGAACTTGACGAGATTGTGGCGGTTCATTTAATTGCAGCTGTTTTTTGAGTTGGCGAGATTTAGCTTCTCCAATTTTCCTCCAGGAGCCCTTGGCGCTCCACTTTCCCCCCAGATTAGCCTCAATCACCCGGCGAGCTTCCATTGCTGAGAGCGGAGCTCAGTCTGGGTTTCTCTGGAAGAAGAAATGGGTAAAAGGTTATAATTTTTTTTCCTTTGACGGAGGGCGGGGAGGAGGTGAATTTGGAAGGAGTATTAGTCATTAAACATTTGTGGGGGACGGAAATCTACTCAGTTTTGGAGATTTGGGTGTAGGGATTTGTCAGTTCTGATTTCCAATTGTTTTAAAGCAGTGTTTGTCAGTCATAGCAATATTAAAAAGTGCGGACTTCAACTCCCAAGAATTCATGTTGGTTAGGAAAAGCTCACACATCTTAATATAGGCCCTCTTTGAAGGTGATGAGTGGTTCAAAAATGTAAATAATAAATAATAAAATGCCAAGACTGAGAATTATCAAAGGGCCTGTAAGCATGATTCATGTATGTGGTTCCATGGTTTACCTGCTGTGACTGGTGGAACACCGCAGTCCTTGCCACACAAATGAATAGCACCAGCACTAATTGCTGTTTCCACTGGCAAAGCTTATTAGCAATCTCCACCTATTTCCTTCATCTACATAGGGCTCAAATTGTTTTTACAAAAGTACCAGTCTTGCCCAACTTGATGCCCTTGAGATCTTTGGGTCTATAACTGAGAATTTCCCAATCAGTTCCATCATAATCTCAATCCAAGGTTGGCTGGGAGGGAGGCACTACTTTAAGGAAAGCTGCTATACCACACAGAATTCTATTTCTGCAATTGATTTCAGCCTCATCAAGCAGGAAAACACATCTCTGCTGAAGAGTTTGAAAGCTTGCAGCTGCAAGGATAGCTCAATTGTGGGCAGCAAGTAAGGCAGCCGGTGGACTGGGCTTACCCACCTTCCTGGGACTTGTGGTTGCACAATGTGTCCAGGAGATGACAGTAGAGGCAAAGCATTTAAATGTGATTCTAGTGGTCTCACTTATAGAAAGGAGGAATTGAGATGATGAAGGATTCTTCTATTGCAGGGATGTCAAACTCGATTTCATTGAGGGCCGCATCAGGGTTGTGTTTGACCTCAGGGCGGGGGTGGGAGCTAGCTTGACGTAACTCGTGTCGGGGGTGCCTGTGGCAGGGTTGGGTTCTACTTACCTTTACTACTGGTTCGCAGTGGGGCCGTGCGCATGCTTGCTTCGCTCGTGTGCGCGCATGCTCTTCTGCACATGCGCAGAAGCGTTTTGATGACATCAGGATCAGTGGGCAGGCCTCCTGCCGGTTTTACTACCGGTTCTATAGAACTGGTACGAACTGGGGGCAACCCACCACTGGCCTGTGGCCTGAGTGCTCTGCCAGCAAAAACAGGCTCCTGAGCTCCATTTTTGGCTGGGACGGCCTCTTGCAGCTCTCTGCCAGCAAAAATGAAGCTTGGGAGGGCTCCATTTTCCCTGGCAGAGGGCTGCAGGAGGCTGTTGCAGCTAAAAACAGAGCTTGTGAAAGCTGCACATGGGGCCTTCCCAAGCTCCATTTTTGCTGGCAGAGGCACTGTGGACCAGATCTTCGCTGTTTCCAGGATGGCCCTGCAGACCAGATCTAAACATCCTGCTGGCCGGATACGACCCACGGGCCTTGAGTTTGTTCTATTGCATTAACTCTGTAGCAGATAGCAGGAGACACTGCTGTTAAAGGAACTGTTCCATTTTTACAGATGACCAAATAAAAATCATTCTGAGATCTCCAAATCTGCGATGATGCTGAGAAACCACTATAACCCTGAGAATGGTGCTATGGGTATTGATGCCTTTCCCTCCCAGTGCAATTTAGGTTGTCTCAAGATGAAGTTTCCTTCTTATGTTGATGCCTCTATTCCCAGATTCTTTCCGTCAACTTTCTTATCTGAAGCAATTGCTGAAAACCATAAGTCTTTGGCTACACCAAGCTTACCTTTGGCATCTTGAGTTCAAGTGAGATGGAATTGCCATTTGTACTTTGAGGTTTTGTGACTGCTCTAGTGTTGTCTCTGGATGGAATAGCACAGAAGGAGCAGATCTGTAGTATTTATGTATCAAACTTCTTAATCACTCATCTCCCTCATAAAGGGGCTCATAGGGGCATCATCCAAGATTTGGAGATCTCAGTCTTATTTGGTCATCTATAAAAATGGAGCAACTCCTTTAACAGCAATAACTCCTTCCACCTGCTCGAGTTAATGCAATAAAACGGCCTCACACTAGGACTTGTAGGACTTGGCAACGTCTCCCCCACTCACAGCCTAACTGCTTTTTACAAAATAGTAGGCTAGCCATTCATTTGTACAATATCCAGTTTAAACAAGCAGAGTTTACATTTTTTTTTTACTGTCAACTGTCTTATAGTTAATGGTTCAAGAAAGTGGATCATTGGGTGAAAACTGGTTCATTGAAGTATAGAAGTAATAATAACAATAGCACTTAGACTTATATATCGCTTCACAATGCTTTACAGCCCTCTCTAAGCAGTTTACAGAGTCAGCATATTGTCCCCAGCCATCTGGCTCCTCATTTTACTGATCCCAGAAGGATGGAAGGTTGAGTCAACCTTGAGCTGGTGAGACTCGAACTGCCGAATTGCAGGCAGCCAGCAGTCAGCAGAAGTAGCTTGCAGTACTGCATTCTAACCACTGCGCCACCAAGGCTCTTACGCATAATGCAGCATGAGTACTAGAAATTGGAGAAACTGACAGTAATGAAAAGGTCTTGAGTGAAGGTACTTCGTATGAATCAGCATGTGCTATCCTAAATGTATTATGATCTTGCATTTGAAACCCCTAAAGAAAAATGGCAATAGGACATGTGGTAAAGAATATCAAGGAATGTACTGCAAGTGAGTACAGGCTTTAATTTTTTCCCCCTATCCAAATCAAGGACTTGTCCCAGCTGAAATTCATTTTACTGCTTTCTGCCTGTTCTACCTTTTCAAGATCCTCCTAAAACTTCATATTTCCCATTAAGATGTTTGCAGTTCCTCTTAACTTTTGGCCATCTCAGATCTGGTGATCATATATTTAACCGCTTATCCAAATAATTTATAAATGTGTTGAGCAAATCGGGGTCTGGTAGCCTAAGCCAACCTATATTTGTCACCTTCCCTGCTAATGTTATGGGAGGTGAATGTTTTGCTGAAATCAAGGGACATATATCCTTGTCAACAGAATATGTCACTCTTATCAGAAAAAGGTATAGGTTGGTTTAACATTTGCTTTTGATAAACCCAGGTTATCTTTTGCCAATCAATGCATTTTATTTTAAATGTTCATAAACCATTTAATTTAGTTTTAAGTTTAATTTGCTTAGCGTTAAGTAAAACTTTCAATATGTTAACTTAAATCCTTTCTCCACTAGCTCTTTTCTTTGATGATAAGTATATTATTTGTCTTTGGTCATCCTCTGGAACTACACCAGTTCTCCATGATTCACCGGTTCTTCATGATTTCTCAGGGATAATAGAGTGAGTCTCAAGATGACATCTGCAAACTCAGAGTCTGGGATATATTTGTTTTGGTTTTGACTTCATGATAGCCAGATTTACTTTAAGCTTCCCATTGTTTTCCTTAAATCCTTTTGGGAAAGGACTGAAGCAAAGTTGAGAGCAGTTTTGTCCTTTCCCCATCAGTTCTTATTATCCTATCTTTTCTTATCAGTGGACCCAGCACCTTTTTATTAGTGTCTCATCCACACAGCTGCTCTTGCAATTCTTTCCTCCTATCCCCAAACCAGGAGAGACTCGCTGACAACATGTTTTGCTGCCCTGTGAAAGCATATCCATACAGTGCATCCAGAAGAGGATAGGATCACCAATCACTGAGATGCAAATGTCACCAACCCCGGGAAAAGCAACCAACAATCATTGTACTGACCCTGCAAGACAGTACTTGCACGGCCCAAATACTCTATCCATTATCCCCCCCCCCAAGAATGCTTGACCTGTTGACCTAACAGCCAGTAGCTGATAGCAGAAGGTTCATTTCTCTTGCAATGTAGTAGTCACCCAAATTTGTCCTACCAGGAGGCAGTTGCTGCATAGATCTCCCCAAAATGCTTTTTCGGGAGGCAAATGGACTTTTGTTTTTCTTTGAAAAAGCCTGAAAAAACACCTTTGGGACAATCATGACCTGGATGACTTGAGAATCTCCATAGGCATTGCTGCATAAATGTTTTTGGCTCTGTTTGGCCAGGTTTTGCTGTGGGGAGAGTGCTCAGATATATCCATGTAATTTTTTCCTTACTTAGTATGTACTAATTCTGTATTATTAATCATAGAATTTGATCTACTGACCATTTCAAGGCAGCAAAATGTTTAAGAGGATTTCTAAAAAAAAAAATCTGTTGGCTCTTAGGGCTCATCTGGATTTGTGCAGTTGAGACTATCTTTGCACCAGGGTAAGGAGACTGTATGCATGGATCCTTTGCCAAAAAGCCTGTTACGTTGCTTTGGCTAAATTCCTTTTGTGCTGCAGCCTTTTTAACTTTAATCTTCTTAGTTATTACAGCCATCCTTCTTTTCCTACACATGTCCTATTTCACTTTTAATTGAAGTGAAAACTCCCTGTGCATCCACAATTTCCCAAAATTGCTCCTCCCACCCCTTTTTTTCTCATTGTACAGCATGCAAATATATTATATATCAGGACTCGGGATCAGATCTGAGAGTCAATCCCCTTGCCTTCTTCAGGCTTCTGGAAAATGAAACAAGAACACTGAGGAATTTGGGAACACTTAAAGTCTCCCATAAAATTGTCTTCCCCAAAGGTTCTACAATTCAACCCAGGAAGACATAATCCAGATGTGCCTATAGCACACTCCCCAGTAATAACTTTATTGTTTTGCCTTATTTTATTCTTACCTACAGGGTCTCGGATCCTCATCCAGAGTCTCAATATATGAAGGCATATCCTTCACATGTAGGGCCATTTTTCCTCTCCTTTTATCTAGCCTAATCCTTTGCAGTAAATTATTTCATTAGTTTTACATTCTATTCATGAGTTTAGTCCCTACTTGCCTTCTAACATTAAGGCTCAAAAGTCTTTGAAGAATCCACTGGAGGATGATAGCATTCCTTTAGCTTAAATACTATTTCTCTTTGTCCTATTAATGATTTGGGCAGCTGAAAATTACTGCCATAGCTTGCTCAACCTAGTGTTCTCCCTATGCATCCAACTCTCTATGTCATCCATGGGGTTATCAAAATGATGGGAACTGTAGTCAAACACCTCGAGAAGTTGTCAGTTTAGCAGAGGCTGCAGCTGTACCTTTCTTCCTTTCCCAACTCTCCCCTCCCTTCCCCTCCCCAATTCACCCAGCCTTGCAGAGAAGCCAGGTCATCTTTGGAGGCACAGAGAAACCCTTCCTCCTGATTTATTTGTGAGCTTGGCTGTTGAACGGTTTGGTAACATCTGAGAGAGAACATTGCAACAGCTGATTAACGACACTGCAAGGAAAAATGACAAGTCTACAATGTCCAGTGTGTCTATATTACACCATAAATACACAGACAGAAGAAAGGAGTGGTGGAGGAGGAGGAGGGTGCAATGGGGTCTGTGCCCTAGAGCCCTTGAGAGAATGCAGCTGGAGAGTCTCCCAGAGCTCTCATTCTTCTCCCTGGATGCTCTCAAGCACAGCATGACCCCTGGCAGGAGTGGAGGGTGGGAGAGGAAGGGCCAGCAGGGGAAAGGGGATCTTGTTTGCAAGATTCTTTTTACTTTTTAGAATAATTTACAATCTGCTTATTCACAATTATGTACAGTCCAAACCTGACCCAACAAACTTGTGGAACAGAACTGCATACAAAAATAAAAGCTATACAGAAAATTAGAAAGAGATTCTCTTTCTTATTTATCCCTTACAATTGAGGCTTCAAGAAAGAAAAGTAAAAATACAAAGAAAATAGCTACAGTACTGTGTTCAGAAATGGCCATGTTTTCTCCCTTGGGTTGGAAAGGAGATGCCCTACACTGGCCGCCTTGCAAAGACTGGCAATGCAGGAATGGCAGCTCTTAGCCGGCGGGCCACCAAGGGACAGCAACCTCGCCAAGGCTCTCTGTGCAGCTGGCCTTCTCCAAGGGTATGATGTGTGGCTAACCAAAGCTGTCATGGTCTCAAGCCAGCCCTTGGGAATGCTCTGGTCTACCCAAGCAGCAGCCCCAGCGCATATCCCACAACTTCCTCTTCCAAGCTTGGGCTGACCTAGGCCTGAAACATTACTTTGCTAAGCTTGCATGTTAAGAGAGCTGGCTAAGGAGCAGCCAATGCAAAGTGGGTGGTGTCCATGTGTGGAATGAGACCTTTGCAAAAGGGGAGGTTTGGCTTTGGTTCAACAGCTCAGTTGTAGCAATGGGGCAGGAAAAGGGCTTAGTTGTTATTGCTTCACCCTCACCTCTTGCAAGGTGAGGGTGGGGGGATTATGGGAGTCGTGCACTGATGCTGGGTAGCCATATAAGAGGGACAAAAGGAGGGGGCAGTATATCTTCTCCCCCAGGAGTCTGGAGGAGAAGCTGAACTAGGCTACAACACTCAATGGCTCTGCCATCAAGAAACTCAACAAATCCAAAACTACAGCTGTCTTCCTACTAGTAAACAGCAGGAGGCATGCTGCTTAGCAAGGAGTGGGGAATATGCCCACACATCAACCAGCCCAAGACTAGTCCACAGAGGCAGAGAAACAATGCCAAGAGGATCGTGGTCCTGCAACTTTGAAGACTGGATCCTGCAATGTTCTTTGTCCACTGAAAGACTAGTGGCCTAGTAGCGAATATCCTTTTTGATGTGATGTAAGCATTTTGGGAATGAGAAAATGCTCTCCCTTCAATGCCAAGATGCAAGGATGCTGCATTTAGCAAATCAAACTGTTTTGCTAGTTAAGGCAAAGAAAATTAGCAGCCAAACAGATTTCTCCTGGGAAATGATAAGAGCAGGTTCATGGAAGGGCCTAGTTTTATTTTTTGCCATGCTAGTGCAGGCTCTGTTTTTCTAGGAAGAATCACCACTACAGACACCTCCAGGATGGAGGAAAGAGGGATTTGACATGGTAATGTGTGGAACAAGACTTGGATTACTTTCACAACCTCTACAGCAGAGGTCTTCAAACTTGGCAGCCTTAAGACTTGTGGACTTCAACTCCCAGAATTCTCCAGCCAGCTATGCTATGCTGGCTGGAGAATTCTAGGAGTTGAAGTCCACAAGTCTTAAGGCTGCCATGTTTGGGGACCCCTGCTCTACAGGAAAAGGAAACCTGTCAGATTCCCTTTGGCTAACCATTGTTGGCAAAATTGTCTCCAGATCTGATTTCAAGGCAGGTGACTTTTTCATTTGATTATTGTGACCACCTAGAATGGGGTCTCAAATCTGATGCAAGCAATTTGATCTCTACTTTATAGCTAAGTGATGTGGCTTTCTGAGCCAATAAAAGAGATGGGCTCTTTTATTATTATGTAGCTGAGGGTGTCGGAGACAGATCCCCATCTCTGGAACCAAAGACATTAAAAGGCTTTTTCTTCTGAAATTCATAACAGATTAAAAACAAACCCATCTCTCATCTTCCAGTTTCAACTCCACAAATCAACGTTTGTGTTCCAGCCTTGTTGATATACCACATCACATAAAAAGAAAGTTCATTAGGAAAGGCTGCTAATTTTCTATTCTTCTGTGGGAAAATGGGAAGATCCTTTCAATACACCTGCTTTTTGTAGCTGAGAAATCTGTGAGCACTGCATTTCAGAGATTCATCAAGCAGCATCCAGACACAGATAAAAAAGATAAAATTGCAAATCACTGATAAAACAAACGCCACTCAGCGTACACCACCCCTCTCTCCAGTCCTCATATCTGCTGATTCCGTCCCCAACCTGGAGGAGGGAATACTCACACCTGAGATCCCCAGCTGAGAGCTGTCTAAGCAAGTTGGCCAGCATAAATATTTGATCCTGGCCGTATTGCTTTTTTATTTTTGTGCAAAATGAGGAGCGGAGGAAGACTCGGCTATTTGGAAACTTGGATAGAATGTTTTTGATTCTTGTTCCCTTTTTAGTTTCATTTTCTGTAAAATAGTATCTTCTCCCATTTGCTCTGGGAGAAATCTATGGCATTGTAGGCAAAGAATTAAAAATCCACACTTGCAAACTATACATTAAATAGAAAACAAAGAACTGCTCCAAGAAGGGAGAAAAAAACATGAACAGCAACAAAATCCTCAAAGGCAAACTTTCTTATCAGTCCATAATAAAAATCAAATCTATGTAAATTCACAAAAATAAATAACCACTAGCTTAAAAAATAACTTACAAAAATAAAAACAATACTTTTCCTCTCACCCTTGTCCAATATTTGAACGCCCACCTGGGAGAGCTGTGCTCCCAAGGACACTGAGAAAAATATCTGGGCCTCCAGGGGGCGCTGGACTCTAACCTCCAGCTATTCTAAAGGAACACTGGAGAAGAGGAGTTAAGATTCTGACACCCTCTGAAGAGTTTCAGAGGTTTCCCTCCAATGAAATAAAGGCACAAATACATGAGCTAAATGGGGAGGACATATCTGGAACAAAGGAATTACAGCAGGGTTTCTCAACCTCAGCATCTTTGTGTGGATTTTAATTCCCAGAATCCCCCCAGCCAGGATAGCTGGGTAGGGAATTTTAGGAGTTGAAATCCAAACATCTTAAAAGTTGCCATGGTTGAAAAACACTACAGGAACCTCTCTCTGTGTGTATCTACGTCAAATGGTTACCAGTTTTTGTTGTCAAGCTCCTTGCACTTGCATCTATTTTTACTACAAATAGGCAAAATCACTATTTTAAAAATAATTCTATTGGCTTTGCCTCTCTGCTGCTACATACATGCCTCACATCATCAGTGCCCTCTTCCCTTTCCTGGTTGCAGAAGTCTACAAAAGTTAGCAAAATGAAGTAATTAAAAACAACCAGTCAGAAATAATGAAGGGAAGGGAGAGAAAAAAAAAAGAAATGAAAAATTATTTCTGGAGTGCTTGGGCCAGTCACTACAGCAGCAGGCTACTACCCTCTGCTGGGGCCAACCTGGTTCTACAGTTGTTGTGTGTATTCCCCATCCCCCCTTTTTTTCTTAGTTTTCATTTTATAAAAAATACAATAAAAATAAAAAATGAGTTTTTTTCCATTTTTTTATCCCCACCCCTCCCTCATGAAAACTTCCGTGTGTGTGTCTCTAGGTGAGCTTGCTTTCTTCAGTTGTCCCTTCCCACAGTCATGATGTGCCAACTGCTGTACTGTCCGTTCGTCTGTCCTCCCCGTTCTGGGACTCGTGTTGTTCTTCTGTGGCTGTGTAGTAGCTGTTGTCCTCATCTCCAGGACTGCTGTGGTCCTTCTCGGATGGTTCTGAGTCCTCCCCTTCCTCCTCCAGGGTCAATTCAAACTGGAATTTCTCTAGACAGGCCTCCTCATCCTTCTCGGCATCGTCTGGAGGTGGGGAGGGACTCTGGGGGATCATGCTGTGATACCAGTCCCTGTTGTCCTCAAGAGTGTCCAAAATGTCTTGTGCATCAGGGTGGACAAGGTCGGCCCATGTCTCCCACAATGGGTGCACAATATAGTCAATGAATCCTACCTGAAGGAGGAGGAGGAGAAAAGGTTAGATTGACCGGCCCATTCCCACCCAACTATTGAAGAACACCCAGCAAAGGATCACTCGCAAAAGGAGAGAGAGAGAGAGAGAAAGAGAGGGAGAGAGAGAAGAAGAAGAAGAAGAAGAAGAAGAAGAAGAAGAAGAAGAAGAAGAAGAAGAAGAAGAAGAAGAAGAAGAAGAAGAAGAAGAAGAAGAAGAAGAAGAAGAAGAAGAAAGAAGAAGAAAGAAGAAGAAGAAAAGGAGGAGAAATAGAGGAGAGAGTCACTAAATAATGCCAGCAATGGAAGAAAAAAGTGGATGTGTCCATCCTTCCATTACTGGAGCTTTCATCTGAGTTTCTCAAGTATGATTCAAGAATTTGCCAAATAGAATTTTAGAACGGGTGGATGGAGAAACATGTTTTTCCCCCTAAGACTTCCTCCCTACCCAAGAGGTAAATTTGTGTCATGACTGCAAGTATAAAGTGGAATTCATTGTCTGCTCTGACACTTCCAAATTTAGCATTCTTGGGGATCCAAAGCAAGCATCTCAAATGGAGTATTTCCATTGGTTTGGTACTTATCGTTCAAAAAGGGTGGATTCCACATCTTCTATTTTATGATCTGAATAGTTCCAATCTGCCAACCTGTCTTGATAACTTGGGGGAGTGGGAGAAATCTTAAGTTGAGTAAGGCTTTAGAGCAAATTCTGCACATTATGTACACAAATATATCTTTAAATGGTAAAATTAGCATTAATACTATATATTAAATAACCATGTTGTACATACAAAGAAAATGCTTTTGCTCTTCAGAACTACATAAGTATTATTTTAAAATTTCAAAAGCAACAGGATATAGAAGAAGCAGTCCTACAAGAGAAAAGGCGATCTTGGAATTTGGGGCAAATTCTCCCCTCACCACCAAAGAAACATGATCACATGCATTTTAAAATGCTGCAATCCCCATTCATACCAGAATGGACTTCTGAATAGTGGAGAGTTCTTAAAATATTTTAAAATGGTGTAGAACATTTTTAAATGTAATGTTGGATTTACTCCTCACTTTTGCCCAGTTAAACTTCAAAATGCATAACTTTTAACAGCCGAAATAATAAGGGGGGATGGGGTGAAAATATGTATTCCAAGTAAACAAGGCCAGATTTAATCCAAGGAACCGTGGAGTGGGAGCTCATCTTGCTGGTTAAGTGAAGAGTTCAGGATGAATCTTCCTGATTAAAAAAGGCTCAGTCCAAAAGACCATTTAAGATGCTGTCACGGTGGAGAGCATCAATATCAGCCACTTCTGGTTCACTGATCAAGCTCTGCTACTTTCTTTAGGTACAATTTTTTTGTAAAGGGGGGGTACAACGGACCCACATAGCATAATCTTCAATAAATTCTTAGTTGCAAGTGTCTTATATAATGAAATTCCCATGTTCCTCTACTGCAACTTTGGGGTGGAGCTGCCTTGTAATGGAGTTAAGGTTTCTATAGCAACCAATACCCACCTCCAGACAAGGCTATTCCTGCTCTGGATGCTGGCAGAAATGAAGAAGTAGGGGGAATAGGAACAGGATCTTTCTTTCTCCTTAACTGAGCTAGGATCCCATACAGCTACCACACGTACCTGTGACTTCTCCACAGAGGCTGTGTGCTTGTCACACATAGGGCTGATCTCCATGCCTCGCTCCCGTTCTTTGTCACCCTGCCTGAAGAACTCCTCCATGATCCGGTCTGTCCACTGCCGATACAACTCCAAAGGCTTTGTGGGGTTGCTCAAGTCTGCACAGTGAACCATGTTTCGTAGGACCTGAGGAAATTGGCAAAAAAGCAGGGCCAGTCAGAGGCTTCAGTGTGTGACACCTCTGCCTGCACCGTAGTTCAGAGTATCAAAGCTTTAAAAACTCAGTGCTGTGGGATATGTGTGGATGACTAAAGAGCCTCAGTAGAACATTTCTCTGGCACAGAACCCAATAGGACAGTGATCCCCAACCTTTGTGGCTTGGCAGGCCGGTGGGAAAGAAGAGAACTGGGCCGCACAAGTGGTGGGCCGCTATGAGTGCATGCACAGCTCAACTTGTGCGAGTGGCGGACCAGCGTGCATGCATATGTGTGTACTGTTTAACTTGCGGAAGTTGACCATGTGCATGTGTGCATGCATGATGGCCTGCTGCTGGCATAAGTTGGCCCACCGCTCACGTGGCACGGTTCCAAATAGGCTACGGTTCAGTAGTGGGCTGTGGCCCAGGGGTTGGAGACCCCTACAACAGGAGAATGGCAAATGAAAAATCCAGGAAAGGAATGGCATGCGCAAACCACCTCAAAAAATTAACTATAGAGTTATCATAATTCATTTCCTGTTTCATCTCAACAGCTAGGAAAAATGCTGTAATATATGGTGTGAATGTAGTTAGCCAGGAGGTTATAGTGTAACCACTGGTAAATTTTTGTGATGCTCAGGCATGTTGTCCGTTGGAACAGAAGCATTTTGAACAAAAGAACACGGTTAAAAATATTAACCTTGACAATATAAAATGTTAAGTGATAGACTGGGATCTCAACCCAAACTACATTTCTTTTGAAGAAACTGCTTAGAGACTGCTTAGGCCAACTTTTTAGAATAGAATAGAATAACAGAGTTGGAAGGGACCTTGGAGGTCTTCTAGTCCACCTCAGGCAGGAAACCCCATACCATTTCAGATAAATTCAATGCCACTTTTGCATCATCCTTACTTAGATTGTCTAGGAAAAGTTTAGCTTCCAGCTGTCTACTTTGTGCATAGCTGATATTTTTTTTACTTTCTCTTAATTCAAGGTGTGTGGACCTCACTCACCTGTATTCTGTCAGTGTAATTGTCCAGCAAAAGCACCCCTGAGCTGGTCACTTTTTTGGTCTCCACCATTGTCTTCAGATCAGCCAAGAGACTCATGTGTTTGGACATGTCAGTGGCCAAGACCTGTAAAATAATCACTGAAATAAACAAAGATGTAGCTCCTCACTCGTTTCACACCACACATTCATACATGCCTGCCTTCCGACTTGATAAAGACACTTTTATGGATACGATCCTTAGCAAGATTTGGTGAGTCCATAAGCCAGAGGTTGTGGTAGATGAGTTAACTTTGAAATTCTCAATACTTCAAAAACCAATCTAACAAAATCACATGCCATCTCGAGACACAGCCTAGCTCTTGATCTTCAAGGCAAGTTCCTATGTATCATATCTATTTCATGAGAAAACTTCAAGATCCTTAAAAATCACCAGACTCAATATATAATATATTGATTCTTTTAAGTCATTCCTTGGTTCCAAGAAAAAGTCCTAGAGGACATAGTTCAGAACCCCCTTTCCAATATTTTGAAAAAAAGAAAAACTGTTCCTATTAGAAACTAGGAAAAGGTGCTAACCAGACAATTTGGAGATTTTGATATTAAAGTCACTAGAAATTGCTATGAACAGTTGATTGTCAGGATAAAATAAAAGTAAGCAAGGGGAAAAATCTTCATGGCTTCACCTGGCTATTCTTGGTTAAATGAATTTCTGTACTTAAAAAACAAAGGAAATTTTCTACCTCTCCTTCCTCCCATCTCTTCAAAATGTAGTCCAGAAAGAAATTAGTTTTTTTTTAAAAATCCTCATATATGTCTTAAAATGATTGATTTAATTTAAAACAATGATGCACAATGAAGAATACTGAAAGTTTCACTAATAAACTAGAGTACGTTGAACTTTGCAAGACCATAAGAAAATGTATCCAAGAAGAAACAAATCAGTTTAACGTGAAGCTTGTGAAAAAGACAATTGAAGAAAACAAAGGGATTAATAGAGAAAAATGCAAGCTTATAAATACAAGAAAGAAGGTTTTTGCATTAAAACATGAAGGTAGCTCTGTGTGTAGGACAAGACAGGAAATGTTAGAAATAATTCAAAAATTCTATTCAGAGCTATACAAAGATTAAGATCGCTCAAAAATAATAACACCCACAAAAGGGGAAATGTCAGATATCCTAGTGGAGGAAGTATCAAGTGCCATAAAATCAATAAAAAATGGTGAAACTTCAGGAAATGACCATGTTGTGGTTAAAATGCTGAAAGACGCTGGTCACGGTTTACACACGATACTAACAAAACTATACTTGAGATGCCTCAGAGAAGAAAAAATACCCAATATATGGAAAAATGCTGAAGTGATTCTTTTACACAAGAAAGGGGCCCAAGATGATTTAAAGAACAATCATCCAATAAGCCTTATTTCAGTCATCTACAAGGTATTCACCAAGATAATAACAAAAAGAATATTGAGAACATTAAATGATGCACACCCAAATAAGCAGACAAGGTTCAGAAATGGCTACAGCTCAATGGATCACATCTAGGTTGTTCAGCAAGTCATTGAAAGGCACAGCGAGTTCACCATGCCTCTGTGCATAACTTTCATTGACTACGAAAAGGCTTTTGACTCAGTACTCCAGCAAGCAATAATTAAGGCATTGCTCAACCATGGTGTAGACACTGCTTACATAAAGTTACTTCAATCTGCTCAAAAAAATAAAGGGAACACTTAAACAACACAATGTAACTTCAAGTCAATCACACTTCTGTGAAATCAAACTGTCCACTTATGTAGCAACACTAATTGACAATCAATTTCACATGCTGTTGTGCAAATGGAATAGACAACAGGTGGAAAGCATAGGCAGTTAGCAAGACATCTCCAATAAAGGAGTGGTTCTGCAGGTGGTGACCACAGACCACTTCTCAGTTCCTATGCTTTCTGGCTGATGGTTTGGTCAATTTTGAATGCTGGTGGTGCTGTCACTCTAGTGGTAGCATGAGATGGAGTCTACAACCCACACAGGTGGTTCAGGTAGTGCAGCTCAGCCAGGATGGCACATCAGTGCGAGCTGTGGCAAGAAGGTTTGCTGTGTTTGTCAGCATAGTGTTCAGAGCATGGAGGCACTACCAGGAGACAGGCCAGTACATCAGGAGACGTGGAGGAGGCATAGGAGGGCAACAACCCAGCATCAGGACCACTACCTCTGCCTTTGTGCAAGGAGGGACAGGAGGAGCACTGCCAGAGCCCTGCAAAATGACCTCCAGCAGGCCACAAATGTGAATGTGGCGGCTCAAACGGTCAGAAACAGACTCCATGAGGGTGGTATGAGGGCCCGACGTCCACAGGTGGGGGTTGTGCTTACATCCCAACACCGTGCAGGACGTTTGGCATTTGCCAGAGAACACCAAGATTGGCAACTTCGCCACTGGCGCCCTGTGCTCTTCACAGAGGAAAGCAGGTTCACACTGAGCACATGTGACAGACGTGACAGGGCCTGGAGATGCCGTGGAGAACGTTCTGCTGCCTGCAACATCCTCCAGCATGACCAGTTTGGCAGTGGGTCAGTAATGGTGTGGGGTGGCATTTCTTTGGGGGGCGGCATAGCCCTCCATGTGCTTGCCAGAGGAAGCCTGACTGCCCTTAGGTACCAAGATGAGATCCTCAGACCCCTTGTGAGACCATATGCTGGTGCGGTTGGCCCTGGGTTCCTCCTAATGCACACAAATGCTAGACCTCATGTGGTTGGAGTGTGTCTGCAGTTCCTGCAAGACGAAGGCATTGATGCTATGGACTGGCCCGCCCGTTCCCCAGACCTGAATCCAATTGAGCACATCTGGGACATCATGTCTCGCTCCATCCACCAACGCCACGTTGCATCACAGACTGTCCAGGAGTTGGGGGATGCTTTAGTCCAGGTGTGGGAGGAGATCCTTCAGGAGACCATCCGCCACCTCATCAGGAGCATGCCCAGGCATTGTAGGGAGGTCATACAGGCACGTGGAGGCCACACACACTACTGAGCCTCATTTTGACTTGTTTTAAGGACATTACATCAAAGTTGGATCAGCCTGTAGTGTTTTTTTCCACTTTAATTTTGAGTGTAACTCCAAATCCAGACCTCCATGGGTTGATAAATTTGATTTCCATTGATAATTGTTGTGTGATTTTGTTGTCAGCACATTCAAGTATGTAATGAACAAAGTATTTACTATAAATATTTCATTCATTCAGATCTAGGATGTCTTATTTTTGTGTTCCCTTTATTTTTTTGAGCAGTGTATGAAAAAACAATGGCGAGAATTTACCTTAATGATCTTAAAGTGGAAATCAACATAGAACGAAGTGTATGACAAGCAATACAATATCACCTATCCTTTTCTCTCTGCCTGCCTTGAAGAAGGATTTCACAAACTAAGCTGGGCAAAAGATGGAATAAAAATCAATGGCGCCTATTTAAATCATTTAAGATGATGATGATGTTCACTTCTCACAAGACTCAGAAGAGCTACAAAAACACATACAAGAGCTGCACAAAGCAGGAGAACCATTAAAAATAAACCTGAAAAAAAAAAAAGCCAGGTTATGTTTACTAAACTCACTAAAGAAAGAAATTTTTTTTTATATCTGGAGAAGAATTAGATGTAGTAGATCACTACATATATCTTGGCCAACGGATCTCAATAGGTGATACAATAATGGAAACTGAACCATTGTATTAAATGTGGTTGGCAGGCATTCAGCAAGCTAAGCATAATTTTCAAGAACAACCTCCCCCTATGCCTGAAAAGCATGTGCTACCGGCTCTAACATATAGCAATAGCACTTAGATTCAGCTTCACGGTGCTTTTACAGCCCTCTCTAAGCAGTTTACAGAGTCAGCATATTGCCCCCAACAATTTGGCTTCTCATTTTACCGACTTTGGAAGGATGGAAGGCTGAGTCAATTTTGAGCTTGATGAGATTAGAACTGCCAAATTGCAAGCAGCCGGCAGTCAGCAGAAGTAGCCTACAGTACTGCATTCTAACCACTGCAACACCACTGCCAATATATGCTGGTGAAACATGGACACTAACCTCACAATCGATAGAAAAGCTAAGAGTGGCGCAAAGATACATGCTCGGCATTACAAGACAAGACAGAAAGACCTGCACATGGCATATTGGCAAAAGAAAGCTCAGGACTGCATATCCTGCAGTGGATAGACAATGGCTAAAATGATGATGATGATATTTTTTAATCTTTTACTTCAGGTTTAAGAAATGTGTGACAGTGTTCACTGATTGCTGGATTAAACCCACAGTTGCATCCAATAAATATAACTATAGTTATATTAGAGTATTCAGTGACTTATCTAGTAATACTTAATTACTCAGTATTCTTTCAGCACTCTGCTTATGTTCTGCTCCTGCCCAATTGAAATCTTCAGTTCTAATAACACTGGAATGGCCCTTTTCATTTCTAGAATTCTGCACAGTATCAACATCTCAACAAGTTTGCACTTTATTGTCAGAATTTTTTTTAAAACAGACGAGGAATCTCTGAAAAGACCAACAGATTAAATTCTTCCAGCATTAAGGGCTCATATACGCACAGAGGCCAGTTAGCTGTTCTCTCTTGGAATTTAATGCAAAACATGTTTTTTTAAAATTAAGGTTTTCTCCCTAAAGGAGAAAAAGCAATTTATTCTAATCTGCTTGGCTTGCCTCTGACATTCTACAGGGCCAATTCTACCTACCTAATTCTACATTGTTGGCCCATTGCTGACCTTGCAAAGGTAATTGTACCTCTTAATTGGTAAACTCTTCTGCTGCTTTCCTTAAATATCACAACCCAACCCCCATGGATTAGTTGACCCTTTTTGCCTCAGATGTAGCAAACTGCTACCTATCCTGTGGCTTTCACACCAACTCACTGAGTTGGCCTTCAGAAAGGAAAAGTTGGAGTGGTTGTGAAACGGGAATGAAGGAGAGATGGGTAGCTGCCCACTTCCATTTAGGGCATCTGAGATTGGTTCTGGTATTATGGAGTAATTATTATGTATTAAAATGAAGTCTCTTTCAGATATCTATCCTGCTAAGAAGTTAGCCATATATCAGTAAAAAGGAGGACCAGCAGCTTCTGGTCAAGGAGCTCCCCATATGGAAACTGGTAAGAAAACAGCTAGTTTAACTTAGTTCCCGACTTTTCCAAGATAGCCTCCTTTCCTCCGACTGAGATTTGGCTGTATATACTTTCTTAGGTTAATCTTTCCTGTGTGAATTTTTGAACCTCTGATGCAGCAGCAACACATGCAGAGAGAAGCACAGAAATGGCAGGGAACATACCATATTTTTCACACTATAAGATGCACTGGACCATAAGACGCACATTAGCTTTAGAGGAGAAAAACAAGAAAAAAAATCTGCTTCTGCCTCCCAGCATCCATTCGGTATTCATCTGGCTAGCGTCCTTGCAGCAAACAGCGAACAGCCTGGTCAGCTTCAGCACATTATTGCAGCCCCAGCATGAAGCTCATCAGGGCTCCGCTCCATTGCGCCCACCACTGGTCAACTGAGCTGAGCTGCCACTGGGGAACACTGGAAACTTCGCTGCCAAGTAGCTGATTGGCATTTGGATCAGTCTCCTGGAATACAGCCGATCAGCTGTTTAGACAGCGGGGATTGCCTCCACCAATCGCCGTCCATCCCCGTCGCCAATCCCTGCCATTGCCAATCACCAGCAACGATTGGCGGCGGCAGCAGCAATCCCTGCCACCTAGAACAGCTGATCGGTGGTATTCTGGGAGGCCCATCCAACCACCAATCAGCTGCTCAGCAGCAAAGGCTCCAGCATTTCCCGCTGGCAGCGAACGATGGCAGCAGTGATAGCCGGTGGCAGCAAATGTCACCGCCGCACCAACCCCCCTCCCCATTGCAATATTTGTTCTAAAAGACGCACAGATATTTCCATCCTCTCTTGGAGGGGGGGGGAGTGCATCTTATAGTGTGAAAAATACGGTAACTATTTTCCTCCAAGAGAAAACCATCCGTTTCCCATGTTACATATGGTCTGCCAGAAATACATTTCTTCCATATAAGGTATCATGCAGACTCTTCAAAGAAGGATTAGGTTTCTCCCAGTAAAGGAGGATGGGACTTCTAATTGGAAATGCTGCAGGAGATAAGAGGCAAGTTTTTCCACAGGAACCAGTCCCACCTCCATCCCAAACTCACCATGTCAATGACCATCTTGCGCAAGGTCTGTCGCTGTCGCTTACTCAAGTTCTGGAAGATGTCACAGTTCTCTTCCTGCAGCAGCTTGAAACCCACAGCTAGGTGATGGTTCTCCAGAACAGACTCATCGTTGTACATCAATGCTAGCTCTGAATCTGCAAGGAAGGGACATAGACGATGAGAGGGTTATGGAGAATAGGAGGGTTTTATTTGCTCATGGAAGTATGGCCAAAGGTGCTCCAAGCAGCAGACAGAACACATCAAATAATCTCTCTGTCTGTCTAATTAAAAAAGTATCTGAGAGCCTGTTTGGTATAGTGTTTAAGGCATTAGGCTAAAAACCAGGGGACCATGAGTTCTAGTCCCACCTTAAGCACAAAGTCAGCTGGGTGATCTTGAGCCAGTCACTTTTAGCTCTAGGTGGGAGGAAATGACAAACCACTTCTAAAGTACATTACCAAGAAAACTGCAGGGAAGTCTTTGAAAATGGATATGATTGAATGGAAAGAAAAATAAATAAAAAGCTAGCAATATAACAGTATAACAGTATATCATTGACAATATTCAATTTTGTGGAGGAAAGGAAGACATTTTTCAATTCCCTTTCTATCTAGCTTAATCTGTATGCAAGCCACATATATCCTGGCCATGTGCCTACATGCACCCACCACTCCTTGGCACTCCCCCCTTGTGCTTATGTTCCATGTGGCCTTCACTCACTGGTGTTGATCAGAAATTGGTTGGAGACACCAGGATGGTCCACATCATGAATGGCAGCAGCGAAGATTGCAGCCAAGATCTCCAGGTCAGTGAAGACAGCCTGTAAAGGAGAAAGGGAATGAATGCCTGGTGCTTCTGCCCTGTTTCATGGAAGAACTCCTGCCAGCAAATAAAAAGGAATTAACGGGGGTTAGAATTTGGATCCGCAAAATATGTGTGTTGTTGCCCTAGATGGTGATCCACTATCGCTCAAAGCAATAGTAGGCACTTTTAAAAGTTCAGCAAGATTCAATGTTTGACAAGCATAATAAAATTTTATAATGGAAGCATAATACCCAGTATTATGGGTATTATAAAGTATAAACTGCTTAGAGAGGACTGTAAAGCACTGAACTGGTATATGCCGTATTTTCGGAGTATAAGACACACTCCCCCACCCCCAAGTGGGTGGAAATGTTGTGCATCTTATATAGCAAATGTTACCGAAACCCCGCCCACCCACCGGCCCCCACCCTTCGGCCTCTGCCTCCTAGCAATTTGCCTCCTTGTAGCAAATAGCAAACAATGTGGTCAGCTTCAGCACAGCCTGATTTAGCACGAGCAGCTGATTGGCAGTTGGATCTGCCTCCCAGAATACCTCCTATCAGCTGTTGCAGGGTGCGGGGATCTCCGCCGCCCATTGGTGCCGTCGCCACCCATTGCTGCTGCCACCTATTGCTGCCTCCGCGCACCCCATTTTCGGTCTCCGCACATCTCGTTTACGGCCTCCGCGCGTCCCATTTACAGACCATTCCAAGCGGTAGGGATAGGCGGCCGCAATCTGTGCCGCCTGGAATGGACCAAAAATGGGATGCACAGAGGCCAAAAATGGGGCATGCGGAGGTGGCGATAGGTGACAGCAGCGATGGGTGGTGCCGGCACCGATGGGCAGCATTGATCCCCACAACCTGGAACAGCTGATAGAAGGTATTCTGGAAGGCAGATCCAACTGCCAATCAGCTGCTCGTGCTAAATCAGGCTGTGCTGAAGCTGACCATGCTGTTTGTTGCAAGGAGGCAAATTACTGGGAGGCAGAGGCAGAGGCAGATTTTTTTTTCTTGTTTTCCTCCCCAAAAGCTAGGTGCGTCTTATACTTCGGAGCGTTTTATAGTCCGAAAAACAAGTCACAACAATCAGTCAATTGTAAAATAATCTGCCTCCCACTGCTGTTCCAAATGAAACAGGGAAAAGAACAGAAATTCCCCATCTTTTGGGACTGGAAACCAGGCCCTCAGAGAGGCTGAAGCAACAGCGGTGTTGGATCCCACATTTCCTACTCATAAACTGCAACAGATCAGGACTTACATCCAAGGCTGGTGTAGATAGGAGGACATGCGTGGATTGAGTGACATCAGCAGCATGAAGACTGTTGTGGTAGGCCACGTCAGCATGGTAGTGGTCTTCTAGTGTCATGATATAAGTGACTAATGTGTCCACAGGGATCTTAAAAGTTTTCAGCAAGTCTCTTTCCTATGGGGAAAGAAGGAAAAGGAAATCAGTGGTTGAAATAGTAAAGCGACAGTTCACAGTTTCTTCTATGGAAACTGGTTCCTGAAAAATGAGCACCAGAATCTTTGCCCTCTCCAATTACGGCTGACTCTAGCTCCTAAGCAATAATTATACCAGGAAGCAATGAACAAGAGCTACCTCTACCACCACCATGAATCTAGATCCACCCTTTCCCTGCTTTGAAACCACACGGGATACAGCAGACTTGCTTCCCAGGCATCATTATTAGTTTGTGTGTATTCAAGTCATCACTCCCTCCCATTATATAAGGTGTTGCACATGAATAAAAGCAAAAATAGTCCTGCCATCTCTGCTAACTCTAACTCTGATCCTAACCTCCAGCCAGCTAGTGCTTTGGGAGATTAGTGCAAAGCTAGCACCTTTGCAGATTCATGAAAAAAACAAATTATCTTGAGATAAAACTCTCCAAACGTGTGGCCGCAGATTTTTTAGTACTTTGGCTATGCTGGCTGGAATAATGGTAGTTTTGGTCTCATCGGGTTGTCAGATTGAACAATTAATGATGAATAGATGAATTACTTTTTGAAGGCACTTTCTCTCTACAGAGAGGACAAGCAGTACAGGTTACACTTCTGATTACATTTTTCCTATAGACTATAGGAAAAGAACCTGGAAGGCCCACACCTCAGAATACAGGGTGATAGATCTCAGAAGCTGCAGCTGAATCTCAAATCAAGGCACAAAATGCTTTCTTTCCTTCATTAAAATGCTTAGGATGCTGCCCACATAATAAATTAGTCCTGTTCATATTGTTGCACATGTCGCTTTTTGACTCATTTCTGTATCCAACTCAATATTTCGTTGAAATAATTTGGAGAGTGAATTTCTTTTTTAAAAAGGTCACGCTCCAAACTGATAGACTGTATAGCATTCTCATGTTTATTCTCAATAGTACCACTGGACCAAACCAAACAGGGGACTGAGATGTGTGGCCATGTGCATGGCTAGCAGGGGAGAAAATAGTGGCCTCTGCAAACTTTACCTGGAATATTGTATACATGATGCAGCTGAGCGACCGATTGTTGGAATAGTCAGCAACCCGGAAAATGTTAAGGCCCCACTTGTTTAGATATTCCAGTTCCTAGAGGGAGCCACAGGGGAAGAAGTCAGTGAATTTTTGGCACAATGGATGTCAAGATAAAGATCCAGGAGGACAGAGAGAATGGCAGATGAAGAAATCAAACCTACTATATTTTCTTTGCTATGCCACTAGAATCTGAAATGTCATTTCAGATTTGGAACTCAAAGGCCATTCTTCAAGCGTAAGATCAAGAAAACCCAGTGGGAAAGTCCATAGCATTTAAGAATGTCATCTAGTGTGAATACTCTATGAGACCATTACATTCAGCCTAAACGTCTGGACATAAAACCAGGCAATGTTTCTTTTATTTTCATTGATCTCGAATGCTGAGATAAAAGAATCATAAACAGTCCAGTTCCAGCACGATTTTCTAAAATATTCCCTTGGCTCAAAAGCAAAACAAGAATCTTTTCTGAAGCAAACAAAAATCAAAAACCTAGATTACATAACACTGTCATCTATCTCAATTTCTCTCAATGGAACACACTTTTCTGATAACCTTTGATTATGTAGTAGTGCATTACCACTTAAGAGCAAATGCTAAAAAATATTTATCCCTTATAATTGTAGCACATGTCTGTTCTGCACCAGATGGACATGATTCAAAGAGTTCCTTTAATTAACAAGTTCTGTCTTGCTTATTCCTTATCCTTGCAATCAATTTTCAGCTTAATAAAACGAGAAATGAATGAACAATTGTTTCATCTCCTTTTTGTGAAAGATGGAAAGCTAAATCTAGTTTAAAACATTTCAGATATATTCCAGAATACAAATAATGCATACATTAAAATATACTGATCTTTTCTGAACAAGTCAAGACATTAAGCTAAAAATAAAAGTTAGCTTCATATTTTGGTTTGCTTAGAGAGTATCAACCAGTTTCTTGGCTTGAAGAACATGAGGATCCAAAACAATCATTTCCTGGTTTAATTACTCATTTGTATAGAAAAAGGAACAAAGTAATTTCATTCAATTTATAATGCTTTTTCTCAATAATACAAGGTTTGGTTATCTGGGTGTGGTCACTGGCTAGCAATACTGATGTAGCCTACAAGAAATAAGGTATCATTTGCTACTACAAACAGAGTAAAATAAGAAAATGAAGACTTATACACTATGGAAATACAGAGAAAAGGTCAAGATTATTCAAAATTGTTTGGTTCAATTCATAAAATGCAATTTCCTTGAATAAAACTGATTGCTATGTGGCAGTCTATCTTTATTTTTGTATTTAATATTGCAAAAATAATTGGTGTGAATCTAAATAGGTATCATCTAACTATATAACTCATTAGATATGAACAATATCTATAGGAATATGAAAATATAATTAAAACATAGAACATAGAATAATAGGGATGGAAGGACCTTGGAGGTCTTCTAGTCTAACTCCTTGCAGTTGGCAGGAGATTCTACACCATTCCAAATTAGTTTACCTAAGACTAAAAGCTAGTTAGCAGTCTAATAACCCTATTGACTTGCCACGTGACAGTATTCATCAGTTTTTTTTAGAGGACATTTAGTGGAAATCGGTGAAGCAGTTATAAAGACTCCAAATTTCTGGAAATAAGTGTTTCTCTTGTTCATGCATAATATTTCTGGATTGCAAGTTTCAAGCCTATACTCTTTTGCTCACCCTGCACTTGGTTTAGAATTCTGATAATATTCGCAGTTTTGGATGTCACTAGCAGTTACAGCGAACTGACTGGGACTGAAAGAACAAAGACAAGAATGGAAGGGATTGTTACTTGTTTATTGAATTATGATTTATTAAGCCAAGAAAGTTATTTCTGAACTGGTCTTTTACAATCATTTCAGGATAACAAGTGAGTATTATGTTGATGGGACCCGATCAAGCCCTGGGATTTATCTGGCACCACCTTACTAAAGTCAACTGTACTTGTCTGGCCCAATTATCTCAAGAAGGTCACCTGGCAGCACATTCACTTTGCTGGCTATGAGCACTTAATTCTGTATTTGTTTTTCTGCACATAAGTGTTTGTATTGTTTATTTTTCTGCAGTCATGGTTCTTTCTTTATTTTTGCTCCTTTGTTGTAAACTAGCTCAGGTAATTTGTTTAGGATAATCCACAAAAAAATAAATAAAAACAAGTATCTTCTTGTGTTGGAGAAATATGCAAAAAGTTTCAATCCAAATGGAATAGGAATACACTAACTCAGTGATAGCTAAATCTTTTTGTCAAATGTGCTAAAATTATGAGGAAGTGACTCTAGTGAACCAGTTCAATATCCTGTTTGGGGGAAATGCTGCCTCAAAGACAAAACAATCTGAGATTAAAATACTTTAGTATCTCATCAAAGGCAGAAGTTGCCTCTGGAAATCAACCTAAATAAAATGTACTAAGGCTGGCACTTTTCTCAGAGTCTAGAGACTGTTAAAAGTGTGAGCCACAATTTCCAAATCATCTTTTGCAAAGATGGGCACAGACTTCCTTCACTCCCTTCCCTTGTTTTTTTTTCATCTTGCTAAATGCTCACCTTACTGAGCAGCTCTTCTTGGTCTGTTTTCACCCCAAAGCGAGGAATGCTGGAATTGGTCAGGCTGGAACTGTGCATGAGTTTCTTGACCCCACTGATCTGGCACATGGGTTGCTGCCGCTTCTTCTTCTCCCGGTCTTTCTGTGTTGGGGATGGGATCTCCACATCGTTCTGCTTGTCTGTGGATGAAAAGAGACTGCATCGGAGAGAGAAATGACAATGGCAAAAAACTGGGAGAGCACTACCTCATCTAAGAAGTAGCCTCTGGACCAAGTGTCAGGATTTGTGACACAAATATTTTATCTCCATCCATCCATCATCCAAATGACATTGCTCCCAGATGGAATTTCATTACTGTCTCAAAGATGCCAAGAATGAAAGCTCAGAATTTATGGAGCAAAAGGAATTTTAACCTAATTCCTGGTAGCTTAAAGTTCCCATAAGTAAATCAGGATACTGCAGGAATGTTGGGACTTCTTAAATGTTAAAACTTCTTAATGCTTATTGAAGTTTTGGGAGGTGCATTTATTGTGTAATTGTCCTACTTTATTTGTCTTTTTAGATTTTTCCTCCGTCTTTGTTGCCCTCATACATTTCCCCCTCCCCCTTATTTTAAAAGTAGAATAGCCTCAGGATATGATTGTTCTTCAAGGTATATGCAGACTCCTGTTTTCTATAATTCAGATATTTAGTTCTGCCTCATCATGAGCTCAGGCTGTTTCAATTTTGCAGTACCCAAAAAAGGACAAGAAAACCATCCAAATGTTTTTTGTGTGTCTTATAAGTACCTACTGGACAGTACCAATAAACTGGGCAGTTAAACAACTATTTTTATTTATTTTTAACTACTTTAATAAAATGGTTATTATTAGCAATAGCAGTAACATGAAAGGATGCTGATCTGCATGAACAGTGATATTGTTCAGTTATGTTTTTTATAAACTGTTCTCAACAACGTCATTCTGAGATTCTTTTCTTATATCAGCATACATTCCATCTTCTAGAAGACTTCTGTTTATACACATATAATTAAAGATGTAATAAAAAAAGTGCTCAGAATCGGAATGATACAGCATCTCCCCCTTTCTAATAAACAAACCAGTCAAACAGGATTTATTCATCATCTTAATTCTGTCCCTGACTGTAGTCTTTCATTTTTCCCAGAAAAATGAATAGTTGCTATTATTCTTTTAGAGAAAGAAAGGGAGAAATATAATGCTGGCCATTAGGCCAAAGTAGTGGTGAAAACAATCCTACTCACTTTCCATCCCCTGTAGATACTTCAGGTTCATAAAGATGGAAGGAAAACTGTTCAGTTTAGGTTTCTAGACTGGAAGAGTCAAAGTACAACGTAGAGCAGTTTGGGGGGGGGAGACTCACCCTCAGGAGTGGAGGGCCTTGTTCCCCCACCTTCTTCTAGGACCGTCTCCAAGGGCAAGAAGTCCCGTGTGGGTGGCACCCACTGGGAGTACGGAGCAGGGGGAGGAGATAGCCTGCCAAGGGGGAGGTGGCGTACACTGGGGGAGCCTAGGGGAGGCAGAAAATGGGGAGGACGCAGGGTGACAGGGTACTGGGAGGGAGTCGCATCATGACATGGCAGAGCTATGCCCCAATGGTACCTGCGGGAGAAGCAGCGGCACGGGGGCCTCATGGCAGAGTGGAAGGGGCGGGCAACAGGCCCCGGGAGGAAACAGGGCATAAGCTATGGTACCATTCTAGAGTGCTGGGTTCTGAGTTACTAGGAAGAAGGATTGTGACAACAGAGAATATTCAAGTTAACTGCCATGCAGCCAAACTCTTTCAAATATTGCCCCTAACAGAGTTCCCAATATTCCCATCCTCCCCCCAAATTCACCTGAAAAGGCTTTGGATAACTCTGCAGCCAGCGTTCTACCAAGTTTGGCAAATACAGGGGGAGATCCTTTGCTTACACTAAGATGGTGGTCAGACTCTGGAAGACAACCTATTGAAAGAACTAGCTTTCTTGTGGCAACAAAACAGCTCAAGTACATCTGCAATCTCACCTGTTTCATAAATGATCAAGCAGATTCAAGGGTTTGCCTGGGAGTTTGAGAATCTGGAAGAATAGGCTGCCTCAGTATTGTGGGATGCTATCATCTCAGGGCACCTCTTGAGTTTGAGGCAAGTGAGCATCTGTGCATGTGTATCTTTATGGCTGACGCAAATTTGGAATAAAAAGTTGGGAATAAATGTAGGAGTTCTGACTCCTTTCCTTTCCTCACCTCAACCAACAAGCTCTGCTTCTAGCCCTCAGCCACAAACAACCAGTTACTCTGGCCATTTCCTACCAATCACTCGGTTCTGCTTTGGTGCCACAGCCAAGAATGAAATCCAAATACTCAGGCAGTTCCCAGGCTGGCCTACCAAACACAACTTCTGCCAACATAGAAACAGTTCCAAAGCCCCAATGCATGGGACCAAGCTAGCTACACTGGTATGGGTCCTCCCCATCTGTTCATTATCTGAAAACTCGTCTCTCCACAGCAATTCCATATTGGGAAGATCTCTCATGGGGCGAGGGGTGTGTATGTGAAGTCAACCAGCTAAGCTCAATAATAGGATTTCACTATCTCTTTTTCACCTCTTTTGCACCACTGTGGCCTGGCACTGCCTCATCACATGACATTGGCAGACCATACCACAGCTGCTCAGGAGGAGCAGGGAGGGTGAATTCTGGCCCCTGCTCAACCGATACTTGGCCTGCGTTTTCAGCCCATGTTCCAGCTCTCACACAAGGCCTCCATTGAAGTGGTAGTTTGCATCAACATTTGCTTAGGGCTGGGTATTTGCATCCGCTGACGTCAATGGGAGGCCTGCTTTGCAGTGGACAGGAGGCACCCAGGAGTTTGTTTCAGATGACTGAAGTTCTTAGCTATTCTGTCTGATTCAGGAAGTCTGCAGCTCTTAGGGGAGACATACATGGCAAGGCCTCTGATTCTGCAAATACTAAGATAATCATGAATGGTTCAGCACACAAATGAGGTACTTATTTCATTTTTATGTAAACACAATGTTTACACATATGTACGGAGATTGGAGAACAACCTGCTTAGATTTGTGCATACAGTACGATGATCTGTGCATAAGAGGATAAAACTGCCTGACAGGCTAATTCTAAACCTTGTTAGGTTTACTTGCAGAGTAAATCATGTAAAGATTTGCTCTCAAGTAAATATGTTCTAGAATGAAGCTACAGGCAGCATCCTTATGCTCATTTATATGACAGTAAGTCCCACTAATCTGAGTGGAGTTTATTTCAGAGAAAACCTCTTCCAGATTGCTTGTATGTCTCTGAATGGAAAAATCATGGCACGATCCAACTGTGAAATACAGGAACCTAAATTCCTGGACATAATTACGTATCAAATACAAGTTGGAAACTGAAAATTGTGTTGTAGATTCAGATTATCTGATATTAAGCAGAGACCACAAAAAACCACCATCACTTTCTGATTCTAATATTTACATTATGCCTACACCCTTTCTCCAATTGGTGCCTTCCAGAATTCCCAGCCAGTTTCAGCCCCACCCTCAATTTCCTACTGATGCTGATATAATTGCCACAAGTGTGCTTGGGAGGGAGCACTGTATAAGAGTTATCCAAGTGCCCAAATACCTGTGTATTTCTACTATCTTATCAAACATTTACTTAGCTGGTTGTTAGGAGAGCAGGTTGAAAGGGGAAGGAGAAACCTGTGAGCACAGTCTTTCTTCTTGCCTAATACCCAGGGATTGGCATTCTGAGACAGGTATAAATGAACCTGTACAGAGCAGCAGAATTTGAATTTAATTCCTCCTGGAAATTGGAGGGAAATCTCTGTCTTCATCAATATATGAAGAGGCTGGGGAAGAGCTGTGTCTGTTTGGGCTTCATCACATGAATATGCCTGGTACTATCTATCCCTTCCCCAATACTGCTTTAGCAGTGGGAGAGGAAGGACTCTATTGTAGTAACAATCTGCAGTTAGTCTCTGCTCGGTTTTTCCCTCAGTGGGCTTTCTTCTTTTCAAATGACTTCAGCCAATCAGATTTGGCTGTAAGATGACATCAATAAGGGCAAACAAAGCCAAATCTTTGCCCTCAGTTTAAGCTGGCGAAGGGAGGAGTGGGAATCTCCCTGTTGCCAAGGCAACTGTGCTACCTCAGCACTTGGGATGCTCCTTGTCTACAGCACTTCACATACTGCGGAGAGCGTCACAGAAGCACACCTGCCTGTAAATGTTCTCTGTTCTCATGATATTACTTTCGATGGGACGTGCATTGGAACACGCAACCTCAGGCACATTTGCATAGGATGAGTCATGAGGAAACAAACTGCACTGGGGCTAGGGACCATCACTTATTCCTCCCACGGTGAATATTTTTGTCCTTGTCCAAACTGTTCCTCCCAACCTCTGAGATGGAGGACTTTTGGGATATGCACGAAGAAACAATATGTGGAACCAAACTCCTATTTTGGCTTAACTCTAAGGAAATAATATAATAACAGCCGAGAATGGAAGACAGATAGGTTTCAGAGACTCATTCATTGTTAGATGTGGAAGAACATATAAGATTTAGTAATTATGTTTTTCTTATTATACTCCAGATAAATTATCAACGTTAAAGAACTATAGACATTGCCATCAGTGTTTATAACAATAGAGTATATTACATTCCTGCTTTGGAAGAATGTATTTGCTTTAATGAGAAAAATGACTACAATTTTTTAAGTGCAATGAATTAAAAAAACATTTATATTTATCCAACAAAAGGTTGAATCTTCATAGAACCTTTACCAGAACTTTTACTCATAAATAGGTTGATGTTATTTCAAAATTAGGTATTGATGCAATTCCTTATTTAACTTATTTATTCATATGATTTTTTTCTTTGGTGAACAGTTTATGAAACTGTGAGAGTCAAACTACCCTGTTTCCCCCAAAATAGGTCATCCCCTGATAATAAGCCCAATTGGGCTTTTGAGCGCATGGCAATAAGGCCAACACTTATTTCAGGGTTCAAAAAAATATAAGACAGGGTCTTATTTTCGGGGAAACACGGTATATCACTTTGAGCAATAAGAAGAAAGGTTAATGCCAATTACATTCTTTATATCTTGTTCTGCCTTACTGTACAAAAACTTGTGAACCCTAAAAAGAATGTTTCCTTTTTTTAGCAAACTGCCTGATTGTATTTGATTGAAAAATAATGTAGAATAGATACTGATACCACTATTGCATAATATTTTTTAAAAGAATGTACATGGGTTATAGGTGCAGTAGGGTTATGGCAATGTTAAAAACACACTTCCATACACTCACCCAAAAAGGTGTTGGAAATGTACTCAGACACCTGGTTTCCAGAACGGCTCATTTCAGAGAGGTGGGTTAATTCACGGTTCAGCATTCTTTTGAACTATTAGAGACACACAAAAAGAGAATGAAATAATTAATAAATATTTTCTGTCCATGCCCTGGTAAGAATGGAAGTGCATGACTGTATATTTCTTCTTGAATAAGCAATCATGTACAAGAGCAATCTCATGAATGAGGATAAATTGACACTTAGCTTCAATGCACATGGGCATGGAGACAGACTTAAGAGAAAAAGAATGGCTACAAGCTGCTGCTGGTGAGTCAAAGTACATTAATAAAACATACATGCTATACTTTGAATCTGTGAGAGTTCAGTACACACTGGAACACTCTGTAACCTGGGAATTCTACTAACATGCAAGGGACAACAGAATGCTGCCTAAATTTTAGGGTTAGTTTTAATATTTTAATATTGATTTTAATTGACAAGTTTTAAATTATGGGCCAAATTTATAAATTATTTTAATTTTTTTTTAACTGTGATGTTTGTATAGATGTTTTTATCTTGGCTGTTCACCGCCCTGAGTCTGAAAGGAGAAGGGCGGTATAGAAATTTGAATAATAAATAAATAAATAAATAAATAAATAAATAAATAAATAAATAAATAAATAAAAAAGGTTTTCTTTAATAGTATGAAGTTCTCAAATCATTTCTATTATAATTTATGGATACTGTATTTATGCCTGCATGTCTTATACATTCAGATTCAGATTTTTCTGCATCTAGAAGTGCCATGTGTGCCTGCAATTGCAAACTGCCTAAGATGTAAAAATGTTACTTTGCTAGACATATAATTATTTATTTATCCAATCATGAGAATGCTCACATTTTAATGAATGTATCTATTCTGCCATATCTGTGAACATATATATGAGCTGTCTTCTGATGATTTATGCAATTCTCAACACATCTGAAGATGAATTTTCTATAACTCCCATCCCAAACAACTCAGGGCAGAGAACAATAATCCCAAATGATTCAGGGCAGAGGAGTATCAAAACAATAACCACACTAAAAACAATAACAATATAATAAAGTAAGCCAGAGGCAATGCAGTAATTGAGACAATCCATCCAGATGCCTTCCCAAACCCTCCTAACCTAATATCTGGTGGAAAACCAGGTCTTCAAGATCTTACAAAAGAGAGATATATACATGGTTGGGACACCCAGATTTTGGAGGAAATAGCACTCCATAGGGCATATGCAGTGACAAAGAAGGCACATTTTCTGGCCCTCCTGTAAGATGACATTGGATGAGAAATAGGACCCAAGAGACACCTATCCTGACAGATTTCCTTCAGATGGACAGAGATAATTGGCTATTGACAATCCCAGAGATTTTATTTTATTTATATCCCACCTTTATTAGTTTTACAAATAACTCAAGGCGGCAAACATATCCAGGACACTTTCCTCTAATTTTCCTCACAATAACAACCCTGTGGGGTGAGTTGGGCTGAGAGTGAGTGACTGACCCAAAGTCACCCAGCTGGCTTTCATGCTAAAAGCAGGACTAGAACTCACAGCCTCCTTGATTCTAGCCTGGTGCCTAACCAAATAAGTAGGCCTTGTGCTATGAAAGACTTTGAAGCTAATAACCAGAATCTTCCATTGCACCTGGAAACCACTAGTATAGTATAATATAATGTAATGTAGTGTAGTACAGTACAGTATATAGTGTATCATATAGTATAGTATCACATCACACAGGTCCCAGGAAAGTGCTACATGGGTGTACTGAGGTCTATACATAACTACCCTTAGTGCTGCATTCCTGACCAGCTGTAGATTCTGAGTGGTCTTCAGGGGGAACCCCATGTAGAGCACTTTGTGAGTGCTCATATCCACTCATATCCAGATATGAGATAATCTGGATTTGAGTGACTGGGAGTAGGGATTCCTGATCAAAGAATGGATACAACTGCCACCCGATATGAATTTGAACAGTAGCCCACAGCCCACATGACTGCATCTGCTTTTCAAGAATGAGTCATGAATGTAGGATGCCTAGATATGACTGGTGTAATAGAACTAAAAGTGGAAAATCTCTGGTGCGTTTTGAGGCCTCCTGGTAGTTTATGACTTTGGTTAATATCTTAATGAGGATTTTGGATATGTTATTGTACAATAGATTTTCATAACCTTTGGGCTATGATTTCCATCATCTTTATATACAACATATATGGCTAAACTCACTTGGTAATGCGATTGATTAATCTAAAATATTTGGAAGGCAATATATTAGGAAAATTGTACATTATTATAAACAACTAGGAAAAACACATCATGTTCTTAAAATACATTATTTATTTTCCAATTCGATTTTAATTACACATCCATGTCTTTATTTTTTAAAAAATCTTGAGATTTATCCAAGTGAAATGATACCATAGCTATTTAAAAGACATCGAACATATGTATGTCTCAGTGTTATACAGAGGTCAACACGAGTGTCAATTTCACTACAAACTCATTCCCATTAAAACCAATCTTATTATGAATGTAACTACATTATTTACCCATGAGCACTTCTGCCTTCATCCCTACTATATGCATCTTGGTTGCCAGGATGCAGGCGACCAATAAAAAGCAGCAATGAGATAACAGAAAACACAAACTCTTTCCTGCCCTCTTGTGGTCTTTTTGATTTTTGCAGCCTAGCCCTAAATTAGAGGAAGAGTTGAGTTTTCAGTAGCTCTTGACAAATTAAAGGACCAAACCATTTTTGACCTAATCATCACATTCATGTCTGATTAAGAGGGAATGGTAAGAAACCAATCAGACCAGAAGAGGTAACTTTTCACATGTACTGACCAGAATGAGCCAAACAAGGTATTCAGCTCTTCTTCCTAATCCCCAATCAATGCTTTTATGACTAGTTTGTTCAAAAACAATGAAGAATCAGTGATTCATAAATGAATTTATAATTTATAAATTGAATTGAGAAATAACTTTCAATGAATAAGGCAGGATTTGCTTTCCTTTCTTTGTATATTAGAAGTAACTATTGTAGCTGCAAACTACCTCTGTTTTTCATCCTGGGTGAAATAATCTCTGGCTTCTTCCTTACAGAGGGAGGTGAAGGCAAACAGCTCAAAAGACTGTTTCATCCTCATAACTCCAATAACTCATTAGGACATGTCTTATTGTGAATGAATATTATTGAGACAATTATTTGATAAAAAGTTAAAGAGTGGGAGAAGCTAGTAGCAAAAATTTGGATTTCTTAAAATGTCTGTTTCAACTCTTCACTAATCTTCAACATATTCTACTTGTGGAATTTCTGCTCATTCATTAATACTATTTAAGTAATTTTTGCTCCAATCTGACCAAAAGCCGCCAGTGTCTTACAAGCCTCTGCTGCTCTCAAAATTAGCTTTTGTTCATAACACCATTTTGCATGGCTCTCAGGTAATTCTTTCCTTCCACACTTGCTCACTTTGTCATTTCTCTCATTCTTTCACATGAAACAGAATTTTAAAAAACCTTGGGTTGGATCTAGCTTAGTATTCCTTCTCCTCTTCCTTACTGGTACAACATTTTGCTCTCTCTGTGGTTTGCAAGAAATTGCCGTCATTCTCTATCTTTTGAAGGTACTTTTTGTTCATTGCCTTTCCTGTCTGAATCCTTGAGTTTGCCAAGCCCACATCCTCTCCTGTGTTTTCTCTTTTCCCTGCCAAAATGTAGGCAAAATGAGGGCAAATACTGTTGAAATTCCCATTGGCTCAACTAAATTCTAGCATTCTGGCAGTGTCTGGACGCAGTTTAACTAAACCATGGGCTTCTCGGCCCAAGTTTCTGGGTTCACATGATATAATAAGCAGACCACAAAGATGCACTATCATATCCTAGATTGTACTATGGATACTCTAGTCTATAATGATATTTCTTGTGAAGAACCATGACCCAAAGGTGCTGAATTATTCCATCTCATCCCATTCTCTCCTGGAAAAACTGTGATGTTTTTTTAGTACTATTCTCAGCAGCTTTTCTTAAAGAAATCTAGCTGCAAACTTAAAATGGAAGACCATTTCCAGGTCAGAGCTAACCTGAAGTCTAAACAGCTGAGGATTTTTGATGTGAGAACCTCCTAAAGAAATCGGAGGAGGAGGAAACTGAACTTGCTTGGTGTGGGTGGAAATAATAATAATCAACACAGAGCAGTTTTGGAGTTGAGTACAGTGACAGATTTTCACCGTCACCAATGTGAGTTCTAAGCGTGGACATATCCAAAGATTTGTGTGTATATTTGTTTTTGGGAAACAATATCTGGTAACTCGGCATCAGAACAATTTTTTACCCAATGTTATCCAGGAGTTTGGCGTTATTTGACTCTAAGCGAAACAAATTCTGCTTTCCAAAGTTGTATCAAAAGAAAAAGTATATGGGATAAATGAACAGATTTGCTTCTACAGTTTGATGCTTGATATTGTTCTCTTTTTAAAAACCCTTTTGTCCTTGAGAAAACTCCCGGATGCTGCTCCCTGGCAGGAGAGTTGAGGTGAGTCATCAACTAGGCTTATTAGCTGAAACATGCATCTCCATCACAGCAGCCAGCCTCAGGAAGAATGAAAGGGAAAAGTTACCTTCTAAGACATGGGAAAGCTTTCAGTAACGCTCCAACTGCCCTTGATTAAGGGCAAGTTGGCTCGATAGAGAATCCTAATTCAAAATCCAAGTGTTTTTCATTCTAGGGCAACCAACTTCTTCCCCTGCCAGGACTCTCCATGTGACAATCCTGCTCAGTTTTCCAATTTAAACTTGTTCTGTCTGTCCTTAAGGAACATTTGTGAGATCAAAATGTTACCCTGAGCTGCACCAGGAAGAACATAATGGCAATCTAAATGATGAACTGATACATGAATGACTAACATTTTTACTTATTTGTGGGATAAGGAAATATTTTTATAAAGAAAAAAAACTGGTACAGAAAAAAAGCAAAACAGGGCATTTGGAACAGGTCTACATGGGTCTTAAAGACCAGACATACTGTTTGAGTGAATCTGATTTTATGGAAGTGTTGAGACAGACTGGTCTTTTGAACATTATTAGTATGATGATGCAAGCTTGCCTGGCTAGCTTTCCAGAGACCACAGAAGAAAGGAGGAGGGAGAAAGGCCTCCGTCTTTTTAATAACGTACCATTTCCTGGTCAGAATCCAGCTAGTAGACCTCTCTGATCTTATTCTTTGGATGTGCTGGACTACTATACCATCATTCTGAAACAACATGCCCATTGGCTGAGGATGACAGGAATTGTAACAGAAACACAGAGTCCCAAATTGGGCAAAACAGAACTAGAATAATGAAATACCATACGTCTAGAATATATAGGACCATATTTTCAGATTAAGGGAATCTGGCTAACAACAATCCATGAAGCCTAGAGAAAATTTAGAGGAAATAACTTCATAAAAATCTTGCCTTTGGTCAGGCAAACAAAAGATTCATCAATGAAGAAGCTTTCACTTGAGAGACAGAACTTTTTGTAACCAATCTTTAGACTTCATGCATACATATTTAAGTGTTTCAGATAAGAGAAATTGCTACATCAACAGTTACCCCATCTGTGGTTTTCCATTTCCAATTCCTTTCTATTATTTGCACTCCATCCCTCCGAAAGCAAAGAGAAGAGTTTTGTATTGCAAAGATCTTTCCTCGTCTGTGATAGGAATGTGGAGGGCTTCAAATGTAAAGCCAAAAATATGCTAGGAAGCAATGAACAGGCACACATGGGAAACATTATTTATGACATTCATCTCTTCTAATTGTTCTGCAATTTACTACAATTCCATGTTTTAGAGCAGGAAGAGAAGCTATGAGAAAGGGACTTGATCTAACCATTCAGGCAGATCAAAGGCTGCATTAGGAATTGAATTATAAAACATCTGTACAGCTTCCTTACTCTTCCCAAATCAAACATAGTTAATACAATTAAGATGATTATGCTTCTTCAAGCTCTTATGGGCATCCTTTTTTTGTTGATGTGTCAATGTTAAAGACAGCAATTTTTAAATCATCTTTGTATTAGCCTTTTAAAAAAATCTACTGCCAGTATGCAAAAGTATAATACCAAGGTTACATTTCAGCCTCTAACATCTCTGTGTCAAGTGTTTTATGTATTGTTATTAAATCCAGGAAAAGTATAAACTGTGAATACTGGTAAATGTGTAATAATTAAAGTGAGAAAAGATTTCCAAGTGATAATCAATGCAGTTTAAAATAATGGTGTGATTCTGACTTCTTGTAATTGTTCCATATATTGCAATTAAAGGCCAACTTTACATCATCATCAACTAATGATGGAACATTACATTGGAGGTAGTTGTTGAATTAAGAGGCAATCCCACCTCCCCTCTCGTATCCTGTTCCCTCCCTCCACATGTTTTAACAATAACTTGATTGGGATTTCTATTTTTACTTTTTTAAAGACATTGATTTGTTAGGTTTTTAATGTTTTAATACTGGAAACTGCCCAAAGTCGTTTGCTACAAGATGGGCAGCAAATAAATTCAATAAATAAATAAATAATATCCTGATGCTACCAAACTATCTTGGAGGTGGTGGGAAATGTTCAGTTCACAAGTCAGACTTCTTGAGGAATTTGCTGGAAACATGTTGCAATGAGCACACCCAAAGGAGGACTGAGCCACCTAATCAACTCAGCGGTTTCATTTGATTCCAGATAGCTTTTTAAAGTTACACTGTCACATATTTACCACATATTGCTCTCTCCTGACTCAGTTGTTATTTGATGAGGGTGCAAAGGAAAGTTCAGTGCAGCAAGGACCATATCCAATCTCAGATTATTTTGATTTGCCAATATGAGAACTCAATTTATGCAAAATCAGAACAAAATTGTCTAATTCTAACCCTGACATCAAATGCCACTTTTTTGTGGGATCTATAGAATTCCTTTCAAAATTAAGTTTCCCTGGTCGAGGTGGCTTACAATTTTATTGTTCATATTTATTTGCTGGTTTTTGTGTGAAAAATTAGCAAATGAATCTGAACAATGAAATTGTACCATAAAATGCAACAATTAAATTATGCAACACTAAACATACAAAAGCAGCAGGTGCCAGAATATTTGTTTCTTAGTATCATGTATATTTAAAATCAACATCCTCTCCCATTTGTTGTAGCATGAGAGAATCTCCCCAGGAAGGAGAAGAGTGATCATTTATTCAGGGCTACTTTTTTCCAGGCTCCCTGTTTATTCTAGTGGCAATCTCAAAGATTTAGATGTGTGTTGGGCACTCAGGACAGATTAAGATTCTGTTAGTGTACCATCTAGGCTTCTGAGTTGACCAGCTACAAAGGGATCTCACATGGGGTTAAGAATTCCCAGAAATGGGATCCCAAGGAATTTCAATATTGCCTATTTCATGGCGGCTATGACATGTGGCAGGTTACACAATGGATCTATATTTTTTCTCCTGGGAAGGGGAAGGATGATCCGAAGCTGAGAAGTTTTGAATATATTCCCTTGTCATGGTCAGACCATTTCCTGTTGTGGTTTAGACTTGTAACAACTATTATCCTCTGAGGAGTGTGGGAACTGTTAGCATGGTCTGCCCCCAGAATTCCAACATATTCCACAAGGCTCTGGAGGATTTCCCGATGGTGGGTGCTCTTGTTGAAGTTTAGTCACTCTGTGGAATCTGGGCAGGCGATATAATTATTTCTAACTGAATATGACTAAAAGCTCATTATCAAAATGACTTATGGCTGTAAGAAGCAAAGTTTTTTCTTCCTGGTTGTGGGTTTTCCCTACTGCTCAGCAAGTGGCTCAAGGCCTTCTGAAATATTTGGCCTGGTGTGCAATCACAGAGAAGCCTTAGCCATTCACTCTGTGGGCTAGGCAGTCAGAGGATAACAATGATAATATCTGTCGCTGATTTGTGTCAAAGCTACCAGTCACTACCCTCACTATCAGTCTTTGACGATTTCAAAAAGAACTCCAAAATAAGAGTTCTGGTTTCCTGATCTTCTGAAGCAATTACCATGGATGTCTGTACTGTACATTTCTTTAAATAGCATGATTATAAGCATTGTGCTATTTGTGTAATCTCTAGGAAAAACATAATAAAGTAACACCTACTCAGAAAATTGCAGGAAAAGAGAAGAGTTGTAATGGTTCTCTGTTTTTATGAAAGGGTAATGGAGGACACTACAGGAACCATTTTACTGTTTTATTGAATGCATAATTTGACTGATCACAAGGTAAATAAATTATAGTATTTCCTATTGCTCTCAAATATGAAACAAAGCTGTTGGAATTCTTTCCTCTAGCAAATAAACAGAACTGAATGTACAAAGAAAATGTGAACGCTATGAGAAATTCTAACTAAGTCTTTTCCTTGATATGCTATTTTTCAATGTGTAGAAATGGTTTTGTATGGGTCCATTCCATTATATGTAGCCCATTAAGTACATTAGTGTCACTCCTATACTGGTAGGAAATAATTTAGCCTATTATCAGGTTTGTGTTCAGGAAAGAGTAACTGCTACAGATATCATGGGAATTGTGTGAATGGATTTCCACTACAACTGTATCTTTTTGGGCTCAAGTTGGAATTATCACTGGGCAATAGGAAAACTTATTTTAGCGTCACATTGCTCCAATTTCTGTTTTCTTGGAGTCAGCACCTACTTGAGGCTTGTTGCTATCACCAGTGACTAGTTCATAACTTATGTCATCTCAGTTGGGGCCCAATTCCACACTGTGCCTACCAGTTCTATCTCCTTTCATCCTTGATTTTTTTTATTTCAGCTTCCTCCCACCCCACGAATTAGCTACCTCTTCTTCCATGCTTGCTTGCCATAGTCTACTTCCTCAAAAGCTGAATGAAGTGAAACTGTAATGGGGGGGAGACAGCAGCCAGGAAAAGGGGAATATAATCGAAGTGGCAACCTCATCACCTCCGGCAGCCAATCAGCTGTGCCTCATAGCTATCTCCATAGCAACAAGAATCTCCTTAGCAACTGCCTTAATCTTCAGAGCAAAGGATAGGGTCTGGGAAACCCTCCATGAGAGGACCATGTCTCTTGAATGTAACACATTGCATCCAGAGACAAACATGTACATATTCTGACTGATCTTTGGGGAAATTGTTTGCCCATAGCCCAAAATTCCACAGGCTGATAATGCCAAATGCAATCACAATCTGAATCTGAGATAAGTATGCATTTTCTTCTTTTGCCTTCACTATAGTTAGCGATTTCTCTGGTGCCCTCCCATGTCTATTACCTGCCTCTTTCATATTTTTCAGTGCAGAGCATTGTAAGGCAAGAAAACTGAATGACCTCACTTTTTCCTTCCTCCTCCTCATTTCTATCATTCCCCTTTCTAAGGGAGTAACATTTCACACAAAGCACCTTGGTAAAAGCTCAGTCTAAATCAGGCAGATGGAGCTGGTTCCAGCTGTAGAGCCCCATGCATATGCAGAGAGAGAGGGGGGGGGGAGGAGAGAGAGAGAGAGCGGGAGAGAGAGAGAGAGAGACTGTCTGTATACTTATCCATATTAGCTTCGACTTCAGCTTCATAAGGAAGCTAAAGATTAACTTTCCACTCAACAGAAGCAAGAATTTCTAGCTAACTGGCCAGATAATTGTTCCAAGCTGTCCAGATTAGTCTCCTTTGAATACTTTGACCAAATACTAGACCAGGAGTAGTACAACATCTTCAAGTTACTGTCAATGGCTATCCTGGCTGGGAATTCTGAGACTTGGAGTTTCAAAATAACAGGGAAACTTCAGGCTGGGGAGGACTGCTCTTGAGAATGGAGCTATAGGTATACAAAACAGAGTATCTTCTTCTGAATGGTCCATTCATAAATAATAACTTGGCTTATGCAAACCATTTAAACTCACAGAACTACTGAAAGAGAACTGAAGCAACCAATGCCAACCTGGCTTCAATCGTGGTAGAAAAACAAGAACAGCAATTTCATTAAAAAGAAACTAAAAGAAAGAACACAGATTAAAAAAATACAGGAAAAGGTCACAAAATAATTGGGAGAATCAACTGAAATTAGTAAAGCCATGTAGCATTTGATCCAAAGATCTCCAGAAATAAGTTTGTAACAGAGAAACCAGGAGACAATACATATTTTATTGCATAAAATGAATAGGAAAAACACAATAGTGTTTTTTCAAAGTTTCTTTCTAATTTCACTGAAGTTTGCAGAGCTAAACCATTCTTGCAGTGTTTACTCCATTAAGGACCATTACTCCTTAATGGTCTGAGACAGTAACCCTTGGACTGAGTTGGGAGTTACTACGCAAATCCTGGAATTGAATGGAGAAATCTTACAAATAATAGCCACATATTTTAAAATCCATGGAAATGTTTGTGGGCCAATTGGGATGAAAAGCAAATGTAAAATTCAGGGCTTTTTTTAAAAAAAGGAAAAGAAGACAACAAATGGAATCACAGTCCTGCAAACGTCAATGCTGAATGGAAAAACAGTATGTTCAGAAACATTTAGGGAAAAAAAAATCTTAGCAGTAGCTAGAATTTTTAAAGCAACAAATCCTAAATTAACCTAGTCTTTCTTCTTTAGAAAAACAACTGGGTTTTTTTTATGCAAGAATCATAAGATTGCTCGAACATATTTTTTGAATTTGTGGATGCCATCAAATAGTCTTGGAAATAGGTTAACAACTGAAAATGATCTCAGAACCCATAAAGTTAGACACAAAGCAGCAAAATGAGATTATTTTAGGATGACCACAGATGTTTGCATGCAGGAAAAAGGGGATCTGGCTACAGGGCAACACTTCTGATAACATTTTAAGAGCAAAGTAGGTAAGAAATGGAATGTGAAGCAGTGACGGCAAAATTATTTATTAATCAGAGCAAGTGATAAAATAGTAAAGATTGTTATAAGAATCATCCACGTTTTCTCACACAGGAAGAATGTTTCTTTTGTTTGAGAATTGGATATTCTTGCAATTTTAGCCTAAAGGGATATAGCTGGGAAATGTTATGATCTGTCTCTGCTAAAAGAATGAATTGGGCCAAAAGAGAGATTGTCAATACCATTTTAAAATCCCATTAATAAAAACATTATTTTAAGATTTAGGATGCATTTAAACTGCTATTTTCAAAATGGATAGGTTTTATCTGAAGGCCAATGTACATAGCTCAACAAAATACAGCTATTGACAAGCTGGAAAGGATTCAAAGGCAAATCCTACCTTACACCTACCTCGTAACCCTACCATCACCACACAGAAAAAACAAAAATGCAGGGCTATAGAAACAAAGAAACTAGAAACATTTTGGAAAGATTAAAAAGGGGAATTGCAAAACTGCAGGTAATTGTTTCTCGATGTCAGTAAAAAAAAAGATAGGCAATATTGGTTGTGAATTATGGGGCTTATAATTGGGCACACCCAACAATAAACTGGGAAAAGTTTTGTTAGAGAAATGAATATTCAACTGATGCATATTTTTAATTTGATGTTTTACTGGAATAAAAGAATACCTAAACAAGCAGATCTCAACAATGAGCCCCTCTGTGAAAGAGATGGGCGGTTAATAAGTTTGATATATAAATCTGCAAGAAATCCCTTCTCTATTCACCTTATGGAAGTTCCACTTAAGTCTCAAAATGATGACTGGACACTAAGTGCCATTTAACTGTCTATGGAAAATAAACAGTTAAAAAAATAGCTTTACTGTTGATAGTGGTTTATTTCTTTGCATGTGAAGACGTGTTTAAAATACCCAGTATTTTCAATAGGGCAGTTTTCTTATTAGCAATAATGCAACAAGTGCCTCAATATGTGCTTCATAGAGCACATATTGGACAAAATATTATGATGCTACAGAATGAATGAGAATTATCAATACATCACTATAATAGGAAGTATGGAAAATGAAAGAACCCTGAAACAGAAATGCTTCCTAGAAAGAATATGTGAGCAATAAAAATATATGTTTACTGCTTTATAAAGTGACTATATAGAAAGAGAACCAGTTTGTGTTGTGCTTAAGGCACTAAAGTAGAAACCAGGAGACTTTGAGTTCTAGTCCAGCCTTAGACACAATGCTAGCTGAGTGACTTTGGGTCAATCCCTTTCTCTTAGTCCCAAGAAGGAGACAATGACAAGCCACTTCTGAAATGTTACAAAAAAAACAAACAAGAAAACAAACAAACAACACCTGTAGGGAATACTCCAGGCAGCCATGAGAGTCAACACTGATGGACGGACAAACAGAAGGAAGGAAGGGAGGAAGGAAGGAAGGAGGGAAGGAAGGAAGGAAGGAAGAAAGGAAGGAAGGGCTGCCTTCCAGAAGGTACAATGGATAACTGTTTATACTGTAATCTCTTTCTTTGGATAGAAATACTATTTATTTATTTAATGGATACATAACCATATCTTGTGACTCTTGTGGGTTCTTTGCTAAATGGTATTTAGTTTTAATAATTACACTTCAATGTATATCAGAGGAATTCTCAAATTTTGTGGAACTGCCACTTTCACTTTGTCTACACCAACCTGCATAAGTTTAAAAACACCTTTAAAAACAGTAGCTTGTGACTCTCCTGCCTGCTCCCCAAATGCTGTTGTGTCTAGTCAACTTCTGCAAATATGCTTCTAGTCCCAACCAGTAGGCAGGGATAACCAAGAGTGTATTGTTCTCATGGGCATTACCACATAATTGCAGAACATCTTCTAGAGAGAAATGCATCTGCTCTGCTAATTCAAGACCAGTCCCCAAAGAGTAGAGACCAGTATGAATCAGGGCAATCTGAATATTTTCAGGATCAGAAGTGCTGAAACTATATACAGGTCATCCTTGACTTACAACCACAATTGAGCCCAAAATTTATGTTGCTAAGTGATACAGTTGTTAAGTAAATTTTGCTCCATTTTAGGACATTTCTTGCCACAGTTGTTAAGTGAACCACTGCGGTTGTTAATAACATGCTTGTTAAGTGAATCCGGCTTCCCCATTGACTTTGCTTGTCAGAAGGTCACAAAAGGTGATCACATGACCCCGGGACACTGAAACCGTCATAAATATGAGTCAGTTGACAAGCATCTGAGTTTTGATCACGTAACCAAAGGGATGCTGCAATGGTTGTAAGTGTGAAAAACTATCAAGTCACTTTTTTCAGGGCTGTTGTAATTTCAAATGGTCACTAAATGAACTGTTGCAAGTCGAGGACTACCTGTATATGCCCAGGTATTATTTGACTCCTCTAGCCAGCTATTGAGGCCTTTGAACTATGGTGCTGGAGAAGACTCCTGCGAGTCCCTTGGACTGTAAGGCAATCCAACTGGTCAGTCCTAGAGGAGATCAACCCTGACTGCTCTTTAGAAGGCCAGATCCTGAAGATGAAACTCAAATACTTTGGCCACCAGATGAGAAGGAAAGACTCAATGAAGAAGAGCCTAACACTGGGAAAGTTTGAGGGCAAAAGAAGAAAGGGACGACAGAAAATGAGGTGGCTGGATGGAGTCTCTGAAGCAGTCGGCATGAGTTTAAATGGTCTCTGGGGGATGGTAGAGGACAGGAAGGCCTGGAGGAAAGTTGTCCATGGGTTGCAGTTGTTGTCGTGATGGGTCGGACACAACTTCGCAACTAACAACAAGCCAGTTATGCCAAGGATGTGATTTTCAAGTATTATATTTCCTCAGAGTTTAGCATCCTATTTTAGGAGATGGAAGTTCTTCCAGTTCCCACAAATGCTTAACACAATATGTGTTGCAGAAGAATTTTTTAAGGAGTTATGATTCCCACAGAGGCACTGATGTGAATACAAGACAAAGACATACCAGCCTCCTTGCATCTCTGAAAGCCAGTGCTCAACCTGCAAACCTCTATCACAGCTGCCTCCAGTTTATGCCCTTCAGATGGGTTGGACTCTAAATGAAATATTTATGTTGGTTGGGATTGTGTTAGCTGCACTCCACTAAACTGGACAGCTGGTAGTTTGAAAAGCTGAACTTAAAAATACAAGCCAGTATCAGCAGAGTCAAAAAAAGAATGGTGTAAGAGACAGCCATTATGCGTATGCAGGTGCATGAAGATATATCTCCTTTACCAGAATAATTGACAAAGCCAAGGATCCAGAATCAGGAGTAGTCTAGTTATGAAGGGCCAAAATTCATCAGGGATAACTTCTGTTCAAAAATTGCAGTGTAACCTTTTTAATTTTGGAAAAAGATAATACCTTCCTCCAAAATATGAATTTAGTAAATGAAACACAAGCAGTCCTCCTGACTTGTGGATCTGGACATATGGATAAGTGGAAAGTGGAGGTCAGTGCAATCTGAGACACAAACCTTTGCTGGATGCTGCACAAGCAAATTGTGCCAACATTTTTCTTGGAAAACCCTATTTAGGAGAAGAGCTCTTTGCACAGGGAAAAGGGAGACTCTAAGAGCTCTCAACTAAATCATGACCCAGAGATATTATAGAGGAACCAAACCTGGAAAGCAGGTTTGATAAAAAGGAATTTGAATACAGCAGTTATTTGTCACTGAATATTCTCTTTGAACCCTGGGAAAAGAATTTGGAGGGTAAAGTCAATTGGTCCCAGGAAACCATGGGTAAGCTAGATAATAAAAGCACCTTACTCTTTGTTCTATAATCCAATTTTTAATTTCTTGGCTATCTGTAGTATCCTCAGAAATCTCCCCCAAAGCACCAATGCTCACTTTATCCTGCTTTTTCAAAGTCCAACTTTAAGTTCCATGGAGTGTCATAGGAAAAACTACTCCCTGCCTGCATGATTCTGATTTTTGTAGGTATGAACAGGTCATGGCATCTGAATGTATTTTTCCAGATGTCCATCCACCATGTGGGTAGACAAAGTGAGAAAATTTTCTCTGAAACAGTAGATCCTCATTTCTCATTGGATTCATAGGAAGTGGGAGTGATAGAGGCCCTCTGTACTTATGTCTAGTCCAATAGCAATACATATTTGCATCTCAGTTACAACCTCGACCTTTGACTAATATAACATCCAGAAACTGAAACCAGTACAAACTTGGCAATTAAACTATTCATGCTGATAGATCTACACTGTTGTCAATTGCTTACTGGATGCATTTAAGATGTTGGAATTGATGTTTAAAGTCCAAATATCACCTTCTCATTATAATCCACAATTCTTAATATCTGCAGGAGAGTCTTTTGAAGGTATCCCTGTTATCAAAGGCCCATTCCTGTGGTATACAAGGGAGGGCTTTCTCCTGCACTTTCCCAGGTTCTTCAACAAATTCTCTCAAAAGTTGCATTTGGCTCTGCCCTCTCAGTAGTTAGAAAATCTATAAAGATGTATCTTTTTAACTCTAAGTTTAAAACAATTTGAGTAGCAATTTGGTGCCTTAATTTTAATTTAGCTGAACACCACAACCACAATCCTTCCACATGGCAAGAAAGAGATTTGTTTCAGGTGTTGGACTTCACAATGTGTAACTGGCATGAGATGCCACAAATGGGCTTGCAGGCAGAATCCAAGGGAAGATTCTTCTATCAAGTCCTACTGAAAATTCTCTGCAGCTTGAATGCAAGAATGCTAGACTGGAAAAGAATAATGTATAGGAACTTCCTGATGATCTGTAATGATCAATATCTTGATAGTTATTCAGAGAAATAATGCCCTACAAAGATTAATAATTTTAATAATAATTGCTGGCTGACAATTATGTATGTTGCAATTCCAGCACATGTGAAGAACTTCGGAAGGCAAAAGCTGATTGTAAGTTTAGCAGCAAAGGGACAAAGCCTTGCAGAGATGCTGAGTGATGCTGGGTAAAGAGGAAGGGAAATGGGCTAATGACTAAAGTGTATGTTGCTATCACAGGCTGCACCTACCCATGAGTCACTGGATGCACAGATCCTGCTCTGAATCATGCATGTGTCTTTTTCATTAATGTTTTGCAGTTAAAAGGAAAGCCCTTTTGAAACCTTTTATCTCTGCATTGGAATTTGAATGGGAAAAACCGAAATACCAGAACACCTGAAAACTTCTAAGATTTTCAGCTCTACTACAGCTGCTACCACCTCCAGAACAGGTCTGCTTCATAGCCTGGGAAAATGCCACCGTGGTTAGATTTGTTCAAGGTCTGACTAGTATATAATATATGGTACTTAAACATACTTTTTAAAACCTAAGAAATTAAGGGAAAATGAAGTCCTTCAGTCAGGGTACAAATCACAGAATGAAAAGACAATATATTTATTCACAGTAGTTAGGTACGGATCTGGCACCTAATCTGAGAAAATTAGGGTTATTATGGGATATTTGAGGGGAAGGGGAGGCCTTGAATCCCTAAGGATTGGAACCCTGGGAGAGACAGGTTTGGGGATAGCAGTCATTGACAAAGTACCTAACGAATAAGATTTTTGATGTCCAGTTGCTCAGCACTGGTAATACGAGCGACAGTTTCACCAAAGCTTTCTTATGCTGTGTCTTTCTTCAACTTCTTCCATTTTGAGTCAGATTGGCAGAATGGAGGAAAATAGGAAAAATAGGAAAACAGGAATATATAAACCCAGCTCAAAGCCTAGAGTAAAGGACTGCCTTTAAAACCCAGCGTATCCAACTCTATGAGCTAGGCAAATCTCAACTTCCGGTCTCCAAGGGTCAGTTCAGGGATTTATTGCAAAGAGTGTTTTTCTGCTATTAACATAGAAAAACAATGTCCGCGAACAGACACCTACACTCAGTATAAAGAAATGGAGCTCAACAAACATTTCTACCCCACCACGCCCAATATCACACACCCACAAATTTCTGGCATACTGCCCTCTCCTGCAGACACACTGTTCTAGCTGAGCTCTTTACACAGACAACATAGCACATGAATATGTACCATTCCACTGATAACCCTTAACATCCCACAGCCTGCTGAAGCACACACACGTGCAGGCACTGGCAGCCATGCACCCATCATCCTAGACAAAAACACCACCCCGAGACTGACCTCTACAAGATCACAGTAGCATTTCATTCCTAAAGCTCTCTAGTTTACTCAGGTAAGCATACGCTCCCCAAACCAATACAAACTGTAGCATCCCTTCTAAAGTATCAGATCCCATTCTCTTTTTAAAATTCATACATGGAGCAAATTAATCAAGCCCAGGAAAATAGAGGGCAAACTCCTACATTCTTGCTGACCTTTACAGTCCCATCTGACAGTCAACCATGAAAATATTCACTATTTCAGGCTAGGTAAAGTCTGCAAAGGCTGCATGCATCAATCATAACAAGCAAAACTATCACTAAAGTCATTGACAGACGGCCACAAGCCAAGTATGTCCACAAAGATAACAACAGATCCCAAACGTGTACTATTTGGCTGATCCCACAAGCTCAGGGAAAACAGCACTACAACCCATGTTTCAGAGCTAGCTATGCTAGTCCAAGCAGTACTCAAATTGTATTTGACAGAGGGTACCCTATATGAGGGTCTGTTTAGCCACAGGACAGGGCACACGGCAGCAATTCCAGTGTGACATTGTAGGCTGCCAGGAAGGGCACAGGTCTTTTCTCATCTCCCTGATCGACACAGCACTCCATACACTGTTGCAAGCAGGACCCTGAGCTGATTGTGCCCATGCCTGATCTTGTCAGGATGCATGCTTATAGAGAGATGCTTGCAGCACTAGACATGCCCCGTGTCCTCTCAGTAACATTAAGTATGCAGTTGATGTAAGGCTCCCGCTTGGTTCCCTTTAATCTATCTCCCCGAGCCAGTGAAATCAGATCAGACGCTGGCTATCCAAAAGCTCATGCATACTCCCCTTCCCAACTGTATCTATCCACAGAAACAAAGCAGACAAAACCCAGATATATCCAGATTACCTGGTCCCACCAGCCGACCAGCCATGGTTTTGCACAGGTCTCACAGAAAAAATCCACTAAGGGCATCTTCTGTTCTTGGCCAGTGAGCAGCAAGGGCTCTCTGGGTTGCCCACCAAGGTGGTATTCCTCCTCTCTAGGCGAGTGGCTGATTAGTGGTGTCCCCTTTCCTTGGGGTTGGCAAGAAAGGCAGGGGTTAATTCCTCAAAGCTGTTCTTTCCACATGCAGGTTTGGGCCTTGCATGGCTCTTGCTGGCCAACCTGCCTTGCACAGGAACTCTCACATCTCTGTTGCGCTTCCTCTGGTCCTCCCCACCAGGGGGCCGTGGCTGAAGAAGATATGCCAGATAGGCCCACACCTGAAAGCCTCGCGTCTCTGGCTATGTTGCCGATAAGGAGGCGGATACCTACAGTGCAAAGCTGCTCTGGCTATCAGCAAGCACAATCCTCCTCAATTGTCTGGACAATGTGCCTCCCTCTCCTTCTCCTCCGGTCACATCTTCAGAAGAAACAATCCAGCAGCAATTCAGCAAGACAGAAAGAAGAAGCGAAGACGGCAGCAGGCAGTCACCGCATGGAAGAACGGTTTCACCCAGGTGGAGCAGGAGGGAGATTCCCAGCCATTTCTGGGTACCACATGGCATGCATCCAGCTAGCAAGGCAGACGCTGCATTGCTAAAAGGCACGTCCCCATCATCTCTTTGGTGTGCGTTTGAGGGCAGCGGTCACCACGGAGACGGTAACTCCTAGTATGGCCTCAGCTGCAGCTTTGTTCCTTGGCTTGGCATGCATGCATGCATGCGTGTGTGTGTGTGTGTGTGTGTGTGTGTGTGCTTCTCTCTCTCTCTCTCTCTCTCTCTCTCTGTGTGTGTGTGTGTGTGTGTTTGTGTGTGTGTGAGAATGCACGTTTCTCTCACTGCAGCAATGGGTGCATGGGATATGATGTCAGGTGGCAATGAGGGAGAGAGGGATAGAGAGAGAAGAAAGGGAGTGGAAATGAGGGAGGGAAGAGGAGGGGCAGGACAGAGGAGGTGGTTAGAGGCGCACAGAAGCAAAAGCTGGCCAAAGAAGGAGGAGGCAAAGAAATGAACGGCATAGCAGGGGGAAGCGAGAAGAGGCAGGGGGAGGGCCACTCTGCAAAGATCTAAATTAGATGGATTTTAAAACTTGGGACCTCCAGAGGTCAGAACTGTTGTGGATTCTAGCCTCCTCCGCACAACACCCCATAGACATTGTCCGAGATTCCATATCTTCTTGCTCAAGGAGGAAATGGATGGACACCGGGCATAAAGGGACAGATTTAATATTCTGGACAGCTGCCTCTCAGCCAGGCATTCCTTATTGCCAGGACTGGGAATAGAAGCAAGGTGATGAGCAGATCGGAAGACCAGAGGCCATATCTCTCCCTCCCCAATTCTGCAACCAAAGTGAGGATGGTGTGGATCTGAGCAAAAGACATGGGTTTATTGCCAGGCATGGATGCCTCTGCTTACCGATTTTGACCAAGAGCCACTAGACCAACTATTAGCAGTATTATTTTCAGGTCTGACATGGTAAAACATAGCTCTAATGATCTCAAGTGGAGCGATGAAGACAAGATCAAAGGAAAGAGCTAAGAGTGTCTGTCCAGACTAAAAATGTGAGGAAGTCACAGAAGTGAGGGTTGTAGCCTAATATATTAGGCTACACACATATTATATTTATATAATATGTAATATAATTATATAAATATAATTATATTGTATTTACCTAAGCACTGTGCTGTCAGCATTTAGTTATATTCTTCCTATATATCTATGCCGTGAATACCAGCTGGCCTGACCAGCTACTGATTTGGAATTTGTTTCTCATCCAGTGCTAACTTTTTTTTAATCAAGAAGAAACTGCCACAGCATGCTAAGAGTATTATACACTGCCCTTTCTTTGAAAACAACTGGTGTTACTCAATAAAACAAGAGTCTAAAGAATTTCGCACCCAAAAACCAATGACTGATCTAGATGATTACATTTGGTGTGCAGTAGATGTGTTTCAGTATTCTATATATAAATACTCCCTGGCTTATTCATACCTGTTATTATTATTATTATTTATATGATTTGTATGCCGCCCTATCTCCATAGGACTCATGTACCGCAATGACCCCTCTAGCCCATCAAAGAACCACATGGCAATGTTAACAGGAAGTAGCTTTTACATTTAAACAATGCTGATAGCAAAGGAACCACCTGCCATCAACTGCCTTACTGCATCCTAACATCAGTTCCATGATTGCAACATGGCAACCTGAACTTCAGAGGCCACAGAGGTAGGACATGATACCCTTCAACAGGATATGCTGATTTCTCAATCTGCAGAATCAGATTGTTGAGCACCGCCTTCAGCCTTCCCAATACCTATCTTGATTGCATGCTGCCCTTGAGCAAAAGTGGTCAAAGGACACTCCTTACACCACAAGAGAACAAAATCCAGATACCCTGCCTTAAAATTTTATTCAGATTCTTCCTGCATCCCAGCCTGCTTCCCCTATTGTTTTGGCTGCCCTAGGCCACCTGTCTCTTTCTCACTTGCTTAATTTGAAGCAATTTCTACTTATTTAACATGCTTATTTTATTTCAACAGAAATATGCCAACAGAAATAAAATGCTGGTTCTCTCAAACACAAATCTGTTTAGGGAGGCAGGAAACTAAACTTATATTATCTTATAGATTTTTATAAGAACCATGGTGGTGCAGTGGTTAAAATGTAGTATTGCAGGCTAACTTTGCCCACTGCCTGGAGCTTGATAATAACCAGCTCAAGGTTGAATCAGTCTTCCATCCTTCTAAAGTCAATAAAATGAAGATCCAGATTGTTGGGGGCAATATGCTGATAGTGGTATATAAATCTAAGTGCTATTAATATTTCTATTTTTATCTAACTCCTTACTTACAGCCACTGCAAATTTACAAAAAAGATACCAGAAATAATGTTCTGATTGGAGACCCATGTAGTAATAATCTGGGTGATAACTGAAAAGCAAACTTCTTGTTTTGCACTGTCTTTTTGATATCTTTTTGATATTGGACATCAAATAGGGAGACACTGTTGGAAACAGGAATAGCATTTTGGGAAGATTTTTTTAAAAACTGCATGAAAGCTGTGTAGAAACTTTCCAAAGATTCATGAGCTTTATTTAGAAAGTGGAAATATTCCTAACATGAGATCCTTCAGGTGTATTGGGAATTGCAAATCCCTAGATTCCAAAAAGCATGATCAGGAATTTCCCAATATACTGGGAAAGATTCCAGTTGGAAAAGGAGAAAGCAGATACTTTTAAAAATAATAACCCAGCAAAGAAAACATTTAATGGCAGATGTAGAGGATACAGAGACAACCTCAAAGAAACTATATGGCAACCATTACAAAAATATCAGCTTAGCTCGGAAAGACAGGAGTAGGTGAGAAAGAAATACAAGAATGGCCTGTCTTGATTCTGTTCAGTATAAGAGGAAGGAAAAGACAAATTTGTCAGGTTTTTAAGAATATATTATTATAGCTTGATATAATGGTGTTCTACTATTTCTTGTGGTGTCTGTTCCTGTCCTATTCTACCCTGAAGGGCTGGCAGCAGAGTCAGATATTTAGTGCCAAGTTATATTAATTTATCATTTGTAGAGAAAATCTAACATCCTACTACGTTAGTTAGGTCTGTCTGAGACTTGCTGGCAGGCATCCCTGTTGCCTGGATGGAGTGCCAATACAGTTAAGAGTTCACGTAGATCTGTTTAAACTAGGCTAGTAACAAGTTTAAAGACTTAAAAGCAGCAAACATATTCTGGGGAAATTTATTTAACTTCAAGATTAAACTAAATCCAAAATAAACATGGTCTTCTAATTCTTTTTTTTTTTCATAGAAGAAAAACAAGTTGCTTCAGAGTAAGTGCCATCATACTCCACATCAGAGTTGTACATTAGGATTACGAATCTTCTCCAGGTAAAGTGTGCCATCCTTGGACTTTGAGCAATTTACTAATGACCAAAAAGAGAATGCTGACAGAACAAAAGATAAGTTTATTTAATTCACTTTCATTAAAATAAAAATGAATTAGTGTGCAATATCATTAAAAATTCACAATTCTATGGCCACTATTCATCCACTTTAAGCCATTTTACAAATCCTCAGAGACATCTAGAGAGATTTTCTTAAAAAATACTGGTAATTTCCAGAAGATGAACCAACAATGACTATTAACTTCACTTAAGAGTATGATTTTTTTATCCATAAATTCCATTTTCAGATGATAAAGAACAAATCACTATACTTCTGTAACTCCTGATTTCAAGACAATCAGATCCTATAAACGCATTTGGAAACAACAGAGACTGAAACCCAGAGACTGGGATGCCCATTATCTCCACTTTTATTTATCTTAACCCTAGAGTTATTATTGAATGAGGTCAGAAGGAACCAAGGAATTAGAGGGCTAAGAATCAGAGGGGAAGAGTTTAAGCTCCAAGCCTTTGCGGACGATTTGATATTTGTCTTGGAAGAACCTTTGGAATCGGGACCAATCTTGCTCCAGGAGTTGGAGGCTTATGGGAAAGTAGCGGGATTTAAATTAAATAAAGATAAAACCAAGATCCTAATTAAGAATATGACGAAGTATCAAAAAGTGGAGTTAGAGGAAGAACTAGGGATTCAGATAGTTAAAAAACTGAAATACTTAGGAATTTGGCTTTCATCCAAATGCTTGACCATTAAAGAAGACAACTACCAGAAACTACTTGGTCAAACTAAAGAAATGCTGGAAGGATGGAAAGGTTTACAGTTATCATTATTAGGTAGAATTGCAGTAGTTAAGACGTATATCCTGCCTAAATGGATTTTTCTCTTTCAGACAGCCCCAGTTTTATTAGATACAAAATTTTTTTCAATCTTTAGATCAATGTATATGTAGATTTGTATGGCAGAACAAAAAACCAAGGATTAAATTGAAAATGCTTCAAGAATCCCCTTCCAGGGGAGGATTTGGCCTATCTAAATGGGAGCTTTATCATCAGGCAGCTGTCTTAAATAGGATCAGAGACTGGATTGTTTTGAGAAGGAGGAGAATCCTTAGCTTGGAAGGCGACAATTTGCAACAGGGGTGGCATTATTATCTGAGTCAGGAAAGGCCCAAAAAACATAAATACCACTTTATCCGAAAGGTTTTGATGACTATTTGGACCACTTTATCCGAAAGGTTTTGATGACTATTTGGGATTGAATAAGAAATAAATATTATCTGATGACTCAGATTTGGCTTTCCCCTTTAGAGGCGATGATACACCCGACTCTTTATAACAGAAATAAACCATTAATTTACCAAGTTCTGTTGAATCCTTTAGGCAAAGTAAAATCTCGAAATACGCTGGAGGAATTAGGCTATGAGCTAGATTGGTGGACATACAATCAGATCCAATCCAGGACAGCTCAGGATAAAAACAAGGGAGGAATCTATAATTCCCTACTGGAACTTGATAAGATCCTGTTGGGGAAGGATGAGAAGGTGTTATCCAAACTGTATCAATTCCTCTTAATGGATTGGATTGGAGAGGAAGTTATCAAGGACTCAATGATTGCCTAGGGGAGAAATTTGGGATATTCGATTGAACTTGAAAAATGGGAAGAAATTTGGGGGAAAACCTTAAAATTAACAATGTCGGTTTCCTATAAGGAAAATATATATAAAATGCTTATAGACGGCACCTGTCCCCGGCTAGATTATCGAAGATGTTCCTGGGAACCTCTCCGGTTTGTTGGAAATGCAACACCGCTATGGGAACTTACTTTCATAGTTGGTGGACCTGTCCCTGAGCAAAAGAATATTGGGCTAGAATTCAAAAATGGATTTTAGAAATCATAGGATGTAGGATAGATTTGAACCCGGAAACGTTTTTACTAGGCATGAAACCAGAGAACTTAAACAAATCTAATTGGGATCTCGCTCTCCACATCATCATTGCAGCCAGGATCTCGTTTGCGCAAGAATGGAAATCCAAAAATACTCCATCGGAGGCTACGTTAACCGCACAGATTATGGACTGTGCAGAAGCAGACAAGCTTACTGGACTTTTGCGAGATAGACAAGGTTATATAGGAGCTGGGACAGGTGGTATGCTTGGCTGCAAAAAAAGAAATCTTAAGAAGAATGAAAATCTTAACCTTAATGTGAATGTGGGTAAATATTTATAGGAGCATTGCACAGCAGTTGAGAATTCTTTCTTCTGGATAAACTTTTCTTTCTTTTGATGAGTTGGTTTAATGGAGGTTTGTACTATCTCTAGGCGAAAATTGATACTTTAAAACGCTATATGTATTATATTACTCTCTGCAATTCTATCCATATTGTTATACTTTTTTTCTGTAATTTTTAATAATTTGCAATAAAAATTTTAAAAAAAAAGGAAACAACAGTGAGGGGTCGAAAGCACTATTACACTTTCAGAAAAATATCTTTTGTATTTCCCTGTCTTCCTGATGCTCAGGCAGTGAGCATGTCACAGTTTACATAGCTAAAATAAATCATCCAAACACAACATCAACAAGTTTAAGGAAATTTTGAGGGTGTAAGCAAATGTTTGGAGTGGAAACCCAAAAAAAAGGACCCTCCAAGATGTGACTATATAAACTTAGCTGCCATGGATGCTGAGTGATTACTGGAGAACAGAGCATAACAAAAAGTCAAAGAGACTGAAATATTTCAGAGGACGATATGGGTCAGCAGCCATTCCATGTTGCAATATTTTGGCTTTGCAACACAAATATGATGCATACTATATAATATATGCTGTAATATATAGAATAAAACTATCATAGAGAAGACAAATATGGGCTGTATACATTTCCAAGTTGACAGATATTTGGGTGGAACCAATAACAGACAAAATATTGACAGCGTCCTGGATACCATGGTGCATCGGTTGCATTTGCTGAACACTCTTCCTTACCTTGTTAGATGCCATCTCACTGACAGAGCGATACGTCTGAATGGTCTCTAATTGGTCAAGACACCAGTCTAGCTCCTCCAAGGTCTCTCTGGCTAGTTGTTGGTATGTCTCTTCTACAGAAGAAGTGGGAAAACAAATCAAACTTTAGGTTCAAGTGATCTTTCAAGCATTTCCAAAAGAACTGAATGTCTTCCTCTATAATTTTCTACTCAATCTCCTTGCTAAAAGTATGTGAAGATCAGATTCACTGAGATGATGCAAGCTAAATTAGACAATCATGTCCAGAAGATCATCTTTAGAATGGAAGGAAAGAAGACGATGGTCTCAAAGCCATCCAGCAACCCAACCAATTATCTAAGGTAACTCACCAGGGCCCAATATGCTTTCTATTTTTTCAACTTTCTTTAGGTTGCAAAAACACACAGGGAAAAGTGAGTGACAATTGACATACATGTCAGGATATAAATACTGCAATCAGTCAGGTGGTGCATGTCTAGTTTAAGAACAATACATCTGGAACTGGGATTGAACTTCTGCACTCAGGACTTTAGGATGGCACAAAACAATTTGCTTCCTGAGACAGAGCAGCAAATGGCACAGCATGCTCTGTTTAATGAAGTTATTTTGGCACTTCCGATATAGGATTCCACAAGCACCTCTTCCCAGCCATAAACTAGAGTCATGGCATGAGTATCAGCTAACTTAAGACAGCCACTTCTCTAATAGTAAAACCAATCCTACAAGGCTCATATTTTCCCATAGTATCTTCCTTATTTACTAAATTTAACAGGTAACAGATTAACAGAGTTGGAAAGGACCTGGTAGGTCATCTAGTCCACCCTCCCTGCCCAAACAGGAGACCCTACACCATTTCTGACTCAACAGGGAGTCTAACAAAGCTGTGATTCAATCAGGTAATGCTTGATCCTGGGGATAGGTTTGTTAATTTCTGCTACCTCCTTATAGCAGGTGAAATGTGCTTATGGGAGGAATATGCTGAAATCTACACATACACCTATTTCATTGGCAGCAAGAAGAGGATCCCAGCAAATATGAGAAGCAGAATTTAATTTTGTTGTACCATGGGCAGAACAATAATTGAGAGGTGTGACATAGTTTGACAACTTTCCCTTATTTGCCTCTGCAACTATCCCTTCCAATTCACATGACTCATCTACTCTACGTAGGTAGAGTGGATTGCTCTGGGACAGATAATTTTCTATTAAGAGGAAGGTGGGGGGAGGAGGAGGAGGAGGAGGAGAAAGAGAAAGAGAAACCAAGAGGGAACTGAAAGGCCTTCCTGCTTCTGGCCTGTTATATTTCTAGACTGCTGAACATCCACACAGAAGCTCCCTATAGTTTTAATTGTCAACTACAAGTATTCTCTTTGGCCTATTCAATAATCCTGATGAAAGCTTCCATTTACATACAAATTAAAAACAAAATGAATCTCGGCAGCCCATTAGTTGCCACAATCAATCAATTGGCATATTTTAGCACAGCACAGTATTATCAACCTATCAATTTCTGCATCCATTCAAAGTAGCCACTTTCAACGACCATACAAGCATCACATATGGCCAGAGCTCAGACCACAACTTATTTGCATCTATTAACAATTCATATGCTTGCACATAGATATAAGCAGATATATCTATATGCTTGCACATAGATATAAGCAGATACACATAAACTTGCCACAATTCCAGCAGCCGAGGAATTAACGGAAGGTTTCTTAACATGGCATATATTATATACTGTATACCGTACTTGCTGCGTTTACATCTATATTTTTTGTGAAGGACCAAGCAATTGTCCCTCATTTTCTGCATCTTAGACAGCTGTAATTTGTAGTCAATGTTATCTCCTGGCATTAATATCAGGCAGCTGGTGCTGCATGTTTTCTGAAGTTGACTCTTTTTCATTTCACCATTCACCTTATCACTCATCAGACAGGGGCTGAGCAAGCTGTGGCTCTACTGATGTTTAATTTCACCTCTCATCATTCCAATCAGCATGGTCTATGATCAGCAAGGATTGGAATTGTAGTCCTATCTCATCTAGAGGGGTTCTCCCCACAAACCCCCAACTTTTGAAGTAAGTCTTTCCCATAGCAGATCTTCAAAGGTGCCACTAATTATAAAATTCTACAGTTGTAGGATCATTGGTCAATTTTTGGATGTGGGTCACTCCTCAAATGTCATAACTAGATAATACTACTTTACTTGGAAGGTTCCCTTTCATTTAAACCCTTTCATTTAAACAACAGAGAAGTCCTAAGGACAGATTCCTCCTGAGGCAAGAACTTGAAGAGCTATCAAAGTGTTTCAATCTTCCTCAAAGAAAGATAAATTGGGTTGATTTTTCCCATTCTGACACATCTCCAGAGGAAAAGTGAATGTCACATTTAAAAATGAATGCTATCTAAAGTGTAAAACCGGAGGGCTGAATACTGATGCATAGCTTTTTCTATAAGCATGCTGTACTTAAGAGTGTGTGCTTGGCCTAGCCAAGAAGACATTCTGAAGAGTTCCCTAATTAATATGGACACAGCCTGTCTGTAGACCCTCCTACACAAGCATCAATGAACAGAACACAAGATTGGTGTTCCTGTAAAGAACATGTGTCCTTTACCACAACTTTTGCACAACCCTTGCTTACAGCCCTCAGGTTCTTATTTCCTCCAAACCTGATGTCAGAGTGAGCTGCCTTAACTTGCCTCAAAGTAAGATCCACATTGGTACCCAATGCATTCAATCATGTTTGCTTTTCCCCAGAGGAAGATGATGTAGACTCATCCAAAGCAATAATCTTTCACAGAGAGTGGAATTTTCTGGGACACTTTCCATACATTTCAATAGGTGCACTTTGTACTTTTTAAGATTTTTCACGCTGAGATCCAATTTCAGTCTGTAAAATAGGTTGTATGTGTGCTCTCTTGTCTGAATCAGAATTTTCTTGGTCATAGAAAACAAAATGGCATTACCTGAGAGTGTGGCTTTGCAAACAGCTGGCTGCCCACCCAAGGGAGATCTCCTAAGGGAGCAAAATATATGGAAAAGTTCAGCATCTTCCTTGCTGCACAAAATATAAAAGGAGTTAAGCATCTTCTTCTGCTCACCTTGTTCAACAAGATAACACTTTAACATGCTTGCAGGTAACATTGATTATCTATTATTTATTTTTATTTGTTAAATTTATTAGCCACCCATCTCACCATGGGGCTACTCAGGGCAATATATTACATACCACAGCACCAAGTTTGTGTTCTAGAAATTATTGCTATGAGGTGGAAATATAGAGATCTTTAAACATGGAACTGGGGCAACCTCTTCTCTATGAGCCTTTGAGAAATTAAGGTTCTTCCCTTGATTCTCTTACCTCTAAGGAGCAGCAATTGCGTTCAAGTTTTAAATATAGGAAGTTTCAAATGGCTACACATTTGATACAGAATGTAGGCTCAAGAAGAAATGGAGCCCATCAGATATTGTTGAATTCTAACTCATAAAACCCTCAATAATATCCATGCTGGTTGAGGCTGATGTGTGTTATAGGCCAACAATGTCTGGAGACCTGGAGTTTCTCCTTGGACTGGCCCCTTCTAGTATCATAGTATTGTGAATGTTCAAATGGAGCTACATTCCATTCTTGTAGTGTGTTCTAAAGTTCTGAATTCTGTCTCTGGCATTGATTAGTCAGTGACAGGAGTTTGACAGATGGGAGTGAATTGAAAAGAAAGGAACGAATGAATGCCATCATACTCACTATTACAGGATTCTCCCCCCCCATTTTATAAATATGTTGGCATCTGTGGTTTAGCTAGCAAAGGTTACAATTATGCTGATTTCACAAAAATGTTGTAATAAACTATTATTATTTTTCATAAATAACTAAGTGGCCAGAAACGTCTACTCCACTAGCAGAGTGCTAGAGAGTTGTTGGAGTACAACTCCAACTATCCTTCAACACGATCATTCTATGTGGGGGTAACAAAGACTCCAAAACTTTCTGGAGTCCATATGTTGCCTGTGTTTAAAAGAATACATGTGAAATAAATTTTTGAATACTTGTCTGTTAAAGCATTAAAGTAAAGATGTCTAGCAATGTCAGGAAGTCATTTTAGCACTATGAACATAGTTTAATGTGAATATTAAACAAAAAAGCCTTTTTGGCATTATACAAGGATCTAGATAGTCCAACAATCTTTTTTCCAGTCCTAGATTGGATAAGATTGGAGGTGCTTAGAGAAAACTGACAAGCAACAGCCAACTCTCACTGGCTTTTTGCCCTCCAGGAACTGGTATTCAAAGGAATACAATCCTTATACCTGAGGAGTTTATTTAGCTACTGCAGTGAACGATGCATACAATCTCCCATTCCAGTAGCTCTTTATCAGCTATGTGGACTACGAAAAAGGGAGTATAATGCAGCAGATTCTGAGGAATCTGGAAGAAACTGAAATTTTGCCCATGAGTGTCTACTAGGTCCTCTAAAAGCTGCTTATCCAATAGACTTGAAGACCTGGTATCTATAACTTGGCTTCATAAAAGATCAAGGAGTCATTAATAGTTTAACTCATCAGGTTTGATGGACACTTACTTATTGGATGTTGGCGTAGGAACATTTGCCAGGATGGAGAAATTATTACGTACGCTCCTCAAGCTTGCCAAGACCTGTAGAAAGTACATATGGAACAAGAATGTTAAGAGCTAAAGCTTGCAATAGAATAATGACAATTAACAATGAAAAGGTATCAAAGTAAAGGAGTCTTCCTCCACTTAAAGAATCAGAGGCTGTAAAGGGAAGAGGGAGATTTGAGCCAAGAAAGTTCTTTCCAGGCCCAAGTGGAAAAGTATATGTTTTTTCTAATATGACACAAAAAGAATTAACTTCCTTTTCCATTCTTCCAACAGAGAAAAGCTCTAGATTTCTTTAAATGATCAGAGGCTCAGTATATTTTTCATCAATAGAAACAAGGAAAAAAGAAAACTTAACCATGCTGATTGGTGCCTGATAGAAATACAAAGGATGCTATCAAACTGATCGTCTGCAACTCTTTTCATCTACACATATACTGCTATTGAGAAGTGTGTTTTAAGGAATGTGGTTAGCCTCTCATAAAAGTGTCTTATTCAGTCACAGTCCAATGTGAAATGAAAGATCTACTGTAATTTAGTAAGCTTTATGAACAATTCTGAAATTAAGAAAAATAATGAAGACCAATCAACACCCCCCCACCCCCCAGTAGTGTACAAGAGTTTGCAAACGACAAATTAAGGCTGCTTCTAAGTTTGAATAATGACTGATTCCTTCTAGAAAGGAAGGTTCTTTTGAAGAGAAGAGGGAGAGCTGGCATATGAAAAAGAAGATATTCTTGGCCATTGACTCCTCCCTACTTGGTTGTGAAACATCAAATCTGAAGAAAAACTCTAGAGAACTTAAAAGTATTTTGTGGGATTTTTAATAGGATCCTCCCACGTGTAGCGGATTTTTCTCAGGGGCTTGAGCCATACCTGGGCAAATGGTGTTACTATTAGGTCTTCAGCATGCCTGTAAAGGAGAAAAATGACAGATCTGTATTACATTGGAGGTAGGGAACAGAATCTGAAGTTAAAAGTTTTAAATGAAGGCAGAGGAAGCCCAGGTCCTCACTTAACCAGACAATTGTTTTACCATAGGATTGTTTTGAAGACAAAATGGGAAGAGGGGAGGGGAAAGTACAAGCATACTGCCATCAACGTCTATAGGAAAAAATAGGATAGAGATGAGAAGAAATAAAGAATTAATAACTAAACCCACAGCATCCCATAATCTGAGCTACACACATTTTCTGGCAGAAGACTTGGATGATGCTCAGAGAAAATACTGTAAGTCATTTTTCTTAAGCAGACAAGTTCACTTTTGAGCCTTGAAACCATTTACTTTTAAGAAAAGTCAATCAAAATGGTCCTTAAGGCAATCCCAGACTACATACTGAATACCACAACTAACTTAACATTTTCTTCCTGAAGTGCATTATTTAAACCTTGGTTGCTGTGTTCCTTTAAACTGTCTATATTTTGCAAAATACAGTGAAAAAGATCGTTTGATAGTAGAGTCCAGAGGAATTACATCAAGGACCTTGAAATAGTCTGTTCCACAGGGAAGCACCTTGTAAAAATCTGCTTCAGAGCTAACCAGATTCCTCCCCCCACCAATCGTCCTATATTATTCTCCCTCTCCTAAGCCTTCGGTAGGAGACAGGACTTTGCTGGACTGGTGAAGATATTCCTGGGGGGGGAGAGGGGAGGGTCAAAACCTATGCTAAAATGGGGGCTGGGGAGTTGGTGCTGAGAGCAGTAAAGTAGTTGGGACCAGATAACATGCAAAGTTGGGTCAAGGAGACTCCAAGGCTTACAAAAAGGAGACTCAATGAGTTGCAGTTTGCTTATCCCTATAATATCAGAACAGATTTTCTGTCACTCAAGGCAACTTTAGGTCTTTTTTTCCTGAACTTCCATTCCAGAGTGCAAAGGTAATTTAGCATTATATCTAGCCTCTTGCATATGGGCAAATTAGATATTTTATTCTGGGAACTGAGGTCCACACATCTTAAAGTTGTTGAGATTGAGAAACACTGATCCAGAGAAAGGGTGGCTAACTTTATTATGGAAACATCCCAATACCTTTGTCATACTTTGATGAGCTTAAATGCTGCAGGGGACATAAAAGCAATGTAAACTTACATGAGGTTAATAAAGTATCTGGACCTCTCTCTTTTTTGGCATTTGAATAGTGTGTGTGGACATTATGTAAAACAGTATGGTTAAATTGAGAGGTCTTATAACCACTTGGTATTTTTGTAAAATACATACAATGAGCTGTGAGCAGCCTAGAGTCAAATGGAATTGGGTAACTCTAAATAAATAAATAAATAAATAAATAAATAAATAAATAAATAAATAATTAAAAGGAAGGAAGGAAGGAAGGAAGGAAGGGAGGGAGGGAGGGGAGGGGAGGGGAAGGGAGGAAAAGGGAAGGGAAGGGAAGGGAAGAGAAGGGAATGAAAGGAAAGGAAAGGAAAGGAAAGGAAAGGAAAGGAAAGGAAAGGAAAGGAAAGGAAAGGAAAGGAAAGGAAAGGAAAGGAAAGGAAAGGAAAGGAAAGGAAAGGAAGCCAGCTACCATTTTTTCCTTTTTGCTTCCAAATTCCAGCATCCCAATCTAAGGGGCATATAAATTCCCATGACAGAAGGGGCTAAGAAAACACATGCAAAAAGTGAGCTTTGCTCCCTTTCTCAATTATGCTGCAGGTAACAGCCTTTTTACTTTATGTTGCAGAATTTGGTGAACTTTGTGATTGCAAGAAAATTAGGCTGCAATGTTGAGAACAGGCCTTCATGCAAAGAGTGTTGGCTCTGCTCAGAAAAGAAAATGTAGTTCCTTCACGACTACCAATAACCATGTTTTAAGAGGCCACATTTCTGCACTCACTCAGGACTGCTAGCTAACGGAGGGAAAGACTTAATTGGTACTGATGGAAGATTCACAAGAGAGCCTATAAGCCTCCCAGTCTACAACTGATCCAGTGCTGCGGTCAATAGGCTGATTCCTGGTCTTCCTTTGTTCAGGGAGCTTGTCATGGAGAAAGGGGATGTGATAAGGATTCCTGGCTTTCAACCCACCTGTCACCCATAGGACCCATGTGTTTTCCAGCCCAAGGTCTACTTGGCTGGGCATTTAAGAGACCTGAGACTTTATCTGACTGCTCTATGATCTCCATGAAATCTTACTGAAGAAAGAAGAGGGACTTACGCTTCACTGGCAATGGACGAGTTGCGTGACATGGTCTTTGGCGACATGTCATAGTCACTGTCCGAACGATATAGGAAGGACTCACGCCTTTGGCTCTGCGGAAAGCTGGGGTGAAGCACCAATCCAGGGCTGGCCTGGGAATCCAGGGGGCTGCGACCTGGAGATGGGCCATTTTCCACTTCAAAGCTGCCAGAGGAAAAAAGAAACATGTCAAGGAATTCAAGAACATTGCTCACTCAATATTAAAAATATAGAACTTCCAGTATATTAATGTGGGAAGAATAACCAACTCAAAGAGTGTTCAGGAGCTCTGTTCAGCATCCACTCTTATTCACAGAGCTGTTTTGCATACTGGGCTAAATCATGGATTACTTAAATATGGTTTATTGATTAAACCATAATTGGCGGGATTCAAAGATTATATTAAGATATAAGCATGTTTAATAAACTATAAAAGACAAAACACTACGCACAAAAATCACATTATGTGTTAAATAGTTATACAGGAAATCATGTACATTACTTGGGGCAAGTTCATTTTTTAAAAAAGCAGTTCATAAACACAAAACAGTTTAATACAGATTATCTTCTAGAATCCTCTGTAAACTAAACCTATACCAAATTTACAGCTGGATTAAAAAAGGTATATTTTTCCTCACTCTTTGCAGATCTGATGCAGGCACATAGAGGTTAAACCATAATCTCAATTTAGTTCTCAAAATCTAGATTCTCACTTTCCACTTTTAAAAAACCTACTGATCTCACACTGGAGCAATATTTTAGAAATAATGTGAACTGAAATTTCAGAATTAAATGTTGAAAGAATCTTGGTCTCACTGCCACTCTACTGCACTCTGCTCATCGCCCACAGTATTTAATTTAATTTAATTAATTAAATTTATATGCCGCCCCTCTCCGAAGACTCAGGGCGGCTATATATAAAGTATATCTTTCTACCAATCCACAAAGCCAGGTAAAAGTTCAAGCAAAGAGTTCCACCGAAGTTGTAAATAGAGCAGGTGTAAATAAAACTAGCCAATTTATACCGGCCATATTGGTTTATTTATTTTACATAGATACTAGGCTTCACAACAGAGCATGTAAGATTTCCTTTATGCAAAAGTGGAACTGTTTAGTAACCGGCATAAATGACGCCTTAAGAGAATCGCTCTCTTCCTTCCTCATTTTTTTTTTTACCTTTTACTCCCCCTGCTGGTCAATAAACTGTTCCTGTTTAACATATACACATTTCTATATAATGGTTAATTGTTCCAATTGCATTCCTGGACTGTAAGAAACTGACAGCACAATATATATAGGAAGTAAGCTGTCAGCCCTGGAGGCCATCTTTTTCTCTGGACCCTGACATAAGCCCCATTCTGTCTTTTGGGTGCTTCCTCCTAAAATCTCAACAAAACAATGGTGTAAGATGTTTGCATTAACAAGCTATGCAAAAATATTAACAGAATCCCCACCCTTCAGTGAGTTAAAAGTTCTAATATGGAAATATGGTGAAAGACAGCATCCACGGTGTTCTTCTAAAGATTCAGTGCTATTCTCCAACCCTGTGTATCCTCAACCACACACCACTAGTGCCCTTCATTATAATGTGCGATTCCTCAAATACTAGCAAATGCTAGCTTCTCATCAACTCAAGAGTCACAAACTCCAGATTTTCCATGGCCCCCAATTCTTGCAGCCTATCTCTTACCACTGACTCAGGCAACTAAAAAATTTTCTCTAGCCTGACTAGAAACATGCAGTCATGAGCTGCAACCATGCCCCAGACACAACACTCAGTGCTAGCTGTGGCAGACAACACATTGCCCAACTAACCTTCGGATGGATAAATGGAGGCTGGGCAGAGACATGACCCGGTTGTAATCAATGCCGCTTGACGTGTGGACATGAGCCATCCTCCTGGTTGCCGTAGAGAAAGAAGTCTGGGTTACAAGGTGTCTAATCCAGATATCTGCAGGAATCAAGCCGCTATTCTCCCTTGTCACACCCTATGTTGTGCTGAGAGATGTTGGTGCAATCGAGTTGAGAAATGCAGCTAGAGCGATAGGCTGACTCATCACTTGACAACTAAGGCTTAGTTGTGGCTGGGTGGAAGTGACAGGATCTCTCCCAGCCAATCTAACAAGAGGATGCCCAACAAGGGTTCCAGGGAGTGCGCTCGCCCTCCTCGGAAGGCTGGACTTCCTCTTTACTGTGGTTTCAGCTTTTGAGGCTTTCACCTTGAGTTACCCGTTTCTCTCCCCCACAAACACACCTTCCACCCTCGAGATATTCCTGTCTAAGACAGAGGGGGCAAAAATAAAACCCTCTGCTGTCCATTTCAATATATCCAAGCCTAATTGTCTAGGGAGCAATAGAAATGAAATCAAAAAGAAAATTAAAAATTAAAAGCCTAGTGACAACAACAACAACAACAAAAGGTTGCTTCATTCAATCCATTGGCAATCATTCAAAGATCCTTTCCCTGCTATAAACACCTGCTCGGTAAATCATTTTTGTCTCGTGTAGCTCCATAAGGTAACAGTCCAACTCCAAATGTAGGGGAAAATTCTGGATAACAACAACGCATCATCCTCTTGAGAGTTTGCCAGCTATATACAATCTGTATGCTGCTTCTTCTTTGGAATTAGCAGCACCACCACAGGGAAGGAAGGAAGATGCTATCAAGTCAAATCCTATTTACTGTATTTTTCGGACTATAAGACATGTATAAAACATACCAAGATTTCGAAAAGGTAAGCAAGAAAAAAAAATGTTTTTGCCCTCCCTGGCCCCCAGGAGCACTCTGCAGGCCTCCCAAACCCTCTGTGTGCCCTATTTTTGTGAAAAACGGGCTCATTTTTTGTTCCTTTTTTGTGAAAAACAGGGGCATTTTTGCCCTTCCCAGCCCCCAGGAGCACTCTGTAGGCCTCCCAAAGCCTCTGCGTGCCCTGTTTTTGTGAAAAATGGGCCAGTTTTTCACAAAAACTGGATGCGCAGGGTTTTGGGAGGCCAGAAATGGCTGTATTGGTGTATAAAACGCACCATTTCCACCCTCTTTCAGGGGGAAGAAAAGTGCATCTTCGGAATTACCATCCGAAAAGTATGGTAATTCTATGAAGCCTATACAGATGATGATGATGATGATGATGATGATAATAATAATAATAATAATAATAATAATAATAATAATAATAATAATAATAATAATAATAATTTTATTTCTATACCGCCCTTCTCCCGAAGGACTCAGGGCAGTGTACAGCCTATTTAAAAACACAAGACAAAAACATCGATTAAAATTTTAAAATAATTAAATAAATTTGGCTCAATTTAAAATACCCCAATTTAAAATTATTATGTTGATAGCCCAGCCTGGTGGAACAACAGGGTCTTCAGTGCACAGCGAAACACTCAGAGGTCGGAGATCTTACGTATTTCTGGGGGCAGTTCATTCCACATGGCTGGGGCTCCCACAGAGAAGGCCCTCCCCCTGGGTGTCGCCAGCCGACATAACTTGGCTGATGGCACCCTGAGGAGACAGTCTCTGTGGGAGCGAACTGGCCGGTGGGAGGCTATTGGTGGCAGAAGTCGGTCTCGAAGGTACCCGGGTCCTGTGCCACGGAGCGCTTTAAAGGTGGTAACCAACACCTTGAATCGCACCCGGAAGACCACTGGGAGCCAGTGCAGCTCGCGCAGGAGGGGTGTCTCGCGGGCACAACGAGTTGTGCCCATAACCAATCCTCAATTTGCAACCACAATTGATCCCAAAATTGTTGTTGCTAAGTAAGACATTTGTTAAGTGAGTTTTGCCCTTTTTTATGACCTTTCATCACCATTGTTAAGTGAATCACCACAGTTGTTAAATTAGTAACACGGCTGTTAAGTGAATCTGGCTTCCCCATTGACTTTGCTTGTCAGAAGGTCACAAAAAGCAATCACATGACCCTGGGACATTGCAATTGTCATAAATATAAGTCAGTTGTCAAGCACCCAAATATAAATCATGGGACTATGGGGATGCTGCAAAGGTCATAAGTGTGAAAAATGGTCATAAGTCACTTTTTTCAGTCCTGTTGTATGGTCACTAAGTGAACTGTTGTACAAGGACTACCTCTATACCTCCTATTTCACCCATTTGCAAATAAATAACTGTGAGGTTGTGTGGAGGAGCAAAGGTGCTCGCCAAAAGAATTATTATGAACATTGGAAAAAAAAATCTGTGTCTGATCTACATCAATGGACTGTTGATAAGAATTGTTTGCTAAACTTTGCATTAGAACAAGGAAGAATAATTGATCAATTTGTGTGGGGCTGTTCTACTTATAATATAATTTGCTTCAGTTTATTCTCCCTGGCTCGTTATCTATTTTTAAATTATTTTTCTGATTATATTATAGTATTAATATTTTTCTATTTTTTAATGTTTGCCTTTCTCAACTTGTCATGTTGGACTACGATTCACATAACCCTTTACACCACGGCTTTGGTGGGTGTGAATTGATGGCAAAGTGCATATGGATGGTTTTAAGTTGGAGATGTCCACCAACTTCTGCCTTTTGTTTGAATGCAAATAATTTACTAACCTTCCTTTAGAATGATACCTTATTAATCTCAAACTTCCGAAGAATCCCTTCTTAATAAATTAAGACACAGAAGGATTAATTGTAGTATACAGAGACATGTTGACTCCAACCTTGAGGTAATGCTTAGTCCTCAAGACCAATAGCCCTTGACAGACATGTCCTCTATGATATTTAAGCCACCCAGAGTTACCTTGAGGTAAGATGGGCAGCCTATAAATTTTATAAACCAACCAACCAACCAATGAAAAACCCATTTCCCTTTGAAAGCCATTCAAGATAGTAACCATTACCCCATCTTGTGGTAATTAATTTCACTGATGAATGTATGTTGTAGGTGAAGATGTACTTTACTTGATCTGTTCTAAGTTTCCCTCCAATCAGCTTCACTGGATCACTTGAGGATCTATTATTTAGAGAGAGAGAAAGAGAGAAACTTCTCTCAATCCATGCCAGCCATGATTTTATACTTTTCAGTCATGTGCCCTCTCAACTGCCTTCTTTTTCCAAACTCAGGAGTCCCAAACCCTCTAGTCGTTTTTCATGGGGAAAGTATTTAAGGTTTCTGATCATTTTCATTGCTTTTTGCTGTACTTTTGCCAATTCTACTATCTTTTTCCAAAGGTAGTGATCAGAACTATACAAAATATTCCAGATGAGCACATATTGAAGATCTGTAAAAGGGCATTACAAAGTGGCCAATTTTATTTTCAATCACTTTTAATGACCCTTAATATGGAATTTACGTTTTCCATAGCTGTCATGGATAAGTTTACTCAAAAGTCGTGGACAAGGAACTCTGCCAAGGAACTGCCAAAGACATTTGAAGCGGGATACTTTTACAAATCCATACTGATTTTCCTTTGACAAGGTTCGTTCTTCTATGCACATAATTACTTTTTCTTCTGTTTCTACCTATTTTTCAGGAACAGACATTAAGATGACTAGTCAATAATTTTCCAGGTGTCTTCTGGGCCTCTTTTTAAAAATAAGCATTCACATCTGCTACTTTTTAGTCTTCTGGCACTGGGCCTGATCTGAAGATCAATACATACATACAGATACAGCACAGTATTAAAACTCTGGGTTCTGATGACATCATCCAAGATAGATAGATGATAGTTAGATAGTTAAGACAGACAGACAGACAGACAGACAGACAGACAGACAGACATAGAAGGATGGATAATCTTGGACTGATGTAATCAGACCTGAGTGTTTTAATACTATACTGTGCAGTCCTTCAAAATGTTTAGTTTTTTTCTTGTTACTTCTAATTTTTGTGATTTCTTCCCTCCATGTGAAAGTCAATACAGGCTGTCCTACTTGAATTCTTTGTGTTAGGACAGACTTTCCATTTCCTGAAGGAAGTCTTCTTAACTTTTACAGTTTCCTGGATACTACTAGAAAGCAATGCTGGCCTCTTTCTGAACTTGGCTGACTCTTACATTCCAACTGAGCTTCAATTATTGTATTTTTAAATAGCCACAAGGAAATACAAAAACATTTCTTGACTTTTCTAATTTGCATGTATGCTAAATATAATAACAAAATACTTGCTGTTTCCCAGTCTGTTCTACAACAATTGCATCTTCCACCAGGTCACTGTTACTATTTATGATTAATTCTACAGTTCTTCCAAGGCACAGCTTCATATATGTCATTCAGAAATGAAGTATCTTTGGTGTAATAATAATAATAATAATAATAATAATAATAATAATAATAATAATAATAATAATAATAATAATTTTATTTCTATTCCGCCCTTCTCCCGAAGGACTCAGGGCGGTGTACAGCCAATTTAAAAAAAAGTATCTTTGGTGTAGTCTAAGCATGAATGGAGTCAGCCTATCTAAGGGTATCTGAAGTTCTCCATTTTGGTAAGAAGTCAAAGGAGTTGCTGACCATCCTGGCAAAATAATGTTTTTCAAGGCACAAAGAGTCAGAAGGTATTAAGTGACTTAACAACAAATATTTTTACAATGATCTCCTTTGTATACTGCCCTGATATATTTCACCATTACAGGATGACCCTTGGTATTTTGATCAGGTGGTAGTAGCATGTCCCTAGGTCTAATATGTATTTATGCCCAGATATTGCCACCCAGAGAGATGCTTGGTCTTCCAATATTCTCTAGCATGCTAGGCTTTTTATTTTCCTTGACAGATTCTCACCTCTTCCAGGATGCCCTTCTTTGTTCTTGCTATAAAATTTGTAATCAGCAAATACCCCAAATATCAACAGAATCTGTTGATTCTGTTCTGTTCTACCTGGTTTCTACTATAACTACCATATCTACATTCTCTTTACAGCCAAATATTCTTAATTCCCCATCTTGGGTGAGAGACGTGTAATAGTGGCAGAGAAATACCTATAAAATACCTACGTTATTTTTCAATGTTGGTGTGAATCTTTTTTGGGGCCATTTTGTCTCCTTTTATCTCCTGACTGCTATGACCCTCCATAGTCCACTTTTCACATTTGTCCTATCCTTACAATATTTTCAAAACATTCATACCATTCCAAACTCAATGTTGTCAGGAGTCGGCTTAAATTTTGCTCTTCCACCTTTTTAAAGTTATGAGACATCATTTTGGTTCAAGGGAGGCTAGTTTCTCTAATATAGGTTTGGCTTATCTCTCCTCCCACTCCATTGATGGGTTGCCCCCTGTTCTGACTGGTTCTATAGAACTGGTAGTAAAACCGGCAGGAGGCTCTGCCCACTGACCCCGATGTCATCAGAATGCTTCTGCACGTGCGCAGAAGAGAGTGTGCATGGCCCCGTTGCAAACCGGTAGTAAAGGTAAGTAGAACTGACCCCTGTCCCACTCCCACCCTAATTCTCCAGTGTCTTCTAAATCTCTCTGCCTGGTACCATAGTCCCTTTCAGGCATTGAGAACAGATTATAGCTTTATGCATTAATGCAAAATGGCAAAGCAAAACGCAGTGAGAAAAGTAAACCATGTGTTGGAAATATATCTACATGTTGTATGTGCATGGTTATTAGTATAAGAACCATACAGCCCTGGTTATAATAATTCAGGAGCAAAGGCATGTGGGCCTTTGCAGGAAGCAACTGTTGTTCATACTGGCCGGTTTCAAGACTGCAGCTCCATGTTGACTCTGTGTTCCGTGTGGCTTTGCAAAGTTAATTGCCAATTAGGTCTTGGCAGCGTGTCAAGGGAGATAAAGGTGGGTGTTTATCAGCCTTATCAGAAGAACTGTGGCAGACTTCTGTTGGACTCTTTACAACTATTTGGGACTCATCTGTGAATGAACAGATTGAGAATGAACAGGCTCTGAATGAGCAGAATTCACAGCCGTTGAAATAAAAAGAGGGTTTTGGGGACTCATTGTGTGCTTTTACTGTATCAGGAAGCCTAGATCAGAACAGGTATATTTTATATACACCATTCTAGCACAATCAGCATCACCATGAATCTAAATCAGTACAGCTGCAAACATGCCACCCCATGCCCCATCACTTTATCAAACCAGGTTGGATCAGCACACGGCTTTTTCCAGCTGAGCCCTTTGGTGTTTGGGAGTAGGCCTGTTGTCAACAGCAGAAAAAGCCTTAGGAAGCCTCTCATTCTGTTACAGCAGAGGAAGCTCAAAAGGCAGCACTGTTGGCGTCTTCCGATCAACAGCTAGAGACAAGAACATTAAAACTGCCACATAAGGCAAAGCTAGAAAAAGTGATATCTTGCAGCAGCAGCAAGTTTAAATACCTATTCTTTTTTTACTAGTTCATCTCAATATGAATTTTTAGCATGAGAGAGAAAGAGAGATTTAAAACTAAATTAGAAAGGAAGCTGCCAGAGCTTCATCATTTTTGCAAGCCTTTTGCACAACTTGCTTGGAAAGTGGACAAATTACCCTTGGACCAAATAGCTTTACAATTCATTTTTAGATTTGTTTAGAATTTCAAAATATGGTAAAGGGACCCAGTGTACTTGAGCTTCTTGAACAAAGCCCTAGACTTCACCTTCAGAGCATCAGCCCTGTCTCACTTGCTGAATGCAATTCCTGGATTTTATTTTATTTTTTATGCAGTAAACATCAGACCAAATACCAGCTTAATTTCCTTCTCAAGCTGTTTGCGTCAATAATTTAGAGCGACTTAAGCATTGTTTTTATACATCCAATTCATCTTGGCTGTACCTCTGCATATATCATGGTACTTTATCTGGTATGTGTGTGGGGGAGTGTGTGTGTGTGCATGCGTGCGCATACACACACAGCTGTTTTTGTAGTCAATTTAGCTGCAACTCCTTCTGAAGGATCACTGTGCACAGATGTTGAGAGAGCTGCTGACGACATTCTACTCCAGGGCAACAGATAAGATTAAGGATATCAAGGGAGGGACAAGGAAAGTAATGGTGGCCTTATCAGCGTCAGGACAGAGGAGTAATAAGAATAAGAATTTACACAACAAAAGTTAGTCCTGCCCATAGTTTGGGGTATGGAATATTTTTTCTCCCAGTGACTGAGGGCTTCTCAGTTTTCCACACCTTCAACTATGTCATTCACTTAGGGGAAAAAATGAGGACTTACTTCCTGCCTTTCTTTTGTCTCTTGACTTCATTCCCTTGGAGCAGAAAAAAAATACAGATTATGTGTGTCTTATTTTAACAGGACATTTCTGTTAAAGCAGTTCCCATAATTATATAATGTCATTCATAGGTGTAGAACCTATCCTCAGTCTATTTGTTGAAAATATTTGTTAAGTTATTTTTGAAGTGATATCCCCTCAATGCAACTTCCAACTGCATCAATACACAAACTAAACAATTTTACTACAGAATGCCATAAATGCACAAATAACAAGTATCAGTCAAATACAAAATAACTTACAAACAGCAACTGTGTTAATTATAAGCATCATCCAGCCAAGAAAAAGAAATGCAATATCAGCCAAATGCAACAGTGAATATACGAACCCCTAGAAATATCTTACGTTAAATTAGCAAATTCTGTTGGCCTGGGGACAGAGCCTAGAATGTTTGGGGGTTTTTTTGATGGGGGGGGAACTGTGTTCAGAGGTAAAATAGATTCTTTAAACTTCTGTAGTTTGGCCAAAACTTCTAGCTCTGTCCCAGCCCTCAGGCCTGGAGCACTTTTTACATTCCTAAGAGAAGGCATATATAAAATAGTAGGCTTTAGTGACTCTTAATAGATCTGCTATAATAAATAATTATTCTTTCAATTGGACCGAATTTCACAGGTGTGGGGATTATAGCCATTTCTTAGGACCACAAGGCCAGTGGCATTCACAGCTTAGAGGCAGCATCTCTGAAGCGCATAGATAGAAATGTTCCTTCAAATGACTTCTCCCCACATTATTTAATGCTCCAGAGATGAAGCAAATAGGAAAAGGTGCAAATATTTTGGAGAGGGTAAGACCCATTAAATACTGCTGGTGCTACTTTTGAATATATACGTATATGCATAATTAGTATGTTGCACAATGAAACATATTTAGCCAAGACTAAAACTTACTGAACTCAATATTACTACAACTAAGTAAACCTTCCCAGGATTAGAAACGATGGTGCCAGTTTTATGGACATTTGTTTCAGAACAACCATCTCGCCTCTATGAGGCAGGCCTGTCCCATCCATGCTGGCAGAGGATGCATACTGTAGATCCCATCATCAAGGAATTTTGGCTGATGATGTCCAGAAAAACAGCCTTCTCTGCTGTGGCCCTGGTACTTTGTAACATCTTGCCCCTGAGGTCAGATTGGCTCCCACCCTCCTGTCCTTCCATAAGAGCCTGAAGACCTGGCTGTGCCAGTTGGCCTTGGGCTCCAAGAGGGAGTACCTGGAGGCTGGAGATGGTTGGTGGATCCCACCTCTCCCCTGAGCATCTTGCTCTCTCCCCCTTCCATCTTTAATTATAATTTTGCATCCTTATTGTTATGGTTTTACTGCTTTTAATGTTGTAAGTTATCTAGAGTCACCTTGTGGCAAGATGGGGTTGGGTGGGGCAAATAAAATGAATGAATGAATGAATAAATAAAAATATACGCACTGAATTTGCTCCAAAGTAAATGCTGGCATACCACGATGACTCATCCAATCTCCAGCATTTTACAAGGTTTCTAGGCTGGCCATGTAGTCAGGGGTTTCCTCCCTTCCTTCGTAGGATTGACATCTAGTGACCTAACAGAAGACAGAGAACCTTTCCATTGCATTTGGGATTCTACCCAGTTATGAACACAGAGTTTCTGTCCACCAGTCGCTACTAGATAAGAGAGATACGACAGGCCACTTCAGTCCTGTCTTACATCTGTGTTTTACTAAGAGTTTCAAGACTAGATAATTGGTGTGAGACTTTTGGCTAGGGAGCTTCATCATCCAAGTTCCCTCTTTGTGTCTAGATGACAGAGGCAGATCAATCATTTCAATAATGTAAGGTTAAAGTTACTGGTATAATCTGCTTCTGAAATCAGCAGAGGACACAAGACATTTACATAAAAAATAACAAAAGAATTTGGCAGGCAGAAAAGTGCCTTTAGGGATGTGAAAAGAAGGGTGATGCTTTAGGGAAAGTATTTTAGGGTGGAGAATCAGGGCAGGCAACATTAAAAGCATTGGAGGCTTTGGATTCTTTTACTATATCAAGAAGGGTGAATTTTTATTTTTATTTATTAAAAAAATTAAACTGCCCAAAAGCTGAAACTGGATCAGTTTGTATCTTGCCTTAGTATTCCACTAACTTCTCTTCAATACATTTAGTTTACAGCACTGTGCTCTCCTCTGCTTTTCCAATATTGCTGATTAACAAACAACAAAATGTAATCGAAGAACACATGAACTGTAAACTACATTATATAAGTATTAAGTGAGGTTGTATTCATTTGCTTGCTGACATGTCATTCTACGATGGAAACAAGTGGTAGATAAGAGATAAAGAGAGCAGTATACTACTTGCTCAGTTTAAAACCTTTTTCAGACAATGCTGCTCAGATTGTAGCCTAAATCTGGAATCCCATCAACAGATGAAAACAGTTTCTCCCAAGTAAATATTTTAGGACTGGGAAAGAAAATCTCTTATTGAATTCAGTTTTGATGTTACTGAACTACAACTCCCAGTAGATCAAACTGGCAAAATCAAAAGGGGAAGGCTGAAAATATCGATTCACAGCAGTGTTTGGCAAGCACTGTGCTCTATGGGCAGCATATAAGGTAGTTTTCGTACAGGTAGTCCTTGACTTATGACCATAATTGGGACCAGAATCTCTGTTGCTAAGCAAGGTGATTGTTAAGTGAGTCATGCCCAATTTTATGACCTTTTTTTGCTGCAATTGTTAAGCAACTCGCTGTAGTTGTTAAATTAACCCTGTTTCCCCCATTGACTTTGCTGGTCAAAAGCCAGCTGGGAAAGTCACAAATGGTGATCACATGATTCTGGGATGTTGCAACGATTGTAAATATATGGCTAGGTGCCAAGCCCCTGAATTTTGATCACATGATCATGGAGATGCTGTGATGGTCATAAATGTGAGGACTAGTCATAAGTCACTTTTCTCATTGCTGTTGTAACTGCTGTAATTGGCTAAACCAATGGTTGTAGGCCAAGAACTATTTGTATATTAATGTGAGTTCCTCCCACTCACTGCTTAGCTACATGGATAGTCCATAGCTCAATATGAGTTGGAATATTTAAAAACTCCAATGTCTCTTTATAACAGAATCCAACAAAGCAAGAGCAAGGAGTCCCTCTTTGAGGGAGATGGGCGAGAAGAGAGAGAGAGAGAGAGAGAGAGAGAGAGAGAGAGAGAGAGAGAGAGAGAGAGAGAGAGAAAGAAAGAAAGAAAGAAAGAAAGAAAGAAAGAAAGAAAGAAAGAAAGAAAGAAAGAAAATCATCTAACATATACAAAACTAAAACATATAAAGAATGATTGCAGGAATTTGGTATGTCTAGTCTAGTGAAAAGAAGGACCAGGAGTGACAAGACAGCAGTTTTCCAATACTTGAAGGGCTGCCACAAGGAAGATGGGGAGCAACTTATTTACCAAAGCACCAGAAGACAAGACAAGAAGCAATGGAGAAAAGCAACCCAGAACTAAGGAGAAAATTCCTAACAGTGAGAACAATTAACCAGTGGGACAAATTGCCTTCAGAAGTTGTGGGTGCTCCATCACTGGAGGCTTTAAAGAGACAGGACAGCCTGTTATCAGAAATAGTATAGGTCTCCTATGAGAGTAGGGGATTGGACTAGATGACCTCCAAGGTATCTTCCAAATCTGTAACTGTTATTGTTACTGAATCACTATTGGTTGAATGTCCAGCAAGCTTCTGGTGATCTGAAAGTGTGCTAGCCACAATGCTAATAATACGCCTCCCATGATTTGGAAAGTAATCACATCTGGAGACATACAGTCCAAGAAAACTTGAATAATAGGCTAGATAAATCAGATGTTAGAGTCAATTTTAAACATTCCTTAAGCCAGGCATAGGAAACGTGTGGACATTTAAATATTCCTGAAGTACAACTCTTCAAACTCAGGCAACTTGGGCACCGATGAGCTATGCTACAATTCAGCTCTATCTTGGGGGACTCAGATTCTCTGGGACTGACTGAAAAGACATGCTAGTAATGGAAACATTTGCCATGAAACGTCACATGTAGCTTTCTAAAGCTCCTTACCAGATGTGCAGACCCCGAGATAGCTTGGATTTCTGCATTAGTCACAGCACTCACTGAGCATGCGGCATTGATGGTGAGAGAAACTAAACTTGTTAAACCTGGGAAAGAACATAGATGGGAGATTCCCATGGCTTAGGACCTGGGTACCTACGAGACCGCCTTCTGCCACCGGTAGCCTCTCACCGGCCAGTACGCTCCCACAGAGAGGGACTCCTCAGGGTGCTGTCAGCCAAACAGTGTCGACTGGCGGCCCCCAGGGGGAGAGCCTTCTCTGTGGGGGCACCTGCCCTTTGGAACGAGCTCCTCCCGGAGATACGGAGGATCCCGGATTTATGCACTTTCCGCCGTGCCCTCAAGACTTTTTTATTTCAACAAGCGGGGCTGGCCTAACTCTTTTTAATTGTTTAATTTTAATTTTAATTTGTTTTTAAAAACAGGGGTGTTTTAATTAGTATGGGCCAAATTTATTTAATATGTTTTTAAATTGTTTTTTAAATTTTATATTGTATCTGTTTTATCTTTGGCTGTTGACTGCCCTGAGTCCTTCGGGAGTAGGGCGGTATATAAATGTAAATAAACTCAAACTCAAACTCAAAGGTAAGAACATCTGTATTGGAACTTATCATGGGCGATAAGCACGGAATGTGGTTTATTCTCATTTTCAGAATTCAGAGAAAGTAATTTTTGCCTTGCTTTACTTACATGCATAAAACATTTTTTAAAAATGTAAGATTGCTGATTCTGTGGTGGTATCCTTCGAAAATGGGAAATGAATAAAGCCAAGATGTTGATTACAAATCCACAGCAACCTCTCTGTTTCCAATCAAAATGGGTGCGGTTATTCCTTTGGCAGCTTTGTGATATGGAGAGGTTCTTCATTCACAGAGTTCATGTAAGGTTAGGCATCAAAGTCGATTGTCACTTTTGCAGCTGGGCTGCACAGAAAGATGGGCCCAGAGGAGCTTCAATCCAAAGTGGTGGGGCAAAATGGAAAAAGGAAGTCTGGTGTAGAGACATCATCAGTTCTAAAACTTTACAAAGCTCCTTAAATCAACAGCCAAAAATACATATTTGAAAACTAATCCAAGGGAAGCATTTTTAAAAATATGCTATCCAGAGATTTTTACTGCAAGGAGAGATAATAAAGCCATTGTATTTTTCTTTAATTTGTTGTGCTTCATTTACAACAGGGGTGTCAAACTCAATTTCATTGAGGACTGCATCAGGATTGTGTTTGACCTTGGGGGGCTGGAGTGGGTGTGATCAGGGTGGCTGTAGCCGACATCACTCATGTCGGGGGCACCTGTGTTGGCCTGAGCACTCTGCCAGCAAAAATGGGCTCCCGAGCTCCGTTTCGGTTACAACATCCTCCTGCAACCCTCTGCCAGCAAAAAGCCCTCCCAAGCACCATTTTTGCTGGCAGAGGCACTGCGGGCTGGTCCTTCACTGTTTCCAGGGTAGTCGCGCGGGCCAGATCTAAGCACCCTGCGGGCTGGATCCAGCCCCCGGACTTTGAGTTTGACATCCCTGATTTACAAAAACAGCTTCTTCATCCATAAACTGTACTAGGTTGAGGTTCTGAACGCCATTGCCAAATTGGAAACTCAGCTAGAATTAAATTCAGAGTTGCTTCACATATGATGTAGAAGCAAGACAATTAGTCCAAATAAATGATCCTGGCTGCCCAATAAGTATCTGAATGAGATTCGTATTTCTGCAAACATAAATTTGATAAATTCACATTTTTATAGATATGCTTAGAAATAATGAAAAATAAAGTAAAATAAAGTCCTTGTTGCAGGGCAAGGAAATCAGTAGGGTGGACACATTTCAACATAGGCATTTGCAAAAAGAAAGAAAGAAGGAAGGAAGGAAGGAAGGAAGGAAGGAAGGAAGGAAGGAAGGAAGGAAGGAGAAGGGAAGGGAAGGGAAGGGAAGAGAAAAGAAAAGGTGAAAAAGACAGAGAAAGAAGTCTTGGGATCTTAGCCAAGAAGACAAGATCAGGACAGGGCTAGGGCAGTGTTTCCCCATCTGGCATTCTCTAGAGATCTGGCGACTGAAATCTTGAAAACTGATGCTGCAACTGGAGACTGTAACCATTTTACACAATGATTAGGAGAACAAGTGAAATCAATAGGAATAAAAGGCCAGAATTCCTGAGTTTAAAGCCCTGCTTTGGTGGGAAACAACGCCTAACATTTTTATTGGAATAAGCCAGCAGTCCCCAACGTTTCTGGCTCTACAGATCAAGCGCCGACAGTGGGTGCTGGCAGCAGTAGGGGGAAGGGGTTGGTATTGTATGTGCAAATGGAGTTTTGCATGCTTGCCCACAGCTTGTGCAACCCAGTTCCCAAAGGACCACAGACCAGTACTGGTCAGCAGACCAGGGGTAGGGACCCCTGGTATAGGCTACTGAGGTTCTGAGCTATGAATATTCTCCATATGAATGTCTTCTCAGCCACAAACTCTCCTCCCCCTACCTCACTCCCCACACAATGTAGCTTTTGGTAATCCATAAACCTCTGAAGGTGCACTTCAGTTCTGAGATCTACTCAGGCCTACCTTAAAAGGGTACTATAAAGATTCAGAGACATGAACAAGATTCCTTAGGGTTTAAGATCCCTTTTATGCAATCAGCAGATCCTGCTCTGAAAAGACTGGTGAAAGCCAAATGTGTTCCTTTCATGACCTATTTGAGTTGGGAAATACTACACTTTATGATGTAAACCCAAAAAAAGTCATATGTCATTAAAAAAACGAAGACCTCCCCCAACTACCGTACCACTTGCTCCACATAAGTGATGTGGATCCATCTAATTTGAAACTTCCCCAATATATTAAATACAGCCCTTGGCTACCATAGAATGTTTACCCTGGATTAAAAAGAGAAGAACTGGGGACTTCCGGTTTGCTTCCTGCCGACGAAAGACGGTCCCGTTTTTGGACCGCCAGCCCCGCTGCCTGTTAGAGCTGCTTCGATCCAGAGAAGCGGCTCGGAAGTTCCCAAATCCGAAGGATTTGTGGAAGAGAGTGGGCGAGGAGCAGGTTGAGCCCCTGTGAGCCCCCAGACAGTGTTACTGGGGAGGAAACAGGCACGGCTCCCTTTCAGCTCGCCAAGACTCCGGACGGCGTGGGACGAGTCTGCCCAGCGCAGAGCAAGGCGGCAGGAGCAACCTTTCCATTTAAACAAAGTTAACTCAAATAACCAGGGGGAGACAACAACTTGAACCTCCAAACCTCGAAAATGCAAGTATTACTACCCCTGTGATTCAAAGTAGAAGCGTGAGTGAGTGAAAGTTGCTTGAAAATGGCGCCCGGCTTCAGCGTTAACAAGCTGAAAGTGAGAGTGGATTAGCAACGTTACTTCAACTAGCTACAAAGTTGCGCTGTCTGTAACAAGGAAGAAAAGAAAGGAAAAATTCTTTTAAAACAAGCGTGATCTTGCTTCAATTTTAATCTTATCCCCAATTTGATTAAGCCTGGGGGAATTTTTTAGAGGACTTTGTGGTGGTGGAAAAGGAAAAAGGATCTCCTTTTTTGGAAAGGTTAGCCTACATGACAGAATGGCATCCAAGCAGTCCAAACAGAAAGGGAAGACAGCGGGGGGGGGGATCCCCCACACATAAATCTGAACAGCAGCCTCCCAGCCAGCAGAGCCAGAAAAAAGAGTTTGATTTTGAAAGTTTAAAGGATTTTATTACTCAGGCTCTGGATGAGAAATTTGAAAAGTCACAACAGGAAATTAAGCAGGAGATTAATGAAATTAAAGAGGTGGTGCAAGAGAAATATGACAAGGTGACTAAAAAATTAATGACAGTGGTGTCTGGTTTGTCAGAAGCAATTATTAAAACGGATGCTAAGGTGGAAGAATTTAAATCAGAAATGAATGTTAAAATGAAGGAAACTGATTATAAAATTTTTGATGCTGATAACAAAATGCAGAGAGTTGAAAATGAAATTACAATGATGCAGTTCAGGTCCATGGAATTCGCTATAAGACTGAGAGGCATAAAAGAGAACGATAGACAAGATTTGAGACAGATTTGTGCTGATGCTCTAGCTGTGTTGTTAAAGATTAGCCCTGAAGAGATTTTTTACAAAATGGATAAAATTTACAGAGTGAATTTGTGGGTGGCCAGACAAAGACAATTGCCTAGAGATGTGGTGATATATTTCACAGACAGAAGAATGAGAAATGATATTTTGCAAAAGTCTTTTCTCTCTGCTGTGCAAGTGGAGGGAACTCAGATTGGAGTCTATAAAGAGCTACCACCTAAGATGTTAAAAGATAGAAAAGATTTTGGATTTTTAGTGAATGAATTAAAAAAACAACAAATTCCATTTCGGTGGGACGCTCCAACTGGCATAATTTTGAGGTATAATGGAGAAAGATATCGATTAAACACTGTTGAGAAGGCAGAACAATTTTATTCTAATGTTTTTAAAGAGAGTTTACCATCCCCACGTACATCTACTGTGTTGGAGATAAAGGAGAGTGACAAGGAGAAGCAACTTCAGCAAGAGATGGAAGAGCAGCTTAAGCAGGTGGAACCAGAGGCAGCGGAAATGCAGGGAGCTACAGGAGGTTTTCTGGAGGAGCCCCTGCTAGACCCCTCTCCGATTGTGATTGACCCACTTAAAACTACAAGAGATGTGGCTTTGGACCTAGCCCGGATGGCTGAAGCTAAAGACCAGCGTGTAACTCTAGTAATTTCTAAGCAACTTAAAGAAAAGCAACAACAGAAAAGGCCCAAGACACAACAATACAAGAAGGGAGTCAAGAGTAATACACAAGAATGTGAAGCCATGGGGGGAGCAAAGCCGAAGACTATTGATTCGGAAGATGTTCGGCAATTCTGCTCGTCGCTTCAAAAAAGTCTACATGACGATTAAGTTTTTATCTTGGAATGTGAATGGATTAAATTCACCACAGAAAAGGAAGAAATTATTCACATATTTGAGACAATTTAATAATGATATAATTTGCCTACAAGAAACTCATGTTAGAACACAAGATCAAAAATATTTGATAAATTCAAAATTAGGAACACATTTTATAGCCTCAAATTTGGAAAAAAAGAATGGTGTGGTTATTTATATAAATAAAAGACTGTCAGCTAAAATTATAGAAGCAGATGAAGGTGGTAGGTTTATAGCAATTGAACTGCATACAGTAAGTGGCCTAATTCTAGTGATTGGAATTTATGCTCCTAATCAACAACAGGATCATTTCTACAAAACTTTGTATTCCAAAATATTGCAATGGGACTATAGATCTATTTTAATCATGGGAGATTGGAATGGAGTAATTGACTCTAAAATAGATAAAAAGAGTTTGGCGAAGTCAAGGATTAGACTACCACAGACTTTTTTTGATATGAAAGAAGATTTGGAATTAAAAGATATTTGGAGAATACATAATCCAAAAGAATTGGACTTTACTTTTTTCTCAGACAGACACAGATCCTTTTCTAGGATTGATTTTATTTTACTATCAGCTGATTTACTTGTTAAAACAAAAAGAACAAAGATTTTTCCAAGGACTTTAACCGACCATAGCCCAGTATGGATAGAAATTGAGATGGGAAAGACTGAGAGAAGATCATGGAGATTAAATGAAAACTTGTTTAGATATGAAAAAAATATAACAGAACTTAAAAAGCAGATGAAAGAATTTTTTGAAATGAATTTGAATAAGGGTACCCCTATTGAAATCGTGTGGGATGCGAGTAAAGCGTATATGAGAGGGGTACTCATTCATATGAACTCTAAACATAAATTGAATCGACAAAAGAAAAGATCTGAAATGGAAGTAGAAATAAAGAACAAAGAACAGTTACTTATAAAAAACCCAACAGATGAAAGAATACGTGGTGCTATAAAACTTCTGAAAGATCAATTTCAAATGCTTATGGCGGAACAAACAGCAAAAAATTTACAATATGCGAAACAATACATTTTGTAACGCTAACAAACCGGGCAGATGGTTGGCTTACACACTAAGGAAGAAGCAGAGTACACGGACTATTGATAGTATTGATATTGGAGGGAAGGAAATTTCTCAACAAAAATTAATTAAAGAAGTTTTTGTAGATTATTACACTAAATTATATGCTAAAGATGACACGCAGAATGGACTTATAGAAAAATATTTATAAAACAAAAGAGTTACAAAAATTACCAATCAACAAAAGGAGAGAATGAATTATCCTATAACAGCTGAGGAGATTATTGCCGCAATTAAACAATTGAAAACAGCTAAAGCTCCTGGGACGGATGGTTTAACTGCAGTGTATTATAAAACTTTATAAGCAGAAATGATTGAGCATCTTAAAGATTTATTTTGTAGTATACAACAAGGGGGTAAAATACCCCCATCATGGAAAACAGCTTATATTTCATTGATACCGAAAGAGCAAATAAGTCCTAAAAAACCTGAGAATTTTAGACCAATATCACTTCTGAATAATGATTATAAAATATTTGCAAAAGTATTAGCCAACAGGTTGATGCCAGTTATTCAAGAGATGATTCATTGTGACCAAGCGGGATTTATAGAAGGCAGATATATGAAGGATAATGTTTATTTATTTTATTTATTTTATTAATTTAATTTGTATACCGCCCTTCTCCCAGAAGGGACTCAGGGCGGTGAACAGCCAAAATTAAAAAACATACAAATACAAAAGTTAAGATAATTAAAAAAAATAAATAATTGGCTACCCAATTTAAAACCCCAAATCCATAAAATTTAAAATCCCAGTTAAAAACCATTTAGGCTAGGCCGGCTTGATGAAATAAAAACGTCTTCAGGGCTTTACGGAAGGTCCGGAGGTCCGGGATCAATCGTATTCCGGGAGGCAGCTCATTCCACAGGGCAGGTGCCCCCACAGAGAAGGCTCGCCCCCTGGGGGCTGCCAGCCGACATTGCCTGACCGACGGCACCCCGAGGAGGCCCTCTCTGTGAGAGCGTATTGGCCGGTGGGAGGTTATCGGTAGCAGCAGGCGGTCTCGCAAATACCCTGGCCCTAAGCCATGGAGCGCTTTAAAGATGAGAACCAACACCTTAAAGCGCACCCGGAAGACCACCGGGAGCCAATGCAGCTCGCGCAGGAGAGGTGTTACGTGGGAGCGCCACGTCGCTCCCATAATCACCCGCGCGGCCGCATTCTGCACCAGCTGGAGCCTCCGGGTGCTCCTCAGGGGGAGCCCCATGTAGAGAGCGTTACAGTAGTCCAGGCGTGACGTAACCAAGGCATGAGTGACTGTGCACAAGGAGTCCCGATCCAGAAAGGGGCGCAACTGGCGTATCAGGCGAACCTGATAAAAAGCCCCCCTGGCCACGGCCGTCATATGCTCTTCTAAAGACAGCCGTGTGTCCAGGAGGACGCCCAAGTTGCGAGCCCCCTCTGTGGGGGTCAGTGACTCGCCCCCAATAGCCAGCGATGGCACCAGCTGGCTATACCGGGACGCCGGCATCCACAGCCACTCGGTCTTGGAAGGGTTGAGCCGAAGCCTGTTCCTCCCCATCCAGACCCGCACGGCCTCCAGACACTGGGACATCACTTCGAGGGCATCATTGGGGTGGTCTGGGGTGGAAATGTACAGGTGAGTGTCATCAGCGTACAGATGGCATTGCACCCCAAAACCACGGATGATCTCACCTAGCGGCTTCACATAAATGTTGAACAGGAGTGGCGAGAGGACCGACCCTTGCGGCACCCCGCAAGCAAGGTGCCTCGAGGTCGACCTCTGCCCCCCTGCCAACACAGACTGCGACCGGTCAGAGAGATAGGAGGAGAACCACCACAGCACGGTGCCTCCCACCCCCAGTCCCTCCAGCCGGCGCAGCATGATACCATGGTCGATGGTATCAAAAGCCGCTGAGAGGTCTAATAGAACCAGAACAGAGGAGCAACCCCTGTCCCGAGCCCTCCAGAGATCATCCACCAATGCGACCAATGCCGTCTCCGTGCTGTACCCAGGCCTGAAGCTGGACTGGCACGGATCTAGATAGACGGTTTCATCCAGGAACTGTGGGAGCTGTCGCGCAACCACACTCTCCACCTTCGCAACAAAGCGAAGGTTGGAGACCGGACGATAGTTTGCCAAAACGGCCGGGTCCAGAGAAGGCTTCTTGAGGAGGGGCCTCACCACCGCCTCTTTCAAGGCGGGAGGCAAGAAACCCTCTCTCAAAGAAGCATTTATGATCCTCTGGAGCCAGCCTCGTGTTATCTCCTGGGTGTCCAGTACCAGCCAGGAGGGGCACGGGTCCAATAAACATGTGGTTGCGTTTAGCCTCCCCAGGATCCTGTCCACGTCCTCAGGAGTCACAGGGTCGAACTCATCCCAGATAACATTCTCAAGACCAGCCTCAGTCACCCCGCCGGGATCTACCCAGTCAGAGTCCAAGCCTTCCTGAATCTGAGCGATTTTATCGTGTAGATACTGTGCAAAATCCTCAGCCTGCCCTTGCAAGGGGTCTTCCCGCGCTCCCTGATGTAGGAGGGAGCGAGTCACCCTAAACAAGGTGGCTGGGCGGTTATCTGCCGATGCAATAAGAGCGGAAAAGTGGTTACGCTTTGCCGCTTTTATCGCCACTAGATAGGTCTTAATATGAGACCTAACTAGTGTTCGGTCGGATTCGGAGCGACTGGCCCTCCAACCACTCTCTAGGCGTCTTTTCCGGCGCTTCATCCCCCTCAGCTCCTCGGAAAACCAAGGGGCCGGGCAGGTTCGGCGTCGGGTCAGAGGCTGCAAAGGCACGACTCGGTCCAGAGCACCGGCGGCTGTCCTATCCCAGGCAGCCACCAGATCTTCAGCCGAGTCGTGAGCCAGAGTTTCAGGAACTGGCCCAAGCTCCCTCTGGAACCTATCAGGATCCATCAGGCGCCTGGGGCGGAACCACCTGGTCGGTTCCGCCTCCCTGCAGTGGGGTGCAGCGGTCGAAAGGTCCAGTCTCAGGAGAGAATGGTCCGACCATGACAGGGGTTCAATAACTATATCCCCTATATCCAGACCACTCCGCCACTGACCAGAGATAAAAACCAAGTCCAGAGTGTGTCCTCCCACATGAGTGGGGCCATGAATTAATTGTGTCAGGTCCATGGCTGTCATGGAAGCCATAAACTCCCGAGCCATCCCAGACGCCTCACCGGTAGATGGCAGGTTGAAATCCCCCATGACCAAAAGTCTGGGGGTATCAACTGCCACCCCAGCAATAACATTGAGAAGCTCGGGCAGGGCCACTGTCACGTGGCAGGGAGCCAGGTACGCGATCAGCAGGCCCACCTGCATCCCATGGCCCCACTTCACCAGGAGAGACTCACATCCGGCTATCTGAGGTACAGTGGCCTCCCTCGGATCAAGACCTTCCTTTATAACGACCGCCACCCCCCCACCCCTGCCCTGGGCCCTTGGCTGATGGAATGCACGGAAACCTGGTGGGCACATCTCTACGAGGGGGACCCCCCCTCTTGGCCCAACCAGGTCTCTGTAATACCTGCCAGGTCCGCACCCCCCTCCTGTATTAGCTCACAAATGAGGGGGGCCTTATTAACCACAGACCTGAATGTAAGGCAAGTTATAGATTTACTGGAATATCTTGAGAAGAATAAACAGATCCCTGCAGTGCTGGTTTTCTTGGATGCGGAGAAGGCCTTTGATAGACTCGATTGTAATTTTCTATTAAAGACTTTAAAAAAGATGGACTTTGGGGATCAATTTATACAAGCGGTTTCAGCAATTTATCAAGAACAAAAGGCACAGATTATTATTATTGGAAGTTTGACAACAGACTTTAATATTGAAAAAGGAACAAGACAAGGTTGTCCGTTATCCCCACTGTTATTTATTTTAACATTAGAAGTCTTGTTGAATACAATACGGGACTCGAATATCTTGAAAGGAATAGTAATAAGGCAAGAGGATTACAGAATAAGGGCATTTGCAGATGATCTGGTTGTTACCCTAACACAGCCGATGGAATCAATAATTCAGATGAAAGACATTATAAAAGACTATGGTACAGTATCAGGATTTAGATTGAACCAGAAAAAAACTAAGATGATAGTTAAAAATATGACACAAGATCGAAAACACGAACTTGAAAGCAAGGCAGGTTTTGAGATAGTACCAAAGGTTAAATATCTAGGAGTTCAGGTTGCAGAATCAAATATGAAACTGTTTCAAAATAATTATGAGGTGTTGTGGCGAGATGTACAGAAAGATATGGAGACTTGGAAAAAACTGCAGCTGTCCTTACTTGGAAGAATAGCAGCAGTTAAGATGAACATTTTGCCAAGATTTCTTTTTTTTGTTTCAAATGATTCCAGTGCTTAAAAGTGATAAACAACTGAAAGAATGGCAAAGTGGACTGAATAAGTTTGTCTGGAACGAGAAAAAAACGAGAGTGAAACTGAAAATTATGCAAGATGTTCCAGAAAGGGGAGGTCTTAAACTTCCAAACCTACAATTATATTATGAAGCAGCAGCTTTGACCCAAGCAAGTGATTGGTTTGGAAGGAAAAAGACTGGAATATTGAATATAGAAAGTTTTGATCTTGAATTTGGTTGGCATGCCTACTTATTTTATGAGAACAAAGTGGATAAAGTATTTAAAAGCCACATACTTAGAGACTCCTTGATGAGAGTTTGGAAGAAGCACCGACTCAAATGGGATTACAAAATACTGCTATGGCTGGATCTTGGTCATATCATGTGGAATACAAATATAATGTCACTCGGGGGGGGGGTTATATAAAGAAGTTCTTTTTGCAGGTGCGGGCAGATGGCAACTGAAGACTTTAGAAACGCTGTTGGCAGAAGGGATTAATTTAACTTGGTTACAGTATAATCAACTTCAATTGAGATGGAAAGAGGACCAAAAAAATGGTATAATGATGCATGAGGAAGAATTGGTTAGACATATAAAAGAGAAAGGTCCAATGCATATTAAAAGGCTTTATAATGTTTTGTTAGAAAGGGATTTAGAAACTGAATTGGTTAAAGACTGCATGATTAAGTGGGCACAAAATTTTGCAGAACCAGTGATGTTGGAAACATGGGAAAAAATATGGGTTCAGAATGTTAAATTTACACAGTCGCAGAATTTGAGGGAAAATTTTTATAAAATGTTTTATAGATGGCATTTAGATCCTAAGAAATTGTCATGCATGTACCCTAATGTTCAACCAAAATGTTGGAGATGTGATTGCTTAGATGCCACATATTATCATGTGTGGTGGACTTGTAAGAAAGTGAAGGCTTTTTGGATAAAAATTTGGTGGGTTATGCAGAATGTTTTGAATTCAGTTTTCTCCACAATTGTTTTTATTGGGTATAGTTAAGGGTTTTACATTGGGTGAAACCAAGTTGATATTGTATATGATAACAGCAGCGAGATTACTGATAGGTCAATATTGGAAAAATGAAGCTATGCCTACTATTGAGGAATGGACTTTGAAGATGGCCAGCTTTGCAGAGATGGCGAAGATTTCAGCATATCTAAAAGATCGCTCACAAGAGACTTATGAATGGGAGTGGAAAAAGTGGATAGATTATGTGCAGAATAAATATCAAACTAGTAAGTATCAGATAGCTTTTAACTGAAAGTATTATATAAAGATAGAAATATTTGAATTTTGTGAAGATGTGAAAAATATATAGGGGGTTCAAGTTTTATAAAAAGGGGATTTTGATTTGGATTATATTCTGTGGAAGTCTGGGGGGAGGGGTGGGTTAGGGGGTTAGGGAGGTTAGGGAGGGTTGGGGGGGGGAAATGGAGAGAAAATGTAATTGTAAAACTTTTCCAATTAAAAAAAAAGAGAGAAGAACTGCTTAGATGCAATACAAAAGAAGTGATGAACTTCTCTGCACTGCACTTTCTGAGAACATGGGCAATGGCTCTTGAGTTTCCTATTTCTACTTTCTCCAACTAGAAGTACCAATAGTGGATCTCAATTCTTACATTATTTCGGAAGACTTGGGAAGAGAAGCTGTTCAAAGAGTAATGCATGAGTAATCGATGCTCTGATGCTCAAGGCCTCCCCTCAGAGACCAATTAGTTAGTGGGTCCCTTGGTTGATACACCAGCATCATGATGAGCTTCCAAGTAGCCTTTTTAGTGTGCAAACACAAATGGCTTTCACATTCAACCAAGAAGTCTTCAATCCATTACTGAGAACTGAACATTTATCAGATAGCTCTCCTATAAAAAAAAGTCCGCCAGCCCCAAGGTAGTGCCTTTCGAAAGTCCCGAAATTGCTGTCCCATTACCACCAGACAGGAAGGTCACTGTAAATGGGAAGTGAATCTTTAGAGTACCTATCGTAGTTGGAAACTGCTGAAACAGACTAGCCAGTTTCTGCAAATAAACAGCTGTTCCCATTATTATGTTCCCAGCATTTAATCCAAAGCAAATACATTTTCATAGTGAATACTCCTAATAGGAAATTTGTCAGTGAAAACAGATTAACCAATTAGGGAAAAGTTATACTGAAGGAAGAATGATGCTTTGGTTCAGTGACTGTATTCATGTATTGCCAATCCATGGTTTAACTATGTTCCTTGACTAAAGCTAAACTGGAGGGGGTCATGCATAACACTGTCACAAATAATTATTTGCAAGCCTTAATAGCTGGGTTTACCTATCACACTAAATCAGAAATGAGCATTAGACTTGCTCTATAACATGAAGTATCAGCCCAGCCAGTGTGCCAGAAACCAGAAGCAAGGCAATACATGTGAAAGGAAGAGAGGGACACTGGAGCTTCACTGGGTCAGTGTTTACTGCATTTGTCGGTGCTGGAATAAGACAAAATTGTCTGAACAGAGAGTTATTAATCCTGAATAATTGTACTTATGAGTATAAACAGTACAACTGGGAGTTAAGAGTACTGGCTAATGAACACTGTCTAATGAATACACTGGACATTATTCAAAATGACAAATAAATCTTCACCAAAGGACGAGTGGAAAGTTGTCCCAATAGATTGCAAGATACCATATCCTTCTGGGCAGCTTTTGATCCTGCCGCCTGCTTGACAGAATAATACCCCAGTGGTTAATTAAAAAACCATATATTCTCTGCCTGGGGAGTTATGTTACAGAACAGGAGATGTTCTTCAAAATAAGCGTTACACCGTAGCAAATCTCCACTGCAAATGTATGGCAAGCAGAGCAGACAATAATCTGCTGGAGCCCTCCGAGTCCAACATTCAGAAAGCAAGAAGGATCACGATGAGCAACACAGGCTGAACCCAATCCTGAAAGGTCTGAGTTGTGCTTTCTAGCTGCCAATGCCGCAGCCAAACTATGCAGTTTGGCAGAATCAGACTAAGAAGGCGACAACCATACAAATTTCAATGCATGACTCAAAAGAAGGAAGAATTGAGGATATCTTATTTCCTTCTTCTTTCAGTTACGCTTATTTCTCTTTCGATGTTAAATAGGGCTGACAGATGTTTACTGAGCAAACAATAAGTTGGAAAAAAAATCTGAAACCTCACTCAGCATCACCAATTCTCTTTAATCTACAAGCCAGCTCAGTAATAGGAAGCAATGCCCTTCCATCCCATCAGTCATCAATGTGGGGGATTTCAGATGATTTACTCTTAAGCACAAGCATTTGTCTACAATTGGTAGATTAGGAAAAACTTTCAGAAAGTCATTGCTATTTAGAAATCCTCGACAAAAAATTGAAGAAATTCATGTTTGTTTTAAATATCATCTTCAGGGTTTCCTTTTAGGTTTCATGGATAAAGAACTTGAAGGAAAATTTGGAACTTTGTTATTATACATGTTGACAGTGGTAAGAATCATATATGCACAAAAATGGAAAGACACACTAATTCCCACAATGGAAGTGGGGGGGATATAAAGGTGAAGAAATTAAGAGAAATGGTGAAACAGACTGCTTTATTGAAAGAGACAAATTTATCTAGTTTTATTTCTACTTGGAAAGTGTTTCTGGACTTTTTTTATTTGAAACTGAAAAAAATGAAACTTTGATTTTAGATTTTGATGATTAAAATGATTTTGTTATTATAGAAACAGCCTGAAATGTCATGAAATGTAAAACAAAAGGTTGAGGTTGTATTTTTTTTGTATTTTATTGCACTCAGAAAAGTTGGAAGTCATTTTTTCCTCTCTTTTCATTTCTCTCTTTCTCTTCGTTTTCTAACTATTCCCTGTATTTTTTATCTTACAATCAATCTTAATAAGATTTATAAAAAAACTCATGAGCTTCAAGACTAAAAGTGTCCAAAATTTCTAATAGGAATCACCTTGGTGGATAGCAGGTGCTAAATCATGAATCTTCAGCATGTAAAGTATGTGTTCTACCTTACGTGCCAGTCCAGGGTTCAATGTTGAAATTTTTTTTAAAAAAAAAACCCACAATCCAAACAGATCAACAGATCACTACCATTAAATCCAAGTGTCAACTGTTAAGAGTTTTAGGGTGATACTTTTTCAATCATTGAACTGAGCCGTTCTATAGCCCAAGCTTGCCACTGACCTAAATCAAACAATTTAAGTCCCTTTTTCAAGACTGTAGTTATGAGGGGGAGGATCAGACTGTCCACTTACTCTAGCCATTTAATTTGGGAGCGGGAGGAGGTTCTAGCTTTTTAATTTATGGAGAGAAAAATATTTCCACTTCCAGCCACTTAGCAATTTCAAAGACTCTAGTCTGAATGGGAACATTTGTTGCTCAATCTATGGAACAATTTAAATAATATGTTACTGAAACAAAGTTCTAGAGACAGTAGGTTTCCCCCTTCCCCCAACCACTGAGCATGTTTTAAAAGGGATTTTGGCAGCAGGCTCCTTATGCTTATCCCACTTTCATCCCTTTTAAGCAGGTTTGGCAAACATCTGTACCGTTCCCAAAGCCTCTCAGACTAAAGGAGCTAAAAACCACCACAGGGAGCCAATGCCCTTCTCCTGCCACTTTCAATGCCTTAAAATCTTTAGCCATCCCTCGTTCTAACTTTTTCTCTCTTTTTTTAGGTTTTGCGCTGCCTTTGCAGGGTTGTCCTCCCTGCCATCTATTCCTCGTTGGTGAGAGGCCAACTCATTAATGGGAAACCACAGAGAATTGAGACAACAGCTTCATCTGAGTGCGTCATCAATTCTCCTGGGCATCATCCAAGTGGAATCAGAGCTCCATTCTCATGTGGCTGGGATGTCCGGCCTCATGCTAGCGCCTACTCCAGCTTGGATCCGTTTCTCACATCTGCACAAGCCTTTCATGGATGCTTGGGTCTAGCTGAAAGCATCCAGAAAAGATTCCCTCAAGTTGCTCAGAGTAGGAGAATGAAAAGTAAAGAACTCAGAACTGAGCTTCTGAAATTCAAGGAAAAGTCTCCAACATGGGATGCAGTGTCACACAGCAGGCTACCTCACCAGAACTTAAATATAGCTTCTCTTCTCTGGTTTCCTCTTTGACATTTCTCTGTCCAGCCCAGCTAAGCAGGCAACACTCTAATGACAGCTCTCTCTAAACTCGTCAGAGGGGCTTGCCAAAGAAAATGGATGGAAAAGAAAAAGGGAAGAGAGGCTGTAGCAACTGGATGCAGGAAACCATGGAAAGAAATCTCCATTCTCTTATTAACATAGAGAAAGTGTATTTCAGACATTAGATATGGGGAGCTCAGCTGGGCCGCATGCAGTGTAAAGCTGAGGCTTTATGGAATTTTTCAGTTGGAAAATAGTTAAGAATCATGCAATGGAAATGAAACCGTAATGGCATAAGCCACATGGGCACAAATCTATGCAAGAAGGAAAATTAGCTCTTGTTACAGAGGCTTGATGGAGTCTCAGGCAGGAACCCGTCTACATCATCACAAATGGAAACTAGGGAAACTGGACAATAAGCAAAGCAATGAGTAAAATCCACCAAGAAGGTTTTTTATGCACCAAATCCTTAAATAGGTTTACTGACATGTATTACTCGCATTTCTGCAGCTTCCTTCTAGGTTTGTGCATGAGAAGTTCAGCACTGATCATAGAGCATATATATATTCAACTAGAACACCTTCAAGATGTAGATGGAAAGCAAAATCAGAAGAACAGCCCCAAAGCAGGCTTAATCTCCAATCCTCACCCCACCCTTCCTTCCTAAATATCCTGATATGTAAACTTCAATTCCCAGAATTCTCAACAATGGATACTTCAGACATCTGCAAGGTATCCAGGAGGTGGGAAGGCTACTGTAACCATACACAAAAGCCTTACTGAATTCAATTGAGATTTATTCCTGAGAAGACATGAAAGGAATAAATGTTCCACAGATCCTTCCATGATTCACAGCTGATGGAACAAAATCTCCAAGTTCAGGATATATGATTGTATTCTTCTCTTGCTTGCTTAAGTTTCAGGCATCTACTGTGTTCTTTTGTTCTCCTACTTGGAAAATGGAAACCTTTTCTGCACCTGGGCATATATGCTATTTGTGCTCAGCATTTTGCCTAGTTTACAAAATTGCATCTACAGAAGTAGGCTCTTGACATATCAATTTATTTGTCAAGCACCACACAGGTTTCCTACCATAAATTAACCGCATACACAAACAGGGGCTTGCTTGTGCTGTTCAAAAAGTTGAAATCAGTATCAGACGTTTCTTTAAGAAAAACTACAGACAATGGGGCCCAGCATGGCGTGGGAGGATCGAATTCTCACAGCCCATCCAGTTACATGGAGCAGCCTTAACTCCTCACTTTTGGAGTCTGAAGAATGAATAGTGCTGCAGCTTAATGCAGGAATCTGAAAAATATAAGGAGCCCAGTGAGTCTCACAGTAGGAGGGTCACAGTTACTGGCCCTATAAATTTAATTAGGGAAGAGACTAACACAGACAGCAGATTTAGTTAAAGTGCTGGCCCAGAAACCATATAAGGATAAGGTGAGCTAAGTTTAGTTATGGTGCCAGGTTTTTTGGTTTTAATATTTTTATTGTACATAGATGTGGTTTTATCTCCGGATTAAGGCACCATGGTATAAGATGGGTGGCTGTATATATAAATAAATAAAAACCAGGAGACAATGAGTTCTAGTCCTGTCTTAGGCAGGATATAATAATAATTATTAAATTCTGTTCACAACTATGTGAAGTTATAGCTGCCAGTTCTTTAGCTGGTATTGGCATTCATATGTATCAAGTTCTTCCCCAAAACCTAGGAAGTTGTAATGTATTGGTGTAGTATCTGTGTGGATTGAAGCAGTGTGGCCTTTTGCAATTGACAGATGGAAATTTTGTCAATGCACAGATTTACTAAGTGACATTCAAGATTTTTTGGTATGGCAATCAATGTCTGTCTGTCTGTCTGTCTGTCTATCTATCTATACACACATACATATGTGTGTGTATATATACATATATGTACATGTGTGTATGTGTGCACACACACACACACACACACACACACACATATAGTTTACTTCAAGTAAAATGTCAAAGAAGAAAAGCATGCATTGGGTGATTTTGTAAAATATAGCCAAGAACAACAATTATTGCAAATTAAAATTGGAATTAATTTTTTTTTAAATTTGTAAATAAAGTTTTATTAATTGTCTGCTATTACATTTATTTAGTGCTTAATAAACATCATGTTGTCTGGATTATTATAAAATTGGAATTTATTATATGTACAGTGAATATTAAAATAATGTAATTAAAAACTTGAACAGAATGCTGGCAAGGAAAAGCATTACATGGTCAATTTCTACAAAAAATTGAGGGCAAAGTGGATAAAGATAAAACCTGACAATGGCTTACAACTGGAACAATAAAAAAAAAATGAAAACTTGATCTTGGCTGTGCAAGATCAACAATTCGAACTAATGCAATTATAGCCAGAACTGAAAAATCATCATTTGATTCAAACTGAAGATTGTGCAAAGAGACAGAAGAAACAGTAGATCATATACTCAGCTTGTGAAAGAAGATTGCACAAACCGAATATAAATGACGACATAATTCAGTCGCCAAAATGATTCACTGGAACATCTGTAAAAATTAGCATGTACCACTAATGAAAAATTGATGACAACATATAGTTGAAAGAAATAGTTGAAAATGATCAAGTTAAAATATTGTAGGATTTTCAAATACACAGTGATAAAGTCTTGGCTCATAACACACCAGATATAACTCTGATTGAAAAGAAGAAAGTGTGGATAATTGATGTGGCAGCATCAGGAGAAAGAATACAAAATAAAGAAATGGAGAAGATCACGAAGTATCAAGGTCTGAGAACTGAAACTGAAAGATTATGGCATAAACCAGCTGAGGTGATCTCAATAGTTACTGGGTGCCATATCAAAAAATCTTGGGCAGCAATTAGAAAAATTGTGCATTGACAATGTCAATTACAAAAGGCCACACTACTTGGATTCATACATATATTACACCAATACATTACAATATCCTAGGTTTTTGAGAAGAACTTGGTGCATATGAAGACCAGTACCAGCTAAAGAATTGGCAGCTGCGATTTCATGGTTTCATCGATACGATATAATAAATAAATATAAACATAATTTATTTGCTTTCAATCTTCATATATGGTATTTGTGAACTTTTCTTCCACTAATTTTACACTTGTTGGCCCTAGTTGCTCAGCCAACATTCCTGAGTTGTGTAGTCCACTTGTCACCAAATACCCAAGAACACTGACACCTACCATTGTTTTTCTTGTCAGGTGACAATTGATCTGGTATAGGTAAAGTGGTATGACAATGTAACAACAATGGTGCATTGGAATATTTGCGAAAAAATTCCATTTATCTTCAAGCAGAACTGTCAGGACCACAAAATAATAAATAATAGTAATAAAAAATGAAGAAGCTAAAGTTATTTGGAATTTTAGAATCCAAACAGAGTAGTACTTGGCACATAAACACCCCACACTTAATAACTGAGATAAGAAAGACAAAAAAAGTCTGGATAGTGCAGTATCCAGAGACAGCAGAATGGAAGAAAAAGAACTGGAGAGAATCCCAGAATACCAAAACCTGTAGAATGATCATGGCAAAAGAAAGCAAAGAGAGTTCCCATAGTAATAGACATCTTGGGTACAATCCCAAAACATCTGGAACACCACTTGAACACCTTCAGCACTGACAAAATCACCATCACTAAATTGCAAAAGACAGCTTTACTTGGAGCAGTGAACATCCTACCCCCATACCTTTAATGCTTGTCTGTTCTGAGGTCCTTGAGAAGGACTAGATAGGTGGATAAAAATGTCAAATCCAGTCCAAACATCTGGCTGATTATGCGACCAACTACAATCATTATCAGGAATCAGTGGAGGGGTATGAGAGGGGTAAGAATTTGAAAACAGGGGCTCCCTACTGAAGTAGATTCCTTGATGAATGCTGTAGTAATTGTGTGTCTTCAAGTCAGTGTTGACTCCTGGCGACTACATGGACTAGGCCCTGCAGTTTTCTGGGCAAGATTTTTGGAAATGGTTTGCCTCCCTCTTAGAGCTGAGAGACAGTGATTGGCCAAAATGGCTTTGTGTCTAAGGTAAAAATGGAACATAGTACTTTCTGGTTTCCCATCTATTGTCTTAACCACTATGCCAAGTTGACTGTCACCATGAGTAGCACTGCTCTGTATATGCTGAGACCAAGGGAGTCAAGAGACCTCACTTGAATTCACTTCTTCTGGTGACTTCACAACATTCCATAATCCTTTGTTTTTTGTTTTTTTTACTTCCCCCAAGTACTAGACTCTGCATAGAGTTTTCCAGATCAGCCGAAGTGGCTAGTGCTGTCATCTGCTATGATTACATTTGCCTACGGCACCAAAGTCTTGGCAAAAGCATCACTTATCTGCTAGGAAAACAGGGACAATAGCTGCCAGGGTAGAAGAGTGAAACTTTGCTGTGTGGGTTTTTTAACGGGAGGAGTAATATTTTATTTTGGGGTAGGGTTTTTCTGTACATCCACATACTATTAGCACTTCCTGTGCTCTTGATATTTATGGGACTATAACAGCCACAACAACAGACACTGTTGGTGAATTGGGCGGTTATATAAATTTGTTTAATAAATGAATAGCGGTTACATCTGCTGCTGCCACGGTGTTTGAGTGTGTGTGAGGTGGGGTTTTATGTAATGGATTTTTAATATTAAAAACTGACCAGAGCCACTGTATGTGAGTTGGGCGCCCATATAAATAGGTTTAATAAATAAATAAAATGATGCTAGTTAATTATGATGGGGGTTGTAGTGTATGTAATCTGAAGAGACATAGTTGAGGAAGCCTGAACTAAATGTTTACCGTACCTAGTTTCTATGGGTCTCCAATTACAGCACATAAACATGTCATAAGATAGATATATGGTATATTCATGTTCACAGATAGGGGACAGAATGCTTTTTGGATTCTGTTCAGATCCGATGCTGAAAGAGAGAGCTTTATTATTTTCTCCAGAGAACCAAACTTAAGAGACAGATTCCAGATCAAAGAGACCACCTAGATCTTGTATTCTGTTCTGTTATCTAGATCAGTGGCGCCCCAACCTTTTGGGCACCAGGGGCTGGTTCTGTGGAAAAATAATTTTCCACAGATTGAGGGCACATGGTATACCTAGATCCTGGCCAGGTGCAGATGAAGCTTTTCTTGTTTAATTGGCCTGGTTCCTATTGGGCCATGGACTGGTATCGGTCTGTGGCCTGGGAATTGGGGAGCCCTTGTCTAGATCACAATTAAAACTGTCTGTCTCTCTGACCACAGAGCCACCATGTGAGCTTGATTATTTTGCTTGCAGATGTTTCATTACCCAACTAGGTAACATCATCAATGTAGTTTATGGGGCTTGCTTCCTATTTATATACATTAGTTTGTACTGCCACTGCGGGTGGGAGTGTAGCTTTCTCCTTGGTAATAACTTGATTAGGATATTGTTTTTAGGAAAAAAAACCTACACTCACTAGCACTGAAGTTGTTACCTAGTTGGGTAATGAAATATCTGTATGCAAACCATCAAGCTCAGAGAACCCCAAGGACTGCAGAGTTCAACCCTAAACTACAAATATTCTCTTCCATAAAGCCATGGGTCTGGCCTGCTTGGGTACAAGGCTGCAGGAATTCTGAGCTTATTTATTTATTTATTTATTTATTTATTTATTTATTTATTTATTTATTGGTTCAATTTATATGCCCCCCCCTTACCCTTTATCCTCCTGTGACCCCCTAATGTAACCCACTAGCCCTCTTTCTTATCATGTAGCAAATCTCACATTAAAATGTTAGATACTTAATACTGTAACATTCCAGTATTTTTTAAACATCCTGATTACATCTTATGCAAGGCAACAGACAAAAAAGAAATTTGATGGGAAACTGCACATATTTTCAAAGGCATAATAAGAAAATTGAGGGAATCAGGAAGGAAGGATCAAGAGTGACCCCAAAGGGGAGAGAAGATAAGCTATGGTTGACCACTTGCCCAAGGCAGATACGACTTTCTCAAGATGGACAGAGCCAGTCAGATCTTATGGCAGATGGTGACAGGCAGACCTTTTGGCACACGGCCCAGAGATTTTCCTGCTCAATATGCACGCAAAAAAAACGGCAGTGCTTCGCTGAGAAGGGCTAAAGCCAGCAGCCACAAACACCAACAGATATGTTCCTGTCCTCGTGAGACAGATACGTTTCCCTCCTCATGAATGCTGTTCCTTCCAGCCAGGGGACAAGACAAAGAAGGAGCTCCAGGACCTCAATGGGTTTATTTCCAATGAATCTTGAGAGCAGCCAAGTCTGAATGGGCATTTAGTGGCATGGAGGGCACCAGAGAACCTGCAACCCTCTAACCAGAATAAAAAGAAGTTACTGTATCTTCTTTGTTATCTATGCCACTTCTCAACATATGTTTCAGGTAACAACATACCAACCACGGCATACAAAAAGCAGTACAGCAATACACAGGAAAGACACTCAGAGAAGGACTCAGTTCTTTCTGTAGTTCAAGAGTTGGCTGCCTTGCCCAGATGAGCAACACAAACTCATTTTGAAAGATAACGTTATCCAAAATACCAATGAAAATGATTGCGTTTTGACAACTGTGCTTCACAATTCAACTTTTCAGAGTTCGCTGGGCCCCAACAGAGACAACAATAGCTTGCTTTACAAGACCGTTACTGAATCATGATTTATTCCCAGGGTCCTTTTGGATCAAAGATTAAATAAAAAGTAACCACAACACAGCAAGTTAAATGGGGCTGGATAGTTTATTCATTACATTTCTAAACTACTGCAATCCTGAAGAACTCTGGTCAGTTGTGGTTGTACACAACACTGCTGGAGACTGAGTTACAATAGAAAACTTGGTTGGTGCCAGGAACAGCAATTACATTCACAACGACCCCCAGACACTCTGACCAGGATCCCCAAGAAAGAGACTAAAATGGCTCTCACTCCGCTTCTTGTGACGAGGGGGTCCTATCTACCATATCCAGAACTTTATCGAGGCCCTTTTTGGAAGCAGGATAAATAAAAGCTTGAGGGAGGCGGAGAACGGGAGCTCTGCTCCCCCATCCCCTGCCCAGGAAGCCAGCTGTCCGCAGACACCCGTCTGCACAAATATCTGCCACAACCCACCACCCTTGCAAGCCGCACGACCGCAGGCTTTCTCCCGCCTCCCGGAAACTCCCAAGGCTGAATTGACCCACCTCACCGACTTTGCCAACAGCCGGTGCCGCTTAATGTCTTCCTCGCTGAAGGAGAAATGCATGTCCACCTCGGCGGCAGGTTGGTGACCCGGCGGGAGCCCGAGGAACCGAGGCGGCGCGAAGGCCTTGGCTGGCATGAAAGAGCACGAGGGAGAAGCCACTCATAGAGGAAGAAAGGCAGCCCTGGGGAGTCGGTGCCGGAGCCCAGAAGTCGTCCGGGTTTTGGAGTGGCTGCCGCCGTTCCTTGAAAATCCCCAACGCGCTCGCCAGCGCCTGGGACTTCAGGCTGGAGGAGGAGGAGGAGGCGCTGGCAGTGGCGGTGACTGTATTTGGGGCGGAGGGGGCGGAACTGCGATCTAGAAAGCCCGGCGCCGGAGCACAGGGTCCTGCTGAGGTATACGGAAAAGTGGCCAGAAGCGCAGAGAGGGCGCAGAAAAGCCTCCCCGCGCTGTCCTCCGCGAGGGTGCTACGGAGAGAAAGTTGGTAAACTCAGGAGACGGCGCGTGTTTTGCCTACAGAGGCCCATCCCTTCCCCCTCCCCCTCCAACCTAAGCCTGGCATACCGGAAAAACGCTCTCGGTCCGCATAAACAGACCATGGGTGAGAAGACAGATTTCCTTGTTCCTACTTGGAAAGAAATCCCGTTGTGGGACCCCTTTCCTTCGACCCAGATTCCACAGCCAACTGTTACAGCCAAAGCTGAATACGGAGCTTATCGGTTCCTTTTCTTTACTTGTTCTTTTGATACCAAGCTTAAAATGCCACTAAGCATGTGCAGATTTCACTGCTCTCAACGTAGTAACTCAAATTCTCTATATTTTGGTTTGGAAAAGAGAATAAGGTCATTCTTTCATCTTTTTTTTTTTTTTTTGCAGTATCCACCTTGATAATCAGGAAAATATAAATATGTATAAGAATAGAAACATTCTTAATAGTTTGCACTACAGCAAATCAACCCTTCAGTGAGAGACCTCCCATCTGCTCTTCCCCAAATTAGGAAGGGTCTCTCAACATTTTAAAACTGCCTAGTTTTGAAAATAAGATGGGGATTACCCATGGTTCTAGGAAACATATTGGCCTAGATGTGATACACGGAACTTAACTAACAATAACTTAGCAATGTGTGACTAGAAGCTGACTGGAGTATCTATCGTAGTCAAGATCCAATGTTGAAAATTCATATACTGCAAATATTGGTATCAAAGCTTTCCACAAATGATGGATGAGCATTCTGGCCATCTCTGGCGCTATGCAACATTTAAGAATGCAGACAGGGCACATAAAGCTGTAGTATTTTAAAGCAGCCACATCTTTTCCCAAGACTTGGCTGCTTTAAAAAGTTACAGACAGATGCTGTATTTTTGCCTCTGCACAAAGCTGCAAAGCTTTATTAGTTAAACATTTAATTGCCATTAGCACAATAGCTACATTTTGATATATATATATATATACACACACACAGTCAGAATATTCAAAGAGCAATAATGATGCAATTTTTATTGCTGTTTTATGCTTTGGAATATTACTGAGCTTAAAGACAAGAAGAAAAGGCTTTATTTTAAAGTATGGTCTACAAATATTAAAAACAAAGAGGAGTGAGAACGTAGCCCATAATCTGTTTCCAACATTAACTAGCCATACTGCTCTGGGCAGTGTCTAGCTGAAAGGGAAAGCTGTGTCCTTAAAGCTTGGCATTCTGAATTCTACTATCTCCAAAAAGGAGAATCCTTGCATTGTTAGGTCTTTGTCCTCCAGAGATTTATCTTTTATAAAAGCCACTTAAGCCCATGGCCCGTCTCGCAGCTGAGAATTGGATGTGCTGCTTTCTATGTATGGAATCACATACGTCACAATCTGTAAATGAAAACAATAGTTATAAATAAGCACCCGACTGTTGGCAGAGAGATGAAACTGTACATGTAATCCAGAATCCTGATGCAAAGGAAAAATCCTCCTTGCCACAATGCTTTACTCATGTACTTTTTGAAGTAAAACCCAGAAAAGCACATGGGAAAAACAGCAAATCAAGAAAAGGCGTCAGAGAAAAAGAAAAGGGAGGAATGTCTCCTATTTTCCTGGGGCCAGGATCGAAATACTCCAGTTCATGTTTTGAAACATACCTCCCTAATGTCCCACCCACTTATTTACCGAAGGGTGACCACCAAGTTCTTCCTCAACAGGAATCCATCTGCCACAAGGTTCCCTCTGTGCCTCTGGCTGTGGAGGCGAGTACATGGATGAGACTGTCCCTTACAGGGTTAGTTTACCCACTCTCTTGGGACAAGGTGCACCTTTCCCTTACACAGGGACAAAAACACTAGATTCTTTGCCTCCTCTTTGTCAAATCACATCCTAGTGACACTTTGTTCTAACCAGCAACTCCCCACTTTGTGTAGTCGGAGGGGTGTCTCAGACATCAATCATCCAATGGTGACAAATAAATGGAACCTGCCTGTTCAGGAAGCATAGCTCCCACCAAGTAAGAGATGCTGGAGACCCTCATGTCCTAACTGTAAATTTAATTCTGTTCAGTAACAGAAGCTGGAGATCTTCACCTTCTCTTAACTTTTCTGAAAATATATAGCTGGCCACAGATAACAGGCTTTCAGCTACGGTGTAGACATTCAAATGTTGCTAGTTAGGCTTTCTAACCACCTAAACCCCCATTCTAATAAGACAGCTGATCAAGGTTCTACAGCTGATCGTGGTACGCTGAGGACAGGTAGTCTTCAACGTACAACCACAATTGAGCCCAAAATTTCTATTGCTAAGCAAGATAGCCATTAAGTGAGTTTTGCTATATTTTATGACCTTTCTTGCCACAGCTGTTAAGGGAATCACTGCAGTTAGTTACACAGTTGGTAAGTGACAAGCATCCCCATCGATTTTGCTTGTCAGAAGATTGGAAAAGGTGAGCATGTGTCTCCGGGACACTGCAACCGTCATAAATAAGGATCTGAAATTTGATCCTGCGACCATTGGGATGCTGCAAAGGTCGTAAGTGTGAAAAATGGTCATACACAACTTTTTTTTAGTTTCTAATAGTTACTAAATGAACTATTGTAAGTCGAGGACTATCTGTATTCTAGATGAGGGGACTGGAGGCCAAATTGTATGATGAATGTTGCAGGAACAGGGTATGTCTAGTCTAACAAAGAGAAGGACTAGGGATGATAAGATAGCAGTCTTCTAATATTTGAGGGGCTGTCACAAAGTGGAGGGAGTCAACTTATTTTCCAAAGCACCAGAAGGCAGAACAAGAAGTAACAGATGGAAGATCATTAAAGAGAGAGACCACCTAGAACCAAGGAGAAATTTCCTGTTGATGAGAACAATCAACCCATGGAGCGACTTGCCTCCAGATATTGTGGGTGCTCCAACAGTGGAGGTTTTCAAGAAGAGACTGGGCAACCATTTGTCTGAAATGATATAGGGTCTCCTATTTGAGCAGGCCATTGGATTGGAAGACCTCCAAGGTCCTTCCCAAGTCTTTTATACCGTTACCTTGTGCTGACTTTTAATGAAACTCATTTGATGCATGGGGGAAACCTGTTTTATCGACTCATGGCATCAATGTCTCTGCTTCTCCCTACGCAGAATTATGTGTCAGCAGGACGCTGTCTGCTCTCACTTAACGCACACTGATGCTGATGCTGCCTCTGAACTCTTCGTCTTTTCCTAGGCAGTTAAGAAGTGCTAAGATAGCACTTTCTGCTTAGCACCGTTGTACTCGGCTGCCCTGCAGGCATCATTTTTACTG